>CM039521.1:23683463-23755284 GCA_022433055.1 Begonia peltatifolia
CTCTTTTTCCAAACTGAAACATGAATTTCCATTTTATATTTAATAACGAAATTAATAAATCCAAGAAAAAGGCAACTCCTTTATGTAGAGAGAGAGAGAGAGAGAGAGAGATTTAGAGAGAGAAAGTGTGGGACTTGTTCCAAAGTATGGGATTAATGGCTATAATAAGAATTTAACTCCAAAATGCAGCTGTTACGGCACCCTTATCTCCCCCCCCTCCCCCCTCATTTCAGGCTCTCATTCCTTTCCAGCCGTTGCGCTAATCCCTTGATTATTCCATTGACCATTCTATTATATCATTATTTTTCTCATCTGGGTTCTTCAATCTCATGCCTATTTCGGTGGGTCTCCTGTTTTTTACTAGGGTTAAATCAAAGTTTAAGCTTCTGTATATTGAAAATGGCGGAACATGGAATAGTACCCTCCAGTTTTGTTCCTAACTCGAGGGTCTTGCTTTGATTTTCATCTCTTCTTTGCATCGCATTGAATATCCCTAAAAAGGGGTATCATCTTTATACATTTTTCATCTCTGATTCAGACATAAACGGCATGAATCGAGAGGTGAAAAAGCTTCGCCATTTTTACAAATCTTCCCTGGTTTTATTCTCTTCTCCTTGCTTCCATTGTTTAATCTGACTCGCTGTCAGAAGAGAGGAAGCAGAGATGTGCAGAAGAAAGAAAGGAGGGGGTGTTGATAGAGAAGAGACGTTTTATTATGCTGACTTTAGTTGATAAATATCATCATATCTTTACAATGTCAGGAAAGTTTCATAGGGGGAAGATAGGTCTGAAGCTCTGTTAAAAGACACCCCTTTTTGAATCTGGGTATTTACTTCTGTAGCCTGAAAAGGAACCTCCTTTATAGCTGCTGTGGCAATGCCCCAAAAGCTTTGATGAGTCCTCTTTTGTATCCTTGATAGTCTGAATTAAAGAGTTCATCGCTGTGACAGCTATTTTCTACAGTTTCATTGTCTCGGACTTTGTTCCTGAATCTCTCTTCCTTGGTATTGGGAGTGGGAGTTTCTTCCTCCTCATCCTTGTCTTTGTTTTTCTGGTTTTGTAATCGTCTTTGAGATTTAATCTGCATGGAGAACCATATCACGTGTATCTTTTGTTATCCAAATGTTTGTATTCGCAAAGATTAAATACTTTTACAATTGAACCCAAGATGGAGATTTTGATGGGAAAAAAATCATTTTTATTTTTTTTATTCTTGTCTTCTATCTCTGTCTTCTTGGGTTGAGTGTTTTTCACTGACTGCAAGCCATGGAAACAATGCAGTGAGAAGCAGGAGAAGGGATTAGTTTTTTAATGGTGTAATGGAATCGAGTTCGAGTTTGAGCAAAAGTGCGTTGGCAGTGAAAGAATCATCTCCAAACTACTACCCATACCCTCCGCCTCTTGCTAAATACGAGGATGTTATAGCCAGCCCGAAGCTTTTCATTTCCAGTTTGGAGAAACTCCATGCTTCTCTTGGAACCAAGTTCATGTCGGTTTTCTATCTCTCCTCCTAACTCCATCTCCATGTAATCAATCTCCTAAGCTATGAATTTTTAATGGCGGAAAACTGTGTGGTTTGATTGGGCTGTTGTTTTAAATGGAGTGTAGGGTCCCCATTATAGGGGGGAAAGAGCTGGACTTGCATCGTCTTTTTGTGGAAGTCACTGCTCGTGGTGGCATTGAGAAGGTCTGTTCTTAATCTCTCGTAGATTGTGTCGTCTCCTTGGTCTGCTCCTTACATGTTCTGGTGATCAGATCATCAGAGAAAGACGATGGAAGGAAGTCACGGCCGTTTTCAACTTCCCGTCGACGGCTACCAACGCTTCTTTTGTGCTGAGAAAGTATTACGTTTCGCTGCTTCACCACTTCGAACAAATTTACTTCTTCAAAGCTCAAGGCTATTCCCATGGCTTTGCTGGTGAGTTCTACGAAGTCACTCTGATTCTTGTTATCTTCTTCTTTTTCTAACTTTGCCTTTTCCACCGTAGATTCATTGCAGAGCCCTCAGGGAACGCCGTTTTTACATCGATCGGCTGATAATCAACAAGCCACGATCCATCAATCGAAATCTAACCCTTCGCCACTTCCTTCTGGTGTGTTTTCTTCGTTATTCCTTCGTATTTTCGACTGCAAATACCACTTAATGCTTGCTTCTTTGTGATCTAATTTCTGTTTAGACGGCCGAAATGTTGGGTCGTGGAGTGGAAATTCGGTCGTCGGTGTAATTGACGGGAAATTCGAAAGTGGGTATCTTGTCACAGTTACGATAGGTTCGGAGACTTTAAAAGGGGTTCTTTACCAAACATCGTTAAACCAGTCGGAAACAGTTTCAGTCGGTATGTTTTCCGACGGTAAAGATATTACTCCAGCATTGCCAGTCGTCCAACGCCGCCGGCGCCGGAGAAAGAAGTCGGAAATAAGACGGCGCGACCCTGCTCATCCGAAGCCGAACAGAAGCGGCTACAACTTTTTCTTCGCCGAGCAGCATGCTAGGCTCAAACCACTCTACCCTGGAAGAGATAGAGAGATCAGCAGAATGATTGGCGAACTGTGGAACAAACTGAACGAATCCGAAAGAACAGTCAGTACTAGATCAATTAACAAAAGCCATTTTAACTTGTCCGTGATAATTAATCGAGAGATTCGATCCTTCTTCGCGTGCAGGTCTATCAGGATAAAGCGATGAAAGATAAAGAACGATACAGAGCTGAAATGGAGGACTACAGAGAGAGGCTAAGAACAGGTCAGGTAATAAGAGATGCAGTTCCGTTACAACAGCGTCTTCCTCAGCCTGTAAACATGGAAGTAGAAGCTGACGTGAAGATCGAAGAGGCCGAGAATGCGGACTCACCTGAAACGCCATATAACGAGAGTAGTTTGAGTAAATGCGAATCCGAAGATCATCAAATGGCCGAAGATTCAGACGAAAATACATCTCGAAGAAACATTAATGTCGAGATCGCTGTTGAAGATCCGGGTTTTGAGGAGGGAAAGACAGAAGAAAGAGGAGTAGAGGAGTCGTGCAGTCCAATGAAAACGAAAGATGATTGAATGGTAACTGGGAAGCTTTAAATTTGATTACAGCATGTTGTTGACTCGATCCACATTTGTTTATTTTCTGTTCTTAACTACAATCTTTCTCCAATTTTGTCTGTAAAGATGGCAAATGCTTCAGAAGCTTTGCTTTTTGGAATTTTGTTTTTTTGATGCATTTGGTAAATTTCAGTCTTTGATAGATACACAGATAAAAAGGAAGAAAATACAACTGTTTGGAATCAGGAATTGAAAAATATGGTTATTGGATTTGAAATGAGAAAAAGATGGGAACTTTGTTATGAATCTGTGACTGAAATAGCTTCCCAGATTGTGTCCATGTCCAGAGAAGGCATTCTACTGAGCTGAACATCTTCTAATATCTCCTGGGTTATCTTCGTCTCCATTTGTTTTCTGGGCTCGTTCTTGGACGACGAGGTTGACTGTTCATTTGGTTTTGAATGATCAAAAGCAGCTTCTGAGATCATCTGCAACTTGGATTGAATAAGAGAAACGGTGGGTTGATTCAAGGAATTTGTTCGAAGTCGATGCTTTTGATCTGGAAAATTCAAATGAGCGAACTCTCCGCGCAGAATGTAAGCAGCTGTGTCGTAAGCAACGGCGGCTTCTTCAGCTGTGTTGAAGGTCCCTAACCAGACCCTCGTTCTGTTTTTTGGCAATCTTATTTCTGCGACCCATTTTCCCCAGTGTCTTTGTCTCACTCCTCTGAAAATCTTTTGTCTAGTTAAGGACGCCATTGACGAATCATTCTTTCGAACCTTTCTGCCTGTGTTCATTTTCTGGGTGGGGTTGGCTCTCATCCATGAACGAGAATTGGATGAATTCTCGTTGATTTTGAGCCACTCCTGGTGTGGTCGGTGTGAAATACTTTGCATTGGATTGAATTTTCGGTTGTTGGATGCAAATTGCGGAGAAGAAAAATGAAATGCAGTAGAATCCTGCAGAAACAGACTCAAATTTGGAGAGACGGGGGAGGCCGAAGAAGGAGATTGGAGAACTTGGGTTGGGGAAAACTTTGAAAAGGAATCCAAAAATGGGGAGATCGGATGTTTGGCAGTGGCGCCACGAAAGTCGTAAAAGGAAGCTGCAATTTCAGCAGAAGGCTTCTGCAATGACGAATAAGAAGAATCGGTGGTAGAAAACAGAGTGGGGGACGAAGACTTTGACTCACTGAAACCGCCATAATCGGAGGGAAGAGCAGCCCAAATGAGTGGATGGCTGAAATAGGTGGACCCAGGGTTGAAAGTAAAGGGTGGTTGTTTCCGCACGAGAGTTTGCGGCATTGGAGAATGATTGGCCATGCTTAGTTCTCAAGGTTGCTGAACCAGGAAAAACAGAGCAAGCGATTGCAATGATGGTGAAGAAAGTTGGAAGTGCAGGGAGGCTGTATTTATGCGGAAACACTGGAGACAAAAGAGTCATCAAGGAGTCGTATTTTTATTAAACTCATTGGAGAGTAAATAGAATTGTTATTAGGGATTAGGTTTGCTACGGTTTTGGAAAAAGAAAAGAAGAATAATAATAATAATAATAATAATAATAAAGGAACCTACTTACCCTCCACTCCTCCTTCGTGCGCACCATTTCGCGTTGGTTTTGTACGTACAAGATCTAACCAGCGGAGGTGGTTAATCTCAAGATTAAAGCTACGGGTTAAAGTGGTATAAAATAATCATAATCATAATCATAATCATAAAGTTGAGAATAACTTCATTCTAACTCAACAGATTGATTGATAAGTCGAGGATGAGGTTAATCATTGGTGTGTCTAGGCGGGGTGGTTAGTTACACAAGTGTGTTTTGGGCAGAGAGCTTAGAGACACACTTTGCCACTCTACAATTTTGATTGGTTGAAGGGGCCAAAACGCCGAGAATGGTGGAATTTGATCCCGAAATAATCAGATCAGAAGAAACCTTTTACGGGCATTGTTTAAATTGTTCATTTTGGTATGGGTTGAAGTTGAAGTTTGAAGTTTGAAGTTGAAGTTGAAGTTGAAGTTGCAGTTTGAATAAAGTTAGGGGTAGGCAGATGGATCCAAGCTAAAGGAGCCTAGGACTGGAGGCATGCTTCCCAATGCTACTGCTTTTGCTTTTGTCATCTTCCTTTACTCCTCATTGCATCAGAGCCTTCTCGTTACGTACATTTACAATAACAATGAAAATGAACTGGTATTGTCCCATTTATATCGTGACACATAAATTAATAATTTGTCTCCTGCTTGGGTACGCCAATTAGTTTATTATGATCACTCATCTCCACATCTAATTGATTTGTTTATTAACACTGTTGTTGCTGCTGCTGCTGCTGCTGTTGTTGTTTTTATGCGCTTTTAGACAACCACTAATTTGGTAGAGCAAACAAACCAATGGAAATAATTTTCAATTCTTGGAGCAATGGGTCGATTCCACGCGTCTATCCTTGTTGTTTATTTTTTCTCATCGTGAAAACTTTTCTTTGCCTTGAACATAATAAGACTATATACTACTATAGCCAAAAGAATGAAGGGGGCTAATCTCTCTGTCTCTCTGCAACCTACAAAGCAGTTGTTTACAAGAGTTGTTCATGTCCGAGGATAACCCAATTTAATCGCCTAAATAATAGTTAAATGAGGAAGGGTCATTATTTTATTTGACTAATAGCACGTATTTTTCACATTGTAATTCTCGTGTGTATAATATACGTATGTATGTAGTTAGTTAGAGTAATTTTACTTTAATATCTTATTCTGGACGTGTCAAATAATTACATCAACATAAAACCATATGCTATTGACCTTCACACTTCTCCATTGCGAAGTCGCTAAGATATATACGTTAGTGACTTGACAATACCCTTCCCATTCATAACCAAAACATTATCAAAAAGTTTAATTAACCTTTGTATGTGTAGATTAAGGGTCAAACCCAACATTATCACTTGTTGCAGAAGAACAAGCATGGCTTCCTGTGCGAGGTTGCTGAACACCTATAATCACATGCAGCTGGGCAATCTGCCCAATATCATTCACCGTTTTAGATAATATCCTCGTAGACATGATTTTGTAATATTGTCTGCTTGCTTTGCTTTGCTTTGCTTTGCGACGAGGGATGAGTTTCACTGCTTCGAAATGCTTACCTTGTTTACGGAGCGATCCTTCTCCTCCGGCCTGAAAATGAAAATGTTAGATGATCGAAATGAACGATCAAATGAGAGAGAGAGAGAGAGGGTAGTGTACTTGAGTAGTGTGCATGGCTAGCAATGCCACGGCAATGAAGACGCAGAGAAAGATGGAAAGAGAGGAGCGGAGTCTCGCCATGGATGTGTTTTCTTCCTGTCTCTGCAACTGACGTTGAAATCTGGAGAATTGACGAAGAAGAAGGTGACCACATTTCTCTAATTTATGCTTTGTTTTGGATCAAAAAAGGGAATTTGAACTATAAAGGCAGGTCTATTTATGATTCCACTCTTCCTCCCTTCCTTCCAGAGAGAATAAATTCTATATATATATATTTATTATTATTTGGGTTACGTTGATAATAAGACTAGAGACCAAAATTGAGTATTATTTTCCTGATTTGATTAGTAATTAATTAATCATCTTCAATGTAGTAAATATTCACTTCTACAACTGTTAAGGAAAATATAAATTACTTGTGATTCTTTTTAGCATTTTTTAATTAATTTATTTATTTATTTATGTTTTTTTTACATGTTACTTTGTCGCTACTTCCTCCTCCGTTGCGATTCATTAAAATTCGAAGACATAATGTCTTGAATATAATTATTTTTAGAATATTATTGATAACGATAATTAGTACTAAGCATTGGAAAATCTCGTGAAAAAGGAAAAAATCGACGGTCGACAATTCTTATCTCTTCCTCCGTCGTCGTCAATATAAAAAAGACGTATTTTTTATTGGTGTTTTTAGTTTCTGAACTGACCTGGGTCAATTGGGGATCTGAGAAAATTGCGGAAAGATTGTCCCGAGAAGACATTTTTGCCTGCCTCCCATCGATACTGAAAACAAAACCAGCGTTTTCTGGAGCAGGGAAGCAGGAGGAAGGAGAAGATGAATGTATTCAGATTAGCAGGGGATATGACCCATTTGGCCAGCGTACTGGTTTTGCTTCTCAAGATCCACACCATCAAATCATGCGCTGGTAATTTTTAATTTTGCCGATGGGTGTTTGGTTGCTGAGAAAATGAGATCGAATACGAAGATTTCCTCTTAAAGTTCACATTTTTTGCGCGTCTTGCACGCTTTAAAATTGCTGAATTAGCTTCGCGTTAGCTGTCTTTATTTCGGGCAGTGAAAAGACTAAGATTCAGGCTAATGAATTGTAGCTTTGAGAATGGTGCACGTTTTGAATGTCTTTGAGATATTGAAGGCTGTGAATTTGTTTTTGTTTCCAACCGTTTGATGCTAAAACTTGTGATCTTCCTGCCGTAGAATGTATTCTGTATTCTCTTCGATGATTCAGTTTTTTGGAGAGCTGCAAGGTAAACATATAGGAATTCACTCACACTCGCAAACAGATGTAACCTTTCTCGTTCGAGTATTTTCCATTTTCTGTAATCTTCAATGTATATAAGAAGTTGAGCTAAGGAAACACTGCACTTAGGTCTCAGTACAAGGATAACTCTGTTCCAACAAAATTTCAGCTCTTCTCAGACAAAATAAAGCTTGATAAAAAAAGATAGTTTTCCACATTTCAGTTTGTTTTCGTCTAAAACTATCCGACCCTTCTATGCGATTTACAAATGCAATACCAGAGGTAAAACAATCTCTCTTAGCAATCCTTCTATGTGCTTTATTTGGTCAAAGGGAGGAGTACATATTATATGGAATTTTTGTGTTTCAACCCCTCTTGACATTACTCTTGCCCTCTTGACAGTACTTTTGCTTTACGAAGTGTATTGTTTATCTGGTTGCAAGCTGGTTTGTTTTCCAATTAGTGATCAGTGTTTGACGGAATGCTGCAGGCGTTTCATTGAAGACTCAAGAGCTATACACTATAGTATTTGTGACCCGATATTTGGATATATTTGCAAGATTCATCTCTATATATAATATGGTAATGAAATTAGTATTTCTGGGTAGCTCTTTTTCAATTGTTTGGTACATGAGGCATCACAAAATTGTTAGAAGATCTTATGACAAGGACCAGGATACATTTCGGCATTATTTTCTCGTGTTGCCTTGCCTAGTTTTGGCACTAGTCGCCCATGAAAAATTCACATTCAGAGAGGTATTGTTTATTGTCTTTGAATGTATTTAAACATATCACAATTAATCAAGAATAGAATAGAATAAAGCCATATTGTTGCTGCTGGGAGGCCAATGTATGAGACTGATGAAGCTTAGTTTTTCTTTATAGTTTTAATCTTCCAAGTTGAGGTGTTTAAACAGGTAATGTGGGCATTTTCAATATACTTGGAAGCTGTTGCCATACTTCCACAGCTGGTTTTGTTGCAAAGAACAAGAAATATCGACAACTTGACAGGACAATACGTTTTCCTTCTTGGGTGACTATTTTTTTAATTATGAATCTTACAACCCGGCATTTAGTATATAGCGTCTAGTATACATTTATTTTATCCATCTTCATTGTGTTAAAAAACTTTTGCACTTTGATAGCCCTCAATATGTTGCCGACTCTTCTTGTGCATAACTCAACAGGGAGTTCATCTTACTTGCCCATTTTCTTGCAGTGCGTATCGATCGTTGTACATATTAAACTGGATTTACCGCTACTTCACGGAGAAAAACTATGTCCATTGGATTAGTACAACTCTCTCTCTCTCTCTCTCTCTCTCTCTCTCTCTCTCTCTCTCTCTCTCTCTCTCTCTATATATGTGAACATCTGGCTTGATTGTGCTCTACTTTTGTCTTTTGCAGCTTGGATAGCTGGGCTTGTTCAGACATTGTTGTATGCTGATTTCTTCTACTATTACTTTCAGAGGTGAGTTTCTTAGTGTTTGCAGTGCTGTAAGTTTGCTGATGAATCATTACATAAAACCTTTGTAAATGTATTTCTGCAGTTGGAAGAACAACGTAAAGCTTCAGTTGCCAGCTTGATCTGATCACTTTCATTTTCTTGTGCAATTGTTACATTAGAAAGATGTTGGGGCAGCAGGTTCTTACTAGCAAGATTCCCTCAATTAGTTGATATTTTACTTTTTCATTACTCTACTTTCGACGATTTCAATAATTTATACAAACCAGAACAAGAAACAACAGTGGCGCGAACCAAAAACCCGAAAAACCTTTTTATATTGAAGAACAACAGCACATTTAATTTCCAGTCATCAAATTCCGTAACAAAGAATCATTTTGTAACAAGGTTTGAAGCAAGGATCAACTACCCAGAAAATCTGCAGATTGGATGATTCTCAGAAGCTCCTTCAAATTTGCTAATAAATGCCTAGGCCAGAGGCACTTAGTGCCAATGAAGTTCAAAAGCTGCTCCAAATCCTGTAAAATGAAAAAAAATTAAGATGCCTTTCTCCCATTATCTCATCATAGAAGATCCAACAAGTCAGAATGTAGTTGAAAACAGAGCCCCCTTTCTCGCTTTAAATCTATTTTGTAACAATGGAGTCTCCAGTGGAAAGGGTAAAGAAAACAATACCTTGTTTAACAACAACAATGCAGAAGCTGTACTGGTTGTGTCTTGACCTTACAGTTGAGTCAAGCAGAGAAGTTGGAGTCTCAGATGAACGTTCAAGTAAGAAGCTACAAGTGAAACAGCTTGCATAGGTTTGCCATTTGCTTAGCCAAAGGCATAATTTCAAAGAGATTCATCTCAAAAAGGTGTAAGCCAAAGATTGAAGACGTGAGCAACATAACCCAAGGCAGCTGCAAAACTCTGAACCTCCTTCGTATCGGTAAAAAATCTCATTATGTTACATGGAAGCATATAGTCAAATGCAGACCCAAGATTGTCAGGGATCCGTGATGGCAAGGTCCAGTGGAATTCCATGAAAAATCAAGAAAAAAGAAATTGAGAAGACAATCCAAAGAAATCTTAAGCACCACCAAGCATATACTGCGTAAGAATGGATCAAAATTTGTACGACACTGGCAATGACGCTATAAACGAAGCTACAAAATAATCTGAATTGTAGCTTTCTCACTCCGATTAGGTTTCATCCGCTAAGTTGAAAGAAGTTGGAACATTAAAGCTGTTTATGCAAATGTTATTTTTACAGTTAGTACCAATGACATACCTGATCTACTAGTGCTTGGAAACGAGTCAAGTTGTTGATCCGGTGGGGGTCCAACCGAGAGCTTTACTGGGTACAGCAATGAAACTTTGCTTATCGAGTATAACCCTTTTTCCCCAGAAATCAACTTCCTTGAATCCTGCAACTAAATCATGACTAGTAAGACAAAATGGAGAGGTCTAACTAATGTTAATTAAGTTGGGAAAGCATTGATAAGATTTGAGATATTACCTGCAATCTCTTCGTAGATACAGAGAGAGCCGCCCCTGGAACCAAAAATGATCTAACTTTAGTACTAAGACTCTCCTTTTGGGTTTTAGCATCTTCGACAGCCAGTTTTGTGTTGGTGGACAGATTTGCTCAAGTTCGTTTGATGGATTCAACGACGCAGCTTCATCCTGCCCATCATGTTTTCCCTCTGTCAGTGGGTTTACTTACACTTGGCACATAGGAAATAGTCCTTTGAGCCTTCGTTCAAAATACTAACGAAGAGCATTGCGTGTTAACAGTAGAGGGTGAGTTTTCCAGCAGTGGGTGAAGAAAGAGCAACCTTACCTGAACGAGGGAATAGAGCTTGGCGAAAGAGAATAACCGAGGGAGTTCCAGCCATTGTATGAGGGGTATATTTATGTCTACACATGATGTAACCTAAAACGGTCTTCTCGAGTTTGGAATATTCCGCAAGAAATAAAAAGCATTTATAAATATCTCAAATCCAATGTTCAAACACAGGAGCAAAGCCGGCTTGTGTGACATCATCCTCACCAAAACAAAGCATAACAGCCCGATAGATAAAAACCAAACACCAAAAACAACTACTAAAACACTAAACCCACTCCATTACTTTTATTTGCCTCCCTTCTTGGCGGCGGATTTGGTCACTTTAGCTCCGCTTGGGTCTTTCTTCTCCACGCTCTTGATGACACCAACAGCCACAGTCTGGCGCATGTCACGGACCGCAAAACGACCCAACGGCGGATACTCCGAGAATGTCTCCACCACCATGGGCTTGGTGGGAATCATCTTCACCATTCCAGCGTCCCCATTCTTCAAAAACTTGGGCTCCTTCTCAAGCTCTTTCCCAGAACGCCTGTCAATTTTGGTCAATATCTCTGCAAACTTGACGGCAATGTGAGAGGTGTGGCAATCAAGAACTGGGGCATAACCATTTCCAATTTGTCCAGGGTGGTTCATGATAATCACTTGCGATGTGAAATTTGCAGCCTCCCTGGCTGGATCTTCTTTGGAGTTGGATGCAACAAAACCACGCTTCAGATCTTTCACTGCAACATTCTTCACGTTAAAGCCAACGTTGTCACCAGGAAGGGCCTCCTGTAGAGCCTCGTGATGCATTTCAACAGACTTAACTTCAGTGGTCAGTCCAGTTGGCCCAAAGGTGACCACCATACCAGGCTTCAGCACACCAGTTTCAACTCGTCCAACAGGGACAGTACCAATACCACCAATCTTGTACACATCCTGAAGTGGCAGTCGAAGAGGCTTGTCTGACGGCCTCTTGGGCTCCTGGATCAAGTCAAGGGCATCGAGGAGGGTAGGACCCTTGTACCAATCAAGGTTTGTAGATCTCTCAATCATGTTATCACCCTCAAACCCAGATATGGGAACAAATGGGATTTTGTCAGGGTTGTATCCAACCTTCTTCAGGTAAGAAGACACTTCTTTAACAATTTCATCGTACCTAGCCTTAGAATACTTGGGTGTGGTGGCATCCATCTGCACAAGTAACCAAATGAAGATGCCATTATCTATAAATGTGCATTTTAGAAAACAATGATGCAAAGGCTACTAAAGCAAACAATGAAATAAAAAATTATCCATGACAAATAAAACAGAATATTTTGAACAAATTTACCTTTTAAACAAAAATAAAATCAAAATAGAAAATTAGGTTCAAAACGAGAAATCATAAAACAGAGAGAGAGAGAGAGAGAGACCTGGAAGTATTTTGGAAAACCAGAGAAGGAACTTTCAACACTTTAATTTCTAAAAATATAAAATCACGAGGAGAGAGAGGGATTTGAACCCTCGCTAATTCTTTAAAAGAATTTTGCCAGTTTAACACCGGAGCCACAACCACACGGCAATCTCTCCAAAGGCGAATAGTAAAATGACATCCAATAAAGTAGACACAAATCATAGAGCAGGACACTGTGCATGATGTCTGCGATTGCTTTTTTAAGAATCAACGACGCAATTGTCTATGATCGGGTCTCTTTATTAGGTCGTCCCTCACCGAAAAATTAATTCATATTTATAAGAAACTTAAAAGTACCTGCCAATTACATTAGTTAAGTTCGCAAAAAGTGATAAAAATGAATAAAACAAGAGGAAGAATGTAATAACACAGGCAGTGTATTAACCTTGTTACAGCAGCAAATCATCTGCTTGACTCCAAGAGTGAAAGCAAGGAGGGCATGTTCACGGGTCTGTCCATCCTTAGAAATACCAGCTTCAAAACCACCAGTAGTGGAATCAATAATGAGAACAGCACAATCTGCTTGGGAAGTTCCAGTAATCATGTTCTTGATAAAGTCTCGATGTCCAGGAGCATCAATGACAGTGCAGTAGTACTTGGTGGTCTCAAATTTCCACAATGCAATATCAATAGTAATACCACGCTCACGCTCTGCCTTGAGCTTATCAAGAACCCATGCATACTTGAATGACCTCTTGTTCATTTCAGCAGCTTCTTTCTCGAACCTCTCAATCACACGCTTGTCAATACCTCCAAGCTTGTAGATAAGGTGGCCGGTGGTGGTAGACTTTCCAGAGTCAACATGACCAATGACAACAATGTTGATGTGAACCTTTTCCTTACCCATGACGAGTTTCTACCTATGGGAAAAATAGAGATTATTGTTACGTCAAAGAAATCACTTTCACACAGAAAAAAATCTACGAAGCCACAGATTAAGATAATATAAGAAACACTTATTTAATAATAAATAATAGATATTTTCACAAGTAGGAGGAACAACTCCTATATCGAAAGAAAACGACAGAACACACAGTTAAAAGCAGATCCATACAAGCAGCAAAGTAAACAACCATTGTTCTTAAAATTTCTAAACCTATCGCTTAATATTTAGTTTTGCATGAAAATTACAATCAGACACCAAAACTAGGGAGCCAACAATGGATTTTAATGACTTAAACAAAATTTTCATGCTCGGCGTAAATAATTAGGCGTCAAATAGAAAGAGAGACATCGACCGGAACCCAGATCTAATGCGTAAAAGGAATAGAAAAACATATTTCAGTAGATCTGTCATATAAAATCGAAAACAAACCAGAAAAAAAAAAGAAGAAAATACTAAATCAAGAAAATCCAAGAAACCAAAAGCACGAAATGAACGCAATCAATTGAATAAAAACATAAAAGCGAGAAAGCTAATCAGAACTACAGATCCGCACGAGATAAAGAGACGGTAGGATACCGTGAAGCGACAACAGGAAAAGCGATGAAGAGAACCTAATCCCCTGCTCGTACAAGACGCTACTGCAAGCCTCGGGGTGGGTATTCAAAGTAGAGGAAGAGGAGAGCTTCGTGGGGTATTTATAGCGGGAAAAAAATGTCTAGGGTTTTTCACAAGCGCCGCCTTGTCCCTGGATGGTAAGTTACCAATATAACCCTTATTTGGTAGTTGATATGATCCGCCTGCCTTACGACCCGGCCCGCAGAGCTGTTATCCGAAACTCATTTATTATTATTTTTCCGTCACCAAGCTGTTACCCAATCACTTGTTCTCAATTCAACCCTCATCGACGGTGACTGGGAGAGAGAGAGAGAGAGAGAGAGAGAGAGAGATACAGCCAGGCAGACTAAAAGAAGGAAGATGGAAAATTGAAAAATCTTAGTTCTGGAACCCCCTAATCACTCTCTATCCATGAATCATTCCAAGTTTCGAACACTCCGCCATTGAATCGGAACTCATTCTCATTCTGATTCCATTGAACATAATGGAGAGGGAGAGGGAGAGGGAGAGGGCTGCTATTGTTAAGAAGCGTGTTCCCGATTGGCTCAATAGCTCCCTCTGGTCATCCACGGCCGAAGATCGCCTCCTCCGCTATCCTTCCGAATCTACCATCGTTTCTGAACCTGCAGTTGAGCCTCCGCCTCCGCTTCCTCCTCCTTCTGCTGTTACTGCTACCGTTAGACCTGAGCCTCCCAAGCAAGAAATTAAGCACTCGCGGTCGCATGATAATCTCAGTAGTGGCGATGATGAACCTTCTCTTGGTCATTCTGCCGAGGACATTTCTCGCCAGGCTCAGCTCTTGGTTGAGGTCCTTGAGCTTACTTCGTTTTTCGGTAGTTTGAATCTGTTCCCATTTGAAAGTGTGGTAATTGATTTAGTTTTCTTTTGTGGGTTTGTTCAATTATAGTTATCCAAGAAGGTTATAAGCATGAGCGAATTGCGAAGAATAGCTTCTCAGGGTATACCTGATGCCTCTGGCATTCGTTCTACTATCTGGAAGGTATGGCCTTCTGATCTGCTCTTGGTTTTGTTTCTTTTACTGAGATGAATGTATCGTTTGATTGCTAGCCCAATGTGAGAAATGAACTCATTTTTACTTTTGTAATGCTTGCTTAGTTTTCCTGCAGACCTACACTTAAATTTTAAAGGAATGGCTAATTTCAGCTTGAAATTTGATTGCGATTAAAATAACCCCAGCCGATTTAGTAGAAATACTATTGTTCTTAATAACAAAATGCTGAACACTTGCGCAAAGAAATAATTTTGATGTCGCCCATTATCACAAGTGTCAGTCTGCAGAAATGGGTTTTAATATGCTTTTTTTTGTCTTTCGTTGCAGCTCTTACTAGGATATATACTACCAGATCGTGGACTTTGGGCGCCTGAGTTAGCCAAAAAAAGGTCCCAGTACAAGCATTTTAAGGAGGATCTTTTGATGAATCCTGTAAGTTATGCTAGAGAACTTGTTCCATCAACTATAATTATTTTGCTCCTTCAATGTCAGCGCCAATACACCAGAGTACTTATTCACACTTCCTTGAAAAACAAACATTTTGCTGTTTTAAACCTTCCCCCTTCCCACTCTTTTTTTTTTTTGAATTGTTGTTCCTTTCATAATTAATTTTGTTTAGCTATATCTTTGTTTTATAGATAATACAACTTTCTTATGTCATTATCAGTTATAATAGTAAAAAAAAAAAAAAAAAAAGTAGCAAAATTTTTGGATGTCTTTTATTTCTCATGTAAAAAAGTGAGACTTCTGAATCGTTACGTGGCTAGGCAGTCAGAAATCACACGGAGGCTGGATAAATCCACAAATAGTGAGAAGGATGAACAAAAATCTGAAGGAAAAGGCTTACTTTTGCGATCAGAAATAACTCAAGGGGAGCATCCTTTGAGTCTTGGGAAAACAAGCATCTGGAATCAGTACTTTAAGGTAAAAGATCAAATCAACTCATTTGAAGATAAATTAAAATATCTATTTTTGCATATTCTTTTTGCAACTTAGTGCGGGTAATGACTCTCAATTTTGCACCGCCAATAGTCGTATTGGCTTTCATTCGCTGATTTGAAAGAGTTATTTAAGTTTAGGTTTTGTTCTCTATTGTGGGTTTCAGTTCACTTTGTTTATACTGGGGCACATATTGCATTGCTATAGCACATTCCTTGGATGCACTCTAGTAAAATGAATTACTCTTTGTCGATTGTGTAGGACTCTGAGATAATTGAGCAGATTGACCGGGATGTAATGCGCACTCATCCAGACTTGCACTTTTTCTCCGGGGACTCGCAATTTGCAAAATCTAACCAGGTTTTCTTTTCAATTGTGAAATTTGCAAAAATATATATGTAGGTTTTGTTTGATTTATTGTTTAGCCAATTTAATAACTTTTTCATTTTCAGGAGGCTCTGAGAAGCATTTTAATTGTATTTGCAAAGTTGAATCCGGGAATAAGATACGTTCAGGGAATGAATGAAATTTTGGCTCCCTTATTCTATGTATTCAAAAATGACCATGACGAGGAAAATGCAGTAATTTCACACACTCTCTCTATCTATCTACACTATCTACATCTTGCACGATTTTAAATTTAGTGCTACTTGGTAAATTATTTAATTAGAATTTTTTTTGTTATTAATTTGCAACTGAACAACGGGTAAGTAGTGGAATGTTTTAGCCCGCTGACTAAACTTTCTTTTTGGCTTCTTAATTTTATGGCGGTGTTCCATTAAGATTAGAGAACTTCAAAGCAATCATAACAAGGAGAATATGATCTTTATTTTAAAAAAAGAAAAGAACTTGAAATGGACGTCAAGTTCCTCTATTTATTTTCCCTACCTGCCAATCAAAATCTCTCTCGTCAAATTTTTTTTTTTTTCTATACGCCACATCACTTCTTATGGGCAAATAGAAAAAAAAAAAAGAACACAATACAATGGGAGAAGTATAACTCACTGAAAGAACCTTGCCATACCAATGAAGTTTTATACGGTCTTATTACTTCCACAATTTCGCAGGTATAAATATACCTGATGCAGGGGAGGAGAGATTCTCTTCATACTATGCATGATAACCTTTTTCCTCTTCCACTCCTTTTCATAATTAGAGCAGCTAGGATTCATCTTTTTTCTGAACTCCGTAGTTAATGTGCATACTTTACTATTATCTCACCAAATCTTTTTATGTTTTTGCAGGCTCATGCTGAGGCTGATACGTTCTTCTGTTTTGTCGAGGTGTTAAGTGGCTTTCGGGATCTTTTCTGTCAGCAGCTGGATAACAGTGTTGTAGGAATCCGTTCTACCATTACAAAATTGTCCCAGCTTTTGAAAGAACACGATGAAGAGTTATGGCGTCACCTTGAGATGACAACAAAAGTAAGACTTACTTTTAGACATTTTCTTTTTCTATAATTCAAAAATTCTTTAACAAGTTTTCTTTTATTTATTTATTTTATTTCTTCTTCATTTCCCTTTTCTATGTGAATCTGTCAATGTAAAAACAACTATTACATTGCAACTGGAATAAAATTCAGCAAAAGTGACTTTCAAATTGCACTTAGAAAATTCCTGGATGCATTTCCTTCAATATCACGTAAAAATTGTGATGGTAAAAATAAAATATTATCATCTAAAATAATCTGGGAGCAATTGTTTCTACAGTTAATATTATTTTATTATACTTGTGGAATAAATCTTGCTCTTTGTCATTTGAAGGAATTAGCATGACTGATGTTTTTCAATCTCAAATGACAGGTAAATCCACAGTTCTATGCATTTAGGTGGATTACTCTCCTATTAACTCAGGAATTCAGTTTTGCAGACTGCCTTCATATTTGGGACACTATTTTAAGTGATCCTGAAGGTCCCCTGGTAACACAATAATTTGAAAATAGTACTCATTTATTTTCTTGATTAGTATCTGGATGTTTCTTTTTGGCCAAACTTTTGATGTAAAGTCGGGTTATAGTAGCTCTAAGTAAACAACAGCAGGGCACATGAAAAGGTTGGATATTAAAATTCGATTCCAAATCTTCTTCTTTCATGAAAAAAACAGGGGAATTATTGAAAACTCAGAATCTATTATTGTCTGCATTCCAGTAACAAAAAAAAAGATAGAAATGGACAACAGTGATACATTGCATAATATTTTCAATTGCATATAAGCTTAGAAATGGTCTGCGTAGATGGAAAAAAAATTGCTCACTGAAGACTGACGTCAAAGTTTCCATAAAAGTGGAAGATGGTGGGAGTTGGAATAAAAGGTCATTGACATTTTACATACGTTTGCAGGAAACGTTACTTCGAATATGCTGTGCGATGCTGATTCTTGTTAGAAGACGGCTTCTTGCAGGAGATTTCACGTCAAATCTGAAATTGCTCCAAAACTATCCTCCAACAAACATCAGGCATTTGCTATATGTTGCCAACAAGCTGCGTGCCAGACCCACAATGTAATTTTTCTCAACAAGTAGAGCTCCATTTTGTTGTTTTTGTATTTGTAAATTGTTGGATATAGACTTCGGTTAAAGTTAGCAAGCCAGAGCCAGCAACTTTGACCACTTCCCTCCATTATTTTCTAATTGTTATAGTACATCGGAAACAGGAACTTGTATATTTTCTTGATTTTAGATTCATTTGATTTACAACTTGGGCCTCGTTTATGATTCAATTATTCATTTGTTTTCTCTGCCAGTGAGCATCACTCTTTATTTTTACAATTTTCGACTGTAGTAGTACACAGGAATATGTTCTGCCGTCAGTCAAATTTTTTCTTGGTTGAATATGTCATTGATTACATCTTATAGTAGATTAAAATTGAAGATCGGTTGATCAAAAAGATGCTATGGATGAGCTTGACATGCATGGATTATGCTAAGATGAGCTGCTTTCTGTAACAGAGTCAAAATACAATAATCAACTTATCAAAGCTTATACTGGCAAGAGTCTTGACAAATTAATAACTCGTTAATCTCTCCCAATTGCAGAAATCTATGCCCAAAAAACTGGTCAAAATGGGTGAATCAAATGAGGGGTTTTTTTTTCTTCATTTTTATCTAATAGATCCATTGGAGATGGAGGGAACTGTACAAATACCAGCTGATGTAGTGAATGGGACATCTTTGAAGCACGCCTCCAGTTTCGAGTTTGTATGGAAATCTACTTGCAGTGTTTCCCACACCTTCTTCTTGGGATTTAAGACATCATCAGGCCGACCTTCAAACCCAGCCACTGTGATTCTTTCTCCAACTTTAGCAGTTTTGGGGGGTTCCACCAACTCAACCTGAAAATTAAACAACGATTTTCAATGATGCCCATGCATTGGAGCCAAGACAAATGGATGAAAAGTGATTTCGCATGGCAACCTTAGTGTGGTCGCCATTGGAAGCTGCAAGCACCATTGCTTGTGATTTGATACCTCGCATGGCAGCTGGCTTCAAATTGCAAAGAACGCAGACTTTCCGATTCTGTCGAAGAATTACGTTGACAGCTTGAACCGAGATACATGATCCATTGATATGCCATAATTTCATTTACACAAACCTGCATTTCTTCGAGAGGTATGTAGTTGACCAGTCCACTAACAACAGTTCGAGGGAGTCCCTCACCCACGTCAATCTCTTCGACATAAAGGGAATCAGCATCGGGATGCTTCTGAGCTTTTGTAATGAGGCCAACACGAATATCCAATCTACTGATGGAAATTTCTGGTTCAACAGCCAGCTTTGATTTGGAGCTAGAAGCTAATTTAATTGATGGTTGCTTCTTTCCAGCACCGTCTACATCAATCAATGTGCAATCAATCTCAAACAACTAAGAAAAACTTCCTGACAGGATACAAATACAGACATAGGGGATTGGATTGACAAAAACCTCTAACTTTAGTTTTCTTCAGTTGTTCAGCAAGCTTCCCTGCTTCAGCTTCTGCCCTCACAATCCTTTCAGCTTGACTTCCAGCAAACTTCTCCCTGAAACATTCCACCTCCTCATCTTTCTGGGCAAGCAAGGCGTAAGTTAAAATACAGACAACAAAAGATCGCGGTGAGATATTTTCCAGATTTAAATAAAATATCGTAGAAGAGGCATACCATTTCCTTGAACAATGGTTCTGGAGTCCCTATTTTGTGACCAGAAGGTAGGATCTCCCAAGGTCGTCTTGTCCTAGCAAGGTCTCCATTTTCATCACAAAGTGAAAACTGTGTCTCAGAAGGCAAATTCAGCTGCTTGCACACCTGAAACAATCAAGCAAAGTAAAATTCAAACCAATATATATCTAAATAATGCAGGACAGTTAGAAGTACAGATATGCCTAAATATTGGAGCCGACATGCCACCTCCCGAGAAAAAGAAGGCATGAAAGGTTCTAATAAACATGCAAGAATATAGACTATCCCTGCTGAAGTTCTCATGACGATAGAGCAGGAAGCTTGATCCTCCTTGTAAAGTTTCCAAAATTGGCTAGCCTAAATAGCAAAAGGGAAAATGATGGCCAAAATCAGTTTCAAACCAATATCCAACAGTGGAACAGTGCAATGATGAATTAAACATTAGAAGTATCCAGGCTTACTTGCAGATACGTGTTACCCTCGCTAGAGATAGCCATTGCAGCTTTTAGTCCTTGCTTCAGTTTGACCTGGCATATAGCAAACAAAAAATGGAAAAAGATAAAAAGATAACTTTCTCCATAGATTCACAAGCATTCACACAAAAGCTACCTTCTCCATAGATTCAACATATTGTTCCACGTATTTACCAACTTTTTCAGCAAATTTCTCTGTTAGATCATGCGAGTTCTCATCAGAGGCTTCAGGAATAATAGAACCGTAACCCTGACCTGCAATGGGAAAGTACCAGCTATTATGACTCTTATGAAGCCACAACTGTCCATTATTGTGAAGTTTAAAAAAATGAAAGCCTAGATATTCTGAGAGATTCACAAAGAAGAGAGCTCTATGCATTGACTTAAGGACAAGAATTTTCGGGATCAACAGACACATTATAATACTCCTAGGTATACCAGTGGGCTAAGTAGCACTGCTGACTCTAAGTAAAAAGAAAAGAGAATTTACATTTAGTAGTACAAGTCTACACCCACACCAATAAAAATGGGCAGACACAATGAGAACTTTCAACATTCGATCAAATGGATAACATCAACCTAAACTCTTCCGCAATGATGATAGAAAAGATTCTTTCAATGATTTTAAAACGGATGACATGGCAGTTCACCCACCTGTAGGTTTCGCAATAAAACTCAAAACTCGGTTGATAAAGTTTCCCAAATTATTCAACAACTCGCCATTTAATTTTGTTTGCAAGTCTGCCCATGTAAACAAGGTGTCTGAAACCTATGGCATGAAGCTCTTTCCAGTTAGTCGTCACCATATCTATAAAGAAAATATTAGGTGTCGTAACAATAGATTTACCTCAGGCCGATTAGTTAGCAAGTAATATCTCCATACTTCAACAGGGATACTTGTATCTTTTGCATCATTGCCAAAAACTCCTATGCCCTTACTTTTAGAGAACTTCCCTGTAAAATCAAAACGGTAAAGATCTCAACAAGAAGACAATCATAGAGAGATGTCATCAATTTATTTATGCCAACCATTCAACTACATGGAAAAACCCATTAAACCAACTTGCCTGATTCGTAGTTCAGATACTCTGTAACACTGACAGTTTTCATCAAAGTCCATTTTTCACTGGTCCCAAGAAGAGTGGAAGGAAACATCACCTGAATTACATACTTAGATCAAAATATGAAGGTACTTGTAAAACTAAAAGCCAAACGTTTTGCAATCTATAAACTAATTTTCATGAGTTCTCATGATAGTTATAATGATGAGAAAATCAATCATCATTGTGAAACAACTTCAATCTCAAAACCTGATACTACAGAAAGGAAAAGGAGGCTTCCCAGGATTTGGATAGAGACCAACTCCAGAATAACTTCTAAGGGGGCTGATAAAAGACAGTCTTCAACTGATAAAGGTGATGTATATCAGTATAAGATTTACTTAAATGAGCCGGTGGAAATATTTGACATCATGGGATTGGTATTTGAAATGAACTGAACATAGGAATTGAAAAGGCATTTTTGTAAGCAACCTCTGGCCCACCTCTTTTCAACCTTTCCGATCTCTCACACCTATTCCCAGATTGGGATTAGCAACCGAAATTAAGTATTTCACTAATAATCTGCTCTTGGATGAAAAACTTTTGACAACTAATGAACTTCATTTTTTTTCTCATTCTGTCAAAAATATAGAAAGCGGAGATTTTTTATAAACAGTTCAAGAAGAAGATTAAAAAATGATCCTTACTGTGTGGAACGGCACATTATCTTTTCCCATAAACTGATAAAGCTCTACATTTTCAGGATTTTTCCACCACTTCTCCCATTCTTGAGTGTAGCATGCAGTGATTGAGACATATCCAATTGGTGCGTCAAACCATACATAAAAAACCTAACAATCAAACCATAGAAATTAACAACTAATTTCCTAAATGTTAAGCAAGATGTGAATACTATTCATGAATTAGCAACCTTCTCCTTGAATTTCTCAAGAGGAACAGGAACTCCCCACTTCAAATCCCTGGTAATACATCGCTGCTTCAGCCCTTCTTTACGCCATGCATTTGTTGTTTGAACAGCATTCTGACTCCAAGCTCCAGCTACTGATGTTTTGTCAATATATTCGTTTAACTTCTCTTTCAGTTGGGGTAGATCAAGAAACAAGTGATCAGTTTCACGACTATGAGGAGTAGATTGACAGACCTGTTTGCAGATCAAAGTAGTTGAAAATTTAAACACTGAACACAAAACAACATTCAAATAGTTCAAAACCTTAGAGCTCCAGTCATCTTAATTTCCAATAGTCTGACCAAAATAAGCATACTGGGGAAATAAAATGATCTAAAGGGTTAAGTCTCAATAGCAGGTGTTTTAATGACTGCTTAAAAAGTTAAATTTGCATGATGGAGGAAAAATATACAATATTGTCTCCATTTTACCAAATCAGATCTAATAAGTCCAACTTTGATGTTATGAGCCTCTACCTTCTAAACGATTACATTGACAAACCAAGTCATTAGAAAGCAAGAGGCTCAAAATTTTATTGAAAATTTAAAAAATTGAAATAAAACTAAAATTAGAAACAAACAGTAAATAAATAGTTTAGAGTTTCAAGGATTTTTAAAGCATAAAGATGATCATGGGCCATGCCATGTTAGCATGTCATATCAATTAGTCACCTAGTGTAGGTAATAGGTCCATGATGAAATATCAAGGGCCAAAACGTTAGCAGGTAATAAACACCTGAAATAGTAGAATATGAATAACAATCTTTTAAAAATGTAGGTTACCACAATGACCAAGGATGTTTTTACTTCACCGATAACAGAAATGACAGTGATCTTATTTTACAGATAAATTCCTCATAAAAACTACAAAAAATAAAATAAAATAAACTTCTAATTTGGAAACAGAAAAATAAATAAATGTCAAACCTTGCACCTAGGATCTATTAGTTCTGTTGGATCAAAGAGCTTTCCACATTTTTCACACTGATCACCTCGTGCAGAGTCATATTCGCAGCTTGGAGTGGGGCAGGTGCCTTCCACAAGACGATCAGCTAAGAACTTTTTGCATTTGTCACAATAAAGCTGAAGTATGATAAAATTCATCATAAACTGAGTCAAATATGATAAAATTCAGCATAGGAGTTTCAAGCAATTCAAAACACCAGCTATTTGCATTATAAAATTTAGCCCTTTACAAAATTATCGATAATTGTAGTACATGTGACCTATTGAAAAATGCTTCAAAAGTTAAAAAAAAATGACGAGAAAACTCTGCACCTGTTTCATCGTCTTCTCAACTAACCAATTGTTCTCCAATAGATCTCTAAAAATTGCTTGGCAAATTACAGTCTGCTCTGGACATGATGTTCGGCCAAATTCATCAAAACTGATGTCAAACCAATCATAAACTTTCCTGTGAATGGCATGGTACCTAATAAAAACCAATAAATTGACTATTAGTCACAGCCCTACTCAGAACCGTGATAAAAAAATAAGAGAGTTATGATATGGCTAGCTATTTTAGACATGTGCAAGTACATTATTGTCTCACATCGACTGAACTAAAGATTTAGGTCCTATATAAATATGAGGGGGATTCTCTTACTCCTTAAGCTATCTTTTGGAGTGACTTTTACTATCTCATTTTCTATCATACTATCAGAGCTAATTCTGTACGATATGAGTACCGATTAAACACATTAGACGTGAAAAAAAATAAATCTCTCATACTAGACGTGTAGGTGGGTGTTGTCCTACATTGACATAATTAAAGATTTGAATCTTTTATAAATATGAGGAGAATTCTTTCACTCATTGAGATAGTTTTTGGAGTGAGTTCTACCCTCTCACTTTTTATCATACATAACAGCAAAAACAACAAACAGTCGTGTAAATAAAATTTCAAATAGCTCACTTGTCACATATTTCTTTAGGTGTACAATTCTCTTCCATGGCTTTGGTCTCTGTCGCTGTACCATACTCATCTGTTCCACATATGTATATAGCATTGTAACCTCGAAGACGACAGTATCTAGCAAAAACATCAGCACTCAGAACACCTGCTCAAAATTTGAATTACAGAGGGAAAAATAATCAAATTACATAATGATTCGCACAGGATTATTAGCAACCAAAAAACTATTCTAATTTTGATCATTAGCAACCAAATAGAACAAAGATAGACTCCTCCGTCATCACTGAGTGACGCAGAAAATTCAGAATTTCAAAATCGATTCCCGATGATAACATGAGAGAGGACGCATGATCAACCATTCATGTGCATGTGAGATAAAAGTATAATGAAGTGTATTACAGCCAATGATATTCCCAAGATGAGGGACGTTATTGACATAGGGTAAGGCGCTGGTGATGAGAATGTTCCTCTTCCCTGGTATCGGAAGGTTGATGGGCTTCTGATTCTCCACGGCGTCACCTGGAAGATCCCTCATTTTCTACCTCTTGTATAATCAGGATTACATAGCTCTCCTTCTTCAGAAAATTTCTGCAAATCTAAAAAGAGAAAACTAAATTCTATAATGACTCTGTAACGAAATTAAAACCCGAGACAAATTGTATGATCTTTTCCCAATAATTTTCAGTTTTAGTGAACTAGAAAATGAAGAAAAACATCTCAACGGTTTACTTGAAAACCAGAAATGGAAAAAAAGAAAAACAGCCAATTACAACACTAAAAAACAACTTTGCCACAATGAATAAAAGAGCAAGAAGATTACTGCGACGGAAGAGAAGGAGAGAGCTCGAGTGAGAGAGAAATGGCGGCTACTGTAGCGGAGAAGACAACGAGTGCGAGCAGAAGAAAGTTTTTGGCGATGGAAAGCAGGAGATAGAGAGAGGCCCAGGGTCACGGTAAGTTTCAGAAGGGTTAATAAGACCGTGTGACACTTACTGTCATCATTTCAATAGGTCAGCTTATGAGTATGTCAATTGTACTGAATGCCCACTTTACTAGAGCGAATTTTTTATCTAGCGAGTAAACAATGAAGGGATACAATTATCCGAAAAGAGTATCAATGAGTATTGTGAGCATAAAAAGAATATGTAAAAAGTTTGTTCATTGATTGACAGCAAATTACACTGGTGGATAGAGAGGTCTACGTGCTATCATGTCTCTCCCCCCTAAAAAAATAATCCGGAACATCTCCACTATGACAGGTGTCACACGGTCAAATCAATCCCTAATTTTCGCCGAGTGATGGCAACCAAGTCTCACTACTTAGCTCAACTACACACGTAGGTCTAAGTGTAAAACCACTCAAACAAAGATGAACAACGTGTTTACGAGAGCCAATCTCAACCTTTTTATTACTCACGAAAGGAACATACAACACAAAGTCGTAAAGATGACAAAGGACTCACCCAACTCGTGGTCTCAATGTCTTGCAAGCCGTCTATTTATAAAACCTACAAAATACAGTTAACAAACCCACCCATGAGGCTTAGTTAATCTGCTCGTGCCAAGTGTCCGCCCACTTGGCCCATTAGTGCCCCCCCTCGGCCACTATGTGCTGCTCGTGTGCACATCGTGCTAACTGCCCGCATCGTGTTTCGGCATCGTGTGCCAAGCACTCGGCCCACTCAGCGTCCCGCTTGCCACTCAGCCACGTTGTGCTGATCGTGTGTCTGTGTCTGCCACATCACTTGGCCCACTTGGCGTCTTCCTTGGTCACTAAGTACCCCGGCCATCAGTTATGCCACGTAGTGCTGAACTGCTGTCACGCCCCATTTCCCATGATGCATGAAGGCACGGGCCAATGGCCAAAAGGAGAGGAGCAGCTGGCTACTCCTCGGGCGCGCGACAACAGGCGGATGCGCGCAGCCCACAATGGGCGCGCAGCCCACCAAGTCACACAAGGTGCGCAATCCATGAAGCAAACATGGGCCCAAGGACAGATCCGTGAAGCTATGTAAGTAAGTGCTAAAATGGCTAAGTGTTGTGCGGAGCATTTAGTGAACAGCAGTTACACGCACGCGGTGCGCACACAGGGCGCACGCGGTGCGCAACTGGCTCACGCGGTGCGCAGTCGGGGCGTTACACACCAGCAGGGCGCTAGAGTTATGAGGGCGCGTAGTTGGCCCACACGGAGTGCACACGGACTGGACACAGAGTGGAAATGACCGTTGGGGCGTTAAGGCACACGGACATAGCCGTTGGCGCGAGCGTTACTAATGTGCGCACAACGCAGGCACGCGAGACGGACACGGCGTGCCAAGTGAGCGCTGGCGCTGGGCGCAGGATGCTATCTTCAGACAAGGCACACGGGGCAGACTGGCAACCAAGCCTTAGCGCACGCAGCAGGCATTGATGGCACGCGGCGGACATCAATGCTGCGCGCAGCAGGCGCGCGGTGGGCATTCATGGCGCGCGCGCGGGCAGCATTGAAGATGAGCATCCGAAGACATTAAAGTGAGGGCTGCACATTAATGTCAATTGTAACTTATGGCTCGGCCATATGATGTATATAAACCTCTTGAGACACTAGACCGAAGGTATCTGATAAAGGAGTTCCTTGAGATATTGTGGTGTTCCTTGAGTGAGTATTCCTAGTCTTTATATTTGGAATAGAAAATAGGGTTGAGAGGTTTTGCTCCCGTAAACATTTGTATTATTTCTACTTACTTTCGCAAGCACCAACGAAGAGGAAGGCTGGTCAAGTCGGGGACTTGGCGCCGCACATCTCGAAAGCAAAAATTCTAGGTGCGAATTTGGGGGTGTGACAACTGCCCACGTCCAGCACACGCAAGCCCGACACTCTCGCTTGTCTCGGCCAGCTTGCCAGAGAATGTCGGAGCTTGTCTGAACCCACGTGTCCCGGTTGTCTGGTTCTGCCCAGCGCAACACCCGCGCGCCATTCCCGTTCGCCTGTCTGACCGGGAATGTCGGAGCTTGTCTTAACCAGCGTGTCTCAATCGTCAGCGCAATGCCCGATTGTCGAGACCGTGCTCCACTCAACCCACATGGTCTACTCTGCGCGCGCACTCCATGACTGTCTTAATGTGCGCAGCCCAGCTCTGCACACTAGTTACGCGCGCACCCATTTGCTGTTGCGCGCGTGCCCATTCGTGGGGCTTACAAACCTCCCCCACCGGCTGAAGTCGATGCCCTCATCGAATGAGCTGATAAATAATTGTGCACCAACTCTTCAAACTGCCACAAGGTAGTGTCTCGCTCCCAAGTAACATCGGCTGGCCCACTTCCCTTCCATTGAACTAGGTAATCCGTCCGTCTATTCATTTTGCTCGCCCCATGCATACGGTGATTGAGAATGCACTCGGCCTCCTTCTCAAATTGTTTTCGAATAGTCGGTGGTGCCCGTTTGGGTTGCTCCCTACCTATTGAATCTTCATAAAATGGTTTCAAAAAGCTTACATGGAAGGTAGGATGTACCTTTAACCTCTCGGGTAGCTGCAATCTATAAGCAACCTTGCCCACCCTTTTGATTACCTCAAATGGTCCATCATATCTCTGAACCAACCCTTTGTGAAATCGTTTGCTCGTGATCTTTTTTCAAATTTGAGGTGTAAGCTTAAGCATCACTTGATCTCCCACTTGAAATTCAAGATCCCTTCTTGTCTGGTCTGCATATTTCTTCATTCGCCGCGACGCTTTGGCCAAGCTATCCCTTGTCTGGTCAATAAGCTTTTGTTTGTCCCGACCAAATCTATAAGCTGCTGGGTCCCTGCTGCTTGGAATATGCAATCTCAAGTGAAGTAGTTGGGCGCCGACCCAACACAAGTTCCGCTGGACTCAATTCTATTAACGAGGATCGGTGTATGTTGTAGCAAAACTACGCAACATCTAACAACTCTACCCAGTTTCGCTGGCTCGCCGTGACATAATGCCTCAAATATTCTTCCACAAGCGCATTGATGCGTTCGGTCTGCCCACTCGTCTGTGGGTGGGTGGCTGTGGAGAATTTTAATTCTGTTTCCATCAAATTGAACAAAGCTGTCCAGAATTTGCCTGTGAATCAAGCGTCCCTAACTCACAATGTCATCAAGCAAACCAAACTACTTTACCACGTTTTTTAACAACAAATCGGCAGCAACATCTGCCGAGCAAGCATGTGGTGCAGCCATGAAGACCGCATACTTATAAAATCGATCAACCACCACAAAGATAGAACGCATCCTATTCACCATCAGAAATCCCGTTATGAAATCCATGGAAAGGGACTCCCAAGGCCGCTCGGGAGTGGACAACGGTTGTAGCAGACCTGCTGCCCTTTTTCTTTTGGTCTTGTCCTGTTGACACACCATGCATGTCTTCACATACAACTCGACGTCATCCAACATCTTTGGCCAAATATAGATTTTACTGAGTAGTGCCATCATCCTCTCCACCCCGGGATGACCCGCCCATTTGCTATCGTGTGTCTCCTTTAGCAAGTCCTGCCTTAGCCCACCTGAGCTGGGCACAAAAATTTTCCCACCCTTAGCATATAAGAGATCGGAATCGAGCTAGTACCTTTTAATAACGTCGTCCCGCACATTTTGTACTAGCTTCAAGTATGTCGAGTCTGTTTGCGCATGATCCTTAACCCGTTCAAGCATCGTCGACTGCACCAACGTTAATGCTACTACATACTCATGCACTTCTTTTTGTGATAGCGCATCAGCCACTTGGTTCTGCCTTCCTGGCTTATGCTCCCACACAAAATCAAACTCAGCAAGGAACTCCTGTCAGCGCGCCTGTTTCGGGGTCAACTTCCTCTAAGTTTTGAAGTAGGTGTTGGCTACATTGTCGGTCACTACCGTGAATCTGGTTCCCAATAGGTAGTGTATCCAAGTGTCTAGGCAATAAATAACTGCCGCCATTTCCTTTTCATGAGTCGAGTATCGCTGCTCGGCATCCTTCAACTTACGACTCTCATAGGCAACTGGATGTCAATCTTGCACCAAAACCCCTCCTATGGCTCGATCTGATGCATCTGTTAAACTTCAAAGGGCTTCCCAAAGTCCAGAAGTTTCAGTACCGGTTCTGTTGAGACAACTTCTTTGAGGTTTTTGAAGGCAACTTGACATTTCTCGGTCCATGTCCACCTTTGATCCTTCTTGAGTAGATCCGTCAATGGGCTTGTTTTCTTGGAATAGCCCTAAATAAATCTGCGATAATAATTAGCTAACCCCAAGAATGATCGAAGTTCAAGTACCTTGGTGGGTGGGGGCCAATCAATGATGGCTTGCACCTTGCGTTCATCCATCCAAATCTCCCCATGGCTCACCCGATGTCCCAAAAACATGATCTCCTTTTTAGAAAACTCACATTTCTCCTTCTTGACATACAGATCATATTTCCTTAGCTGTGAAAGCACCTGCCTCAGATGTCTCACATACTCTTCTAAGTTAACCGAGTAAATCACAATGTCGTCGAAGTACACAACAACAAACTTGTCTAACATTTCATAAAGAACGTCCTTCATCAAGTTACAAAATGTTGTAGGGGCATTAGTCAACTCGAATAGCATAACCAAAAATTGATAAGAACCATACCGAGTTACACAAGTTGTTTTGGACTCATCCCTCTTAGCAATCCTCACTTGCCAATACCTTGATCGTAAGTCCAGCTTGGTGAAGTACCTCGCCTTGGCCAAGCGATCGAACAAGTCTGCTGCATTCGGGACCGGATACTTGTTCTTTACTGTCACCTTGTTGAGGGCCTGATAGTCTACACACATCCGCAACGAACCATCTTGCTTTTTCTAGAAAAGTACTGGGGCACCATAAGGCGCCTTTGATGGTTGGATGAACCCAGAAGCCAGCAACTCATCCAATTATTTGCGAAGTTCCATTAGATCCGCTGGTGCGAGTCTGTATGGGGCTTGGGCCGGCGATAGAGCTCCTGGTTCGAGCTCTATTCTTTGATCAACAGCACGCCTAGGTGGGAGATGCTGAGGTAGTTCATTGGGCATCATATCACCGAACTCGTGCAACACCTCAGCCACTTCATCTGGCACCTCCACAATTTGATCTGGTTTTATCTCGATCAAGGCTGCCACATATGTCATCTTTCCTTTCTTCAGGCCTGTCTTGAGCTGTTTGGCCGACAGCTCTTGCTCATTTTGCCCTACATATATAGCTGGAACAAAACAAGGTGCTTTCTCTTCGTTGATCATGAGGCCACACAGATGTGGCATTAGTGTCACCTTAGCACTAAAAAGAAATATATTCCCAAGATTAACTCAAAATCATCAAGTGAAACAATAGTAAGTTGAACATCACCTGACCATAGTCCGAGTTCGAGCTTCGTTGAGGCTGTACCATAGACCGGCATAGCACCCGAATTGACTGTCTTCATTTTACAAGTGCTTGCACTCATTGTGATGCCAAGTCTTCCCACAACTTTTTCCTATAAGAAATTGCTGGTTGCGCCCGTGTCCAGCATAGCTCGAACATCTCGACCATCTAGCTTCACCATCAAATACATTAGCCCTCTTGGCTGACTTCGTTGTTCTGTAGAAATCGCATTTAGCAGCTGAAGTGGATTCACCCTTGATACCTCTTCGGCTCTATGCGTTGAAGTTTGGTCTTCTTCCAAAGCCAATGCGTTCAATCTTTCTCTCTTTGGGCACTCCTTCGCCTGGTGAGGTCCGTCGCATATAAAACGACCCTTGTTGCTTTTATTAAAAGTGCTTCCCCCATCTGTGGACTTACCAGCATCCTTTGGCTTCAAGCTCTTGCCATCGAACTTCTTGTCATCTCTCTTACGAAAAGTTTTGGCATTCTTCTCCCTTTTCTTTTTATCTCCAGTGCTAGGTGCCACTGAGGACTGTTTGAAATCCACTAAGCTATCGGCCGCCGCAATTGCTGAAGGAAGGTCCTTCACCCCTTGCCGCCTTAACTCTGCATGTGCCCACAATTGTAAGCCAAAAAGAAAATTGAATAACTTATCTGCCTCAGACATGTCTCTGATATCTAGCATCAAGGAGCTAAATTCCTTGACATAATCTCTCCAAAAGCCCGTATGCTTCAGCTTCTTGAGGGAATCCCTCGCCACCCATGCAGTATTGAGAGGGAGAAATTGATCTTTGAGTTCTTTTGCCAACCTGCTCCAGGTATCAATCTTTGGCCTACCCGCAGTCAGATCGTCAACTAGGCGTGTTCTCCACCATAACTTAACATCACCCGCCAAGTACATACTTGTCATGGTCACCTTTTCTGTTTCAGGAATACGAGCAGCTAGGAAATACTGCTCCATATCCCATATGAAGTTCTCTGACTCTTTGGAATCCCGACGCCCATCGAAGGACTTCAGTTCTGGGACCTTGAACTTTTGAGACATGCCATGCTCCACTGGAACACTCAAAGCGCGCTTGATTATGGACACCTCCATCTCAAGTGCTTGGACATTGACATTAACATCCTTGATGGTATGCTCAAAACCATCATTCCTGAGCTTCACCGTATCAATCAAGACACGAAATTCCGTCATGAGATCGCCAAACTGAGTCTCTATATCTCACATTATAGCATCATGAGACTCCTCGATTATCTGGATTCACTCTACGAGTCGTCCTATGCATACGACTAGGCTGTCTGCTTGTTCATCATCTTCCGAAGCACCAACCCATTGCTTCAGAACAAACAATCTCTCTTTGATGTCGTTTATTTTTCACAGCTCCCAATCCCTTTGAACCTGGCTCTGATACCAAATTGTCACACGGTCAAATCGATCCCCAATTTTTGCCGAGTGATGGCAACCAAGTCTCACTACTTAGCTCAGCCACACAAGTAGGTCTAAGTGTAAAACCACTCAAACAAAGATGAACAACGTGTTTACAAGAACCAATCTCAACCTTTCTATTACTCACGAAAGGAACATACAACACAAAGTCGTAAAGATAACAAAGGACTCACACAACTCGTGGTCTCAATGTCTTGCAAGCAGTCTATTTATAAAGCCTACAAAATACAATTAACAAACCCACCCATGAGGCTTAGTTAATCTGCCCGTGCCAAGTGTCCGCCCACTTGGCCCATTAGTGCCCCCTCTCGATCACTATGTGCTGCTCGTGTGCAGCCAACTGCCCACATCATTCTAACTGCCCGCATCGTGTTTCGGCATCGTGTGCCAAGTACTCGGCCCACTCAGCATCCCGCTTGCCACTCAGCCACGTTGTGTTGATCGCGTGTCCGTGCCTGCCGCATCATTTGGCCCACTTGGCGTCCTCCTCGGTCACTAAGTGCCCAGCCCGTCAGTTATGCCACGTAGTGCTGAACTGCCCACGTCCAGCACACACAAGCCCGACACTCTCGCTTGTCTCGGCCAGCTTGCCCGAGAATGTCGAAGCTTATCTGAACCCGCGCGTCTTAGTTGTCTGGTTCTGCCCAGCGCAACGCCTGCGCGCCATTCCCGTTCGCCTGTCTGATAAGGAATGTCGGAGCTTGTCTTAACCAGCGTGTCTCGATCATCAGCGCAACGGCCGATTGTCGAGACCGTGCTCCACTCAACCCACGTGGTCTACTCTGCACGCGCGCTCCATGACTGTCTTAATGTGCGCAGCCCAGCTCTACACACTAGTTGCGCGCGCACCCATTTGCTATTGCGCGCGTGCCCATTCGTGAGGCTTACAGCAGGAGTATACATGGTATAATGGCGAAGAGTCACTTACAATGAAAAAAAAAATATATAACTGAAGTACTTATAAAGGAAATAAATCTACCTAATAGCATGGATGACCATAGACAACATGCCTTAGACAAGCCCGGATCTTGACATTCTCCCCTATTTGAGCTGTTGACGTCTCATCAACTCTCTTCTGTTTGAATTCTTTGATCTTCTGTACTGAGTTCTTTAAGTCTTTCGCCTTCTCCCAAGATATTTCGTCGTCTCCTAATCCTTTCCATCTGATGAGATATTCTTGGTACTGTTATCGGCCTATTCTGATGTTTCAATCTGCAAGGATTTATTCAACTTTCTATTCTTTTGGTTGTTGATGAAGATATTTGGTCTGGTAATATCGTTTCTTTTCTTGTCTTCGTCGTCTGGGTGGTAGAGTTTTAAGTTGCTGACATGGATCATTGGGTGGATTTTGAGCCACGACGGCAAATTAACTCTGTAAGACGTTCTTCCGATCTTCTCGATGACTTTAATAGAACCTTCATATTTTCTGATAAGTCGATTGTCTCTCTTCCCCCTGAAGTGAAGTTGTTCAAGTAACAACTTAATCAACACCAAATCTCCAGCGTTAAACACCATTGGCTGCCGTTTCCTATCTGACCACTTCTTCATATGTTTAGAGGCTCATTCCAGGTAAGCGCGAGCTATCTCCGCATTGTGCTTCCATTCTTTGGAGAAGTTGTATACCTTCGGTTTCTTTCCAGAATAAGGTTGTTCTAAGGTGTGGGCCATGATTGGCTGTCTCCCGCAAACCACTTTGAACGGACTCATTCCCGTTGAAGAGCTCTTCTGATAGTTAAAAAAAATTGCGCCACATCAAGTAGACTCGACTAATTCTTCTTATTAGTATTGATAAAATGTCGCAGATATTCTTTAAGTAAACTGTTGAAGGGTTCTGTCTGACCATCTGTTTGGGGGTGATAGCTGGAAGAGATATTCAAACTAAATCAAAGTAGCTGAAATAGTTCCACCCAAAAGGACCCAATGAATTGGGGATCTCTATCACTGACAATGCTTTGAGAAATTCCCCATAACTTCACTACATGCTTGAAGAAGAGTTGGGCGGTTGTCTCTGCAGGACAGTGTCTCAGAGCAACAATGAACGTGGCATACTTAGAAAATCGGTCGACAACCACTAATATTGCTTCAAAGTCGTTGGTAGATGACAAGTTCGTGATGAAATCTAAGGAAACGCTCTCCCGAGGCATCTCTGGTACTGGTATAGGTTCTAGTAGGCCCGCAATCTTGTTCCTTTCCACCTTGTCATGTGACACACCAAACATGTTTTGGTGTACTGCATAACATCACCCTTCATTTAGGGCCAGGAGTATCCTCTTTTCAAAAGGGCATAAGTCTGCTGCCATCCTGCATGATCGACCCACAAAGTATCGTGACATTCCCGCAGAAGAGTACGCCGTAAGTTATTGATTCGAGGTACATACAAACGGTTTCCTTTTGTGAAAAGTAAATCATTTTCAATTCAAAACTACCGAGTCTTTCCTTCTTTCGCAAGTTGCATGACCGCCCGAGCTACTAAGCTTTGTTAACTAAAGGGATGGAAGGTCTAACTCATCCAAAGTTATATTTAGAAAATATACGTTAAAACTAAATGCGTTAAAATTATCTGTTAAATCTAATACGTATACACGAGTTGTGCCACAATGTTTATCTCACGCGTCAATACATATAACCGAATTTCAACGTTTCTAACCATTCCAACTCTCGAGAGATCGGCCTAGTATAAAATCGAGATAGATTAGAATAACAATACAACAGAGAAAAATCATCGTGACATGACCTTAATTCGGCCATCTAAATAAGACCCTTCATCGCCAACTCAATTTTCAGCTCCGGCATTTCTTTCTCCGGCAAAATCACTGTCACTAACCTCCCATCTCCGTCACCTTCGTCCTTTCCGTTGTTTTTCGGCCATGGATGCACCAGAACGGCGCCTTCTTCACCAACTCCTTGAATTGAATAATGAACGAAAGCTGGTTTGTGTTTGTTCAGCTCGAATCCGTACATATCAACGTCTTCCCAGTCCACGAACGTCAGGTTAGCTCCGTACAGTATGAAATCACTCGCCCCGTTATCTTTCTCGACTGCATTTTCGATCTGGGCTGTCTCATCCAACGCTTTACTAGCTAGAAACTCCGCCAATCTTTTCGGGTCTTCCTGTTTGATCGAGAAGTCTGCCTCCGCTGTGCTGATCATGGTCCGATTGTTGCCTACAGCTGCGTTTGTTCGTTGATAAGGAGCGCGTTTACAAAGCGTAACCGTTTTGGGTTCTGATGAACTTCTGACTTTTCCTATGCAATGCCACAGAAGTGCACAAATTGATTCGAAAAGTGGAATTTGATCGGTTTCTGATTTCAGAGTTTTTATCTGGGCAGAACTTAAATGGAAGGAGAAGGCCTCCATTTTGCAGCCATTGACAGTAATCCAATGGTCTCCGACCGGTTCCACCCGTTTCAGGGAAAGCGGATCCTTCTCCTTCTCCATGGGTGGTGGCTTCTCGAGTTTTTCAGATTTCGAAATGGGTTTTGCAGTTGGGGTGAGAGATTTCGTGGATCGAGAACCGGAAATGAATCCAGTTAGGGCGTTCATGAACTCCGCGACTGAGTAGACGTCTCCGAGCACATGGGCCCAGCTCAGGCCAAGCGATATTCCTCCACATTTGTACGAAGTATACTGCTCGAAAAACCAGAAGAAGCGGTGAGTCAACTGTTAAAAGCTTCGTTTAACTTCTCTAACGGCTACACCATCGAAAAAAAAAATGAAAATACCTGAAACAGAAGGGAAGGAGAGAAGGCCAGATCAGGTCCAATGACTTGCTGCGGATAAAGGAGACTAGTTGCAGAAAAATCCTTCTTCTTTAACCATTCGTCAATCGTCGTATCGCACCGAGCCTCGATCACCCTCGCCCCACAATCATTACATTTGATGAACGGCCTGCCGGATTCCAGTCTCCGAAACCGACCGCAGGTAACGGAGAAATCGTTCAACCAGTGGAACATAGCGTCCTTAAGTGTCTTCATAGTGATCCCTGCTAACGCATCGCTTCTGAAAAAATAGACTCCCCGGAGGTAATGGAGCTTCGTGCTTAGATCCATACCCGTCGGCTCATGCATGACGTCCGTCCCGGTCATATTTCCGGGGCCGACGGAAGTCAAGCCGGTCCTGGTGATCAAGCTCTCTTCTTTGGGGATAACCATGGGCAGGTACGTGGAGATAAAGATGGAAGAGTGAGAGTAGGGTTATGAACACAAAACACAGAGACAGAGCGAGCTATAAATTGATGGAAAGGGCGGGAGGGAGAGTGATGAGGGTGGTTGTCGTCACAACTGTTTAGGAAGAGGCCGGTGAGTTTGAGGCGTTGGATGGAAAACAGACGGCGGAGATGGAAGAAGGGCGGTGGGTGGTGGGTGGAAAAAGAAGACATTTTTTGGCAAGCATTTAAGATTCCCAGCCTTCATTACTTTTTACCTGAAAATGTAAGTTCAATATTGCTTCTATTCCATGTCCGTGACTCCTAGATTCAAAAGTTATGTTACACTTAATCTCAAAATATAAGAACGTGACAAGATATGAATCGATCCAATGTACCTACAGGCTACAGGCTACAGGCTACAGGCTAAGTCATCAAATATCCCAAAATGTAAAGGAACATGGCAGCAGATGTGATATGATCCACGGCATGTGAGTTTTTCTTTGCATGGAAAGAAGAGGAGATTATATTTATAAAATGCCTTGGGGGAGAAAAGGGAAGAGTTGCAGTGAATGAATGAGACCACTCTCCTTTTCCTCTATCTCACATTTCTGTAAACAAGAGTCTGTTCTATGTTACAAATCAAAATTGTGGAGTTGAAAGGACCCAAATCTAATTTCTCACATTTTCCTAAGCTCCAACCAAAACCAATATATAGAAATTAAACAAACCTTGTACAACCACCCTCTCTCTCTCTCTCTCTCCCCCCCCACGTAACCTCCCACAGTTGCCATCATGAAATCTATCAGTTCCAATGAATTAGTCAAGTGAATATATCCCAGCCACCCAAATCATTTACCTCCCCCTGTCCGGACAGCGCAGAGCGCAGTAGCAGGAAGCCGGAAGCCAAAAAATCGGAAAAATTCATACCGATTTCTGCTTGCCAATCGAGCTTCTTCGCCTTGGTCCTGGTGTGATCACAATGAGAGAACTACCACATTAGATAGTCTTGAGAATGAAATATGTTTCATTCAGTATGGAATAACATAAGGCAGAGCATAGATGTCAGCTGACTCGATGGGAAATGCCTCTGCCCAAACCTGTGGTACCTCCTCAACCACCGAAGATTTCGGCTTCCTTTCTTGGGAATCACTGCTATTAAACAGCCATTGTTGGTCACCAAAATCAGACAATTCCTCCACTTTGGGTACTGCATATATTTGGCTGAAGTACCTGCAATCTGGATGGGGCGGTTTTGGAGGTGGTGGTGCCATTTGATCCACTTGCCTGGTGGCAGTGGGTTTAACGGAAGAGGCCAAAGGCTGAGCTTCCATAACACCATTGATCTTCCTGTCTTTACTATCCAACTTAAGACTATTCGATGTTCCCTGTCTATCTAAAGCAGTTTGGCATGGCTCCAATATTTTACCATTCCCTGAAATAGGATGGCCACAGGAACTGAGCTTTTGGAACTTAACCGGTCTGATGTCGTCGGCTGTAAAAAAATTCAAGAGATCTTTCTCGTGAGATCATTACTAATGAAATAATTCCAAAAAAAAATTGATGGGAAGAAACAATTGGGCCAGTTTACAGTAAGCATTTTATAAGCCAAAGCTATAAATAATTACAAATGAACTCACTGTGTAGAAAACCATTGGTTTCAATGTCCTCTCGTTTTCTAAAATTGCCTTCGAGATTTGCAGACTTGCCACCGTCCTCAGGTAACTGTGAAGCTGTCGTAGTATGACTGCCTATAAATATTTCTTTATTGCTTTCTTTTGATTCGTTCATCTCTCCTCGTCTATCTTCGAATTTCTCCTTCGCCTTTTCTTCTTTCTTTTTCTCCTTCTCTCTTTCTTTGTCCTTACTTTTAACTTTCTTCTCTCTATCTTTGTCCTTGTGTTTCTCCTTCCGTTTTTCACTGCCTTCACCTTCTTTAATCTTGTCTTTTGTCTCTTTCCTTCCATCCACCTTCTTCTCCGATGGTTTAGAGTCTTTCTTCTCCAATGATGGTTTAGACACAACTTCAGCACCAGTTGCGTTTCGAACTGTAGCAGCTGGTTTCTGAACCATAGCAGTTGTGCTAAATCTTGCCTCCTCTCTGATTCCCAGCACACCAATTTTTCTGTCATCAATTTTATGGTACTTAATATTGTCCAGAACTTCCATAGAGGTGGAAGAAGCTGTGGCCACCAATCTAACCATCCTATCATCTCGTTTTGACTGTGCAGCTGAAAACTTCTCCATCTCTTTGTCCTTGATACTCTTCCCAGAATCCAGTAAGAGTTCTGATCTTTTTGTTTCCTCGGCAAGATAGTCGCTCTGAATGAGCTTAGCTCCTGTGCAACTAGCAGATTGCCCAGCATCCGGCTTCTTAAGGAAAGTATTAATGTCATTGACTTTGTGCTCTTTATGAAGAAGATTCCCACCATTATGATTATCAGTTTTACCCAAGAGTCTCTGCTCATCTGAGGTTCTTGTTTTATTTTTATCTCTATCCTTCTTTTTCTCTCTGTCCTTCTCCTTTTTCTCTTTCTTCTCCTTGCATTTTTCTTCGTCGCTTCTATCCTTGTGCCTTTTTTCTTTGCTCTCTCTCTTCTCTTTGTCCTTCTTCTCCTTCTTAAGCTTCTTTTCTCTACTCTTCTCCTGAAATTCACACTAAAATCAATTGAAGATGTTTCATTAAAAGCACTACTAAAATGAAAGCCACTAGAGTAATAAGAAACTATCTTGATAAAGTTAAAAAGCTCAACTGCCGAGCAGAAGCCCCTCAACGCACAAAAAAAAGGCATCTACTTCCCAACAAAAATAGCACTATTCCACGCACAGATGATATTTACGAGTCAAGAAGGTACAAATGAGTTTCAACACAATTTTCATACAACTGGGAAAAATAAAATTCTTATCACCTAATTTACAAATTATACAGCTAAATGATAATAAGCGTATTCATCTGCCAATAAACCAATTGGCTAGGGAGCATCAAAAAATTCACCCTTGACTAAATCCATTAACTTCCTGCTAAAGGAGTATCTTAGTGTTGGATCGAATATCCACAATCAACAAGACAGAAACTGCCCACCCATTCTTCAGCTCAAGCCATTAGAGAAAGTCGATGCTAACTCGATATAACCAAGCACTCGAGTCAAATGTTTAATGAAATGGAAACCACAGTACCGTTTTGTCTCCAATCATAATGTTTGATCAATTGTTTAACATTCTGAATTCAAATTACTCATTTGATCCGAATTTAGAGCGAGTATATTTTATTTTTAGTTCTGTATTATGAATACAGAGATAGTAAATTAACCTTCTTCAGCAGGTCAGTGTCCTCTACTCTAGCCTTCTTTTCATATCCTGGCGGAGGAAATGGAAAGCAGCGAGACATCGCACAGAAAATCTAAGCAAAAAGAAAGTCCTCCTGCAGAGTAAACTGTGTTATTTACTTTGCAGCAAAACCTTTCCGGAAAGCGATCGAGCCAGAAACAATTCTCCTGCCCATCCACCATGTCAATGCATTCATCTCCAGCTTCAATACTCACTCATGAGCTGCCACTGAATCCAACCACAATATTCGAATTCTCAGAATCCTTGTCCCTCTTTTCCAGTGAAGATACAGCCACTTCAAATAGTAATGGCCGCACTGTGAGCAGTCGACTGGATAATCAAACTCCTGACTGATTAATCAAATTAAAATACGTAAATGAAGAATCACAGAATGTGCTTGATCAGAAAGAAAACTTCAAAGCAAGTTTTTTCGAACAGTGATTTGACAGATGAAAATGACTGGCTGCATTATGATCTAATCTCTTTTATCTGCCACCAATGCTTCTCCTCAAAACGAAATCCAAAAATATTGATCATCATTAATAGAGCCAGAAACACTTGTAACCCAACAAAACTCTCCAATACTTGATCGCTGCCATTCAATTATATAATGTGCAATCCTCTTCCATGCTCAAACCAGCAATGTTCACCATTATCTTAAGCTGTGTTAAAGTTTCGGCGGAGTCAAATCCGAAACCCTCCAATTGCTGAAAAGATCGGAGCTTACGCACATTCTAGTTCCACCCACGATCACCCTATCACACTCGGTTCTTCAATACGTGCTCTGAATTAAACCCTAAATCGTCGAACACCACAAAATTCGACAAGTACTTCGTACCGATCCAGCAGAACCCTAGAAAATCCACCATCACATGGTCATAGAAGCAGGAACAAAACCCTCAATTCGGTTTTCTCGTGGGAAAATCAAGGTCTTGAATAGACATTAAAGAATTAAATTATAGGGTATGAATGAAAAGGGGAAAAGGCAGCTCGATTAGAACGAGTCGTGGAAAAGCTGAGGGTGAGAAATATAGTGAGATTGAAAAAGATTAGAAAGAGAAAAAAAGGAGTGAAATTTGGGGGATGGAGATTAGCTTGTGCACTACAAAGTGGGCATTGTAGGAGGACAAGATCTCAAACGAGGAAATCCAGAGGAGGAAGAAGAAGAATTTAAAGGAAAAAAAAAAAAAAAAAGGCCCAGTTTGCGCGTGTACGATGGAGTTTGGATAATGGGTTGGAGTGATTAGCTTCGGTCGCAGAGCGTCCCTGGCGATGGAGGTTCAGAGACTCAAGAGGGAGAGGCGTGAGGAGTGGGAGTGTAGGTTTATATCTGTATCGGAGGTTGTAGGCGAGGGAGCCCATGAGGAAAAACAGGGAGAAGAGAGAGGAACCGAAGTCCAAAATGGTGGACGGTATTGGGCATGGGCTAACCACCTTCTTTGATAATCATCATCCAAATAAACCCTAATCAATCTTTTTTTTTATCTTAATCACCTTGATTATGTGCTCTTGCCTGAGTCGACCAATCATATATTAATGAGTGAAACACGCGAGCGTTATCATAAATTAATGAGTTAAACATGGGAGTGTTATCTCAAAAGGCTTTGTCAAGGAGCACCACAGGTCCCCCCCCTCCCTCTTCCCTTGTACCGGCTCTCGGCCCGCGGCTCTCGCCATCGTTTTATCTTAAAAGGTTTTGTAATGGTTGAAGTTCGCAACCCAACTCAGACCCGGGATTTAAACAATCTCACCCGTTCTTAGTGATCTTAAATGTAGCATGCCAAGAATGGGCAATCAGCAATTAACACTAACGAATGATTAGTTTGATGAATCATAATTAATCAGACGGTCCACCTCGTCTCTCTTTCTTTGTTATTACAAATCACAGAATCCTTCTTTCCTCTCCTTTTTTTCCTTTTTTATTCTTCTTCTTTTCTATGAAATTCACAAATATTTATATATCTATACCAATACAACAAAGACGGCTATGGACCGTTTGATCCACCGCATCGGAGGGCCCACATAAATTGACTTAATTTCCCAAAAAAGAAAGAAAAACCAGCCATGTGATGAAGACGACAATCAAGCAGATTCCTCGGGGTGCTGATTGGATACCCCGTTTTCCGCTTTTACCCTCGACTGAATCCCGTAATACCCAACGTACCACTTCACGAACTTTCTCAGCCCTGTCGGTAGGTCGGTGCTCGGCCTGTACCCGAAGTCGCCCATGGCTAAGCTCACGTTGGCGTGCGTGAACGGAACGTCGCCGTTGCTCGGCATTTTTATTACCCGCTTTTTCGCTTTCGTGTTCAACAACCTCTCCAATATCGACACCAACTTCCCCACCGGCACCGGCGACGTGTTTCCCAGATTGTACACTCTCAATTGGGCCGCCCCCTTTTTCTTCCCGCCGCTTCCCGTGCTTTTCCCCGCCGTATCCAGCGCGCCCACACACCCTTTCACGATGTCGTCGATGTACGTAAAGTCACGCGCCACCTCCTGGTTGTTCTGGTTCTGGTATATTTCGATCGGTTTCCCCTGCAGAATATCTTTCGTGAAGAAGAAATAGGCCATATCCGGTCTTCCCCAAGGTCCGTATACGGTGAAGAACCGGAGTCCGGTCAGGGAAAGGCCGTATATGTGGTTGTAAGTGTGGGCGATTTCCTCTCCGGCTTTTTTTGTAGCTGCGTAGAGGCTCGCCGGTTGGTCAGTCCGGTGCGATTCGGAGAATGGGTTTTCGGTGTTCAGGCCGTAGACTGAGCTAGACGAAGCCCAGACGATAGCCGGCTGAGGATTCGCGGATTTAACGACTTCCAGAAGGTTGACGAAACCGGCAATATTAGAGCTGATATAGGACTGAGGATTTTCCATTGCGTAACGAACGCCGGCCTGAGCTGCTAGATGAAGAACGTGAGTGAAAGGGACGACGTCGAAAAGCTTGGATAACAACGGAGTATCGTTTAGATCTCCTTCTACAATGAAAATCTGGCGTTTCGTTAAAAGTTCTTGCCTGGCTCGCTTCAGGGCCGGATCGTAATAGTCATTGAAGTTATCCAGGCCGAGAACGCCGTCGCCCCGTTTTTTCAGAGCGAGAGAACAATGACTGCCGACAAAACCGGCGGCGCCGGTGACAAGAACGGACATCCCGTTAGAGCGTCGTGGGGTGGACGAGTGCCGAACTTGTTTCTCCCAGGCGGCGCCTCCGGGACCGCTCCGGCCGTAGAAGGCAGAAGCGAGGAAATTGCTATGGATGTGGAGGTGGGCGTGGGGGTTGACGGCGTCGCCGAGTGGGGGGTAGCTAAGGGTGAAGAAGAAGATCAAGACGAGAGCCACGAGCAGAGTTGATCGGAAAAGGAGTTTGGAAGAAGCGTTGAGGAGCTTGGTACTATTGACCCGGCGGAGGTAGCTGTTATAGCGCTCGAGCTTGAGGGTTTTGCTAGTGTCCGGAGGAGAAGCCATTGGAGAGAGTGGATAAGATGCTTAAACTCGGAGGGAGAGCCCTGAAGCTGAGAGAAGGAGAGTGGAGAGACTAATATAAGAGTGGATACTGGTTTTAGAGAGAGAGAGAGAGAGAGAGTGCATTAAAGACTCCAACTTTTTGCTTAAACTTAAAAGAGTTGCAGAGCTAGAGCACAGATGGAAAGTGGACGACAACTACTAGAAAAGGCCCCTGTTTTTCCAATATATTACATCTTATGCCCCTCTCTTCTTCCCTCCCAAAATTCCAGTCCTGGGATCAGATGTGAAAGGTCTGCCCTCTTTTCAACCGGAAAACGAGTGAGGATGAGTTCTCTGGGCAAATGGGTCGTCGGTGGTCAAAAGAGTGAGCTGGAACTGGAAGCTGGAGAGTTTGAAATGGAGGACAAGGACCAGGAATCAGCATGTATTTCCAAAAATGTCTGTTTTTATTGTGCAGAGCTCGCAGTTTTCTCCCGGGGGCACGTGGGAGCTGTGATTCTTGGACAGGGGTTCGCAATCTTAATCGTTCATCAGTAAAAATAAAGAGACCCGAAATTTGAAGAAGAAATAAGAGATGAAAGGGAGGGAGGGAGGGAGGGAAGGAGGGACCCATTACCCATCACCCATGTGAGCTGGGTTTGGATTGCAGGGAGTCGATGCAGTTATAATGGTCGAATTATGATTTGTTATTAATTTTAGTACGGAGTAACATTACAAAGCCAAGGAGCACTCTTATTTATTGAAATAAACGATCCTGCGACGCATAACGTTACAATTCATTGATTTGAAAGTTAGTTGACTGAAAGCGTTTACCTTTTTGTGTGTTGTACTTGTGATTTTCCACATTGCTATTTGTCTTCCCCACCCATCATCACCCTTATCTTTGCATCTGTCTGTTTTTTTTTTTTTTTTTTTTTTTTTTTTTTTTTTTTTTTACCTTTTAAAAAAAAACAAACAAGCGTTAGTTAAAAAACTAGGAAACTATTGAACCAAGTAGATCTGCCCGACAAGATTTTTAAGCAAATTTAGATTGATTGTAATGTTTGGAGTGAAGGTCCACCTCCAATCCCTTGCGAGGATGATGTCGTCTTCCTTATAAATAATAGAATAATCCTAAATTAACACGGAAATAAAGGAGGAGACGCGTAATAATGCAATCCTTGGTTTCGCTATCAAACACTGTCGGCAGAGGTAATGTGTCTTGTCAGATAAACTCTGCTCGGAAGAACAATCTTGTCCATTTTTACAGTGTTGGTGCTGCACGAATCCTCCTCCTGTTGATGGCAATGGCATGTTAAAAAGCAGAACAATTTAAGAAAAAGTCACACTTCATAGTAGTGAACGACTATACAAACAACGTAGTAGCACGAACGACTATACAAACAGACGAGGCCTGTTGCGCTTTAGGAGAAAAAGATGACTTTTCCCGGATGAAATGCAAATTTGATTCATGTAACAAGAGAAAGAAAGGTTTCCCATTCCTTAGCCGGAAAAATATGTGGCCGTGAAATAGGGATTAAGTGGTAGTGTCTTGAAAACACCTGTTTCTACTTTCTAGAAACTTAAATTTCATAGAATGAGCCGCGGGCAGTTGGAATAAACCATTCTCATTAAACACACACACACACACACACAAAGGAAACAACGCCATTATTAAGACAACAATTCATCTCAAAGTCACCAAGTTACAAATGCTTCAAAACAAAGCCAATAGGCTACCACCGACCGAGCTAAAAGATATTTGTTTAGGGCCGTCACAATCAGTGTTCTTCCGAAGCTAATCCTTGAACTTCATCTCTGACGTGAGGAATCCAGGCATGTCAAAGGAGGAAGAGAACTTCTCCACATCAACCTTGAGATTCTCAATGTCCTTGTTGTTTGTCAGGCCCTTGTTGAAGTCTTTCAATAGCTTTCCATGCTCCTTTTGGATGGCCAAGGTGATTGTCACGGCTCGGTGAAGGAACTCTCCTATTCGCTCAAAGTCTTTCTCCACCAGTCCTCTCGAAGTCATTGCAGGTGTTCCTACAAATTCCAATCTCATCAGTATGCCAAGGGGGCCACTCCCAGCTCATAATTAGCCCAATATTGGAATTTGGTGATGCGAAATTTAATAGATTATATAGAAAGACTCGTTTCAATCATAGGTCCAGAATGCTAATAGAGACAAACACTAGCAATGTCTTCATGATATTTACCCATAAGCAGATTGTTTTAAAGAGCAATATCAATGGTAGGCTTGGGGTACTTCAAAGAAATTATTTTCTTAATTCCACATTTGAAGTTTTAATCCAAGTAACTCCATAATTCTTACCAATTCTAACGCCTCCAGGAGCCAAGGCACTGCTATCACCGAACACAGCATTCTTGTTCACAGTAATGTTGCACAAATCACAAAGTTTCTCAACCTTGTTTCCTGTAAAAAGCATAAAAAATCCAAACCCAATGTTAGACCCATAACCTTCATTGTCTTACCTTCTTTTCTTCTATTATTCAAAACAATTTGCAAGAAGGCGATTAAAAAAAATGCTCAAGGTCTCCATTGATTACCTGTTAAGCCCAAAGGACGAAGATCCCAAAGAACAAGGTGATTTTCAGTTCCTCCAGTAACAAGTTTATACCCCATGCTCATCAAGAAGTTTCCCAAGGCTACAGCATTGGCCTTCACTTGCTTGGCATAGGTCTTGAATCCGGGCGACATTGCTTGCTTCAAAGCAACAGCAAGGGCCCCAATTTGGTGATTGTGGGGACCACCCTGGAGTGAGGGGAAAACTGCAAAGTTGATTTTGTCTTCAAAATCATAAACTGCATCTTCTGGCTGACCCTTCTTTGCTGGTTTAGGACCCTTCCTGTAAAAGATCATACCAGCCCTTGGACCCCTCAAGCTTTTATGGGTGGTTGTGGTGACAATGTCGCAGTACTGGAAGGGGTTCGCAGCTTCCTGAAGCCAATTAGCGAGAGTTAACAAACAAAAAGAATCCATGTCACTTAAATTAAAGCCATACAATATAATATATAAATAGTTGAAGATTTAATAATGGTAAGAACAAAAGTTCCATATTCTAAGGCAGTATTCTCAAACAATAGTCATATTCCTAAAGTACTCACCAAGCAAGCGCACACACCTATCAAACAAATCAAAGGCAAAAGTGAAATAACAGTTGTTTAATTCATATATAAAAAATTACGTGAAAGTTGTAACACGTGAAACAATAAGAAAAGGAAGGAATCATACAATACAACACCCCTTGCATACTCGTTAAAGAGTGAATCTAAAATTGTGTTCATTTTAAAATAAAATGTATAAAGGAACGACATCCAAAGTTAGCTAAGTTGATGACCAAAATTCTAATATGACTATAAAATTTTCTTATATACTCATCCATTTCATGCTAGATCTATCCAAAATCCAAGCAACAACAGTAAGAACCTGCATGTCTCTGTATGTCCTAATTCTCATTTAATCAAGCGCGAGGCAAAAGCAGACAGTCCATGTATTTGACGTTAAAGGAAAAGGTTCATCCAGAAATTGCATCACCCATATACATAAAAATTAAACTTTGTACATATAGTACAGTATAAGTAGTCTTCAGTTTGCAATGATATAGATAATTGAACTTGCCATCTCGGGCATTAACATGCAGAGCATAGGAGATCTAAAGAGTGGATAAACATCAATATTTAAAGAGGATAGAACAGAATTATTCAAGACTCAAAATGCGCAACATTAGTTAGAAACGGAAAGAAATCGCCCAACAAAAGAGAATAAATAGCAAGAGATCCAGATCTGTGAACAGAGGAATATGTATTTTCTCGAAAAAAAAAAGAAGGAATAATACAAGTATTGAAACAACATGAAACCAGCATTGCATTTACCTGAGCAGCAACGAGGCCGCTAATGTGAGCCATATCACAAAGCAAAAGCGCACCGCACTTATCCGCAATTGCCTTAAATCTGGCATAATCCCAGTCCCTTGGGTACGCACTGCCACCGCAGATGATCAATCGAGGCCTGAAGTCCAGAGCCTTCTCCTCCAATCTATCATAATCAATATATCCCGTGGTGGAATTAACCTTGTAAGGCAAACTCTCAAAATAGATGGAAGTAGCCGAGATCTTCTTCCCAGCGGAGGTGTAGTAGCCGTGAGTCAGGTGGCCGCCGGATGGAAGATCGAGGCCCATAATACGGTCGTGAGGCTGAAGGACAGCTGTGTAGGCAGCGAAATTCGCAGGGGAACCGGAGTAGGGTTGGACATTGACGCCCCATTTGGTAGGATCGAGGTGAAAGGCCTGGAGAGCCCGAGAGCGACAGAGATTCTCAATCTCGTCGATGTACTCGTTACCCCCGTAGTAACGGTTACCGGGGATTCCCTCAGAGTATTTGTTGGTGAGAGCACTTCCGAGAGCCTGAATAACGGCGAAGGAGGTGAAATTCTCGGAGGCGATGAGCTCGATACCTCGGCATTGTCGGCGCTTCTCCTTCTCGATGAGATCGAAGATTTCAGGGTCGACAGTGTGAAGAGGGGTGTTTCCCCAATCGTTGACAGGATCCATGGGAAGAGAGATCGGGGTGGGAAGAGCGAGAGAGAAGAAATGTGTGGAGGTGGTTGGAGCCTGCAGGGAGGAACACGCGGCTTATAAGAGTTGCAGTTAGTTTCTGCAATTACGAATAGACCCTTTGATATAATTTCCATAATTCGTGCCTCCAATGCAGTGGGTTGGTGAATTAGAGGGAGAATATGGTCATTTAGCACTCACCAACCCTGGATCTACCTTTATTTTAATATTAATTACAGTAAAATCGATTAATTAAATTGAAATGGAGATGGTATTGGTATTGGTGACTAGCTTGTGGAAGTAAATAGTAATCACTCTAACTAATTATGATTAGCATAAAAATTGTCCGCTTTCAAACCAGATCAGATCTACCTTACCCATCTTTAATCTCCACCGTCCATCTTCATCCTCCCCGCTATTTATACCCGCATTTCACTCTCCCCCTCCTCCACTTCCACTTCCACTTCCACTTCCACTCCTTCCTCTGGGTGTCCATCCTCCAAATGGCGTTGTCGGTCGAGAAAAACCCCGCTGGCCGCGAATACAAGGTCAAGGACATGTCTCAGGCTGACTTCGGCCGTCTCGAGATCGAACTCGCCGAGGTCGAGATGCCCGGCCTTATGTCTTGCCGCTCTGAATTCGGCCCTTCTCAGCCCTTTAAGGGAGCCAAGATCACTGGTTCTCTCCACATGACCATTCAGACCGCCGTTCTCATCGAGACTCTCACCGCCCTCGGCGCTGAGGTTCGCTGGTGCTCCTGCAACATTTTCTCCACTCAGGACCATGCTGCCGCTGCTATTGCTCGTGATAGCGCCTCCGTCTTCGCCTGGAAGGGTGAGACTCTGCAGGAGTACTGGTGGTGTACTGAGCGAGCGTTGGATTGGGGTCCCGAAGGTGGTCCGGATCTCATTGTTGACGATGGTGGTGATGCCACGCTTCTAATTCATGAAGGGGTCAAGGCGGAGGAGATCTACCAGAAGACTGGCCGGCTCCCCGATCCCACTTCTACTGACAATGCCGAGTTTCAACTCGTCTTGACGATTATCCGAGATGGACTGAAGACTGATCCCAAGAGGTACCATAAGATGAAGGACAGATTGGTTGGCGTTTCGGAGGAGACTACTACTGGTGTGAAGAGGCTTTACCAGATGCAGCTTAACGGTAGCTTGTTATTCCCTGCTATAAATGTCAACGACGCTGTCACCAAAAGCAAGGTATTACTTGTTTTGTGATTTTTAATTCAGATCTAGGCTTCATTTCCTTTTTTTGGTTCCTATCATGCTCTAGATCTTGTCTATTTTGTTTGTTTCAACTTGTATTTGTTTCCGTCCTAGCAGCCGTTATAGATCTTTTTTTTTTTTGTGGAATGTGTCTCGGATCTTTGGATATGATGGCTCCTAGTTTCTTTACTAGAATGAATAATCTCTTAATGCCACTTATATATACTTTATTCACTGGTCCAATCTCATCACATGTCCGGCTCTAGAAATAACATATCTCGGATCTGTTGATATAATGTTTATACTTCTTCCATTGTTTTTGTGCAAACAGTTCGATAATTTGTATGGATGCCGCCATTCCCTCCCTGACGGGCTGATGAGGGCTACTGATGTCATGATTGCCGGAAAGGTGGCTGTGGTCTGTGGTTATGGAGACGTTGGCAAGGGTTGTGCTGCTGCCCTTAAGCAAGCTGGGGCTCGTGTAATTGTTACAGAAATTGACCCAATCTGTGCCCTTCAGGCTCTCATGGAAGGTCTCCCAATCCTCACATTGGAAGATGTTGTCTCCGAGGCTGACATTTTTGTGACTACCACTGGCAACAAAGACATCATCATGGTTGACCACATGAGGAAGATGAAGAACAACGCCATTGTCTGCAACATTGGCCATTTTGATAATGAAATTGACATGCTTGGACTAGAGACTTATCCAGGTGTAAAGCGCATCACAATTAAGCCTCAAACTGACAGGTGGGTCTTCCCTGAAACCAACTCAGGCATCATTGTGTTGGCCGAGGGACGACTTATGAACTTGGGGTGTGCCACAGGCCATCCTAGTTTTGTGATGTCCTGCTCATTCACAAACCAGGTGATCGCCCAGCTTGAGTTGTGGAAAGAGAAGGGAAGTGGAAAGTACGAGAAGAAGGTCTATGTTTTGCCAAAGCACCTCGATGAGAAAGTGGCTGCTCTTCACCTCGGCAAGCTTGGAGCCAAGCTCACCAAGCTCTCGAAAGATCAGGCGGATTACATTAGTGTGCCCGTTGAAGGTCCATACAAGCCCCCTCATTACAGGTATTGAGGGGAGGAATGGTCGAGGCCTGATTGTTCTTTTGTTGTTTTAATTTCATCCTTGACGACAGAAGAAGAGGAATTTTGTAGGATCTGTGTGCTGGGGTTGGAGGTTTTGTGGCAGAAAATGATTGTCTTCCAGTGAAGATGGACGATGTGGTTGGAATAAGGCATTGGCTTGGCGGTGTGGGATTATTTTATTTTAAAGCTGGAATTGTGTTTTAGACAAACTATATGCAAGGAATTGAAAACTAGAGAAATGAATGAATTTCTATTTGCTTCCATTATTTCTTTGTTTTCAAGACACTTTTGTGCTTTTGTTGATGGTGGGCTAGATTTCAGATTGCAAGATAGAAATAGATTACAAATTACAAACAAATTAAGGAGACAAGGAAGGGAGGGGAATGAAATCAAACCAAGTGATGATTTCTTGACAGTCTCCCCCTGTGGGAGATCATGCTGTGGTCTGGCCAATGGTGAACATAGATTTACAGATAGTCATGACAGTGGCTGAAATGAACACAAACATTTCCACTCGCACGTGAGGAGGAAGATGGTGTAAACAGAGGTGTAGAATTCAAAGGAATATTCTCCGGTGTGGTGTTTTGGCCAGAACTCAATCGTCCTAGTCTCTACCCCTACCCCTGTTCTTCTTTTGATTGTTTGCCAATTTCATTGGATAGTTCTTCTTTTGATCGTTTCGTGGACCGATTATTTTGGGGTTTTGAGGAAAGCTTTTGATCTTCAGCTCTACTGGCTCTGGCTTTCTCAAGCATCCATTGCTGTGAGGCCCCAACCCACCATTAGCGTGTAAGGTTGACGCTGAGCATGAAGCTTGACTCTGAAGTTGGGTGGGTCCTTTTTTTAGAGAGAGAAACCAGAAGATGCAAGATGGTATTGCCATGGTTGTCCTTGGCGTTTAAAACACGTCCCATGTTGAACTTCTTCAGAGACTCGGCCATGATCTTAAAAGCTTCGTCATCCCGAAAGCTCGTCTTTCAGTTTCATGGGCTAATCTTTCCTATAATCTGACAGTTTACTGTTACGTAAATTAATGTTGTTTAATTCTGTTTGGGCCGGTCTCTGATCGAAGTCTGTGGAATGAACGCTTGAAGCCCAAGAAACAAAGACGTGCAACCCAAGAAAGTTGACCTTTTTTATAACTCCCGTTTCTCAGTCCTCTCCTTCTCTACTAGACGCACTGAAAATGGCGCCTCCAACCCTTCTCGGCCCTCCTGAAATCTACAAATCCACCCCCAACTCCCGATCCCAAGATCCTCCCGCTTCCGGCCACCCCTTCGTCGACTTGATGGTTGCAAATTTCAACTCAATCATCAGACCTCCCATGGGTCGCACAGAAAACTTTTCCCCTACCTTTCTCTCCTCTGGTAATCCTTGCTTAGACTTCTTCTTCCACGTTGTCCCCGATACTCCTCCCGAATATTTGACCCTACGGCTAAGCGCCGCCTGGGCCCATGACCCGTTGACTACTCTCAAGCTCGTCTGCAACTTGCGTGGCGTTCGGGGCAAAGGAAAGTCCGATAAAGAGGGTTTCTACTCTGCCGCACTCTGGCTTCACAAGCATCATCCGAAAACCTTAGCCTGTAATGTTCCTTCTATGGCTGGTTTCGGATATTTTAAAGATCTGCCGGAGATTCTCTACCGAATATTACAAGGTCCGGATGTGAGGCGAAATCAGAAGTCTGAGTGGTTAGCGAGGAAGGGTTCGAAGCTGCCTCGCTTTGCAACAGGGAGACGTGGCGGACGTTCGAATTCGGGGCGGAAAGTGAATACTAAGCGGACGCAGCCTTCCTCCTCCGTAAGGTCTGGAGTTTCGGGAGCGATTGAGGGATCAAAAAATGAAAAAGAGGAGGCCAGTTTGTGCAGGAAAGAGAAGTGGGTTTCGATGGCGAAAAACGTAGTCGAACGATTCGCCCGTGACCCAGATTTCCGGTTCTTATACGATCGCGTCGCAGATTTCTTTGCTGAGTGTTTGGTGAACGATCTCCAGCTCTTGAAAGCAGGTAAATCGAAGAACATCAGTCTCGCTGCGAAATGGTGCCCCTCCATCGACTCTTCCTTCGATCGATCCACGCTGCTATGCGAGTCCATTGCGAGGAACGTATTCCCGATTGAGTCTTACCCAGAATACGAAGGGATCGAAGATGCACATTATGCGTACAGGATTCGAGATCGGTTGAGGAAGGAAGTGCTTGTTCCTCTCCGGAAAGTGTTGGAGTTGCCAGAGGTGTTCATCGGAGCCAGCAGGTGGGATTTGATTCCGTACAACAGGGTGGCTTCAGTTGCGATGAAGTTCTACAAGGAGAAGTTCATGAAGCACGACAAAGATCGGTTCGAAAAGTACTTAGAAGATGTAAAGACCGGAAAATCCAAAATTGCAGCGGGGGCACTGCTTCCCCACGAGATCATAGACTCTCTTACAGACCTTGAAGGGGAGCAAGTTGCAGAGCTTCAATGGAAGAGAATGGTAGACGATTTGATAAATCACGGGAAGATGAGAAACTGCATTGCAGTCTGCGATGTCTCAGGGAGCATGCACGGGATTCCGATGGACGTCTGCGTGGCTTTGGGGCTTCTAGTTTCGGAACTGAGCGAAGATCCATGGAAGGGGAAAGTTATCACTTTCAGCATGAACCCCCAGCTTCACGTAATACAAGGCTCGAGTCTTGAAGAGAAGGTAAAGTTTGTGAAAGAAATGGAGTGGGGGATGAACACTGATTTTCAGAAGGTGTTTGATCTGATACTGGAAGTGGCCGCCAATGGCGGATTGAAGAGCGAGCAGATGATCAAAAGGGTGTTCGTGTTCAGCGATATGGAGTTCGACCAGGCGTCCAAAAGCAGTTGGGAGACTGATTACGAGGCGATAGTGAGGAAATTCGGAGAACGAGGGTATGGATCGGCAGTGCCGGAAATTGTGTTCTGGAACTTGAGAGACTCGAGGGCGACTCCGGCGCCGGGGAGCCAGAAGGGTGTGGCGCTGGTGAGTGGGTTTTCGAAGAATCTGATGAAGCTGTTTATGGACAACGATGGAACGATGAGTCCAGAGGTTGTAATGGGGGTAGCCATTTGTGGGGATGAGTACGAGAAACTTGTTGTTTTGGATTGATTGTTGTTTTTTTGTTTGATTATGCATACGAATGAATTAGTCTGAGTGATTGGAAGATCATTCCAGAGCTGCGATTGTTAACATTTCAATGATTTTAATCGAAAGGGCCGCCGCCAAAACCACCCACCAGCATCGGCCACTGGTCAGAAATGTGGACCTATCTCTTTCTGTCGAGAAGGTGGCGCACTCTACTCCACCCGGCGCACGTTAGCCTCGTCCCACCAAAGCGGTGGCCTCCCAACCAGATCTCAAAAGCAGCCGCACCCTCCTCCCCCCTCCCCCATTATGTCACCGCCATTTTCTTCTTTTCCATTCTCTGATTAATCCTCTCTGTGATCCTTTTGTCTAAGCTTTTATCTTTTTCCATGGCTTCCCCACCGTCCCCCACCCAAACTTACCCCTCCGATCCACCGCAGGCGCTTTTTCTTCCACCGCCTCCCAACCCACCGTCGCAGCCCCCTTCTTCCTCCTCCCGCCGCCTCCCTCCGCCGTGCTGGTCCCCCGAGGAGACCATAGCTCTCATCGACTCCTACCGCGATAAATGGTACTCCTTTCGCCGTGGAAATCTCAAGGCTACCCACTGGCAGGACGTGGCGGACGCCGTTTCCGGACGCTGCCCCGGCGCTTCGCCGCCGAAAACTGCCGTCCAGTGCCGCCACAAGATGGAGAAGCTGCGGAAGAGGTATCGCACCGAGATCCAGCGTGCTCGGTCAATGCCCCTCGCTCGATTCACCTCTTCGTGGGTTCACTTCAAGCGAATGGATTCAATGGAAAAAGGTCCCTCGCAAAAACCAGAAGACTCAGATAGTCCAGTCGAAGACGATAACGACGAGTTGGACGACGAGGATCAAGAATTGTACGGTGAATTGAAGAATACCTCCATGTCCAACACCAGAAGTGTGAGGAAGTTGTACGGAAACGGAATTACTAGTGGAAGCAGCGGCGCAGGAAGAGAAAGCCGCCCGTTTCGAATCAGAATTCCATCCGGCGTGAGCATAGCTCAGCCGGGGTTAAACCCTTGTGGGGGATTCAGTTCTGGGATGAGTTTCGGTACCAGGGTTTTAAGAGAGAGCGGATCAGCAAAGCCTGACATAGCCAAGAAAGGGGAAAGAGGGAGAGAGAAGGAGAAAAACCCAGTAGCGGAAATGGTTTCGGCCATCAGAGTACTGGGAGATGGGTTTGTGAGGATGGAGCAGATGAAGATGGAGACGGCGAAAGAGATCGAAACGATGCGGATGGAGATGGAGATGAAGAGAACAGAGATGATCTTAGAGTCTCAACACAGGATCGTGGAGGCATTTGCAAAGGCTGTTTCAGAGAAGAAGAGGAAGAAGATGAAGAGAATGGCTTCGCCTGAAACTTGACCAGAAAATGCCATTGAAGTTGAAATGTAGGTTCCTTAGATGAGTGTAGCCCTCCCCCTCCCTACTGGGTTTAAACAAAGAAGCTCACTTGACAACAAACAAGTATAGTTTTCTAAGCTTTGACGACCGATATCTCTGAGTTTGGGGGTTCATTAATTTTTGTACCTTTCTGTTATTTGTTTAATAATAGAAGAATATCAAAGTTGATGCACATCTGACTTGCTGTATATGCAAAATTTGCGTGATGTGAATCGAGATTTGCAGGTGTTTAAAAAAGAAGGTATTCAGAAACTTGCTTCAAATTATAAGCAATCCCCCCATGTACAAACTTACACAGAAAATAACTACTACACTATATTACCTACAAGTTCGAATGCTCCATCAGACCCTTTGAAATTTCAGAGAGACGGTTTTCTCAAGCACCGAGACATTGATGTTATTCCAAATTTCCGATTGAGTAGGAAGCTGAGCAATCTTCTCCAAAACTTTCATGTCTTCAGGAAGAACTGAACCGAAGACGGTGTAAGGTTTAGTCCACTCGTGGTGGTTAGCCAGACTGATGAAGAATTCCGGACCGGAGCCAACCCATGCGACCGAACCTCGGCTAACATTTGGACAGAACTCAGGCGGAATTTCCTTGAAAGGAGTTCCAGTGGCCTCAAGGGTTCCTTGAATTAATGCAAAAGGGGGGCCATATGGAGCCTAGGCATATCACTTTCCAGTCAGAATTATGAGCAAAATTGCAAGCTTTCTCATAACAAATAAGAAGTAGCGCAGGGAAAGATGAGCCTACATTTTTCACATGGCTGCCATCTGAATTCCAGTAGCTGCCTCGGCTTTCTGCACGGTAGAAACGGCAGCCTGCGCAAAGCCGCGATGCTAACAGATCGAGAATATAGGAAACAGAACGAGGGGCACAATCAGGAAACAGCTACAGAAGAATTAGAATGGAAGTCAATAGGAAACTATGATAAAATAAAGGTACAGGTTCAGCTTCTTCGTTGATTACTCAGATTACATTATTACAATTAAATGCAAACTCTGAACGGTAACCTTTATCTGTAGAATCCCGAATTCTGTTTGAAGGCCAACAATTCCCTGCAAACAAACACTAGAGTTGTTTTTAATCCTTAATGTAAGTTGTCCATCAAATCAAATAAATATTCATGTGATGAGAGTCTCCTGTCACTGGATCCAGTAGAAAGCAACAATCCACAAACATAATAGCTTCAACTCTACCTCTCCTTTTCCGAAGATGACACCAGAAGTCCACATAATTCGCTCACTCGACTCTCTTCCAACAGGTTCTAACGCGTCTTTTTGTTTCTTCAACCAACACTGCAACAGTTGGAGAATTTTCCTCAAATGGTTCAATTTCCAAAGCAAGTAAACCAATCAATTCCTTCAATCTTCATCGATTCCGAACCAAGTTTATATTGATCGCCAATCCGACGAACAAAACACTTTGACAGGTTTCAAAATCATAGTTGTCATACGAATGTGGTACATCGACAAAATGACGATCAAATAAATTGGGTCCAACTTTGAATCTAGCAATCGTAATAATCGGTATATTTACCTCGCGAAATCTGGATCCACAAGCTTCCCTGTTTCCACAAAACACCCAAGAATCGCACAAACAAGGTCCATTTTCATCCCTGCACATTCCCTTACAAGCCATGCAACATTCCTCCGGAGAATCAACTTTAAAGTCTGAACCCCATTTCACAACATCGCCCCAAAGCTCCGTAAATTCAACGCCTCTACAGCAGTCGCCAGCCCCCTCTGCCTCCGAATCATCCCTGCCATTTTTGTCCCAATCTGAAGCTGTGAAGTCGGTGGGATTACCGGTCTTGAAAATCGAAGACAGAAAAAGGTAGACTGCGGAACACGAAATCGTGCCCATCAAGAAAAGAATCAGAAGCGCACAACGGCCCCGCTCCGAGTCGGTTTGCCGGCGACCCATTTGAGTTTTCAAGCCGAAGAGGAAAACCCAGAAGCCGATACTCTTACTTCTCTCTCATGCAGGCGGCGCCATTTTCGGGTACGAAAGATAGGAACGAAAGGAAAACCCAGGCCAGAAACAACATGATGATCATCCGGGTGGTCGTGCAAATTCACGACCGCGTCGTCAAATGGAAAGATGGTATCACACAACGACGACGATCGCATATGAAGCCTTGAATTACGATGACCATCGTTTCGACAACAAACAAAGTTGGCCGTGCTGCTCGCAAGATCACATTTTTAACATGGAATTAATTTAAGAGAGAATATTATTCAAGGATTTGGACCACAATTTCCAAACCAACTTGGCATAAAATTTAGTCCAGAAGTTTACAAAGTTATTTGGGAAGCTGTTTTTGTCGTTTCAAGTAATTTACTGGAATAAACTCAGAACTGCAGGTTATTTACAGCTTGATCACATTATCGGAAAGAAATAAAACTTAGAACTCATAGTCAGGTCAGGTTGGTTCCATTTGGCATTCGCCATTCCAAAAAACTTAATGATACACGTTTATATCGTTCTATACACTTCAATGCTCAACAACTAAATACAAAATATCAAATCCAGTTCCGCAGCAAGAACACTTGATCGAAACCAAGACGGTGTTGTTTTGAACGTGTACACTATTGTATGCGCCCTCTGCTACTGTTTGCAACATCGAAAAGCCTATACATAATAAATATCAAAGACATCTACCTAATTATCCGAAAGGTTAAAAACCAATCACTGTCTGAAAGTTAAAACCGAGTAAAAATGAATCTCAAAACTTAATATCAATCAACAGCTGCAGCACCAAACTAACCAAAATCCTGTCAATAACCATAGTCAAAAAGGTATGCTGAATAATGGAAATCAAAATCAGCATTTTCCAGGTAAATTCCAGACTCATTTTCACTGATCCAAAAACAAAACAGCAATGGATTTTTCAAACCAAGATTTCAACACGTTGCATGACAAAGTAAAAGGATAGCATGTAAATGTCACGGACCAAAGCTGCAACTCTCTACACAAACACACGCAAGACACAAACAACGAATATAAACAATTTTGCTTCTCCATCCATAATTTTCACAATGGAAGGGGATATTCTTCCTCCTACTCGAGTCTTTATGGAGGAGAATTTCCCAATTGCTCCATCATTTCGGTACCAAAATTCTTATTGCAGTACACTAATTCCAAAAGGCTTAAATATATTATGATTCCAATAAAGAATAAATCACTACTACTGAGATGCAGTGAAGGATATGAGCACATAGTGAAGCCAGTCGAGAAGAATATTCACTTCAGGATTTTCCCATTTATAAATGACTGATTTAACTTTCTAGACTGCAACTGATAAGTTTCCCTTCCTTCCCAGTAATAGGAATCCAAGATTAACGAATGTCTCACACAATCGACCTATTAGGGGTGCATGATCCACAAAAGAGGAACTTTCATATTTTTGGTGTCTACAAAAACAAAATACCATTTCTCATCCAGGAAAACAGTTAATTGCTCCGACATAATTCAGTTAAAAAAATATGTCATCTTTACTTCCATGACTCTCTTCTAAACCAATCAATAGTTATGTCATAGCACCTTTCAAGCTTCAAACTTTTCCAAATAGTCGACAGAATTCAGCTGCCAACTATCTAATAATAACATCAATGCAGGCAGTCGCCTTCCTGAATTCTCCGCCTCTAGCATGGCATAAAAGAAGTGAGCTTAACTAATAAAAGATCATTCAAGATCATAGGCCAAAAAAGGAAATCCGTCTGGACAAGCGGCTATCTCAATGTTATGTGAAACACTTTCATAAGAATAAAAATTCTTAACCAGAAGAGAGAGAGCCTCAAATTCTCATAAAGCAAATAATGTAACATAACTCCAAGCCATCCATCTTGCAGAAATCTTAACACGAGATAGATAGAAGATGTTTTCATATGGTCAAAAACTGAGAAGCCTTCCTTCCAAACTCTTAATAGCATTAGTTTCCATACAGCATAAAATTTAAACTAAGAGAAAATTTTCCCATGAGAGAAATCTTCCCACGAAATCCTAAACACTCCCAAAATACATGTAGAGGTCCTTACTATTGGCAAGATTTCTTCCAGTGACTGAACATGATAACTGTCAAGCTCTAATCAGTCCATACATGACACAGCAGCCTCTTTGCATCTTAGATCTGTTCCATAAACAAATTTACCTGTGACCATTGTCCTCCACTTTTACCAATAACACTTTTTAATAGCCAAAGAGTTGTCATTCCTTCTGACAACAAAAATGTCTGATAGAAATATAAAAATGAAAAAGCTGAACCATACATAGATTACCGAACACTTGTTATTCAATTAACCCTAAAAAAATACACTACAAAAAACTTACCTCAATAGTAAGATCCAGAGCCACTACCACCCATATAACTACTGCCACCAACATTACGACTAGGATACATTGATGAATAAGCGTTAGAACCAACCTGTCCAAGTGATGAAAATTAACAAGACAAATGACAGAAATAACAAATGTCATTTGCTAAGGTAGAAAGCATACATCACTTCCACGAGACATGTAATCACCACCATAACTTGACGAGTATATTCCATCAGTATCACTACTGCCAAAAGAACCTGCAAGCCAATATAACCAGGGCGTGAAAATTAAACAGAATTAAAGACTTACATTTAAAACAATAAATAAATAAATAACTCAAGCACACCTCCCCCATATCCCATTCCATGCCGACTGCCATAAAGCCCATGTGAACTCTGACCAGACATCGAACCTCTGCTGCCACCATAACTGAGATTAGACCTTCCAAGCCTACCAATCAGAATAAAAATAGCAAATGGTTTACTTAGGGGTAACACAACCCAAAAGGACTGGATATAATAAGTAGAGATAAAAACAAACCTATCACCATAGGCATCCTCGTATTGAGAAGCGCTGCCCCCATACTCATAGTCTAAGCGAGCTCTCGATTGCCGTAAACTGCCATCAGCATATCGCGAGGGCACATCATCCTAGGATTTTTAGAAAAACACACTTATAAATATAATGCCTTCTCATTCCTAGGAGTGCCATACCAGTAATATAACATGAAACTTAAAAATCTAACCAGTGAACCATATGGACGTTTTGATCCAGATAAGGAGTCATAATCACGAGCACGTCCCTCTCGGTAACTAGTAAAAGGAATCCTTTCAAATCTCGGTCCATAGCCATCATCTGCGTAAGGTCTCCTTGGTGGTGGGCGAGGTGCAGTTCTCGGCAAATCAGAGTAGCTGGGGCCCCGAGAAGCATACTCATCTCTATAAGATGGTCGTCGCTCTTGTATTATCCTAGAACCATAATCTACAGCAACCCGGTTCCTTGAAGGATGAATTTCTTCATGTCGACCATATTCCCTCTTTGCACTCTTTGGGTATGAAGGAACTGCGTTCAGAAAATAAAATGTTATAAAAACTTCCAATGACACTTGCAGAGTGGTTATCATGAGAGTTAACCTGGTGGTCTCCTGTCATGGGGCCTACTTGCAGGTGCAAATGGCCTGCCACGTGTTGGCATTGACATGATCGGTCGTTTGTCTCTCACTCCCATAGATCGCTTCAAACTAGCAGGTGGGGCGCGATTACTAATTCCTCTCACCCCATGCATTGGCACACTCCGGGAAGTTGGACGCCCCCATGGACCCCTAGAGGATCGTCCAACACCTCGTCCAGACCAAACATCTCCACGACCACCATGTTTACCCCTACTCCTTTGAAGTGGCCTTGACAACCTAGCCCTAACTTTAGCCTAACACGTGACAGTGGAATCGTATAAGAATATCATTAAAACAAATTATGCAAACAACAGCATCCAACAAGCCCACATCAAAAAGGTAGAATAGACCAACCTTGTTGTCTCCCTCACCCAACTCTGCATTATTAATACTCTTAGCGCATGTAACAGCAGCATCGTGACTCTCAAATGTAACAAAACCAAAATCCTTTCGCTTTGCAGAAGGCATATTTCGCGCAAGCTCAACCTTTTCAATGCCCCCATATTTCTTAAGAAGCTTGGAAACATGATCTTCATCCCATGCAGCAGGCAAGCCATCAATAAAAACAGTCTTCACCTGTCAATCAAATTCCAAATCAGAAATTCTGACAAGAAATCAGTGCACGCGACACCACCACATTTAATAAAAACAATTCACCAGATGTCTTGAAGATTTTAAGAGTATTTCTAAGAGCATTTACAGGAAATGCCAGGAAAAAATGATTGAGACAACCCTAACTAAATGGAAATTACATGCAGTAGTCCTACTAAACGAATAAATAAACAAAACAAATGGTCAATACATATTCTTGAGATTTCCAACCTATCTTAAATTGAACAAGGAATAATAGCGGAACTGTTGGACTGGGAGTAATGCAATTACTTTCAAGAATTTTTTATTAGCTTGACTAATCACAGTAGCATATCCCACCAATAAGCTTATGCCAAGAAATGGAGAAATAAAACACATCAAAACAGTGCCATTTTGATTGTCGAACTATTGAATCCAAAGGCTTACTTGTGCCATGATTTCATCACCAGGGTCAATGAAAGAATCAGCAAAAGAAACCTTTGCAGGTCTATCAACTCCAAAGACAACATCCCTCTTTTGAAGCCGCTTAAAGGCATCCATGGCGTCGGATCGAGATTGAAATTCCAAAAAAGCGAATCCTCGATTCATACCAACATTGTTACTGTCTTCAACCAATGTTAAATCATCAACATTATCCACTCCATAATGTTTTAGTTTCTCCTTCAGCTGTACCCAAGTCGAAGTCAAGAATTTAGTTCCCAATTGGTGATAATCATACGCACTAGATGGTAATGTATAGTAAACCTATGTACTTACAGCTTCCTTTGTCCATGTCTTGCATATATTACCCAGGAAAAGGGTGTCGCTGTCTTGACTCGGAGTGACACCACACTGTTTTCCATTTATCTGAAAGTGGAATCATTTAAAAGTATAATTTAATATGTGAAGTATTGTTAACTCCCTACGAACTAATGGGGGCAATGGTTACCACTGGATTTTTTAGCTCTATAACAGCTCGTTTTGCCATCTCCACAGTTGGAAAACGTAAGAAAGCAAAACCTTTATTCTTCTTTGTCTGGGGGTTCATCATCAATCTGACTTCAGTAATCTCACCTATTACACCAAATACTTTCCTCAGATCCTCCTCCGTTGCATCTTTGTCTAAACCGCCCACAAAGACTTCATACTCCTTACGCTTTCGCCTCTCCTTCACAACTTCATGGTGTTCGTCCTCCTCTGCATGATCCATTTGCACACGCTCCTGATCCTCGCCAACATTCTCATCATCCTCTTCGCCCTCAACTTCCTCATGGACATCTTCCATATCTTCTTCGAGCATATCAGCCTCCTCTTCCTCACCCACATCTTCCTCAGGATCTTCTAATTCTTCACCTACTTCATGAACATCATCCATTTCACTTTCCTTCTCGTCATAGTCAACCCCACCATACTCCTCAGTTTCATATTCGGGTTCATTATCATCCAGTTCTAATCGTTCATCTTTTTCAAACCCATCGTCCTTTACTTCATCTTCTTCTGTGGTGAAGTAATTGTTTCCATAAAGAAAATCAGCAACAAGCATAGGCAACTCGCAAAGAATTTAAGTAGAAACCCACTAAACAGCTCTCACACTTCTCAAATCAAAAGAACTTTCTACTATATAAACATAAATTCTATTTATCCGTATACAAAAATTCCAAAATCTCTATGCAAGAAAACAAACTATTAAATTGACAGAAAAGGTGAATTTTTACTATTTAGTAGGACAAACCGCTAAAAGTCCTAGATTGTGCAAGAGCTGCTGAGTTCATAGTGGCTAAAGCAGAAAAAGATAAAAGAGGTAAGTGGCAATAGAGTTACTCAATGACAAATTTGCATAAAACAAAAAACAACAGAAACGAAAAATAAAAAATTTAAATCATATCTAGACTATTAATAACTGATATTACTCCCAGCAATAGCAATAAAAAGCCACAAATAAACAAGAGGTCAAGAACATAAAAAATCCATCATAGAACAATCAACACAAAAATCACCAAAACCTGACGAATGAAAAAAAAAACTCACTCGTCAGATGAACCAAGAGAGTTGAATTTGATTTCACATCCGTTAACGCCTCTATGCCCGTAGAATCTCGCTTCTTCTCCTCAAAAACCTCAGGGATTTCTTCCACAACCTTCTTTTCCTCCACTGTGACCTCCTCCGTGGATTCCAACTCAATTACAGGGACGTCCTTTGCCATCAGAGATTCTTTAGGGAGCTCGGACTTCGGCTGATTTTGCGCCTTGGCGCCGCCTTTAGAAGCTCTAGTTGGCCTCTTAGACCCGGAGGAAGCTGAGCCTCTTTTCAACGTCCGAGGAGGCATCTCTTAAAAGTCTCCGCCAAAGAAAATAAACACCCAAAAATCACAAATCTCACCGGAATGAAACCCTACAAAAATCGAAACTTTGATGTCACAACAGGAAATTGGCGAACGAGGAAGAATTCAAATCACGTAAAGGGGGCGATTATAAGAAGAAAGAGAAACCCGAAACACGAAACAAGAGGATAGACGAATGAAGCAGAGAGAGAGAGAGCGCGCGCGCGCTAAGCAAGAGAAACACTCGAAAGTAAGATGGATGGAAACCCTAGGATAGTTTAACGAACGAGGGAAGGACGGGTTTTGTTACGATGCTTCCCGAGATAGAAAGCCTTCTTCTCTGAGCCTTTGGATATGGCGATAGGGCCAGGTGGCGAGAGCCCAACGTGATGCATTCGACGTCTGACGCGTTGGAATCTTATACAGTCGCTACCTTAAAAATTAGCATAATTAATTAATTAATTAATTAATTTTTTAGTAATGCTGAGAGCTGACTTTCAAACAATAACAAGCCATGTATAATTTATTTACTTAATTTAACAGAATATTATCGTATTTCTAACTTAATAGAATATGAGATTTAACACAACATTATTCTTAATTTTTTTTCTAAATTTCTACTCAATGCACCAAAAAAACCAAAGCAAGTATATTCAATACAACTATATCAAACATTTTTAGGATTCCACGAATTCCAACATCCAAAATGTCCCGACCAAACAAAACTAGTCGAGGGTGGTGTCGAATTTGCGGCAATATGTTCATAAGAACTTGCCCTGAATTTCTTCCAATCTCGAAGAACAACACGAAGATCACCAACCTTGGCCTCGATACTTCGACAACAATTTGCATGGACAGTAGTAACTAGTCTAAAGTCCTTACTATCTTGGCAAAATCCACTAAAATAAAGAGTGTCCAAGAATCTCATTCTTAATCCTAGTTTCGGAATAATAGAAGCGTTGCGAATCAAATTCAATAGCACGTCTTGTTCTTTCATTCCGGTTGAATTGTCTTTCAAACTATACCACTTGTCAAACAAAACAATTGTCTTGTTATTTGATCGAACAAAGTAAAAACCAGTGTTGATGAGCTGTTCGCTAGACCAAGGGTCACCGAAGAACATATCTGTACTTATCTGAATATCTTCTGTTTCGTTTTTGCTAAGTTTTTCAAATGGATTTCGAAGCCATACCACGTCGGTGTCCTGTACAAATAACAAGTTACAATAGAAAATCAAAATAATTAAGTGATAATTTAACCTTAATTGTCTACACGAAGTGGAAGAATAGTTTCTAAATTAATGTTCATCGACACACTGTCGTAGTCGAAAGTTCTTTTTAATAATTGAGCTCCTTGGTTGCCACGCACTGCTTAAAAAAAGTCAATAGTTTGGTGAAAGGTCAGAGCCAGTATTTGGGCCAACTCCATTTTGATCCAGCGGTTTAAAATAGTTCCCAAATCACCGGCGCGGTTGCCGCCACTGACCTAACCCCCTTACAGTCTACGCCCAATTTCATCTTTGGCCGTAGATTAAGCATACAAGGATAAAAATCAACGGCCTACGATCCAACAGGAAGACGTACCGTGAAGATGAAGTTATATCCTCGTTTGAGAACTTCCGATAGAAAGCGAGTTCTTGTCCACATCATCTTGATGAAATCAGGCGACATGTAGATTTTCTCTCCCCTTAGATCAACACCCTCCGTTTCCAGCCGGTAGCAGTTCAGCCGCAGAAACTTGCAGCGGTCGTACGCCGTCTGATCCACCGCCACTATCAGAAGATGATTCAGCAGATACCTCGTGTTCTCACCCACCCATAAACTATCTAGAAATACGTCCAGCATCGTTGAATCGGAGTTCACATCTTGGTCTGCGTAGGCCTTGTTAATAACCGTGATTATTACTGTTCTGTCCGCCATTGAAGCTCTGATCAAAGCTGCTTCCAGATCGTCTTTAGGGACGTCAATGGCGGTCTGTGGAACAAAGAGAATCCCATGGTTACCGATACCATCATCATAGAACTTTTTTTTTTTTTGAAAAGAAAGCTTACTTCATTCGGGAGAGAGCGTTGGTATTGTTGGGTGAGACAGGAGTACGATGCTTCTGTAGAGGACGACCAGAAGGAGAGGTAAAGCGCTCCGACGATGAACATAAACATGATTGCGAAATTTCCCAGAGAGGGTTTTGGGTTAATGGCGTCCATTTGTGGTGCCTCCCTGAAGCTTTTTTGGACAGTCTATTCCCAGAGTTGTTTAAAAAGTCGAGAGAGAGAGAGAGAGAGAGAGAGAGAGAGGTAGAATGGTCATGGAAGTTGTCCGAGGGGTTTGATTAATAAATAGTGCGATGAGTCATTGTTATGTTATGAAATAAAAATATTTATTTACATTTACAGGATTAAAAAATTCCAGTCATGCGTAAATGTGGAAATTAATGCACAGTTGATGAACGAGGTTTCGAGGGTAGAACAAGATAATATACTTTGGCACACCTGCTAGTTTATAGAAATTACATTAATCTTCCACCAACCTCTTCAGCCCCAGGAGTTGACTTGTTTAGCATAAATGAATTTGTATCATCACCATTTGGGAGAAAGGTGCGCTTATAATACATAATGCGATGCACTTTTCTATTCAATAATTTGATTTTCTAAATTATGATTGATCAAATGATCTTCTTGAGTCTATGATTGATTATATACCATCTCGTCAAATTAATTAAACATTCATAAATTAGTCAGCATTTTAAAAATGACGAGAAGGCAAGAAGTAGAGGACAGTTTTGGTGGGATGAAAATGGAAGATTTAAAGCAATACAGAGCGGCATTAATAGAGTTTAGAAAAAAAAGTAGGGGAGAGGGTTCAGAGGATGATGGTCATGAGAGTGGGAGGAGATATGCTGTGCCCGCCATTACCACCCTCTGCAGTGCATATTCCAGGGAGTTTTGAGCGGAACGGAAAGTAGGATCGGAGACGAGAGTGGTGAGGGCGGAGGAGGAGGTCAATGATATATATATATCCTTGTAGAAAACATGGGTTAGAGATATCCTCGTAGCTATAGTTTGTTGTTGGTTATATATATATATATATATATATATATATATATATATTAGAGTGCAGGCACTGTTTTATGGATTTGCAGATTACAGTTTGTAAGATGAAGTGTGAGCTAGACAAACAGTTTGGATCGCGTAGTTTTGATCAATAGATAATTCCAATGATTTTTATATAATTTGTTTGAATCTAAACTCGGGGAAGAGGTCAATGATTGAGCCCAAAAGCATATAGTATACGATTATAAAGCAATTATCATTGACAAGGAGATGAAAAATCAACGTCTTCTCCTTTCAGCCTTCGTCCTTTCCACAACGCCATTAATTTCCACGCTCTCTCCGCTCCAACGAACGACTTCCATTACCTGCCTCCGAAGATACCGAGGAAGAACAGCCAAACTCGTCTTCCTCCACCCCATTCTGATTGAGAAAGGAACGCAATTTCCAACTCTTTGATTCGATCCTCTGGCTAATGCATCACAAGATTTCGGAACTTCAGATCGGAAAAGAAAGCAGTGGCGTCTCTTCCGATTTCAACCCCACTCCACCCCTCCTTTTCCCCTCTTCTCTTAGCTCAATCCACCATAAACACCCGCCGTCGCATCACCTGCAACCATCTTTTTCTTCATACCCTCCTGATTCTGTTCCTCGGTTCATCACCTCTTCCCGCCTCGACCCAACTCCTCCCCCTTCTTCGTCTTCTTCTGCCCCGTACAAGAGACCCATTTTGACCCATAACCATTCTTTATCTAAGTCCCCGACTTTGCACAAATTCCCCCCGTCTCCGCCTTTCAATTCCTGTAAGCCGTCTTTCTTTTCCGTCTCAATCGCCGCCAGAAGCGCCTCGTTTAAACTTTTCCACCCATTCAAGCAGCTTCGCCTCATCCACTTCCACTTGCGCTTCATCGTTTTGATTTCTCTTCCGTTCTTCTTCTTCTTGGTATCTCATCCCAGCCATTCTTTTCTCCTCGATTTTCTTTCCGCCTTTTCATTCTCCGCGGCCCTTTTGTTCTCGCTCAATCTTGCGGTCCCTCGCCTTCCTTCCATACGCTTATTTCTTGCCCGTTCGTTTCCAATCAAGCTTAGTTCGTCATCAGCAATCTCTAAACCGCCTCTGCCGGTCCTCTGGTCCATCGGATATCGGTCAAAATCAGAGAAAAGAGCGAGCTCCGGTTGTTGGGTTCAGATTTACAGCAACGGGGACGTTTACGAGGGCGAATTTCACAAGGGAAAGTGTTCAGGAAGTGGTGTTTACTACTATTACATGAGTGGACGATATGAGGGGGATTGGATTGATGGAAAATACGATGGATATGGAGTTGAAACGTGGGCTAGAGGAAGCAGATATCGCGGGCAATACTGGCAAGGCCTTAGACATGGTTTTGGAGTGTATAGATTTTACACCGGAGATGTATACGCAGGCGAATGGTCGAATGGGCAAAGCCATGGGTGTGGAGTTCATACCTGTGAAGATGGAAGTCGATATGTTGGGGAATTCAAATGGGGTGTCAAACATGGGTTTGGGCACTATCACTTCAGGTGATTTCCGAATTTCATCCATTGTTCTTTCAACCTGTAAATTCAGGTTGCTCGATCTTTGGGGTGATCACTTTCCGCTGTTGTGCAATGATTTTAGGATCTTCAGCTAATGTACTCGAATCGTTGACGCGCTTAGCCTTCAAATTTGAGATTGTAGTCGCGGTGTAGACTGTAGGGGGGAGTGATAGTAGTATAATGCTGGGACCTGACTGTTAATTATCGGAATATTTCTATCATTGATGGCAGGATGTTTTATGGGTTCCACCCCAAAAAAGATAGGCTCCTTTATGATTTTGCTATCCGAGATTTGTTCGAACAATCAAAAAACGGATCAGCTTGTATCACATTTAGCATAACCTGTTTGTGTTTGAGCTACATATATGAACCTTAATGTTGGGACTTCTTAATTTATTTTTTGTTACTTTCTCATTTGAGAAGAGACCACTCACTTTTGTCTTGTTTGAAAACAACAGAAATGGAGACCAGTATGCAGGGGAGTACTTTGCTGATAAAATGCATGGGTTTGGCGTGTATCGATTTGCTAACGGGCACTGCTATGAAGGGTCATGGCACGAGGGCAGACGGCAAGGGCTCGGAATGTACACATATAGAAACGGAGAAACCCAATCTGGTCACTGGCAGAATGGAGTTCTCAACGTGCTAAGCACACAAAACACCGCCCACCCTGTATCTCTCATTGGCGTCTATCATTCCAAAGTTGTCAAGGCGGTTCAGGTACTGATCTCATTCTTCAAACGCCCATGACCCATCCTGGATATATGAAATTGACTGTGATTACATTGCACGTTAATTAACTCCGAGATACCATCAGGAAGCAAGAAAAGCAGCAGACAAAGCATACGATGCAGGGAAGGTGGACGAGAGGGTGAACAGGGCAGTGGCAGCAGCAAACAGGGCGGCCAATGCGGGAAGAGTGGCGGCCATCAAAGCCCTTCAAAAGAAAGAAAGGCAACCCGAGATTTGTAAGGATGAGCTACATCTTGCCGATGTGTAAGAAAAACAAACACGACTGTTGCACGTAAAAAATGTCAGGTTGATTTTATTTCTATGGTTTGAAGAGGCATAGTCTTAAATATTTTAGAAAAAGTTGAAAATTACATTTGTATCCGCAGCTATTTCTCTCTAAATAAGGCAACTAAGATCGGTGTTTAAGATTGGTGATGACGTCATAATTTAATTGGGCCATAAGGAGTTATGGGCCTATGGCCCAACGGACGCTCCCATCTGGACTCTCTCTCTCTCTCTCTCTCTCTCTCTCTCTCTCTCTCTCTCTCTATATATATATATTGTGTATGTGAACCTTCGGTTTAGGGTTCTCCCCCGCTGATTCCGTGGGTTTCTCTTCCTTCCAGTTCCAGCCGCGCTTCAAGACATGGTACTCTCTTTCTTCTCCCCTTCTCGTTCTAACATTTATATCTTCCTTTGGCGTTCTGTTACACTTATGAGCTCAATTTCACCAATCTCTAGTTCTGAGCTAACTTTACTGGATTCGACTGCTTTTCGTGAAAATCAGTGGCCTAAAGATTTCAAACCAGACTGTTCTGTGGTTTGGTTTTTGGAGATGTCTAATCTGTGCGTTTATATTCCTCGTTCATTTTCACCTCTAACATTGTTGTAAACTATGAGAATCTTCGAATTGAGTAAAATACTCACGTGCGATAGTACTCAGAAAAAAGGTCATTAGACAGGCACGCATTGTTGCCGTAGGTAGTGCTAATAGCATCAGAAAATTTTATGATGCAGATTTTATTATTGGATTTGGAATGCTTATACGTAGTACGGTAATATTACTCTCGTCATCTATTAGAATCTATAGCTTTTGTAATAAACTACTGTTGAAGGATACCTTCTTCAGTGTTTTCTTCCTATTCACTGTCTAGTGCTTATCTGCTTATTATGTGTTTGTGTGAATTATGTCTATAATAAAAATTTCCTTGCTTGTTTATATTGCCAATCCCCGCTAGTCTATGTAGATTACTAATGTCTGTCCTGCCAATTAAAATGAATTTATTTGTGTACAGTATCGATTGTGTTATATTTTGGTGTGATTTAATTACCATTAATTCTTTGATGTTTTCCAGACTAAGAGAACCAAGAAGGCAGGAATTGTCGGCAAGTATGGTAGGTGGCTTTTGTAGTTTTATTTCGTCACTGAAAATAAAAAAATTTGTCTGTTTATGGTGTCATAAAATTGAAATTTGATTAGTAACTGGATTAATTAATGATATCATCAAGCTCAATGACAGTCCTATTAGAATACCATATTTTCTTTCTCCTCAGGTACCAGATATGGTGCTAGTTTGAGGAAGCAGATCAAGAAGATGGAAGTCAGCCAGCACAGCAAGTATTTCTGTGAGTTCTGTGGAAAGGTATATATAGAACAGTATTTCCTTGCTTTCTAGCTTTGATCGCCATATCTGTGATGCTTTGATTTTATTTTTATTTTTATTTTTATGTAATTCGACTGCAAATAATAACTTGAATTTGGCGAACCTGCCCAGTTTGCTGTGAAGAGAAAGGCAGTGGGAATATGGGGTTGCAAAGACTGTGGTAAAGTGAAGGCAGGTGGTGCATACACACTGAAGTGAGAACTTTTTCTTTCTTAATGCAAATACTACCTTGACTTACATCTTCTTAATCAATTTTATTCTTCTTACAACGTTTTTGCTTTGTGGGTCTAAATACCGTTTGCCATTAAATTTTACAGCACGGCCAGTGCTGTTACTGTGAGGAGCACCATCCGGAGGCTGAGGGAGCAGACTGAAAGCTAGATGTAGTAGTTTCATAGATATGATTGTAGTTTTTTGGTGCTGTCAAGACTACCGTATTTACCTTTTCATGTATTGCAAGAGTTCACGCTGAATTTTGATTCGAAGCAATCTTAATGGTAATTAAATTTTTCTTATGATTTGTTTTTCATCCAAGATGTCTTGATTGGTTTATCATACCTGTTGGCTAGCAATGACATGTTGTCGAAATCCTTGGGGCTCAAATTTATTTTGTTGATATATTGAATCTGAGGCAACACGTGCGGAATAGCCACATGGAGTAATTGGAATTTAATCTACAAGAAGAATAATTGGCATTCACTAACACAACAAATGGGAAAATGTGTCGTGAAATCCTGGTTCCCTTCAGTTGATGAAGTCATTCTCATAATTGCCCAGCTTAGTTGGTTCCACTCAAAATCAGACCGGCAGGATTAGTTTGTGATAATCTACTGTCACATAGACTGCTATGACAATGTTAACGGCACTTCACTTTCCCTAGACCCAACAGAATGGCTACCAAATGTGGCCTTATTTTCTCGATCAGCTCCGCTGAGCAGATGGAGATGGGGGTGGTGGGTTGGCTGAGGCTGGAGGTGGGAAGTGTATGGCAGTAGGGTAGGCATTTAGGCGGGGTTGCAACAAAAGACATTCCTATAATGGGATAAGGAGGTGAATATTGTGACTGTGGGAGGAAGATGTAGAAGGAAGAGATAGATCAAAGCTGTGACAACATAAAACCTAGAGTCCTCTTCTTTCCTCCAGTTCTCAAAATATATCAAACTTCTTTCTCTTAGGGTTTCCGGCAGGGGAGGAGTGGATGATTACAAGCAGGGTGTTTAGCTGGCAGCCAACAAATAAGTTGCAGATGAAAATTGTAAGAAATTTGTGATTCTAAGTTGGAAGAAGCTGAAAAGGAGTTCATTTCCTTTCCCACAAAATGAAAATAAAACCAACATCAACCCAAACATTTGTTTCAAACCATGCACCCTCACATTTGCATTACATTTGCTTTTAGTTATCCCCGTTTTCAATCACAACACAATGTACATAATCATCTCGACAGCCAACAAAAATTCGTCCACATATCATCAGCGGGGAGGAGAATATATGTCCTGGGAGTTCCACTCTACCAAACTCGTCCACATTAACGTTTAGTGGATTTGACGCATCACCAGCGAAATTTACTCGTAGTAAACATATTGATCCAGAACTAGAACAGATGCAAATCAACCTGGGAAACCATAAATACTAATGTGTGAGGGGACTTCAAGCTAAACTACCGAATTAATGGTTTACCTGTCAGACGAGGTAGAAGGATCAGACCCCAGCCGTAGGTGTTCATCCACGTATGGTGATGCTGTAATTGGATCTCCAATATTGTGTTCCCAGATCAGACCACCCTCCTCCTAAAATAACTCAATTTAACCAAACATTGCAACATCATCAAGTAATGAAATCCTATGAATACGAAAAACTTCTTGCGAGTGAGTTGAGAATATTATGGCAGATCAATTGTTAAAGAAAGGTAAGTATCTCGTTTATACTTTATAGTTTGTCAATGTGAGGGGAGGCATTATCATTTGAAAAAGGCTTACCAGCTCAAACGCATAAACACTTCCACTTCTGGAACATACAAGCACCTGAAATAAAGTGCTATACAGAATTAATAATGTTAAAATAAATGCATTAAAGAAACCCATCCCTCCCCCCTC
>CM039521.1:23755684-23786313 GCA_022433055.1 Begonia peltatifolia
AAAAAAAAATTCTTACACTAAGCGCTTAGGAGATGTACAGAGGTAACTACTATTTGAGAGGTTTGCTAGAACGTGTACAGATGTTGCCACAAAATAAGTACTCTTAGTTTTGTTGAGTAATACATATAAACTGGGAATGGCTATGACACTTTCAATTCCAAGTAGGTGTAGTCCATATCACGACAAAAGAATAGTAGAAAACTATGTAAGAGGACATACTGAAACTGAATTTGGGCATCATGTCTCATCAACGTATCAATACATACCCGCCAAACAAGCGATCCATTAGCATCCAATGAAACCACATGTCCATCTACCAAGCAAAAAATAACTGCAGGAGAACGATTACAACAACGAACATAAAAATATGTCAAAGCATACGTCCATATGCACTTTCTTGGGACATCTTTCATAGCATAATAATCTAATGGGAGAAATAAGAAATTTTGTAATTTTTATCTATCAACTCATGACATGTCTGACTGCTTTCTAAGGTGTCAGATATGAAATCTCTATGCTTTCAGAAAGACAACCACAGTAAAAGCCTGAAATGTATATTAAAAAGATTTTATGCATATTGTGCGCACTTGTGAGTCTGGATTGGGAGTTTTCCCTAGACAATTTTATGCAGATTTATTTATTTTTGCTGAGTCTATTTTTGTGATCGGCTGACCTACTGTTGATTAAGAATTTCTGTGATTCATTAACAAAAAATTATGCAAAATGGTTGAATTAAAGATGCCCAAGAAGAGGAAAAATGGATGACAGAATGAATATAGCTCTGTTTTTCTGATTTAAAAAGAAACATTTTTTGATTAAATAATATACATAACCCAAAGAAAAAAGAGCAAACTTTTGAGAGGAAAGAGGGATGATAACCGTGTCCGAGAAAGCATGAACCTAAAATCTTATTAAATGACATGATATTTTAGTTGAAAATTTAATGGCTTGATATGTTTGCTCTACAAATATTTTTAAAGATCTGAGATAGTAAAAACCAAACAAAGAGATAACAGTGAAAATTGACTGAACTTTGCACCCAATGCTGATTTGAAAAAAACAAGTCAAATTTGTGTCTTCCACAACTGTGGAAACTAATTGGAAAACGAGTGTTCCATGTCCAAAGGAACATCAACATGATTTAGGCAATTCATTTTATTTTCCATAACTTGAGAAAAAAAGTAGGGGGGGTGTTTTTCTTGCATTTTTCTTCATAAATATGGCACTAAAGAATCAGAAAGTATGAATGAGAATATTAAATTTCTCATAACTACAAAAAAGACATTATATACATTCAAAAATACCCATCTAATTGTTAATACCTCCAGCAAATACATTGAGTTTAAATTTTGCATTTAAAGCATACTAGGAGCAACTCCAAATAAAGATAATAAAAGACATACCATTTCCGTTGAGATGATTAATGGCAGGAGAACCAAAGACTGGCGCTCCAAAATCATATTGCCACAACATTTCAAAAGGTGAGTCCTACATTTGTCACAATGAAACCGCAATATAAGCAACTATAAAGCCACATCCCTTAATTTCCTAAAAGTGATGCAAAATTATAAGAAATTAATTGTACTTTGTTCTTTCAGATACCTTTATTGACATCGCGTTGACAAATCCGGTAGTGGAAGCCACATAGAGTATACCCTTCACCTGCATGAAAATCTTCGTTTCAATCAATAAGGGGGTTTGCATAAAGGAAACAACACAAAGAAAAGTCTCCAAAGAAGAACATAAAAGGCAATGTGTCTGGGAATTAAAGATGGGCTTATGGAAACAGCCAAAAACCAAGACAACACAATAAACCCTTCTTGGGTGCAATGTGCCGAACCAAAAAGTGCATTTTCTACTGAAAACCAGAGGTTAAAAAACACAAATATGAAGAGTTCAATTCAATGACATCAGCAAATATGAGGTAAGTGGAAACTTGGAAACCTTAACTTAGAAAAACTAAAATAGATAGTCATATCAAGAAAATAGGCAGCAGAAAAAAACTCATAAAGGTAAATCGAAATGAAAATTCAATAAACACCAGTAAGTCAATCTTAAACATGCCGAGAAAATTAATCAAATTACTAAATTCTAGAATTAACCTCATCAATTGCCGGTGATCCAAATAAACTTCCTCCACAAGGAAATTTATAAACACAACAATGCTTTACATAATCCAGAGCATATAAATTTCGATCATGTGATCCACACCTGCAAATTATTCCTGATGAATCATATTTCGAAAAAAAAGAATGTTGCCATAGGTAGTAATAGATTTGATAAGAGAAGATTAACAAAGTGACGTAGACAGCGGAAATTGAATAAAGAATATAAAAAAAAAATTAACTTTAGAGAAAAGAAAAGGAGGAAGAATGAGGAAAATTGGGAAAAGCCGAACGAAAATAGGGGATTAAAAAATAGGATTTTAAAACCTTAAATAGAAGAAATTAAGAGTAACCCAAGAATACGAAAAATAATTTTAATTAAAATAAATATATAAAAGAGTAAAATGTCAGCGATGTCCTCATCAACTCTCCCGGGATAGAAGAATCACTCAGTCAAGTTGATGAAATCCAAAGCAGCAAGCTGTTCAATCACCCAACCATAAGAAGGTCACACTCTCGATGAAAAACACACTTTTTAACATCGCCAAAGAGGATTGAGCACCGAAGGGTGGAGCAAACTTATTAGAGATGATTTCGATATAGATCTAAAGTTTGAATAAGAATGAGAATATCATTGAAATAAACTATTAAAAATTTTCTCATAAAATGTCTAAGAGCATGTGTCGTTACTCTCATAAAGGTGTTTGGGCCGTTTGTGAGTCCAAATGGCATGACAAGCCACTCATAAAGTCCATCATTAGTTTTAAATGCGGTTTTTCATACATCACCGGGACGAATCCTTATTTGGTGATACTCACTTCTAAGGTTAATTTTTAAAAATATCTTAACATGAGCCATTAAGTCTAACAAATCATTAAGTCTATGAATGGAAAAATGCTACTTTACGGTAATCTTGTTAATTGCTCGACTATCAATGTATATCCTCTAAGTGCTATCTTTTTTTGGGGTTAAAAGAACAGTAACTGCATAAGAGCTTAAGCTCTCACGAATAAATCATTTGTTCAAAAGTTTATTTATTTGTCGCTGGAGTTCAACATGGTCAGTGGGGTTCATTCTGTAATGAGATAAGTTTGGAAGGGATGCCCCCGTGGTGAATTCAATTTCGTGTTGAATATCTCGTAATAGGGGTAACTGGTCAGGCAGGTCTTCGGAAAAAACGTCCTTAAATTCATCGATGATTGTCTGGGCTTCCGCAGAGATTATGAGTGGAGGATTTGACCCACTCTCTACTATTAACACGAGAAAAACTACTGAATCAGTTTTTAGTGAACGCTCAAACTCCGTAAGAGTAATAACATTTAGTCATTTGTGGTCAATAATTTTTTTAGCTTGAGGAGACTCCAATGACTTTGGATTCGGGGGCAATGGATAGATGAATTTTTTTTCCCTGGAATACAAAAGAACACAAATTTGTTCGACCATGAATAGTGACATCCAAATCAAATAACCAGGGACGACTGAGGATGACATGGCTAACGTCCATAGGGATAATATCGCACTAGAGTTGTTCTTTATATTCAAGAAACTGAATAGGTACCAAACAACGCTCTTTTACTGAAATAGAGGAAGTGTCTATCCAAGAGACATTATAAGGTTGATGGTAGGGAACAAATTTCAGCCCAAGACAAGATATTGTAGTTACAGATACTGCATTAATGCAGCTACAACTTTTCATAATGACTTTGCAACCTTAGTTATTGATTTTGATATAGGTGTGGAAAATAGAATAATGACGTCAATCTTCAACGTCTTTGGGATGAGTAAGTGTACATCTCACAACGCTCAGTCGAGGTGACTTGAATGGGGTGGACATAGGAACAGGCCGAATACATCTTAAAAAGTTATTTTCGTCCAAATCCTCAAATTCTTCAAAATTAGGTTCATAGATTTATTCTTCACTTGTCTTCTCAACTGCATTTTCACATTCTCGTATGACTAAATTTCGGCTAGAGCAATTCGAGGAAATATGACCAAAACCCTTACAATTAAGACATTGTAATCGCGAAGAGCTTCGCGAATTGTCTACGCTCTGTCCTTTGTTTTTCTTTTACCGAAGGGGAATTAGAGGGAAGAGATCCTAGTAGAGATTTAGGAGTCGGGACTGAAGGAGGTCTATTGTCACTTCGCTTGCCATACGGTATTTTCGTGATTACCTAATAGTCTCGAACTAAAGAATATGCATGATTTAGGCGGTTGACACTTCGAAGGATAAGTTTGCGTCATAGATCATCTCTTAGACCCTGTCGAAACCTACTTAGAGTCATGGCCTCATCTTCAACAATTTGACTTCTCATTCGAAACTCATCAAATTGATTAACATATTCAGTGACTAGCCGATTGTCCTGAGCAACGACATTTCATTGGTCAAACAAGTTGCCTTGATAGGATCGGGGTAAGTATTTTTCTTGAAGTCGTCTTTTCATTTCTTTCCAACTTCCGACAGAAGGCGCATAATGTCTTGCAAGGAGATCTTCGACACTCTCCTAAAATAGTTGGGCAATACCAGATAATTTTAAACTGGCAAATTGAACTTTGCGATTTTCTGGCACTCCATACCAAGCAAAAAAAAAGTCCATATCTTTTACCTATTGAGTAGAAACACGAGGATCGAGACAACTATCAAAAGTAGGCGCATCGAGTTTCATATTCTTAAAAAGTTGTTTATCATAGCGATTAAGAGAATGAGATTCTCGACAATAGCGATCTTCACTACCCTCCCCACCGTAACATCTATCTCTACGGTCATGTCTCAAGTATCGTCGAGTATGTTGCCGATGATGTTGGGGTCTATGAGGGAACACTACAAAATTGTCTGTGTCCGAGGGATGAGGAATTTGTTCGCAATGTTTATACTACTTTCTAGGTTTCTAGTTGTCTCGTTAGTAATGGTCAACTTAGTTTGAATGGTAGCTAACTATTTCCGAAACTGTGGTTGATCGTTAATCAATTGTGATAATTGTCGGGAAATAGTATCTAATTGGGAAAAATCCATGTCTAAAACACTAGGACTTGATGAAACCTGACGACCACTACGTAATTGCATGCAATATTACTTATTATAATTTATTAAATTAAATTTTACTTATTACTAATAATAACTTTTTTTAAGAGATCAATAAACAAACTGTGCTTATAATGAATAATATAAACTATGACAAAAAATCTAACAAACGAAATAATAAAATTTATTTTGACGATTTCGTTGATTCTACCAAAGAAAACACGAAGAATTTGATATTATAAAATAATAAAATGACAAATCCAAATATTATGCCGAAAAATATAACACCAAAAAGTTGATTATCAAACTGAACAATTAAGTGATCAAGGTGAAATAATCGGCAAAGCTTATATCAAGAAACTGTTCAACATGGGAGTATGAAATAATCGGTCAGAAATTAAATCACATGGCAGTTTAAATCAAAAGACATTTTGGTGAGTTAAAAAGAATCTAGTTTAATTTGATGACAGACCACAAAATTGATGTGCAAGTAAACATGCTAATATGCATAAGAAACAGAGGTAAAGGTACGTCACAGCACAAGAACAAAATTAAACCATAATTTAGAATTAAACAGAATTGAATAAACTAATAAAAGATATGAATGGAAACTCCCTAAATTTGTTGAATTTACTCGAAGATAGCTGATTTAACGGTAGAAATCCATCATGGCCTAATTAACAACCTTTAATCCACCAATGACAAATTAGCCCCGATGATTGACCAACGGAACACCTCCAATATTCACTATGTTAATAGTGAAACCCAAATGTGAAGCCCAATTGTAAATCTAATCCAAGAAAGGCAGCAACCATTTTTCACGAGAAGCCCTCTCTACCCTCGTCACTTAGCGTCGACGACCAGAGCAGCATTGGCAATCGAAAAGCACTGGACTTTAAATAATATCAGGCGATAGGGTAAGTGTCGGCGGTCAAGAAGACTAGACGGCGTTCTTTGCGACGGACAGTGATGGCCGGCTAGGGTTAGGGCAGTTTCGTCGATAGAACTAGAGTTCCGGTATGGAACCTTGGCTGCTAAAGGAGCTTGACTAATCAGAGATGACTGGCGATCAACGGTGGCGATCTGAGGCGCAATGAACATCAACAAACAACGATGAACCAGCAAACAAAAACCTAGTTCGTTGGAGATGATGATGAACAGTGAACCCAGCAAAACTTGAGATGATGAACAGTATCGAACAGTGTATGAATAGTACCAAACGATGAATAACACCGAAAATCAAAAAAATTAGGGTATTAAATCAAGATTTTATTGTTTGAGAAAACAATAAAACTAGCTCTGATACCAATTTGACGTAGACAGCGAAAATTGAAGAATATAGAAAAAAAATTAACTTTAAAGAAAAGAATGAGAAGAAGAAGGAGAAAAAATGGGAGAAGCCGAGAGAGAATATGAAATTGGAAAATAAGGTTTTAAAACCTCACATATTCATTCATCATAATCTGTATAACAAAGTTACAATAATAAAAATTAAATAAAAGAAATTAGTGATAATCCTAGAATACGAAAAATAACTTTAAATAAAATAAATAAATAAAAGAGTAAAATGTCAGCGATGTCATCATCACAAAATCAACATGGTTTTTCTTTTTTCAAGAATCACAAAAAAAAAATGCAATTTGAAGAAATATATTGAAAATATCTTACCAGATAAGATGTCTTTCTTGGTCTACAACTGGTTGGGATTTTACCTTCGTTCAAAAAGAAAAAAAAAACTTGTATAAACTAAAACAACATACGAGAGAACAATAAAAAAAAAAAAAAGAAACTCAAGAATATCCTGAAAGAAAACCAATTACTAATTGCTTTTCGGATGCAATGGATCGGAACAATAAGCAAAAAGTCCAAAGCAGATAAAAAACAACTTTTGACAGTTTAATGTTATTGTTGCTCTTATCATCAATCAATCACATAAATTATCCCAATCACTTACAACACCAAGTTATTCAGGGATGCCACAGTCATCCATCTCAAGCTTCTTTACCCATACCCTTGGATGGCAAGAAAGAAATACGAAGCTAAAAACTCAATGGAAACTTGTCTTCCAACAACGACAAGAGTTCTACAGTTGCATTGCAATAATTTTAACAATACCTTGCCAAAGAATGATGATATAGGAGACAACGTTCATTTCTTCTTTACAAAACTTGCCTTTGACTCTAGAGTTCTACAGTTGGATTGGTACCATTTTCTTTGTTCATTTCCAATTGCATGAACATAGCAATAGTTTACAGGCATTTTCATGCGTCAGTTCTTAAGTTTTGTGGGAGAATTCCTTATACTCCCCAACTATTTACATCAAAGATATAATAAAAATCTCATTGAAATTTTATGACATTTATTGAATGACAAGTATTTGATTCTCGACTCTGTGTGATTTAAATTCAAAAAGTTTCATTGTGGCAGTACTAAAAGTTGATATGAAGCCCATTTGGTTATGATTCATTAAGGTAACACGTGAATACAAAAGACAAGCTAAAATCAATAACATCTACATACCTCACCAGATGTTTGGAAGGTCCAGCAGATATTGCCAGTTGAGAAGTCAAGAAAATAAATGTTCCCATTGTAGCATCCAACAACTACCTAGGGAATGCCAACCAAAATTAAAAATCTTCGTAATGGAATGACCAAGTTAATGAGGCGTCTTTCGATAAAATGAAGCAAAACCTGGGAAAAATCACCAATAATTGCTGCAGAGCACTCAATGCGTCCTTCTAGTTTAACTTCCCACTGAATAGAGCCACTAAAATAAATTATATAACAATATATCTTAATTCCAATTCAAATCTAAAATACATTTCTCAAATATGACATGAGATTTGAAAGACAGATATTATGCTCCAAATAACTTAAAAAATAAATTTACTAACTATAGTCTCATATCACCAAGGTCAATTCATTATATTTCATTTTATTCTGGGCTTAAATTTCTAGACAATCTTCCACACATACAAACATGAAACTTATGACATGGCTAAACCAGGAAAGTAAATGCGAGTTTAGTTACAGATGATGGGATATGGCGATGCTTACCTGTTTGCATTGACGCAGATGAACTTACGTGAGTGAGAACCGATGAATAAATAGATGTCTGGATAATTGAACACGACAAGTGGTGATGCATCAACACAGGACTCCATGTGAACTTTCCATAATTCTTTCATGGAAGATCTTTGACCTCTTTGAACATTAAACAAGGTTTCCTCGCATATATTATTCCTCCTGTAGTTGTTTCCATTTAAAACTCTGTTGCACCGGCTGAATGCACAAGACAGGAATTTTGGCACAGAATTACACAGCGCCTCCCCAATTAAACTAACACCTTCTGAACTGACATGCAAAAGTGCATCAACCTTCCCTCGTTTAGAGAAAACAGCAGAGTCATCACTCTTCATGAGTGTCCATGACAATACTTCCTCTGACTGACTTCTTCGTCGTACTCTTGAATTGTCTCCCGGCCTAACAAAAAGAGGATCTTCTGTCTCAGAATTGTCAGAAAACCTTTTGCTCCTCCTTTCTTCTTCCACCATTTTCTGGTGAGCACATTTTTCATCGTCTTTTGGGCCTGATCTTTTTTTCTCTAAAAGAGCTGTTAGGAGTTTAGATGGACTTGAATTGAAATATAGAAATCTCATATCAATACCTAAGCTATGAGCAGCATGTGCAGCAGTTATAGAATTACCACCCATCATAAAGAAATCATCATTACTTGAGATCTCTTCAACCATTAAGGACGCACAAAAAGCCTGCCAGAAAGAATTTCAAAAGAAAAATGACATCAGTCGGAAAAAAGTTTTGAATCACACACTTTTTCTACAGTAATAAAAACTATGTTGTTGTTGATAAGCACCGCAAAGGGAATGAGCACAGAGCCAGAACCAGCCCTGTATTTAATTATACCCAAATAAAATAAATAACCAGCTCTATCTATAGTACTATCGAGTGTTTGAAAAGAAGTATCTAAAATACTTGGGTAGACGAGAGCGTACCCTTTTTATGGCCTGCAGAAGATCGTTTTTCTCATGCTCATAAGTTTCATCTTCAACATGCTCTATGTGAGAGTAAGAGCTTCCCAACAACTCATAGTCAGTTTTGCCACTTGCAGACACAGGAATGGAATCAATAAAGAAAAGGCAATTAGGAATCATTGCTAAGGGAATTTTGTCTACCAGCCAATGCCTAATACAGGATTCAAATTTTTCTTTGCATTTGACATCTTTTAAAACTACAAATGCCTTTATAAATGAAACTTCTCTTTGATCTTGACTGTAAAGGATAGCGGCATCAGAGACATCAGGATGTGCTCTTAATGTCTCTTCAATCTCCTCCAATGCTATACGCTGACCATTTATTTTTATACTGCGGTCTTTTCTACCCAAAAAAACCAAGTCACCACTTGGCATACGCCTGGCAAAATCACCTGTCCTAACATAACTTTTGCTTTTACATAAACTGAGGAAACTTTCTTGAATGCGATTTTCAGGTAATTTCACATTGTGCGTAGGGATAAAAGTAGAACCTGAATAGTATCCACTAGACACACAGGGGCCACCAACATACAACTCTCCTTCATTTTCTGCTTCATTTTCACTTACGATGATTACATCACAGTTAGCAATTGGCATCCCAATAGGAACATTTGTTAATGTTTCCATCTCCAAAATCATTGGCATCTTCTTGCAGTCAAAATATGTACAATCACCAGATACCTTCATTTAAACAAATGAAAAATGAGCAATAATGCATGAGAAATAGTTGACGTTACATTGGAAATACAATTTGTTGCAATTATTTCTCCAGTCTTTAAGAATCTAGATCTTGTAAACCAGGCAGCTAAAACGAAATAAAACTTCCTCCTAAATGGTAAAGATGCTCCATATAAATTGAGGAGACTATGATAGAAAAAAGGCACATTGGAGCAGCATTATTTGGATCATTAAGGAACATTCAATGTTCTAGAAAAAAAGCCAAGTAGACATATATCTAAATATGTAAACAAATTAGGCAAACAAAAAAAGATAAAAATAGTCTTTTATTCTGCACACAAATAAAAGGTGATATTAGACTGAAACATCTCACCTCCGTACTGCCGTACAAATTCAAAATAGTGGTATCAGGTAATAAATGGAAAAGTGCATCCCACAACGTCAATGGCAGAACTTCACCACTCAGAACCAACACTTTTAATGAACATGAATCCTGTCTCCTATATCTACTTAGCAACGCAGGAAGGATTGCCCTCATCAGTGATGGAACTGCAGTGAGCCTATGAATTGAATATGCCTAAGAAAATAAATTCAAAATGTTAATTATCCATTGAATCAGAAACTTGGGTATAAGAGCTAATAAACTGTTTACATACACTAAATAAAAACTTTTTGTCATCGCCTGTTTGAATATATAACGAATTCAAGTTCAGGCTGCGTTCTTCCCTGTTTCTATTCAACCTTTGATGACAAAAATTTCATTAAAAAAGTAGAACGAGGTGCCCAATTGTAGCAAAATATCATCTACAATGTACCTGAATGAAATCAACGAGTGAAAATACATTATCCTTTAGCTCATTTGTAGGAGGTATAACTACCACTGAAGACGTTAGTATGGCACTAAGAAATTCTTGCATGTGATCAATAAAGCCTATTGATGTCTTAAACAATAATATATCTTCTCCGTTCAGAGGATACAGTTCTTGCATCCATAAAAACCGATTTATAAGACCTAAAAAATACAGGCACTTCATCAATGTTTGTACCAAAACTGGAACTAGGCATAAGTAGTAAAATGAAACGGACAACTGAAAAAATAGAGCTGATTGGCAAACAGATGCGTCTTTTTTTATTAAGAAACAAATTAAAATTAGTTTAGAATGCATATACCTCGTTCAGTGCCACATACACCTTTAGGCTTGCCAGTGGACCCTGAGGTATACATGACGTAACAAAATAATCTTTCTTTTCCTTTGTCACAAGGTGAGACTAAATTGCTTGAACCAATGAGCCCATGAGCACAAGTCTCTTCAACAGAAAAGCTTAAAACAGGGCAGAGAGAACTATTTAAGAGCCAATTCGATCCATCAAGCAGGCTATGGGTATTTTCATTGAATGAAGAACCAGAGCAGATAATAAGATCAATATTTGAAGAAGACAAAACAGACAATATCCTATCATTTGGCCATGAAGGATCTATTGGCATAAAGGCCTCCCCACACCTTAGCACGGAAAGAACAGCAATTATGTAATCCACTGAGGGAGACACATATATTCCCAATAATTTTGGCTTATGGAGACCTTCAAGTTCGGTGGACTCAGCAGTATTTGCAGGCATTTGGACAGCCTTAACTGGTTCAGCACATATATGATCATCTGCTACAGGCTCATTAAATTTATTCATAGTTATCATTTCAGACACGTATGTTTTTGAAAATCACACAAGTACAATGAGTGACAGATATTTTCATAACCGAAAACATATCCACATCTCGTGAAATTTTGAACCTAAATGCAATCCAAACCATTGAACATTTGTAGTGATGTGTTGCTCCGTGCTTATCAGATTTTTCAACCTTTGAAAAAAAATTTAGGAAATTTTAAGAAATTGGAACAAAAAAAGAGAGATGGGATGTCACTAGAAATAGTAGCATTATGACCACAAAGAAAAGAAAATGACGAGCATAGAGTATTAGTTGATGCAAAGAGGAGTGGAGAATACAAACCTTGACGAAGACTAGGTTTGAACAATCGAGTGTCGTCAGCTCCACGAAGGACGGAAAAGAGACGGGAGCTGAGGGAATCAACAGAGGTCAACAATTGGGAGTAAGTGAAGCACTCGTCGCCTTCGTACATGACCGGGGATGCACATGTAGCCCGTTCTCTAAAGAAACCAGCGGCGCTGTCGTCGAAACAGTCATCGTGGCGGGGAATTGTGCTTTGGCGGCAATGAAACTCTCTGAAAATTTTGGCGCCACCGGAGGCATGTATGACAGCAAGTTTGTCAGGATTTTCAGAAGCTACACGAAGAAATTCGTGAGAAATACAGCAATGTTTGGTAGTGTTTGATTTGATTCCATTTTTTGCCGCCGCCATCTGGCGTTCTCAGCGTTGGCTGTCATTTCTTTGCTTGAGAAGTATGAAAGAGATCGACTTTGACGAACCCATTGAGCTTAGGAGACAAGCACGAAGCGTCATTCACTTCAGATTGAGGACTGCAAGTGTTCATCTTCAGCAGTCGGTTTGTAAGAATCGCCAACGAAGACTCCGGAAATACATTCGGCTTGGGTCGGCAATCCGGGTCGAGCACCCAGATAGGGAAATTACATTTTGGACCCTTCAAGGATAAGTTTATTTCGTTATTACCAGAAGACTTCTACTGGAACTGTGGAAGATGAAGATTCAGCTTATCTTCCAAACCAGTCTCGTCAAAACGCATGATTTCCATCCCTTTCTGTTGGAGACCCCTAACCATAGCCAATGTTTTTGCTATTGTCTTTTCTGATCGGCATCCTGTGAAAGATCTCCACTTACAGACTCACTGTTTTCTGGTGCCATACGATTTTGAAGCCCCACCACGATGTCGCAGTCTACCAATTCTCATACCACAGGCAGCAACATTCCGGTTAGCGAAATGTACTGGTCTTTGGTTGATAAAGCGGATCAAAAGTTCTCCAAGATTCGAGACTTGCCTTACTACGACCGCCATAGGTTTTGCTTCTTCTTTTCTATTGCGTCGCTGCGGAATGGCTTTGCTTCCCGCCAAAATTCTGCATGAAAATAAAATCATTTTCGCATTTCCTCCTTATTAATCGACAGTTTACGCTGGAAAATCTCGTTTCAGATGTGATATTTGGTTTTAATTTTTGCCAAATTGAGTTAGAGTCTGTATCTCTTCAGGTATGATATGTACTTCTACAAGTCATTCAAAGTGTACACCAAGCTGTGGAAGTTTCAGCAAGAGAATCGACAGAAATTGGTCGAGGCAGGAATTAAAAGATGGGAAATTGGCGAGATTGCTTCCAGAATTGCGCAGCTTTTTTTTGGGCAGTACATGAGAACTAGCGAAGCAAATTATTTGTCCGAGTCTTATGTATTTTACGAAGCTATATTGAGTCGAGAGTATTTTAGGGAAGGATTGTTTCAGGATATTAATCTTGCAAACAAGCAGCTGAGATTTCTTGCTAGGTTTCTGATGGTTTGCTTGATTTTAAACCGAAGAGAATTGATGCATCAATTGGTTAGTCAGCTTAAAATGCTTCTTGATGAATGCAAGAGAACGTTTCAGGTCTTCCTCTTCTTCTTCTTCTTCTTCACTACTTATACACCATAAAGACCTTCCTACTTTACCTGATGGACATTTTTGACGTTTAACTGACCCGGAGAAAGAAGATTTACGCTGTTTTTTCTTTTATGATAGATATTATATAAAGATTTATACTTACAATAATTTCAGGAAAATGATTTTAGAGAATGGAAGCTGGTGGTTCAGGAAATAGCTAGATTTCTAAAAGTTGATACAGCTTTTATGAATATCAGGCCTCTGAGATATAGTATGGTGCTAGATCTTCATCCAGATTCTATCCCATCTGTTTCTTCTTGGGTTATGCGTAGAAACTTGAGATTACGAGATGCAATCCTGAGCAGCTATCATCATAATGAGGTTACATATAAAGATAATGATTTAACTCATTTCTCCAACTCTTAGGCTTGGTTTATGTTCAATTTAATTTTAATTCACTTATTTTTCTTGCATACTTTGTGATGCTCTATGTGTTATGATTTTTAATCAGGTCAGATTTTCAGAGCTCTCTCTTGACACCTTCAGAATGCTTCAGTCTCTAGAGTGGGAACCTAGTGGCACATTTTACCAACCAAGTAGTACAAAATTCAGCCATGTTGAGTCCCCAGGAACTACTCGCATTAACAACTGTCAAGATATTGTTGATCATACTCTGCCAAAAAACCCACGCAAAACCATCTTGTCCTGTCCTTCGGTCACTCATTTTATGGCAGTAAGTATGACCTCAAATAATTTTCTTTTCTAGCTTCATTTTTTCTTTTCCATTGTATTGGCCTGCTTGTTATATTGTATAGATATCCATGAAATCCCTTTCTGCAGGTGTTGAGAGATGCCCCCAAAAAGGAAAACATGTCAATGTCATTATTCTTTGGTAAATTATGTCTGACTGTCTGCTTTACTCCTTCTTGAGTATTGTAGTGGACTGGATGGTGTCGCATGTCTGACTACTAGTAACCTTGACATATTGATTTATTGATTAACAAAAATTAAAGAAGCGAGTAATATTGTCTCTTGAAGGCATGCCTTTCAATTATGAGAAGTGCATTGGTACGCACATCAAATGTGTTTTCTATACTTAATAATTTTGATTATGAGGCTGGCTTGCCATGTTAAAAATCAGTTTGTACACAACTATTTCTTTTGGCACTCTATTTCTAAAGATGGCCTTTGATAAATGTGTAACCAACAGACAACATTTAGTTGTGTTCACCTTATTTTTTACTCTATAGTCTTTTAGATTGTATTTTGTAATAATTTTATTGGGACCAATGTCAAAAATGTCTTTTCTTCTAGATCGTTTTAGTACTTTATTTAAGAATCTTCAGTGATGATTTTTCCTTTCTATGTTACAACTGTCTACTTAAACTGTGCATTACCAGATAGTAAAGTTTGTGTAATCCATGGGGCAGGTTCTGGCTACAATATGTGAAGAACTTCCCTTGGATGGGGTTCTATTGGTATATTTTTCTGCTTCAGGTGTTGCAAGTAATGTCAAGTTCTTTCTTTTTTTTTTTTCTTTTCATAAAGAATTCGTTGTATTGTTCTTTGCTTATTAATGGTATATCTGATCTGAAAAATAATGCCTCAGGCAGAGCACAAACTGCACCATCATGTTTAGCTGGTGTTGCATTGAATAGTGAGTCTGTTAGCTCCGCAGATAACATTACACACTCTAGTCCCCTTTCTCCATTGGGTCATCCATGTGATAACATAAACCCTTCTTCCGGACAAAGTGAAAGAACCAACAAAAATGGAAAATCTCGTTGCTTAGACTTTGGAGGTCGTGGAAATGAAGGTATTTTGTGAGAAAAACGTCTTAACTTCTTTATAGAAGAAAATAGTTGAATTTATAGCTGTTTTGAACAGGAAGTGTCATCATTGTCCATCTTTTATTATTAGCTATGTTATTTAAGTGTCTTTCTTTCTTTTGAAGGTTGGATTGATGCCTGCTATATATATTTTACTTCTCATGATTCATCACGTATGGATTAGCCGCAACTGACACTAGTATTTTTTTCTTTTAGGTATAAACTGTATTTACCCCATTGACCTAATCCCATTTACAAGAAAACCACTTCTTTTAGTCATTGACAGTGACTGTAGTGAAGCATTCGAGGTAAGCATTCGAGGTGATTGACCACAAATCTATGGGCATGTGAAATTTCCACTTTTTGCTTAAAATTTTGAGGCACTAACCCTGTTAAATTTGCATATATTTATTCATTTTTATTCTATTATTTTCTTCTTCTATTGTTTGAACATGAGCAGGCTATTCGTGGAGAAGAAAAAGGAGAACCAGCTGCAATGCTTTTATCTCCAAGCTCGTGTACTGTATTTTTTCATCAGCAAGGAGGGAGCCTTTTCACCATTTTTCTTACTGCTCCTCTTCAGGGTCTTTGTATTTTGCTTGGTATTTCAGGCTCTGAAGTTGAAATGGTAGGGATGAACATGATTGTGGTTTGAATATATGTATTTTTCATTAGTTCAGAAGATTTACAGAATCAAATGATTCAGGATACTTACAATAAGGCTGATGAGTTGCTTTCCTCATCATTAAATGATTGGGGTTTAACTTTGGCAACGGAGGAGTGTCTTGATCCTGTTTGGGCCCAGATTTTAACTGATCCTTTTATAAGGCGACTTCTTCTTAGGTATTATTCTTCTCTCTATTGTTTTTGCCGCTATTTTGTTACTTTTTTTGTTTACCATTTGGCATGCCATGTTCTTTGGTCTGCATTTGACTCGTAATCCATCCTGACTGTGAACTATGAAGTTTGACTGGATGATAGGATTAGTAACAGGAACTGCTTGTTTCTTTTCCTCTCCCTTCATTCCCCTTGTTCCTCCTTTACTCTTCAATTTGAAAACTGAACACTCTTATACTAGCTTTTAAGTCTGAAGGAGAGTAATGTGTCAATAAGCAGGTTCAAAAGAAGCGCCTAAAAGAGCGAACAAGAAAGGGAGGGAGAAAATTTGAGTCTTTCCAATTGAAATAGATAACAAAACATGGAATTAACTTAAGCACGTGTATAATTTAAATTCTAAAATATTGAATTGTTTCCCTGCGAAAGGGTAAATGCTTTGTCTACTTTCTAAATGTATGAATTACGTTTACAGCAGGTTAAGCGGGTTTAACTCTCTTGTTTTACCTTCTACAATTTGATCTGATTTTTTAGAATGCTATCAACGGTCAGACTCGAGAACTAACCTGTGTCACGATTGAATGAAGAAAGTGAAACTAGGAAAAAGGATCCAAATTTTACCTACCTCTTCGTACACACACACAAAGATAATTTAGAAGGTTAATTTCCAGTTTCTCACTGTGTCACTTAGGCAGATGTTCAATCCCTCACGCCACGGCCATGAGATGGCTATTCGCCTATCGTTTTCTAATTAGCTGTAGGAGATTAAATTGTGTGATGAAATAGAATCTAAAAATGAATGTCCTGGATTTGGAGAAACCATTTTGTAACTGATAAGTCCCTGATTAACTTTTCTACTTATAGGTGGACATTATTATTTCTTTTTGCAGATTCATTTTCTGTTTGGCAGTGCTGACGCTATACAGTTCAACTTCCAGTAGACCGGAGTTCTTACCCAAGTGTTTCCCTTCTCTGCCAGAGTCGGTTATGCCACCTTGTACTCGATCTCAAATTGCAGTTTTGCGGATAGCTAACGTTTTGGGAGCAACAGACAGTTTCATCTTCTCAAAAGATGTGATCGTTCCAGAAAATATAGGATGAATTCCATTTTCAAAGCTTTTCAAGAGAAAATGTTCACCTGAGCTCCCTCTGGCAGCACTTGCATATTCTGGCCAAGCTGCTTGGTAATTGTTTTCTTGAAACAAAATGAGTTTGTGGTTACAGAAACATTGAGAGTGTTTCTCGACAAAGGGGATTTCTTACTGTCCTGGAAAGTTTGATCTCATTGAAATTGTTCCTGGACAGAGGAGCCTTCGCTTATGGAACCATACGTGTTCAATGGCTGGCAGCCTTTACCGATAAATTAATAGTTGAACGAAATGACAAAACCATTAAGATAAATTTAAAATGATTTTTGTTGCTTAGTAGCTGCCCGGATTGGACTATGGAGACTCAGTCTCGGAAGCTAACATTTAAAAGAGAAATGTAGAAGGAAGTCGTAGTAATATATCAGGTGCAATTATATATTTATTTTAAATATTGATAACTTGTCACTTAGTGAAATAAGAATAGGTAGTACACTTCACATTTCACTTAAATTAATTATATCAAAACATGTTGACCATGAAATCTCTAATCTTGTACTCACGAGATCATCCCAATTGGCACCTACCTCTAAATAAATTTTTCTAAAATTCTCGATTTCAATGGTTCAGGAGGCCGGAAAGTCTCCAATTGCAATTTGGCGCTTCCACAGATATCCTTCAACCCCCCTTCCCCTTTCTCCAATCTGATTGCTTCCAAGACATTTCCAATGACATCATCTGCAAGCCCGATTTGCAACAGATATCCAGGCTCCTCTCCACCTTTGTATATCAACTGTCCAATGTCTCCAAGAGAAAACACATTTTCTATGATTACCCGTGCAAACATTCGTCCCATATATTCCGGGGCTTTTGGGGCATCACTTACAGCATCCTCTAAATCGGTGAGAACGTATTTAAACCTAAACAAAATAGGTCAGAGTCAGAAATATTATGAGTTAGAAAGTTTACATATTTCTAAAAAAGACTGGTGCCACTTCTCACCCTTTACTGAGTTCAGCTTGACTCAAGGTGCCATCAGAAGACTTTGAAAGGTTCACAAGAAGTTTGGCCAAAAGATCCCTTTCGCCGTCCTTTCTCTCGAAAGAATCTGAGACCCAATGAGAGATCATGGAAGGATAGAAGCTAGGGGAATTCAACTCTTTGATGCATAATGCGACTTCTTTCACATCTCTAGCGCTGTAAACAAGAATAATATTTTATTCATATTTCAACATCCTTCAGAAACTTGAACCTCCCTAAATATACTAAGCACTAAAAATAGTCATGCGTCACATATGAATCATAATGCATCGCAAAGCAGTTGGAAAAAGTTTAGAGAATTTATTCACATTTTGCAAATATATTTTCACTTCGGCAGTCTTTCTGAAACACCAACTATTGCTGAAAATGTGTGCGCTCCATCTAGTAACCGAATTAGTTCTCGCACTCAATTACCCTTCTTGTCCAAATTTGTAAAGATGAACAAAGTCTAAGCAATAGCTTTATCAACTCACAACAACCCATCCACAGAAATGTTCTAATATTCCATTTTCACACTCTTAATATTTTCTACCAATATTTATTCCCCCATAACTATTCTTCATCATTGTAGCTCTGACAAGAGATAGAGAAGGGAAATATAGAAGCAAACATGCACCAGTCGAAGGTAAAAAGAATATTCTCATGAAACAAGCTAAATGAGCATAGTTAGAAACTTTCTGCACAATCTTAATTTTATGCACGACAAACATGTTTGCATTAAAAGCTAAGAAACAAAAGGTTACAAAAAGGAGGATAAGAAATAATCTACAGCAAGAGAAAATACAATTAAGTGAAAGCTATCTCCTTCCAATGAGAGAACCATAGAAAATAGAAATCCTAAATGCTTAAAAGATAAAACCATTTTTCAATAAAAATCCTAATGATATGGCAAAGACCTAAAGCAAAGACCCGACCTCCATTTGAAAAAACTTGATTTAAGTTTCAGCTAAAAAGACCAAAGAAGTGGCTACAATGCATTTACCATAATTGTGTGAATTGCCTTCTATAAAAATGACAATTTTCATTTGTTTTTTTTTCCTAAAAACAAATAAAATAAATTTAAAACAACTTCACAGCAAAATGAGAATAATATATTTTTTCCGCAAGAACCTCTTTACATAATGCCCCATGTGCATCACATAAATAACAAGTACAATGATATGTGAAAATAAAGCATTAAGAAAATGATACCTGTAATATTCTTTGATAGCTGCCATGGACTTATTTCGCAGATAATCTTCAGATAATATACTTTCTGATGATAAGGTTGATCGCAAAGCAGATCCCTGTTCCTTAATGGTTGGTGAAGTTTGAAGAGATCTATCAAAACTGCGATCAGAATCTTTAATGTCTCCATTTCCAATTTTCAGGCTCTGCACCTGTGCACTCGACTGATCAAATGCGGCAGCACCTGAAATTCTATCTGGTCCAGATCTAGAAACAGGATCCTCCCTGGAGCTATATATTGATCTTTCAGATATGGAACTATAGCCATTGGTACTGTAAGGAATAGAGGAGACTTCAGCTACTGACGTTGGAACAGATTGTGGTCCTCTTATGGACATTCCTCTGGCTAGACCACTATCATCAACTAGCTGTTGAGGCAAGTGAGTCATCAGTATCCTCGCTTCATATGAATGTTGTGGTTCTGTACGGACATCTTGACTACCATAACCACGAACCTGATTGGCAAATCCACGGAAACCACCCATTTGAACATTTTGCGAAGATATCAAAGTAGATGCCCTCTGACCATATTCCATTGCTGGAACCCTTCTTGCTGAAGCATTGATGCTTGGACCACGACTCAATCTGTTGGCTTGTGTCTGTCGCTCATGAGCAGCATCTCTGTGTACTTCCTCAATCTTTTTTGGCCCTTCAACTTTTCTTCTTTGCTGCCATTTGTTCTTTCTCAGATCAATTGCATCCTTCAACATAAACCTTACCCTGGATGAAAGATTCATGTTATTCGATAAATTTTTCATGCTCTCAAAATAAGAGTCCATATAACCTTTGGCTCTAGGATGGTCAATCATCTCTCCAATTGTGCTCATCAATTTACATAAAGCTTCAACATCTTCCTCGTCAGGACTTTGAGCCTGACCCAGCTCCCGATTCTCAGACTGACCAAGTAACTGCTTGATGCACTCGTGCATTATTCTCTCAGTCAACATTTTTTTCTTATATAACTCCCCTATTAATCTAATGTTACCCAACATTCGTCTCCTAGCATTAGTTCTCTTCTCTTCTCTTTCCCCATCTGACTGTCTTGCCGTGCTCTCCTCATCAACTTTATTTGCTTCTTCTTGTTCTCTCTCACCTCTCTCAAATTCTTCCTGGCACTTATTGAGCAACAATCTCCTGAAAGTAATCTTCTCATTATCTTCGCTAAAATCAGGCAATTCTCCAGAAAGATGAAAACAGAAATTGGCATACATTTCACAGAACGTAGGTTCCGTCAACGCTTTGTCAAAGATTTGTGAAATTACACCAATCAATGTCTTGGCATTGTCAATCATAACCGCTTTTACTTGCTCAAACAGTTTGTCAAAGTTCTGTGGAGTTAATTTGTTTAATATAGCCTTTAACTGCCTTTGCTTGGCTTCTTCTTCATCTGATACTTTACCAATTTCATACTTCTTCCCTGCTTTGTGCATTGTATTTAACGGATTTTGAGGAGAAGGCATCAAACCCTTCTGCTGAATATTAGTTGCTCGTTGCCACCTGTCGCCATCATATCCATTTCTTTGCAAACCTCCCTGAGAATTCACAGACTGCATTGGGCCAGACAATATCCCCCCAGCATATTGTGCAGGAGTATGAGCTCGTTGATTCCTTAAAACACCATAATTGGCTCCTTGGCCAGGTCGAAGAGCTGGACTAGCTGTATATGCCAGATCCGTCCGAGGCTCCCGTCCTGAAAGGAAAGGACCGGGAATTTTACTCCATCTCTCATCCTCAATTATGCCACTACCACGACGATCTGGACGAGATCCTGCACTTGCGGGCCTATCTACTTTTCCTGGGCTAGGACATGAATCACGATCGGGAAGATAAGATACATTGGCAATAGTACCCATCAATGACTCCATATCAGGTGGGACCTCCAAACCGTGGGGAAGTTCTGTAAAGTGCTCCGCAAACTTGAGGAGAAAATCTTTGGAATACTTTCTCGCCACACTTCCATTTACATCTTTATCATCAACTAAGATTCCACTGATCTGCTTTGCATCATCTGATGTTTCCAATTTAGGCATCGAAATGTCAGCAGCATCTTCCCAATCATCTGGTTCATGTTTACTGGGTGCATCCTCCTCACTGGCTGCAACATCTTCTTTGAGAGTATCAGCGAGCAACAGCTTCAAATCTAAGCTGGAAGAAGAGCTTTCAGAGCCTTCATAAATACGATCAGTCTCTTTCTTTTCATCAGGGCCATTATACGCCATATCTCTTCTCATCTTCTTTTCCCTAATTGTGGTACTCTTTACCTTAGCCATTTCTAGTAGAGATTTATCCTTGGAAGCCAGTATAGGAATTGAAAAATCACTAGCACCAACCATCTCTGTCTGTCCTCCATCATGCTTTCCCTCTAAAAGATCAGAAGATTGAGTTGGACCAGGTAGCTGATCTAATAGGCCACCAGTTGTGGAAATACCTTCACTGCTACACATGTCATTTCTATGAGAAGAGGCGCCCAGATTTGAACTCTTATCACCTTGAGAACTTCCAGAATATATGGAATCCACAGTTGTGAACTTGTGCACATCAGAATTAAAAGCTATCCTGTCAACTTCTGAAAGGCAAATCACAGGCTCATCCAACCTCTTTTGGGCAGCTTCAAGGGTTGGCACCTCATTGGTAACAGGAGTTAACAAAAAAGAATCACAAACAATTTGGCTAACTTCTTTCAAAGTTTCTACGGACGGCTTTGATAAATTATCAGAAGCTTTAAAATCTTTTATAGGCACTTCAACAGAAATTCCAGCACGAGATATTGCGGATGAAGAAGTTGTACATTCAGAGGTGCCAGCTTTTGATTCTGAAGCATCAGGATTAATAGCACAAGTAGATGACCCTGGTTCATTAGATGTTTCTGGTGCACCGTCCTTAATCACTATTGTAGTAAGAAGAGTTTCAGCATCTACAGGTTTCTGAACTCCGTTTCCCGATGCAGGCAATCCAGATATAGATAATGACTGTACCTCAAAATGCAATTGATGACGTCAAACAAATAAAATACATCATAATAAACAAATTCAAAAAATAAAATAAAATAAACTAATTGTGGGTAAATTATCAAAGAAAGAAGTGACAACATACCTGCGTCGTTCGTTGGAATGGGATCTGCTCTTTCATGTCTGGTTCTATTTTATTATCACCAACTGGCACTGACCTGGAAAAAGGTTTATTCTTTCTGCCATTATTGGTGGAAACAATTGGCCCAGACTCCTTGGACGGAGGAGATGAGGCAGACAGCATATTACTGGAAACCTTTTCATCTACAGCAGAAACAGATGCTCCCACAGAAATTCTTGTCGTCACAGGAAGGGTCATTGATTCGTTTCCATTTTGTGGGTTTTGCAAGGAGTTGTCTGAGAACAAACCTAAATCCCTTCGAGAATAAGATGGATTACATTCTCCGGATGTCCTTGGAGACATATTGGGCTCTGGCTTTTCAAGGGGAGAACTAATAGGGATTGCATTAGTTTTCTTTTCACCGACAAAGGTAGCAGGAGGTTTAACTGTCACTTGAATAATTGCTGGGGGAGCAGCTGATATTACATTACTTCCTTCGCGAACACGGTCCAAAATTGGCTGATCTGGAGATCCATGCATTTGACTCCCAATAGAACCAACCGCTGATGGATTTATAAATGCCACATTCTGAGCACTCTGGTTGAGTGAATAGTTAAAGCGCTGAGCCTGCGTACTAGTTAAAGTTACAGAACCAGGTGTAGGGAACAGAGGGGCATTGTGGTTGTAAGGATTGTGATAGTAGCTCATCCGTGCATATGATGGAAGTGGCTGTGTCTGTGGAGGAATATTAGGATGTGACCTAGTGACTGATGACCCTGAATCAGCAGAAAGATCAGTTCGTCTCGAATCAAACTTCACCTCTTCATGGGTCTTTGGATCGGTAATTCTAACAGCAGACTTCCTTTGGCCGACAAATTTACCTCCAGGTTGTTGTGGGTATTGGGAACTAAAAATGTTTATCCCTACACTTCCACTCTGTGGAGGTAAGTGCGAACCAATTTGAGTAGTAAAACCTAAGCTCTGGCCCTGATGTACAATTCCTTGTGGCTGCAGAGGATGCGGTGGGAGACCAGAAATATAAATTTGCTGCTGCAATTGAGGAGTGCTACCCATCTGCAATGGAATGGGCATGGGAGGAATGTGAAGTGAAGTAGCTGCAATAGCCTGCGATTGAATATGTTGGCTGAGCCCACCAAATGAACCAGGAAGTTGTGGTTGTTGAAAAGGGATCTGCATAGGCATCCCACTCATTGAAAGGACTGACGACTTCTGTGTTTGGTTCCCTGGAAGAGTTAGTGAGGCTTGCACGTCCAGTTTTGGCTTGGTCATAGAAATAGCTTCCACAACATCAGGTTGATCAACAGCCCTGAGATCTTTCCCTCGTACCTGCTGCTTAGGAGCCACTGGAGTAGGCAGCGAAGTCTCCATCTGAAGTGACTCGTGCCTTGCCTTAAATATGTAAATCATACACAGCATAATTTAATTTCTAAAATAATGGTAAACAACTGAATTATAACCAACTGAGCCAATCGTGCTATGGTGACATCGTAGATTCAAAAAATGGGAAAAAAATACAATTATAAGCAGTGTTACATGAAGCACAGTAATATTTACAAACATCAAAGATGACCTCCTAATCTGTTGTGTGCAACGTTACATTAGTTATCAAAAACTAGACAGAGATAAAGGGAAACATATGAGTAAGACCAATCCATCGATAGGCCAAAATTTACCAAAAGACTAAAGAAGAAACTGCACACAAACCTGGTCCCGTTTCTGCTCATCCAAATTCGGAGGAGCTGAGCTGGTCCGAGCAGGTATCTTCGAAGGCAATAATGGTTAGATTGAGCTTTGCCAATTATATCATATCTCACATAAATATTACAGTAATTGAAAGAGTTGAACTACACCTGCATTTTGTTAATTGGCATCTCGTTCACGAAGCCAGGACTTATGGACCCAAACTGAAAAGAAAATGGCTTCGGCTGATCCTCGGACACTAATTCATCAAAATATAAGGTAGTTAGGAAAAAAAGAGGGGGGGAAGAAGAAAAATTGGGGAAAAAAAATTCAATAGTCAGCAAAGAGAAGAGTACATTTATCATACCCTTTGTCGGAGTAGCAGGTGTGGTAGCTTGGGAACTCGAGGTGGCAGACTGCGGGGTTGGAACTTTGGGTATAGACTGGCTGCTTTTCCGGGAGGCAGGTAACACGTTCGGCTCGGTAACTGCGCTTGCAACCAGTGCGTCAGGCGTTCCTGTATTATAATTAAGTCAAGGATACGATCTGAAAATCTAAATCAAAATTCGGCTGGGAATGAGAGAAAGTTTCGAAGATTATAAAATTTCAGAAGTAATTAAATACAGAATGCGAAAGAAACAAAAGATTAGTATTAATCAGACCAGGCGGCAGAGGATGAATATGAGAACCATTTGGTAACCCTCGTGGCGTAGATGCATGACTAGAATCCGAAGAATTTGCAGTGGGAACACCTGTCCTGGATTGCCCTCCTTGTGCATTATTATTCTTCTTAAAACTACAATGGAAAAGAACGAAAAAGAAAACATCAAGAAAAGGTACGGGAAAAAAATTTGAAATCCACGACTAGAAAGAAGGAAACCAAGTTCGTTCAATACCTTCGGTTGGAAGTAACGAGGGGAAAGGGGGCAGAGGCACCGGCGGCGGGGCCGGGCTTAGAGTGAGTAGATGATGAACCACGCTGCTGATTGAAGCTGGAGGATCGGGCGGGGTTGCGATAAAGAGGGTTGTTGTCGTTCCTATCAGGCCTTATTTGATTAGAGGACATATATTCGAACCCTTAATTCCTCCAACACTTATCGCTGCAACAAAATAGATAGACCGAGTAAGAAGGCGAGAAAGAATACCGACCAGCAAACCCAAGCGAGAAACTCAAAGGAAGAAAATAGGCGGAGGAGGAAACCTGAGAAGTAAGAGTGAGGAGAGGGAGAGAAGGAGAGAGAGATGGTTAGGGTTTGGCATGAGAGGGGAGAAGGGGAGAAGACGAGAGGAAAAAATGAAAGAGAGAGAGAGAGAGAGAGAGAGAGAAGGAAAGCGTAGAGTTTAAGTTTTGGCAAGGAAGGAGATCGATCACCCGGGGCGTCACCGATGAACTCCCTCGCTCCCTCCCTCTCGTTATTATTATTAATTAATTAATTATAATTAATTAAGTAATTAATATTTTATTTTATTCATAAGTCTGGGATGAGCTCTTTCGCGAGGAAAAAAGACAAATAAAAAATATTAGTAATTAGTGTAATTTTTACGTCAGAAACTACAAAAACACAACATCAACATCTCGAATCGATACAACCAAAATTCAAAATTCTTCCTTTTTTGGTTACAATTATAATCATCCAGTCTTACTCCTCCCAGCTGGATCTTCTCTTTTCTGCTGTCACTCTCGCCACCCAATCCAGACAATTTCCGGCAACTCTTTCGTTTTGAGTCAGGCCACTGCAACTGTTCCGGTGGCCGCAGATTCGTTGTTAGATTCTGATTTTCCCTGGGATCTCTTCGAAGAAGAAACTCTCCGGCTCCTTTCGTTTGCTTCGTTGAATTCAATCTGTTCTTGCCTGCAATCTCTGCTGCAGAAGGGCGTGTTTCCCCTGAAATGTGCGTCAATCGACCCTCTTCATCTATTGCTAAAATCCATCATAGAGACTTATTCACCGGTCTGTACTGTAGTGAGATTAACATTAGGAGCAGAAAAAAAACAGATTTAAACCTGTACATGAAGATGTCAGAGTTGTGACCCAGAGGTCTATTGCAAAGAAGGCAGAGTTGTAGAAAATGGGGCTCCTCCTCGTACTGATCTTCAAACCCAGACTGGAATGAAAACTAAGAATACAATTAACCAGTATCTTATTATTCATGCAACTATGGACTACTCTATCTGTCTAACTATTGAGACTGATTTGTTAACTCCAATGAGTTCGGGATGTTAATTGCGTTTAAAAAAACACAACTAATTTTTTTAGTGGACTCAAAATCAAAAGAAGACAATTTATAGGGGAAGAGTTTATGTTTTATTATTATTATTACCGAAACTAATGTTTCTAAGGGTATTACATAATTATCGTGTTTTTACGCAATTCAAAAAGACTTTTATACCCATGTCCGTGTTCCCAGTTGTAAGGATGTACAAAACCAACCTGGATCGAATAATCAAACCAGAACCGACCTATTTGGTCAGGTTTTGGTTGGTTTTTCTTTAAAAAAAATTAATTTCGATTCGATTTTTAGATTTCATGACAAAAATTCAAAAAACCGAACCAGACCACAAGATTGAACCTTAATTTTTCAATCTGTTGAAAAATTTGAAGTTCAATCTTCAATTTAGACTTCAGAGCCAGAGGAGAGGACTGTCTCGCCATCGCCAAAGCCAAAACCAAAACCTTCAATCTTCTCTCTCAGTTGTCTTCGACACATTCAATATGAACTAGAGTTCTCTGAGTAAGTACTAACAAGTATTTCTCGCACCAACCTCTATTTCATCGTTCATATCATTTTACGTTGTCCTCTATTTTACGTTCATTATGCTTCTATTTTTGGGAGACTCTTCGAACGTTACTGAAAGCATTTGATTTTCTGTATTGTTTTATGAAATTTCATTGCTGTTGATTTCATGTTGCTCTTGTCTCTTTACCTTATTTTTTCATCGCGTTGTGCGTTTTCTTATGTTTCTAATCATGGCCGATCGATCGACTCACACTCTGTGAGTGATAGCCACAATCACCAGGGGTCAATCGATCCGTTCATCATTGAGTGATCGATCGGCACCCGAGAGGGTGCCGATTCTGGGCATGATCCTTGGGGCGATCGGTCGGCTCTCCTAACCAATTGATCAGTGTCTTCACTGCCTAAACACCACCTATCAAATTTTGGAGGGTCAGTTAATTGGCGCCTCCGTTGTTTCTTCCTCCTCTCTTTTCTTTTTCCAAACAAAACATCAACTTTTAAATCAAAATCCAAACCTTTCAAAACTTGACATTTATATTAAAAAATATCTACTTTTATATCAAAAAACTTCTATATATCAAAACATAATTTATAAAAATATTAGAACTCATACGTTTATATACATGTAATCTAAAATTAAAAACCTGTATATACTAGTTCATAGGTTAAGATCGCTCTAACAACACAAAAATTACCATGGATGTGCTCCGTCAACTGCTGCTTAACTCATGACAATGCATAAAACCCTCACCCGTGCTGCTGTAATAGAAAAGCTTGTGCAACGCATGAGGTTTTTTCTGTACACTTATTGTCATAATCCTTATTTTCTTCCTTTTATACCCGCTGGATGATGAAGTTGTTCATCTCCTCGTTCTTTAAGTTTGTTTCTTTTTAGTTTGTTTCCTAATCTTGTGAATTTTTTATTCATTGCACAATAATTTATGATTTTGTTTTCTCATCTTATAAACATTTTTTGTGGGGTTTACCAATAAATTTTCGATGGTAACTTTATTAGATCATTTCTCTCTTATTTATTCCATTTATCAAAAGTTATTTTTTTTTTAATAACGGAAACTGAAATTCTGGTCTGATTATTAAAATAATATTGATGGTATCATTCTTAAAAATTAAATATTATTAGTCGATTTTAATTTTTCTCAAAATGGGACCGTAGAGCCCTTGCCAGTTGAACTAATCAGTAAGGTTAGTCCTAGTCTTTTATCATCCCACTCGTTCAGCTGCACATTTCTTAACACGACATCCCGCCGAATATAACCCGCCATTGATTCCTCCACATCGGCGGCGCTTCCCATGGCAGACCCCCTCCCCCTCCTTCGCCACGAGAAGCTCAATTCCCAGCCGAATTGTCCCAATCCTTCACTGCAGCTATGTTGGCTTTTCGCCATCTCTGCCTGCATCAAGCTCCTCCTCATTCCCTCCTACCACAGCACTGACTTTGAGGTTCATCGTCATTGGCTCGCTCTTACCCACTCTTTACCTCTCTCTCAATGGTATTCCGACGAGACCAGTCCTTGGACGCTTGATTATCCACCATTTTTCGCTTACTTCGAACGTTTTCTCTCCCATTTCGCTAATTTAGTTGATCCCCAAATGGTCCACCTCCAGAAAGGTCTAAATTACAGTTCCAGTTCTGTCATCTACTTCCAAAGGGTTTCTGTAATTGTGTCTGATCTCTGTCTTTTGTACGGGGTTCTTAGATTGACGGGGAAATCGGATCCAATTAGGCGGAAATTAATTTGGATAATGGTTATTTGCTCTCCTGCGCTTTTGCTGGTCGACCATGTACATTTCCAGTATAATGGGTTTCTTCTTGGGATTTTGTTGACTTCCCTTTCGTACCTGGAGGAAGGAAAGGATTTGGCAGGTGGATTTGTTTTTGCTGTTCTGTTGTGTTTCAAGCATCTGTTTGCTGTGGCGGCGCCAGTTTATTTCGTTTACTTGTTGAGCCATTACTGTTGGAGTGGATTTACAAGGGGTTTTGGGCGGCTTTCTGTTTTGGGTGCAGTGGTTGTGGCGGTTTTTGCTGCCGCTTATGGACCATTTATTTATCATGGGCAGGTTTGTTGTTCTGTATTCTAGTATATAGTTTCCTTTAAAGATCCTTCTCAGTGATATTGCTCTCTCTTGAGAATTGTGCTTTACTTGCAAGAATAGTTTTGATATAGGAGTGATGGATATCTTGAGAAAATTTCAAGATTTTGGCTACGATGTTTGGGGGACCTACAAAAAGACCTTCTAATCCATTGGAAACAGCAAGTCTTTCAAATCTGTGCAGTGGCGTGGCCATTCCAAATGCAAAAGATAGAAAAGCTTTTATTTGCCAAGGATATGCATATTTATTGATCCTGTGTTTCGTTTTTACAAGTTTGATGTGATGCGTAGGATCTTTTTTAATGCTGCTTTGTGAATTATTGAGAAACGTTCACTTGAATGGGAAAATACCCAATTCCGTCATTTTTTATCCCGAAAGCAGTATTGGTTTAACAGCCACCTCGGTTGAATAGTGAAATGATTTAGTTATGTATAAGAATATATTTTTATGATAAATATTGTTGGATCCAGCTTTGCTTCATCCTTTTAGGTAAGGTGCCCTGTTTTCACGAGTGATCTAAATCTGTACCCCAAAGTGTTGCCAATAATTTGCTCCTTTTCTTAAATGTTATTTATTGCAGATGAAGCAAGTCCTCCTGCGCATGTTTCCTTTTGGAAGGGGACTTTGTCATGCATATTGGGCCCCAAACTTTTGGGTTTTATATATTGTTTTGGATAAAGGACTTGCCTTTCTGCTCAGAAAGCTTGGGTTTAGTATCCAGGTACCAGCAGCTTCGTTCACAGGTGGATTGGTCGGTGATTCATCTTCATTCTACATACTGCCTCAGGTAGCTCTCTTTGGAAAACTAGAAAAAGCTCAAACAATGTGATCTTGTACACCTAAATGAATTTAATAACTCTTTCATAGAGATCAAGCACAATTGTAAAAGGAGTGTTAGTGAATAACTTAGCATTGAGGCAGAGAAGATGGCTCATACAACTTTGTTTCATTTGGATTATTTCCAATAACATTCATTTGCAAAGGGAGCTCATGACATTTGAATACAATAATTTCTTTAACCTTTTAATAAATTTGTCTTGAACTATGTAAATTATTAGTGAATGTGAGAGCGCTTGACAGTCTTTAACATTGCTTAGATACTGGTTGGTTGAACATGAGCTGGATTATTCTTACTCAAGTTGTTAGTAGGCATGTTACTTGAAAATGATCACAGCCACATGGAAAATGGAATACCATGTGTTCCAACTCAATGGCAGTCGATAGTTACCCTATTAAACTTCATTAATATGCAGATAGTGTATATCAGTTGAGAAACTAAGAAGAGCAGTGAAAAAGGAGAAGAAAAATATAAGAAGGAAAGGTTTTTGGATAGAGTTGAAAAAAATGTATTGTATTCTCTATAATGAAAAGTAAACGATTACAGGTGTATATATGTGGAAAGGGTAAAGAGGTAAAAAATAATAAATAAATAAATTACATTATATATATATATATATATATATTGACATCCTCCCTCAATAGCAAGACCTGTGGCTGAATATCTTGGAAATAAAAGTAGAGAAAACTAAAGGTGGCAGAGGCTTGGTAAGATCATCGGCGAGTTGGTTGTCG
>CM039521.1:23786813-23810232 GCA_022433055.1 Begonia peltatifolia
AGATTGTGTTGTACTATCCACCACAGAGACGTAGTATATTGCGATTACTGAGGGTTGCAATGAGACTTTGTGGATGAAGAGATTCTTTGAGGAATTGGGTCTGCACTAAAAGAAGTATGTCGTGTTCAGCGATATCTAGAGCGTTATCCATTTCTCTAAGAGTTCGTCATTTCATCTGAAATTCAAACATATTGATGTGAGGTATCATTAGATTCTAGACTTTCTCGAGACAAACCAGTTGCACTTGGCGAAAGTGCATACCAGTGAGAACGGTTCAGATATGTTGCCAAAGGAGAAGTTCGAGACTTGTCGGCGAAGAACGGGCTTGTTGGATCCCACCACAGGAGTCGGAGGGGGAGTTTGTTGGGTTCCAGGCCACATGTGTGAACTCAAATCTATAATGGACCATACTCGTGCTGAGCCAGTAGTTAATATTAAGGTTTCATGGTTTTCTCTATTTATTAATTTTTGAGTTGTAAAACCCAATTATACCGAATTTTCATTAGTGATTGTTTTCTTTTGTTCGTAGTTTTTTATCTTCTATGATTTTCACGTAAATTTCAATGTCCATTATTTTTCGTTTTCTTTTTCACTTTCTCGTTCAATTTCCTACAAAGTCATGATTTTTAATATTGGGATTGTGTAGGGACGAGAAGACGATAACATCGAAAGCATCAGGAAGCGATTCAAGGTCTTCCAGAAGTGCAGTCTCCCTGTTATTGCATACTATGAATCTAAAGGCAAAGTTCAAAAGGTAATTCTGATGCAGATTGATTAGAACATTTACTATTTGAGCTTCCAATATTTCATATTTCCATCCATAGATCAACGCAGCTCGACCAGTTGAAGAGGTTTTCGAGTCAGTTAAAGCTGTTTTTGCCTCCAAAAGCGAGAAGGCCAAGTGCCCGAAGCGAGGCTCGTGGAAACTATACCTTTACGAACTTCAGCTGAAATGGAAAGTGAATTTAGGAAATAGAGTTTGTTAGTGCTAGGCCTGTAGTGTATACTTATGGAACAGCTTTGGATATTTAATGATTTGAATCAAAGTTTGCATCACAGACCATATGAATATACTTATTTTGGCTGGTATGCCACCAAATATTACTCCCTCACTTCCCAAAGGCCAAACTTGTGAAGTAGAAATAATGTAACAGTTGCATATAGATTAATGTTAGTTGACTAAGGCATTGTTTGGAGACCAGGTATGGGAAGAGGGCGAAATTCATGATGAAGAGTTGCTTTCCAAACGCGATCTATGCTTAGCATTCTCTGTCCACACTCATTCTCTTCCCAGCCCTCTAAAGCATGGACTATCCCAGCTACTCTCCACGCGCTCATAACTTTCCTTGGCAGCCAGTTCTGTCCAACACAGTCCATGAAAATCCATTCTACAGGTCATTATACATAACAGTACAGTGGATGGATCTCACCTCGCAAGAATGCATATTCTCAAAAGAAGGAGGAACGATCATGGCCGGAGGGCAGTGGTAGAAACAATCTCTTCTGGATTGCTTGACAGGAAATTGAGAAAATGGAAGGAACAACGTTCCTTTCGATGCCTTACTTTCTTCTTCTTTTTCTCCTGTCCATCCATCTCCCACTATCCATATCTGAGACATTCATATACTATTTTCAGGCATGTATTTATGCAATTTGGGATGCATATTGTCTATGTATGTCTTTGACATAATTATGTCAACGTATTTTACCTTCAAATGCATCATACTAGTTTACGGAAGAATTCTACTCAGTAATTTCTTATCTAAACCACACTCAAATGATATGAGATGCATCCTCTTGTTTGGGTAAGGCACTCACAATCTAGTAGGAGAGAAAAGATAAGTAAGGAGAGAAATATAAAGTTATCACCTTCTGACAGTAATTTTGAGAGATGAGCAACTCAGTATGTGACTTGGTTGGAAGTCTTGTTTTTAGCTTCTCAAACTCATCTTTGTATAATACAGCTACCTGAATACCCTTTTGGCACAACGCATCGACAATGGCTAAAGCAAGCTTAGTAACCCTTCCCCTCAGTAGTACTTGGGTTGTAGATTTAGGAATGGAGTTTACTACAATGGCAGCAGCCAAACTACAACCATCCACCACTTTCACTTTGAGCTGGGGATACTTCTGTATGTAAAGCTCACCATTTCTATTAAGCTCTTCTCCCTACAAATTTCCATCTTAATTAAACTTTTCATAAAAGTAATCCAGCAACATAAGGACATAAAAATGGATTAACTTGCCTGGTTTAGCAGACCTAGACTAAGAACCTTCACTCCTTGCTTTTCAGCATCTAAAATGGCTGCTTCTACGAAGCTGTTGATTGCTTCACTTCTCCATTGCATAAAGTACTACGCGATGAAGACGTGAGAAACCAAGTTTATAATAACGAACCAAATAAAAAAAAAATTATTTTTCTTACTTGAATATTATATCTTGGAACCACCCAAGATTGCAAAATGAGGTTTTTGAATTTGTTTCTTTCCAATATGAAAGTGTTGCCATAAATCCAAGTCATAGCCACAGACCAACAAGTAACGGGCCATAACACCCAAAGATACCAGCTGGGTGTGTATGGTTTGGATGCAACTGAGGAGAACCCTAGCCGGAGATGGTAGATCGACTCGGGGGTCGTTAGATGCGTGAGGTGAACAACTTCTGGCAGCTCTTCCGGCCTTTTCAAGGACGTCTCGTACAAAGTTTCCGATGACTTGTCCATCGTACCATAAATGTAGTCATAAAATGGCATGAAAAGGGTATAATTGGTTCGGAATTGGGTGTGGTGCAGTGAATGATACCTGTTAGACAGAGTACACGATTTGAAAATCCTAATGAGACTTAGGACATAAATAGAGATTATGACAAGAATATATTATTTTGTCCTTTTCTGAATGCGCATTATCTATCCACAATCATCTAGTTATATATGTGTGGTTTAATTTAATATATTCTCAGAGAGAGCGATCATGATCATAAATGAGGTTGGTGTATTCTCAATAAATGCCATTTTGTAAAAATTAAAATAACTCATGATTAAGGGCAGTTGTCAGTTACAAGTAATATATGAACATGAAATCATGCTCAAATTGTAGAGAGAGAGAGAGAGAGAGAGAGAGACTCACGAGGGAGTGTAGCAGATATACTTGAGAGGAGGGAACATAGAAAAAAGCCATCTAGGAACAACCTCAATGTTGCAGTGGCCTAAATTGTTCATAAAGTCAATGAACGTGATGTAAGCAGCCATAGAAACAATGGAAGCTGTTCCTGTTAATGTCGTCGTCAATGTTGGGATTGTAAACAGCAAGAAATACACCACATGCTCCGCAAACGGATGAATGACAGCTGCGAACATTGAATTTACAAAACCCTCTGAGTCATCCTCAATCGATGAAAAGATAGCGACCTTACTTTCAACTTTTTATGAAATTTAATTGTCTTACAGGTAATGGGCTCTGTAACAATGGAGGAATGGTGGTGGGAGTGGTAACGGGAGTAGAGAAAATGGTGGTGCAAGGCTCTGTGTAACCAGTAATAGAGAAACTCCACTGGACCAACGTGAAGAAGAAAGGTCAAAACGAAGCCATCTTTTCTCCAAAATGGCAGGCAAGAAGCTTGAGACAGTGTGCTAAGTCCTGTGTAAAACACAAGCCCGTTCAACAAAATCTGATCATCCCTACAAAACAATGGAGTCCATCGTCAGATAAACGTCAATTGATTATTTCTAGAGAGAGAAACTTGGAGAGAGAGAGAGAGAGAGAGAGAGACAGACCAGTTTGCTTCTCTATCGACCTGCTCAAAGTCGATACCCTTGTCGACAATTCTATTGGTTCCTTTCGCAGTTCGATAGCGAGAGAACGAAATCCATAGCTGATCGTGCAGAAGTCTGAACAAAAGAAATGGAAATACAAGGAAATAACCCAAATCTCTCTCTTCTTCTTTCTTCACCATGAATGAGTATGTGCTATGAACAATCCATGGGGCCAAAATTACATACTTTTACAAAACAGAAAAAGAAAAAGAAAAAAAGAACTAGTGTTAAGAAAATATAACCGAAACCCCAACACAATTGAAATTGAACGAGAAGAAGAAAGCAATTACCTTGAAGCTTCCCAATGGCTTCCATGGCCATTCTGTGAGAATTCCTGGCTTAGAAGCCATTGTATACTGTTTCTGTTGTAATGAACAGAACAGATCACTTCCTTCCTTAAATACAGAACGAACAACTCTTTTAAGTTATTATTATATTACTATGTTCAGTAAAATTGAAGCCGCAATAAATGGTGAGAGGGACATATAATATAAAGTTTTCTAGCTTCTTCCTATGGTTCAATTATTTATTTACTTTCCTTTTGTAAACGATGATAAAACTTCCTCAACCGACCATTGAATTATTGAGTTGAGGTGCATCCTCATTAAGTTTGTTATATTAGAGTTTTTATCGTAAACAAGCGTTACAAGAAAGAACTGCTTAGTGCTGTTACTTTATTCTTTCCAGTTCGTTTCATTGCCTGTTAGAAGAGTCTATTAAAATAGAAACATGCATTAAATGATGCTAACCACTTTCATGAATATATGCAATGCATGATGTCGTCATGTAATTAGCTTTAGCGTCTTCTGTATAACTCTCTTTTTCGAAATATGAAAATGAACCCAATACAAGAAGATGATTGAGTTTTCCAACTGTAACTCTGGTTTAGATCTGAAAATCAAGCCACCAAATCCTTCACTGCATAAATTCTAGACAATCAGCATTTTAGATTGAGATTAGACATTCCAGCGACTGGATCCGAAGCAGAAGACCCATCTGTCAAAATTTATTGAAGGGTTTGATGAAGACGATGAGTGTTATCATTTGAATGGTTTACGGCCATTGCAGGGGAAAGGCATCATTTCCTAATTACAATCAACGTTAGAACAACCATAAAAAAGGAGGGTACGGCCCTTTTTAACATGAGAAACAGATTCAAGGGCTACGGAGAAAAAGTAAAAAGGTACAACTTTCTGAAGCCTTAGTTGCACCTACCATGGCCTGGTTTTTCAAGAGACAATTAATTCGGATGGACATGTGTCGTACTTTATGAGTTTGTGGGATTGATGAGGTTAATCATCCTCGCTGTGAAGTTGAAACCAGGACTACTCCTATTAATTAGGCTGCCCAACCGGCAACTAGCACTGACGAGGTCTCTAGCGTCCCCCCCCCCCTCTCTGCTGTGTTTTCGGACCAAAAGCAACATTTTTCACTCTCTCTTTCTCGCGTTTGATTCTAATAAACTATGTTTTCAATCCCCCTCCCCCTCTATGTCTTGTTTGCAGCGCATAATTTTTCCTCAGTTGGTATGCACTCAAACGCCCGAATAGGCCACTAATAATTACAAGACAAGTTCTTTATTTTTTTTTTATCTAAACAACGTAATTATATACGAGGGGTGTTTAGGCTGTAGAACTCAGTAAAAACATCATACGATAACCCACCAGCCCAAAAAAACTTCACTTCCTGACAATCATCTTCATGGAAGACAAGTTCTCTGCTCACAAGTTCTTGTAAACTAGTTTTCAAATACATGTGATAATATTTAAGGTAATTTGATGCATACCTACTTAACATGTATTTTGTCTTTTATTTCTTGGAGACGATTGTGTAGAGATTTTTCACTGAGAAAGAAAAAGGAGAATGGGCTACCAAAGGAGTAAATACGCCACCCGCCGCTTTTGGAAAATAATTAGAACCCAATAAACGAAAATAGAAAGTAGATGAAGAAATCATCCCCTGATTGATGACACCATAAATCTGTCTGCCTAATCTTGGAAAATGTACAAGTCCCGAGTCCACACAGCATTCAAATCTTGAATTTCCTTTATTGTTGTATGAAGTACAATTCGCATCTACCGTTTGTATGAACAATTAATTCTGTATTTATTGTGTTCGACACAATTTATCAAGTTAGTCAGATTTTATTTTGAGTGATATAACTGTGATGCACATCACAACACAGCGCGTGCCTCTCCGGTGCTTACCTCGTCAGCGCAACATACTCAATAGAGAACAAATTCCTTATATTTGATTTCAAAAGTGATCCCAATTCTTTATTCGAAGGATGTCAAGTTTGATCATTTTTAATCGTGCTAGAGATGTAATCAAGTGAAGTACAATTAACATTTATTGTTTTTCAGCTTCATTGGATCTATCTAAAGCCTGAAGGGAATTTCATTTTCAACCTCCATCACTCAAACCCCATTTGTTGTTCTTATGTACACGTGGAGTGGGGTTAATGTGTGGTTAGATGATAAATTCGGGTCAACAATCACATCAAATTGACCAATCTTCCTCCTTATGTCCTTCTTTTTAAGAAATTTTAATGTAAAATTAAGGTAAAGTCTGTGAAACTAAACAGGGGGTCAAACCGTTCACGTTGGTAATACAAAGAACGATTGAGAGGAACAAAATAGGACCCACGAAGAGATTAAATCAAACAACAGCTCAGCAGTTTCAAACGTTACTCAACACGTATCCTACGAACAGTAACGTGCTTGCCAAGGATGATTTCCTCTTCAATGTCCGTCGCTGATGACTAAAAGCAGGGCAGAAAGTTGGCTGGAAGATAAGATGGAGACGTGAAGTTAATACGAGGGTTGTACGATGATCCACCCCCGCCGCCGCCGCTCATTATTTATTCCACTCTTCACTGGCCGCGTTATCCTTGGCTTCAATCAATCATCATTTGACAAGTGTAACGAATTAAAACCATATGAAATAGTAGGAGAAGCCACGTCGAAAAGTTGGATTTGAGTCGGTATAACTTAATCAGGACAGACTTTGAGTAAGCATGTTTTGTCAACCTTTGAGTTTTTGCGTTATAGACAGCAGGCAAACGATCTATCGTTTCATGTCATATGTCCTATTAGTTCATCAGTCCGTTTGTTTAAAATGCAAATTTGCATTCAACTTTGTGGAACTGTTCTGGATTTTTCACGACCCGATCGGGGTCCTGCTATAGAAGCCGGGGGCAGAGCAGCTCGACTGTTGCTCATTCCAAAAGAATGATGATCTGACTACGTGGCTCTAATAGTTCGGGGCGGATGGATTTTGAAATCTCGTACAAACTTCATCTCCGATGGCACCAAAACTTAAACAAGACTATATCCAAAGTTCTCTACTGAACCTAAGAATTTTCTCAACTCCTCTCCCAGTAACGCGGCTGGAAAAGTAGATATTGAAAACCTAAGTTTAGGGAAGAGCAAACGTATAATAATCTCCGCCCACCGATCGGAAGCCGAGGTCAAATATCCACCAAATAAAGAGTTTGCATGCTTTCGAATGATAATTGTTTCATTCTGTTAATTTTGGAGAAAAATCTTACTACATGATGGAAATGAAATATTGAAGCCTGATATTTGTATACAGCACTCTCCGTAATATTACGTGCAAAGATTGAAAAAAAGGTGCATTATAATTGTGTTAAAACCTATAATTATTCTTTATAAAACTGATGAGCAGGTCGATCTGGTGGGTGGTAACTGTGACGCAGGGGACAACGTAAAGTTTGGATTTCCAATGGCATTCACCACAACAATGCTATCATGGAGCGCAGCGGATTTTGGAACCCAGTTGAAAGATAAAATTAGCTTTCTAATGCTCTTGCTGCTATAAAATGGGGGACTGATTATTTGATAAAAGCTCACCCCTCACCCCTCACCCCAGCGGGAGCTTCTATATTGTCAAGTCAGCGAGGGCTTCTGACCACGAATGATGGCAACGTCCAGAGGACATGACGGCGACTCTTTCAGTCTTAAAGATCGATACAGATCATCCTGGCTTTGAGGTAACTGCTGGGAAAAATAATTAAATTGGCGACAACGATGATAATAATTCTACAGCTATAAAACGTAAAAAGTACTGATAATGATAATTTCCTATAAATAATGCTCTTGTAAATTTTATTGGAAAAAATTAACTTTCTAAGTAAGTTCTCAGGTCACAAACGGTCCACTTAAATTTCAATTTGCTACACAGAACTTAGTTACACAGTACAATTACATCATTAAACAAGCGGTACGAAAAACGATAGCAGATGCGAAGCAAAAAATACCAAGAATATTTTTCTACGCCATAAGATCTATAATAGCCAAGAAGAAAGAGAAATAATGGCTAAAATGAACGCCAAGAATTTTACGTAGAAACTCAAATTGGAAAAAAACTATGGAGACTGAGTCCAAAAAGATCTCATTATAAAAAATAAGATTTTGAATATTTTTCTATATATCGAATATTATAGAAAATATTTACAAAGAGAAATCACCACTATTAGAATTCTCACTGTATTCAAAAATACCACATCTATTTTTCTCACTCTCTTTATTTTTCTCTCCCATAAAATCTCTATATTTTTCTCTTCCTCTTCACTCAGAAGAAATTTCTTATCAAGCTTTCTTAAGCTTCTTCAGATACTTCTCAGATACCATAAACTGATGGTTGAAGCCTATATTTATATAAGCTTCAAGAGGAGATACATTCCTTAAAATAAAGAAGGTGTGTGGCTGCAAAGGAAGAAGCCTTCCTTTGTAATAAATGAAGACTCTAAAGTTTCCATTTCACACACACAAGGTGAATGGAGACTTTCACACGTCTCCATTTATTGCACGAGTCCCTCATCATTAAGGAGAGATTTTACAAATCTCTCCCTCCCGACTTATGATGAAGTATCTCCAATCTTGCTGAGCCTCTGTAAAATTCATGCTTATTCCTTTGCAAAGTCTTTGTCATCATGTTTGAACCATTATCATCTTTATGAATCTTTTTAAGATGCACTTGTTTGTTATCCAACACATCTCGTATCCAATGATACTTGATATATATGTATTTTGACTTCGAAAGAAAGCTCAGGTTCTTGCTCAAATAAATAGCACTTTAACTGTCACAATACAAGATATACCTATCTTGTTGATGACCCAATTCTATTAGAAATTTTTGTATCTACAAAATTTCTTTACAGGTTTCTGTAGCCGTAATGAACTCAGCTTTTGCTATGGACAATGCCACTAATTTTTGCCACTTAAATTGCCATGAAACTGCTCCCCCTCTAAATGTAACCAAATATCCCGATGTTGATCTTCTGGAGTCAATATCTCCAGCTATGTCTGCATCAGTATAGCCTACTAACAAAGACTCTTTACTTTCAAAACACAAACTGAATTCAGAAGTACCTCTAAGATACTTAAGAATCTACTTCATTGCATTCCAATACTCTCTACCTGGATTTGAAAGAAATTAGTTGACTACTCCAAAGGAATGTGAAATATCAGGTCTCGTACAAACCATGACATGCATCAAGATGCCAACTGCTGTGATATATGGAATTCTCTACATTTCTGCTTTTTCTTCTTTAGTGGAAAGACTTTGTTCGGAAGTAAATTTGAAATGTTTTGCAAGTGGAGTACTGATCGACTTTGCTTTATCCATATAAAATCGGTTGAGAACTTTCTTGATATATTTCTTCTGTGATGGCCATAATTTTTCATTCTTCCTATCACGAGTGATTCTCATCCTTAACATTTGTTTCGCCGGTTCTAAGTCTTTCATGGCAAAAAACTTGTTAAGTTCATTATTTAACTTAACAATTTTTTTTATTTGGGCCCACAATATACATGTCGTCAACATAGAGTAGGAAGATTATAAATGTACAATTCGTGAACTTTTTCAGGAACACACAACAGTTTGAGGAAGTTTTCTTGAATCTTTGATTTCCCATAAAGAAATTAAACTTCTTGTACCATTGTCTTGAGGCTTGTTTCAATCTATACAAATTTTTCTTCAATTTACATACCAGATGTTTCTCTCCCTTGACAACGAATTATTCTGATTGCTCCATGTAAGTTTCTTCTTCTAATTCACCATGCAAGAAGACGGTCTTGACATCGAGTTGCTCGGTCTCCAAATTGAGACTTAAGTCTAATACAAGTACCATTCGTATGGATAACATTTTCACAACAGGTGAAAAAATATTCTCAAAGTCAACTCCCTTCTTCTGATCAAAGCCTTTTACGATTAGTCGTGCCTTATACTTTGTCTGTGAATTTTTTTCTTTGAGTCTGTATACCAATTTGTTCTTGAGTGCCTTTGGAAGCTGAACCAACTTATAAGTGTAGTTCTCATGCAATGATCTCATCTCATCTTGCATCGCATCCAACCAATTATTCTTTTGTTGATGCTCTATAGCTTTTTTATAGCACTCAGGTTGATCGCCGTTAGTGATCATCACATGCTCATTCACAGAGTATTTTCTTGATGGTCGACGATCTCTTGTTGACCTCCTTAAATCTGGTTCTGCAACTGATTCAAGAGAAAACTCTATTTCTCTTTGGTCAATATCATCAGTTGCTTGATCATTGGATTATCCAGTATCTCCCCTGTCAAAAGTTGATTTCTCCAGACTAACTCTTACTAGATGCTCATCTGTGACATATTTCTTCTTGTCTTCAATGATCTGATCTTTAAAGAAGACAACATCTCAGCTTCTGACAATCTTCTTGTCAACCAGATCCCAAATCTTATATCCGAATGCATCATTTCCGTATTCAAAGAATATGCATTCTTTAGCTTTGCTGTTTAGCTTGGACCTCTTATCTTTAGGAATAGAGACTAATACTATGCATCCAAACATCTTTAGATGTTCATAAGAGACGTCATTTCCTGTCTATAGTCAGTTTGACACTTCTCCACTGAAAAGTGTTGAGGGAGACAAATTGATGATATTTATTGTAGTATTTATTGCTTCTGTCTAGAATGTTTTGGGGAGTTTTGAATGTGATAACATGCCCCTGCTGCCAACATATATGACACCGCAAAGTAAGGTTCCTCTTATTAACTCTCGAGCTTGACGGTCCTTCGACATCACGCACTTGTGTCTTCTTCGGCCTACCAAGTTGGTGCTTTCTCTTGAGCAGAAGGATTTCGAACATACCTTCTACAGGCGGCCACATTAGTTGGTCGCCCATTGGATGAATATAGTGTGAGTACATCTGCAAGTAGGTTGACCGGTGATAGCATTTGTGTACATAATTTTCTGGTGATACTCTCATCCAGTGCATGTAAGGAAGAGCGTGGAACACATGATTCTAGTAAGCTCTCATCTAGTATAGTTGCATACACCTAAATCCATGTCGACAATAAATTGTTAGTATCCGTTGCTGATCTTAAATCGTCCATCTCCCACCCACTGAGCATTCCAATTTCCAAATGCACTTGTTAGATTGACAAGCTTTTTCTTGATCTGGTGGCACAGGAGGTCTGTCGAATTCGCCACCTTCTTAAATTTCTTCACAATGGAAGTTATCAAGCGCTTTCAGATCATTTCGAACATGGTCAAGATCAGTTTGTCCCTGATCGACAATAGAAGTGCGTTGAATGACTCGCATAAATTATTTAAACCCAAGTCGCACTTGGGAATCGATGAGAAGGCGTAACTAGTCCAATATTTGGGCTCTTTCTGTCGCAGATATGCTTCTGCCTCCAGGCTAAGTCGATGCAATTTCCTCATTTCATGCTTGAAATAGGCCTCTATGGGTGCTCTATCTGCATTCCACATTGCATTTCTGTATGCTCGGCCCTCAAATTAGTTTTTGAAATTTACGTACATATACCGAAGGCAGAAGCGGTGTTTGGCCTGTTTGAGTTCATCTCAAACAACTTTCTTCAACCTCTGATATTTGAATACCATAACAATGTTAGTAAAACAATATTACTACCAAAACGACCCAAAATTAGAAATCATAAATAGATAGAAATGCATTTCACCTTCTGTCGATCTGAGACAAGTGTCTATTTTGCCCCGACTCAGTGTTTAGATCTTCCTTCAATATTTGTAAAAACCATGTCCGTGTGTCCGCGCACTCAGATTCGACGTTGACAATAGCAACATGATATATTTTATCGTTGTCATCAATACTGATGATTGTGAATAATTGGCTAGGAAACGACACATTCAGATGACAACCATCCAAACATATAACATGTATATCGCACTGTAGCAACCCTGCCTTGCGGGTAGCCATGCATGTATAAAATCTTTGGAATTCTAATTAATTAGGGCTCACTGGGTTACCATCAATTTTGACTTTGCTACTTGGATTTGATTTGAATATCTCGGCTGCGTACGACCATAGTTGCCCATAATATTCGTCGCACTTCCCTTCGTTGATGATTCGAGCCACTCTTCTTGCTCTAATGGCAAGACTAGGTGAAAGGTCAACAATGAAATCCTTCTTCACTGTCTTGATAATAGAAAAAATGTCCGAGGTAGGGTGACTTTTGAATTTGTCTAGATAACAGTTCATCACCTATTTTTCTGAAGTGTGTCGATTCTCAACTTGCCTCGACCAAGTGTGAGTGTCGATAAAACTCTTGATTTGAAATGTCTCCTCGTCTTGCATCTTCGAAGCATATAGTCACCACTCACAGCCGTCTTGACACTCAGTCGCCAGTCGCTTCTTTTCACTTTTAGTGAATTTTATACCGTAAGCGTTTTTCAACGAATATGCTCTTATTTCATCTTTAATGGCTTCTATAGAAGCATTTTCTCTTAAAAAAAAAATCCTGTTGAGATTCGTTGTCTTACCAGTCTGCTTTCCACCTTCTCTTCATCCGAGCCAACTGGTGTTCGAATCTCGTAGTCTAGAAATTTTAAGGTCAAATACGCGAATGCTACTTCATTTTTGTCTGCTTGGTTGAACGCTTGTACCTCACCATATGCAGGCGTGCCGTCTGCATACCAATCCATTTCGACATCATTAGCTGATCTCTCCTCCAAATCAACCAACTTAATTGAATTGGAATTCATCGTCACTGCTAATATAGAGTAAAATATTAAAATATTAAAAATATTAAAAAATAAAATAAAATGTCAATTTTTTTAGAATTTACATGAAAACTACAACAATTTTAGTATAAAATACAATAATAACAAAAATCATTAGTTAATTACAATCAAAATATAACATTGATGTAAGAATTTTATTATATCAATGCAGTTAAAAATGCTAAAAGAAGTATTAAATAAGTGGGAAAACCATAATAAAATATAAAAAAATGTTAAAAGAAAATTAATTGTGTTCGAAAGTCTATAAAATTACATAAATGAAAAAGTCAAAAGGTGGAGAGTATTGATAAGGAAAATTCCTAAAAAAGACTGTACTGGACAATCTCTTATACAGAATTTTCTTTCCTAGTAAGTTTCTAGTAAAGGCTGGAGGGTCACAAATGATTCACTTAAATTCTAGCATCCTAGACAAAATTTACTTAAACAATACAATTATACCACTTAATAACCGGTACGATAAGTGATAACAGACATAATTCGGTTATCTATAGTATAATCGATAAATATCTGTTTAAGAAAATCAAACTTCATATCGTTGAACACAGAGAAATATCGCAGGAGAGAGCAAAAAGTTTTCGTCTTATATAGATAACAATATTGAAATATTCAAAATATAAATAAAATATAATAAAGTACATGATAAAATAAGATAAAAAACTTTATACCTAGCAGGTGAACGCAGAGAAATATCACTGAAGAGAGCAAAAAATCTTTGTCTTATATAGAGAACAATACTCAAACATTCGAAACATAAATAAAATAAAGTTAATGGTAAAATTAAAAAAATTGCATCGAACAGGTTAAAATAGAGAAAAATCGTCGGAGCAAGCAAATAGTTGAGAGTATATTGAAAATTTAGTGTGATTTGAAACAGAAGGAGGGGGGTTTAAATAACTGGACCGGCTGGCCCCCTCACAATCAGACAACCCGTGACAAAAGTCATAGGTTTTGGTAAGAGGGGCATGACCGGTTCAGTTGAACCAACCGTCTCGCGGTTGAATTGAAAAAAAAATCCCTGAGCTGGTCGGTCCACTTGGATGGGCAGGCTGCTTCGGGGAGGACGACCTCCCGACTGTCTCTCAAGATTTAAATAGCCTATTTTCAATACTTTGAGGTTTTTTCGATGAATAATAAACTTTGCAGTTTTTTGTTTAAAAAACCCAATAGTTTGGGATTTATTTGAAAATAAACTGTGAACAAAAAGAAGAAGAAGAAGCTTAACCACAGAAGTTCTCTCTCTCTCTCTCTCTCCCTCTCGGGCGATCAATGAATGAAGGCGGATTATATACTGGGATCAAACGCAAGAGGATTAAGCTACATGGTTGGATATGGGTCAAGTTATCCTGTCCAAGTTCATCACAGAGGAGCATAAAGAAGGATCCGACCCCAGTTTCATGCAAAGGCGGATTCGGCCTCTGGTTCGAATAAAACGTACCCAACCCTAATGTGTCGGACAGTGTGCTGATTGGTGGCCCTAATGAGACCGATTACTACGGTGACTCCAGATCCAACTACCAGCTCAGTGAGCCTGCCAATGCTACTGTCGCACCACTTATCGTGTTTTGATTAAGGGTTAAAACCAAATGAAATACTCAAACTAAAATTTTTAACAACTAAAATATAAAATCATGTAAAATGTAACAAATTAAAAGAGAACTGAATACAAATTTATTCAACAACATGACCCCACATATTATGTCATCATGAATTCATTTGAACTAGTGAAAGCACATTGGAATTCATTGTTAATTGTTTAATGTTGGTTGACATATATTATGAACTCCTTTTGTGTAGATGAACTCCTTCGCCAACTATGCATTCCTTTAGGAATAAGTTTGAATTAAACTAAAAGTAGATGTTCTCTTATTAAAAAAATGAAAATGAGTACATAAAAAGTATGTTAAAAAAAAAAACAGGTTTCTCTATGTTTTGAGATGGAAGCCTCTTCAGTGTCAACCGTGACACTAAGGATGAGCAATTGGCCCCGAGTACATTGGGTAGAACAATCTTTTTTTCAATATTTGAACATGTGTTTTCACAGGTTAGTCGATTAATAATTATATGACACGTCAAATAATATTTTAAGATAATAGAATAAAAAAATAAATATAAACAATACCTTTGAACGATGTAGTGCTGAGCTAAAATTATGGGCTTGCGGGTCGGCTCATGGACCAAGACTTGCATATTCAACTTTGAAGCACCCAAATTTGAGTGGTCTAATCAAACCCGGGTCTTGATTTGACCAGTTGGGCCTGACTAGGGCATTATTTCACATTGTGAGCCCAGGCCATCGAGACCATTCTTTTTTAATTTTAATTTTCCAAATCCAAAGTAGTGTTTGAATAGTTTCCGTTTACCCGACCGAATCTGACTCCATGGGACGGTGGGCTTTCCTCTCTGAAATATGGGGCTGAATGTGATAACGCCGATCGTATTCTTGCCCGTGGGATTTGACTCCGCCAACTCCAATGGCCTTCCTCCCCGCCCTCTAAATCCAACTCCATTACCTCCTCTCTCTTTCAACAGGCCTTCTTGGGTTGTCAGAACTGAGGTCATTTTTACTCTATTTAATCTACTTTCTGCCTTTTATGTGCCAGTAAAGTATGTCAAAGGTTGATTTTTGTGGTCTAACTTCGTATTGATGGATTAATTCACTTCTTTTTAGCTTACTATACCAGTTATTGGGTGTTTTTCTCATGTTTCTTCCAGTATTGCAATCAGATTTGAGATTCTGTTAAAAAGTTGATGATATACCAGTGATATTTGGATTTTTTATTGGGATTCTATTTTGTAATTCATGGGTTCCTTCAACTTATTTGTTTTCTTTCCAGCTCAATTCACCTGTGATTGGCGTCTTTCGATCGTTTCTTCCTCTTTAAAGATATGAATAGTTTTGCAGTCTAATAAAGAGGGTGTCTTGTGTGTTTCTTTAATGTTTGTATGTCAGGATGGTATGAAGAGTTGTGACTTTGATTTTGTTTGTGTCATTAGTACATGTTTCTATATCCTGACACTTCTCATTTGGTGCAGTCAAATGTTTGTAGAGAAAGGAGGAAGAAGCCAGATCCATCTTGTGTGGTCTGCCATGGAAGTGGAAGAGTTGATTGTCATTATTGTCGTGGAAAGGGTCTCTCTCTCTCACAATTTTGAAACCAAGAGTTGATTTCTCATTATTTATGTTTTCTCAAGCCCATATAGGCATAAATCAGTTCATATTTCTTTCCATACAACCATGCCATTTGAGTTTGGTTATTTTACCTTTAAAAGGGATGACTATTCTTGTAGTAATTGTATTTTGCCACTATGTTTACTTTTTCCAAATGATTGTACGTTTTTTTCTTCGAGAGTAGGTGTATTAACTAACATGTAACGTTGAGTTGGTTTGCTGAGCTGTAATTTAGTCAAGTGAAGTTATTGTGTGAAGTGAGGGATTACATTGTTGGTAGAAATGATAATGACAATAGTTTCTTTGAAAAAACAGGAAGGACCAATTTCACTGATTTAGCAATGCTTCCAAAAGGAGAATGGCCTAAATGGTAAGGTATTGAATAAGTGTATCTTCTTATTTTCAGAACTGTTTTCTGAAGATGGTACTTTGCAGGTGCAGAAGCTGTCGTGGTAGCGGACTCAACCTCTGCTCAAGGTGTGTTGGGACTGGAGAGTACAGGTATATTATGGGATTCCATTTCATGAAAATGGAAAATGATGAAACTAGGGAAGAACAAAAAGAGGAAGATAAAAGCTAAATTTGAAGTGCATTTTATATTTCTTCTCATAGACCGCCGGCAGAAAACGGAGGTGAAATTGGCCCAGCTCAGAGGTGACTTTGATTACCAAGTCATTGTCCATTTCTAAATCTTCCTTTTGGAATCTGGAACCACAATGTCACCCAAGGATTTTTCTTGGTTTCTTCCTTTTGTTGATGAAGGTTTTCTATGTCAAGTAATAGATGTCACACAAGAACAAGAATAAAACAAAAGCAAAGTGTCAACATGCCACTCTGGCATCCGAATCCGTATTTTGCCAGACTAAGAAGATGATTTCAAGCACAACGAAACATGTTACAGGTTGGAAAAACTTTGGCACATGAAAGACAGTAAAAAATGCTCTGCCGGCAATTGATATTTGAGCTGATATACAAAAATGACCGGTTATTAAATAGTGAACAAAACTTGATCAACCATACATAAAGATACCAGTATCTTCTCGTTCAAAACTACACACTTGTCAAAGGAGTCGGCCCAAATTCATGTTTCTAGAAAATTTCCACATTTTGACCCAAGAAGGGAGCTGAGCAGCAGACTAGTTGAAACAGCAAGGGGGGAGGCCAATCATCCTTGATCCATCACCATTGATCAATCGATGTCTAAGCTTGAGTACGGTTCAAATCCACCCTGACAATCAGAAAAATCTAAAATGAAACTAGTCTCGTCTTCTAAAATGAAAAATCTAAGATTATTGCAACTTCCTTTTGACTTATCATACAGACAATTTATTCAATCTTTACACATTAAGATGTCAGAACAAACCGTGTGAATCTATCAAAGATGTTAGACGAATACATGCTAAATAAAGATATTCGTCCAATTTGGCTAACTTTTCATGAGAAAACATCCTCATGTAATTTGAACACCATTGTTCGTCTAGTTGAACGAATCACTTTAATCAATGAAGATAAAAAATCTGCCTTCATTGAATGAGAAGTAGGTATGTATCTCAAAAATCTAATTTTATTGAAAGATACTACTCACGGAACAGTCATCGTAAACACGCCATATTGTCTCGCCCAACAAATTTGCAACTGATAAGATCGTCAACTGAGGAAAGTAATTTTGCTCTGAAACTGGAATTGTGTTAGTTATTATCACCTCTTGAAATAGCCCACTTGATAACCTTTCTATTGCAGGTGGACTACAAAAAGAAAACACGAGTTAAGAACTTGAAAAAGAATACATAACAAATACAAAACATGCATTTTGATGCCAAATGTTTATTGAAGATTGACTGAACTTTTATAATATTTGCATGCATAATAATAAGCAATATTTTAAAAAGTCGTAGTTGAATTCGCAAACACATGCAGGAAATTTTATGGATCCTTTGGATCAAGTTATGAGAAATAGTTGAGGGAAAACTAACTTGATCCCCCCACCAAAAATGTGAGCTTAACTTATTACTTACCCATACATAAACTTTTAAACCAGACATTTTAATACTTCATCATTATACACCTAAACCATTAAAATTCATATAAAATTTCTTGTTTAGAAGCTCATGTCAACAGACTACTGAACTTTGCTTAGTTCTTTGAATTCAAAGTTGGGGACAGCAAACTATTCCCTAAATTCAATTTCTTGTTTGAGCAGGGTATAAGGATAATAAGAATTATCACAATCAACAACAATCTAAAATCAACTTAATACAATTTCCAACGAAAATCTCCTCCATATCCTGATTGAAAAGAACGAAAAAAAACAGCCACTTAAGCATATAGCGAGCACTTTTGAGTGAAATGGATGTCGGCGTTACAACTGCTATAGTCAGTGCAGTGAAGTTTTGTACATTTGTTTTACCTTAATATGACCAGCTTTGAGTGAAAAAAAAAATCAAGCATCAAGAGGACTAACCTAAAAACAGCATGGGTACTACATGCATAGACTTCTCTGGCCCCCTCTTGATGTAATAGTGCTGCACCTTTGGCTATAGTTCCTATAACAAATAGGAAATCCCATGGAGACTAGTCAGTAGATGCAACATGCATACAAATGAAAGATCAGCTGACGTAATAAAAACCGTTAACAAGCAAATAAATGCCATTATAATCTTTTATATCACATAACTGAAACAATGACCTCCATAGGTTGAAAATCTATGCTGAAGGTTGCAATTTCCATGTAACAGTTAAACAGAAACACTAGATTTACATCATGATGAAATTAAAAGATTAAATAATTTGAAAGTATGTCAAAGAAGAGCTTTCAGTGCAATTCTGAAATGCATATGGTTTTCCTTCTTATTTTATTCTCCATCCTATCAGAGTCAGAAAAATCTATATTAATCTCAACGGGCGTTGAGATAACGTGGAATTTACATCACATTCAGAATATTCATATAAATTAGTCAACTTTAAATTAATTAACTAAACTAAATGTCAGATGATAATTGCAACATTTGCACCTTCCAACCAAAATCCTCCCAGTCCTTAAAAAAATGTAAGAGCTACTTACTTTGAAAAAGAATTTATTTTAAAACTTATAAAGCACGCTCTAGACACGGGAGCAGAGTTTGACTTGGGTATCAATATTTTACTGAACTTTTGTTTGGTTCTATTGAGATCTGAATTTGAATGTTTAAAGTAGATTATTTTGGAGATTAATGACTGTCTATTTTCCCTCTAAGAACTACACTATATATGTTATGAATTGATGAATTCAAACTTAATGGGCCTTATTGTCTTCTCATAATTCCGCATCAGTTTGTCAAGTAACTACACCCACTTGTCCACTCCACCCACTTGTCCAATTTAGATTGATTGTCTGAATCTGTTTAATGATTAAAAAAATAAAAGAAGGGCAGTATTTACCAAAGAAAACTAATTGCATTATTTGTATATATATACACGAGTAATGAGGTATATATACTTGTAATTAGACACACTAGGTACACTTGTTAGATATTCTTTTTATATCAACTCTGTCTTTCAATTGGATGATATTCATTTTATAATTTCAATGACAACAAATTAGACGAGATTTGAATAGAAAAGAAGAAGTGTGTTGCGCAGCGAACCCGAACAACACAGAAAGAAACAGTAGCAATGAAGATTATAACCTTCCTATCATCCAAGGAACACCCAGAATATTTACCAACAACAGTAACATTAAACAACAAAATAGCATGAGAAATAGAAAAGACAACCACAAGTTAGAAACCAGTAATCCTCGAAAAACCCTAGGATAGCAATTCAACGATATTCAATAATCCCCTTACTCCCTCTCTTTTCCTTCTAGTTATACTAATCTAACATAATAATTACCAAAATACCCCTCTTGCTCTCCTTTCTCAACAAAGTGAGAGGGACGTAATTTATTAAATTCAAGGTTTTACCAATTGGTATTAGAGCCAAATTGTGGAGGTACAACTGGAATTTGTGAAGGAACGAATGCATGCTAGTCATGAAGAGCTTCGCTGGGAGTTGGAGGCGTTCAAAATTAATAATGAAGTAGTCCATGCTGGATAAAGTTCACCAACTGGTTCAACAGCTTGAAGACAATTTTACGGATCCGTTGTATCATGTTATTAAAGAAGCTGGTCTTTCGTTGGAACTGGTTCACCAAAGGCAGCCAGCTGATTGCAGACACCAGTAAGTTTCTAAATAAACTCGTCAACTATAGATCCATCTTTGCTGAGGTGATGTAGTTGGCTTCGTCGTTGCAAAATACAAGCCAAAGGAATACAAGAGTAAGAGCAAGTTAGACCTGCCATATTTCAACTGTCGTTGAATAGGCAACTATTTGGGAAATAATTGATTCAAACTGAGAGGAGTACAACCAGCTCATCACAAGGCAATTGTATCTCTATCGAACAGTGTGATTGAGATTTGGCTGGAAGTTAAGATTGTCAAGGAATTTACGTCGCGGGGGGAAGTGGGGGATAGTTACAATGACAACATTTAACAACTGATTTTTTCAAATGTGATAGTTATCGAAGGACAACTTAACAGCGAGACTTTGAGTTTGAGAGGGAAAAAGAGGAAAAGAGAGATTGGATTGAGAGAGAATCTCACTGCCAGGTGACGCCATTGAGGATGCACAAAACTTAAACTCTAATATCAAGATAGAATATAAATTTCTATAAAGTATATATTCAGAGAACAAGAATTGTGTAAATTTTAAACAGAACATACTCTCTTATCGTAGAATATACATTAAATACAAAGTAGCTTAAAGTCCATGTATAAGGCTATAAGTAAGAGTACAACAATATACTGAACACGCATAATACGTGAATAACTGGATACTCGGAGAGAGAAGATACTTACCAGAGGCATATGGATGGATTTTTCTCTCTTCAATCAAATTGTGGAGTGCATCAAGGCATTCAAAATTTCTTTGATTGGATTTTAGTACGGAAGAAAAGTCCAAGAAATGAAAGTTAATTTTTGATATTAGATATTTTGACAATCTCTCTGATTGTCTGATTTCATCAAAATATTATTCCTTTTTCGCCGAAACTACCAATCAGTGCTATTTGAGAAAATACTAATTTCAAAATTGTTAAATGAGCCTACAACTTTAAGTTTTTAGGATTTATGTTTTTATTTTAATTTTCTCCAATTAAAAAGAAATTGGTATAAATGACGTGTTTTTCTGTTTACTTTTTTAGAATGATTCTTGCCTAGCTTCTCTCGTATTTTCTTTCTTTCTCTCATTGTACATTCTTTCTTATAAAAAAATTATTTATACGGTGTCATAGACCTTCAGTTGAAAGGTGAAAACAAGATGAACTCGCAGCAAGGGCAATGAATTAAAAGAGTAACAAATATAGATTTATTCAACCATTTGAGAACTCACCAGCTGTATCTATCATGTCATCAACCATAACTGCCACTTTTCCCTTTACATCACCTATCAAATTCATAACCTGCATGATGGCATTGGAAATAAAGAAAGACATCAATAAGTAATATAGGAGAGCATCTGTTGCTTTGACGTTAAAATAAAAGCCTAGTCCAATTCGTTTCACCTTCCCCCTCGCACATTAAAAGGAAAAAGAATCATGACAAAAAATCATGATCAACAAAAAACAAGTCATTCTTTCGAATTAGGTAAAAAATTGGTTTTATATCTTATTACTTGTAGCCCAATAGTATTCAAATTTAAGAAATAAAATATAAATCTATATCTAAACATAGCAATCGATAATTTTTTTTTCGTTCAAAGAAACTACTCTATATTTCATTTTACTCCATAAAGTATTTTCCTGGACTTATTCTCAGCTCCTAACTAAATATGACAATTTCAATATTTGAAATCACTAACATAACGCTATTGGTATATTACAAATGAAGTTATTTGACAATGAAAAACAAGTAGCACACTGCACACACGACCAGTATTCCAACCATACCTTTATTTAGATTTATTAGAGTAATGTTTACCTCAGCAACATTGTGCCCATGGCGTCTCTTATCTACAATGGCTAGAGGTGCGTCAGATAACTTTTTGGCAAAGGCACGTGCTCTGGCAACACCCCCAACATCTGGTGAAACCACCACCAAATCATCAGAACATATAGTTTTGCTGGCGAGATAGTCCAATATTACAGGCTAGTAGACAAAAACACACCAACAATGAATTCCAAAGTCAGAAGTTAACTCAACTTCTCAAATTCCAAGCATGATAAGAGATGCCTATGTTTTATAATTTCCTATAAATTTGCCATATTGATGAAGCAATAATCAAATTTAGTAGCACCTGAATTAGTTGAAAATGAAAAATATAAACATCATTTCATAAGTTAAGGAATTAAAATCCATGTGTTACCAGTTCCTTAATTTTATGAATAATGTTAGACATTTTTTCTAATTTTACATTCTAATATTACATTCTAACGTGATGTTATTTAAATTATAAAAGTTGAAAACAATAAAGTAATGACATGTAGATGCATATCAATTAATAAGTTTAGAATGTAAAATTAGAATGTTTAGAATTATCTTAATTTTATAGGCTAAGCTAAATATACAATATGTGCCTTACAATTTAGGATGCAAAATCCTTAAAAAACTGATGGTTGTGATATATATTATAAAGAAGACAGATATAGGTTCTCTACCTGACCATACACATGATCAACTGGAATATCAAAATATCCCATTGCTTGCCCCGAATGTAGGTCACAAGCAAGAACACGGTTTGCACCTGCCTCTGTTATCAAATTTGCCACAAGTTTGGCAGCAATGGATTCTCGCCCTTGAGTCTAAAATAAAAGTGAACGTAGTTGTTGTTCAGTAGAACATCATGTATCATTTTAACTCCCATGGGGCAATGAATGCACCCAACAAGACAATCGTTAAAATATGTTTTGACAAATATATTTTCAGAAATTTTTAGCTGGTAAACATAATATTTTCGGACATCTATAAAATAAATATCTTAATGTGCACAAGGAGGATAAAATATTTAGATGGGAGTGAAGATTAAAATTGCATCCATCCTCTTAAAAAGGATAAAAAAAGTGTATCCCCCAACCTGGTTATGTAACAAGAAATGGTCATATTATCAAATCTACTAAAATATGAGCAAATAATTTCAAAATTACTGTCATTATTTACCTTAAAATTTGAGCATTTAAGTTGTGAAAGGTACAACTCATCGTTTAAAAACAATACGCAACACAGATTTAATAACCAAGCAAGAGATTCAAATGTAATTCTATTGAGCGGTATTTGGGTGTCGATTTATGTGAGGGTGAATGAATGAAGATTGACATCAATACATGATGTAGGATATGTGCTTCTAGATATATATTCATGAACG
>CM039522.1:0-290962 GCA_022433055.1 Begonia peltatifolia
ATATTTTAATAAAAGAGAAAAATAAGATTTTAAAAGTCACAAAAAGAAAATAACAATGCCGAGGATTAAGCATGGGCAGAACTGGACCGCGAACCAAGAATCAGACATGACCTACAGTTTTTGTCTGGTTTTAGTCCCCAGGGTGATGGACCATGATCCGGTCCGAGGTCGATGGAGCTGAAGACGTCGGTCCGGTCCTCAGTCCACTGCCCGAATTCCCAAAGAATCGAGACCGAACTTAAACCAAATTCGTTCGACCTTCGCCTTTGACGATTGAACGAGTCTTCGGCCAACTCTTCAGTCTTCACTCATCAGTCGCCTCTAAATCCCTAACAGGCGAACACTCGAGTCCGAAGTCTCCCGAGTCCCAACCTCTGCATACCCGACCTGCGTGTTGCACTCCCCGATTTTGGTCTCCCCTGCTCCGAACTCCGACCCCCGAGATTCGACTTGTCGAGCTTCAGAATTTCTAAACACCCGACCTCCGACTTGCGAGTTGCAACCTCCGAAGTCCGAAGTGCAAAGTCCTAAACACCCGACCTCGAACATCTGGTCCGAACAACTGACCTCCCTGCTCCGTGCTCCGTGCTCCTTGCTCCTTGCTCAGTGCTCCGTGCTCCCTGCTCCCTGCTCTAGTTCGGCTTGCTTTTGTAGTCTATCCATTCACTGGACTCTAGTGTCCTCTCCTACTCCTCACGGCTCATTATACCATACAGTCTATATGTTCTATGCATTGATTCTCTATTTTTGGTTTTTTTTGTTTCTTCGCATTTCTCATATGATTTCATTCTCAATCTTTGTATATTCTAATGTCTTCATGAACAAACAGTCTATATGTTTGTGATATTTAGTTGTGGACTACTTAATACTTAATTTTATTTGAATAAAATGTTTAATCTTAATTCTACGTAAAAATTATAGACACTTCTAGGTGCTCACTGCTCATTTGTTCCCTGCTCAATGCTCACTGTGCACTGCTAATTGCTCACCTCACTGTATGTGTTTATTCTTTATTATGTAATTTTTGTGTTAGTAAAAATTAGGTCTGATGAAAGACTCTTCGAAACTGTTGACCGAAAGCATTGTGATTTTTGTTTGCTGTTTAGAATTTTAGGTTCTTTTAATTGTGTAATTTTATGTTTGCTGTTTAGAATCAATGTGTTCATTCTGTTGATTTTTTCGAATTCAATGTGTTGATTCATTTGGACAATCTAACCAACTTTGTCCTTTAAAACTGTTGAGGGCAAGAGTGCTAGTATATCCATATTTACTATGATGGGTGCTAGAGAATTTCTAGCTAAGATGATTATAATCGATGAATTGACATTGAAAGTGGTAGAAGGAATTAGTTTCATGACATTTTGTCTGTATCTAAACCCGAAGTTTATTATGGCATCTCGGAGGACAATAGCAAGAGATATTCGAGACATATTTCAGAAAGAAAAACAAAAGTTGAAATAGTATTATTTTTCAACATCACAGAGGGTGTGTTTGACCACTGACATGTGGACCTCTATTCCGAATTTGAATTACATGGTGCTGACATATCATTTCATTGATCAAGATTGGTGTCACGGTCCTACTTTCGAGAGGGTTAATAAGACCGTGTGGCACCCACTGTCGCAGTTCCAATGGGTCAGCCTATGAGCACGCCAACGGCAACGAGTGCCAACTTCACTAGAATGGGCTTTTTGTCTAGCGAGTAAGCAATGAGTAGACGAGATTATCCAAAAAGAGCATCATTGAGTATTGTGAGCGTAAAGAGAGAGTGTGTAAAAAGCTTGTTCATTAGTATTGATGAAGTGCCACAGATATTCTTCAAGTAAACTGTTGAAGCGTTCCGTCTGACCGTCTATTTTGGGGTGATAACTGTAAGAGATATTCAAACTAGATCCAAGTAACTGAAATAATTCCACTCAAAAGGACCCAGTGAATCGGGGATCTCTATCACTGACAATGCTTTAAGGAATTCCCCATAACTTAACTACATACTTGAAGAAGAGTTGGGCAGTTGTCTCTGCAGGATAGTGTCTCGGAGCAACAATGAACGTGGCATACTTAGAAAATTGGTCGACAACCACTAATATTGCTTCAAAGTCGTTGGCAGATGGCAAGTTCGTGATGAAATCCAAGGAAACGCTCTCCCAAGGCATCTCTGGTACTGGTAGAGGTTCTAGTAGGCCCGCAATCTTATTCCTTTCCACCTTGTCTTATTGACACAGCAAACATGTTTTGATGTACTGCATAACATCACCATTCATTTGAGGCCAGTAGCATCCTCTTTTCAAGAGGGCATAAGTCCGCTGTCATGCTGCATGACCGGCACACAAAGTGTCGTGGCATTCCCGTAGAAAGGTACGTCGTAAGTTATTGCTTCGAGGTACATACAAACGGTTTCCTTTTGTGAAAAGCAAATCATTTTCAATCCAAAATTGTCGAGTCTTTCCTTCTTTCACAAGTTGCATAACCGCCCGAGCTGCAGGGTCGTCTTGTAAACTATCTCGGATACAATCTTTCAAAGATCTATTAACTTTGCTTGCTTGAAGTTGAGATAGATAACATAGGCTTGCTGCGCACTCTACCTTCCGACTCAATGCATCGACTACCTTATTGTTCTGACCTGACTTATGTTTGAAGTGGAAATCTAATTCTGAAATTAATTCATACCAACATGCCTTTTTGGCTGAGAGTTTAGGTTGCTCAAAGAAATGACAAATTAAGTTGTTGTCTGTCTTTACGATGAACTTCGACCCAAGCAGATACTGCCTCCACACATGGAGACAATGTACTACAGCCAACATTTCTTTCTCGGAGCCGATGTATTTTCTCTCAGCCTCTTTCAACTTGCGACTTTCAAAGGCGATAGGATGGTCATTCTGCAACAGGACTCCTCCTAGAGCAAAATATGAGGCATCAGTTTCTACTTCAAAAGGCTGAGTGACATCGGCTAGTGCAAGCACACGCTCTTGTATCATAGCTTCTTTCAAATTGGCGAATGATTTTTGGCATTCAGAGATCCACGTCCAAGACACTCCTTTTTTTAAGAGTTCTGTTAGGGGTGCAGCTCTCTTCGAAAATCCTTCTACAAATCGTCTACAATAATTGGCAAGCCCAAGGAAAAAACGTAGTTCAGCGACAGATGTTGGGGTCTTCCAATCTTTGATCGCTCTTATATTATCAGTGTCCATGTGAAGAGGACCATGCTTAATAATGTGGCCAAGAAATTCAATGTTCTTCTGAGCAAATGAGCATTTCTCTTTCTTCACATATAATTGGTTTTCCTTCAGCTTTTCGAAAACTAGGCGGAGATGAGCTTTGTGTTCTTCTAGGGTTTCGCTATAGACAACGATGTCATCAAGGTACACGACGACGAACTTATCAAGGTACTCGTGGAATACTTGATTCATGAGGGTGCAGAAGGTTGCAAGGGCGTTTGTGAGCCCGATTGACATTACCAAGAATTCGAAGGCTCCATACCTTGTTACGCACGTTGTCTTGGGTTCGTCACCCTCTGCAATCCTTACTTGGTAATAGCCAGACCGCAACTCAAGTTTGGTGAAGTACTTAACCTTATATAATTGATCGAAACGATCGTTGATGAGCGGAATGAGATACTTGTTGTGTACCGTGACTTTGTTGAGTGCTCGGTAATTTATACACATCCGTAAACTTCCATCCTTTTTCTTTTGGAATAGCATCGGTGCTCCACAAGGTGCTTTAGCAGGTCTGATGAATCCGGCCTCTAGTAAGTCGTTTAATTACTTCCTTAATTTTGTCAGTTCTAGCGGAGCTATTCTATACGACGCCTTTGCAGGAGGTTTAGATCCTGGGCTCAGTTCAATATGATGATCGATGTCCTTTCGTGGAGGTAAAGTCTTAGATAAGCACTCGGGCATGGTACCCCTGAACTCTTCTAAGACTTATAAGATTTCAGGGTGTATTATTTCTTTCTTTTCTGGCTTATCTCCAATGACACAATCATATAAGTTAGATCATCGTGCTTCAGCCCTTTCTTGAATTGCATAGCAGAGATCGTCTTTATGTTGTTGGCACTTGGTTGTTTAAGAATCGCAGAAACAACAGTTTGGTTGTTACTTGTGATAATTAAACATTTTGCTGAGGGTATTGGATGACTTTATGTTCTATCAAGAATTCCATCCACAATATGGTGTCAAAATCATACATTTGTGCTACGACAAAATCAATGAGTCATGTCCATGATCCTAGTTTCAACTGGACTCTTTTTACGACCCCAAGCACCGACATCGCTTTTGCATTCACTGTTTTCATCCTGCCATCATTCTTTTCTAGCTTCAAACCGAGACGGTGAGCTTTTTTCTTCGTAATGAAGTTATGAGTAGCTCCCGAGTCTATCATTGTACTCTTAGTAGACTTATTATTGATGGATGACTCTACATACAAGAGACCTTTATCTTGGGTGTTCGCTCTTTCATCTGTTGTTGTACAGCTGATAAGAATGTCATAGTCCCAATTTCTGCAAGTTCAGAGGCTTCTTCTTTTACAAGTTCTTTAACCGAGTTGGCATCATGAATCGAAGCTTGTAAGGCAGTTAGGGTCGATCTATGTGGACACTCAGCTACTCGATGGGGTCTCTTGCATAGAAAACATGATATATGCCTATTTGTTGGTCGTTGGTTGCTAGCACTTCTTGGTGCTTTGTAACCTTCCCTTGGGACAAATGATTACTTTTCAACAGTTCCTGTGTTCAGTTTCTGGAACTTGATGGAGTTTGAGCTACTAGGAGTGTTCTTCTTTGGCCCAGGGTTCTCGGTATTATAATCGAACAATCGCTCTGTTGCAGCAAGTGCGTTTGAAAGGTTTTGCACTCTTTGTTTATATATTTTGGTCTTGGCCCAAGGTTTAAGACCTTCAATGAAAGTTAAGATCTTATCTTTCTCTAACATATCTCTAATATTCAACATAAATCCTAAAAACTGTTTGACATATTCGCGAATACTTGCAGTCTGCTTTAGTTCTCGAAGTAATCTGCGAACGTTGAATTCAACATTCTCTCGAAAGAATTGATCCTTCAGTTGTCTTTTTAGTTCTTCCCAAGTATCAATCAGACATTCAGCAATACTAGTATCATGGTATTTTGATCTCTACCAAAGTTTTGCATCACCAGTAAGATGCATTGTGGCCAAGATTATTTTCGATTCACCATCTGTTATAGTAGACTTGGAATATTGTTCCATATCGAAGATGAAATTCTCTATTTCTTTTGCATCGCGAGCTCCCCCAAAAGGTTTTGGCTCTGGGATTTTTACTCGACTAAATTCAGCAGCAGTGGTAGCTTGGGTTTGACTCCCCATGGCTCTCATAGTAAGATTCAATTTAATGTTGATCTCGACAGTTTCAGCCCTGAGAGAATCAACCATTGTTTTGAAGTCTTTGATCATATGGGAAACAGTTACCCATAGTCGGGTATGAGCTACCTCGATCTCTTCGACACGCTCCATGATCCCAACTATATTGTTTGTGGAACTTTCTCCCGTTTTAACTCTCTTTCCCTTTTCTTGTCGGGACTCGAGGGTCTCTACTCAATTCATCAGCTCTGGAATCGGTATGGCGTCTATCCTGTTGTGAACAACTGCAATTTCAGCAGGAAATTCAGATATTTTCTTCATTCATTCTTCTATGAATCGAATGTTTTCCGATATCTTGTAGATATCGTATTTCTTCTTTCAACTTGACAAGGCGCTCAAGTTGTTCTGATGGTGAATTCAACCTTTCCATGGAATTTTTCTTCAGCAATTTTGAGCCAACCTGGCTCTAATACCAACTGTCACGATCCTACTTTCGAGAGGGTTAATAAGACCATGTGGCGCCCACAGTCGCAGTTCCAATAGGTCAGCCTATGAGCATGCCAACGGCGCTGAGTGCCCACTTCACTAGAGCAGGCTTTTTGCCTAGCAAGTAAGCAATGAGTAGACAAGATTATCTGAAAAAAGCATCATTGAGTATTGTGAGCATAAAGAGAGAGTGTGTAAAAAGCTTGTTCATTAATTGGCAGCAAATTTCATTGGTGGGTAGGGGGGTCTACGTGCTATCATGGCTCTCCCCCCTAAAGAACAATCTGTACAATTTCCACTATGGCAGGAGTATACACGCTATAGTGGCGAGGAGTCATTTACAATGAAAAAAAAGGTAACAGATACAACTGAAGTGCTTACAAAAGAAATAAACATACTTAATAGCATAGGCGGCCAAAGACAATATGCCTTAGACAAGCCCGGACCTTGACAACTAGCGTGTACAAAAAAATATCTTGAATTTTTGTTTGATTCCGAACCATAAGGGTGAGACCATTGGTAAAGAAATTGAAAAATGTTTGCTTAAGTGGGAGCTTGAAAATGTTCCCACCATCACCGTTGACAATGCGTCTTCCAACGATGCCGCTATCTCTTATTTGACGAAGACAATTAGAAATTGGAAAGGGTTTATTTTAAACGACAATCATATGCACATGCATTATTTTGTACATGTCCTGAACTTGATTATTTCTGACGGTTTGAAAGAACATCAAACATCCATAGCCAGAGTAAAGACAAGTTGTAAAGTACATAAGGTCTTCTTCAGAATGATTGCAACTGTTTAAAACCTGCGTTGATACAGTGAAAATTACTTGCAAATCTAATTTGTCGCTCAATGTTCCTACTCGTTGGAACTCAACATATTTGATGCTGGCAAACGCTGAGAAGTTTGAAGCGGCGTTTGAAGAACTTGTAGAGAATAAAAGCTCTTTTGTGCAAGAAATGGGAATGGAAGGTGCACCCACAATAGAAGATTAGGCATGCATTCGAGAATTTATTAAATTCTTAGAGACATTTTATAAAATGACACTTCATGTTTCTGCTTCTCTGCATATTACAGCAAATATGTACATAGACAGAGTCTGCAATTTGAATATTGCTATTGAGAAATATGGTAACGGCGAGAATATAACTCTGATACGAATGGTCAACGAGATGATTAAAAAAATTTGACAAATATTGGGGATCATTCGAAAAAATAAACATGTTTGCCTATGTTGCACTTGTTCTTGATCCAAGCTGCAAAACAAAATTTTTATAGCATTGTTTAAACATTTTATTTGGAAGTGAAAGAGTTGTAGAATACGTAAAGTAAGTAGAGGATTTAATTCAAAAGTTGTATACAGAATATAAAGGTGATACAACCAATGAAGACCAACCTCCTAGCAGCAGTAGTCAACAAAGATCTCCAAAGTCAATGAGTTTTTTGGCACAAGCTAGTTCAAGTGTGGTGTACTCTATGTTTTATGATCCGAACAATTATTCTGGGATATGTAATGAAACTACTGAGTCAGAAATTGATCTATATTTGTCTGAGAAGTTAGAGATTGTTCAAAATAGTTCTGACATTTTATCGTGGTGGAAGAGGCACTCCGAGAAGTATCGAATTTTGAGTGTCATTGCAAAAGATATATTGATCATTCTCATTTCTACCGTGGCGTTAGAGTCTATTTTTAATTGTGACGGTCGTGTTCTTGACATTTTTCGCATTCCTCTAAGCCCACAAGGTGTTGAAGCTCTGATATGCTCACAAAGTTGGATAAAAACTTTCAACCCTTTTAAAGTTTCTACAGATGATTTAGAAAATAATAGTACTACGACATTGACACCTATACAAGAAGGTTCGATCATTCTAATATTTATTTATTGTACATGTTTATCTCTAAAGTCTAACTTAATGATTAACTAATGTCTTCAATATTGTTATTTTGCAGATGTCGTTGACATAGATCCTTCCGATGATAATTTTCTAGAAGATCAAGATGACATATCGATGACTTGATATTGTGGTTGTGGCAATTTTTTGGATTGATTGTTTGGTTGGTGCCATGAAATTCACTATGTACTTGGATTTGTTATTTAGATTGTACTTTTAAGTTTTAAAGTATTTGGATTAATTTTGAATATTGACTTTAATTTCTTAGCTTGTATTTTAATGTTTTGACTATATATTTGGATTTTTTTTTTGGTTGTATATTAGTTTTTTATATTACATAATTAGATTTATTTGAATGTTGCATTTCTTTTTATTTTAATGTTTGATCGTTAAATTTAGATTTTTAGTTTATATGTTACATAATTGTATTTATTTTGGATGTTGTATTTATTTTGTTATATTTATCATTTTTTTAAATTTTATCATTTTTCTTAATTTTTTAGTTTAAAAAAATTATATATATATATACCTTGGGCAGAACCAGGCCAACTGCTCACTACTCATGGCTAGGCTCCTGGTACGCACTGTCCTGCTCGACCACATCTACACCACATAACACAAAGTAAACCTAATGCTCAATAACTAATGCGTAATGAAACGTAAAAACTATCAATGCAATCTCTACACTCTCTCTCATGTTGTTGTTTCCTGCCATTGTTTCGTACGATCCTCACACTGAGTTGGAAAGCGGTACATGTCACACCATTCGCTCGTACTTAAAAACCATGCTCAAATTCATTTTCGTAACACTTTTCAAAAATATGATGTATGACTGAAATAAAACGTACAAAACATGAAAATCATTCCTACAGTCCTATGGTGTAGGCCCATAAGGGCAAAACACTTGCAAACACTACTTACCTGGCGTCCTTAGCTTCTGTGGTGCTCGATCTTTATCCAATACTCAGGCTCAACTCATCACATAACCAATTCATATCAAAACTTATCCTAGAATTCATCCTACGCACTAAGACTATGATTACAAATCCAGCCCATGAAAATCCAACAAAACAACTCGCTAACTAATCTCGGCCAAAAATTAAACTAAACTTCGAATGCGCATAACTTTTCCTACGGTTATCGGAATCACTTGATTTCAGTGGATAAACGCTCCTAATGGAGCCTATTTTAACATGCCAAAAGGGTTTCTAAAATGATTAATCACAGCTAGGTGAAAAACACCAAAAACATAATCTGATTTTGGCCTAAAATTCCACAATTTTAGTTTTCAACTCAAACTCACTCATTTTCCTTACTATTCAGTCACATTCTAACCTATTAAGCGTAATCTAACAAAATTTGGAGGTTTTCAATCCAGGAAACTGAAATGCCCAGCTCACCCCTCTAGATTTTTCTCCCAATTTCGGGCATTTACCGCCTATGGCTCAAACACTCACACCTTCCCCTCTAAACCTCTCAGAGTTTTGCATAAAACCAACAGAAATTAAATCCAATCAAATCCTTACACAATTGGCCATCAGAACAAGAGAGATTTACTAGATTTTTCGTCGAGTTTGGGCGCGGGAAGGAGGTAGGAAACCGAGTAGAAGCTCGGTTCGTCGAAGAGGAGGTTGAAAATTGGCCGAATGTAGCCGGAAAAAGCTCGTTGTTGGGAGGGAAAATTGCCCGCGGCTCGAGTTCTTCCTCTTCGTGGAAGACTTCGGCCGAGAGAAAAACAAGAGTGGCTTCTTACCAAAGCCACTCTTGTTTAATAATAATTTTTTTATTAATTTAATTTATTACAAATTACCTTAATGCCCTCACGTGTTTTAATTCACCAAAATTTATGACAATTTACGTTCTTTCGTTTTGAAATTCTGAAATTTCCTCCAAAATTCTCTCCTCACGATTTTCATTTTATAATTTCCTTTAAAGTTTACTCGTGGATTTTATGCCAAAAAAAATTACGTTATTTGCAAAAAAAAATTCTTTGGTTAGAGCGGTAATTTAATTTGCCCAAAAATTTTTGGGTCTTACAATTGACCTAGATAGAGAAATGATTGTTAAGTTAAAAAATGAGCTTAATAAGTCTTTTATCATGAAGTAAACCCTCCATTCCCCTCCCCTCATGGTGTTCTCTCTCTCTCGGCTCCCTCTCCCTACGCCGCCACCCCCATTTTCTCTCCCTCTTTTGGAAGATAAATATAAGATTTACATTTTCTAAGTGATTGAGTTTAGTTTATACATATAGGTGTTGATTCTAGTGAGGACTTCTTATGGGTTTGAGTTTGACAAAAACCCACTAAGCTCCTCTCTACTCCAAGGTAGGATTTATGTTTTTTTAGTTGGGTTAATTATGTTTTTGGATGATTAATGATAGATAGTATGTTTATGAGTGATTTGTGGTGGAATTTAAGGAATTTGGTTGAAGTTTTGAAGGATGACCACGAAAATTAGGGTTATTTGTTCAAAATTTGTGCATTTATGATTATTGATGATAAATTGGTTGTTATTGGTGGTTAAGAATGATAATACATGAAGTTTGAAGCGGAAAAAAAAACTAAAATTTGAGCATGCCTGGTTTTGGAATTTTCAGACAAAACTAGGGTTAGCCAATTGGAAAACTGTTTTAATGGGGGGTAATATACACTTAAAGGAGACTATTGGCTTTGGCATTAATGGATTCGGATAACCGAGTCAAAAGTTATAAATTTCTGAAGTTGGTTCAATTTTTAGGCAAAAATCCGGGTTTTATGATTTAAGTTGATCGGATTGATTTATGTTTGACTAACATGAATCAATTATAAGTTGTATTTGTGATTGAAGTAATAGCTATGAAGGTTAATGTTAGAATGATATGTTATAGTTTTCAAGCTCAAAGAAAGTGAACAAGCAGCTTAAATTTTTAAGGATCTAAGGTAAGTGGGTGTGATAGATGTTCGGCCCTACATCACAAGGGTACTAGGATGCTAAGTCTGATGGATTACTTTGATTGAATGTATTTTTTTTTTAGATGTATGTGTTATGGGTAGAGGAAGCTATGTATTTATTAAATTGTTAAGTTTCATTAAGTTCAAGATTATGTACCTTGTTGAGCTAATGTTATGATGCTTAAAACCATGTTATTTTCATATGTGCAATCAATGTTACATGCATCATATTTTACGAAGCATACAAAATGTTTAGCATGCATGTTGTAAAAGAAAAAGAAGAGATAAGAAGATGTAAAGTATATAATCGGTTAAGTGGTGGGACTGGGCAAGTATGACCATGATATTTGTCCCTCTCGGGGGACCATGAATTTGTCCATGTATTGGACCAAGAAAAACTATGTAAGGACCATGAATTTGTCTATGCATTGGACTAAGAAAAACTGTCCATAAGGACCATGAACAAGATCCATTCGCCTATTCCCCCATTCGAGCTCCTTTAACCTATGTCAAGTGAAAGAATAAGAAATAAGTGAAAGCGCACATTTTTACGAAGCATGCATACATGAGCATTCATTTGCATATTGCACCTCTTATTAAGCATTAGACCCATAGTTTAAATCTTGTGATGTAGGTGACGAGTTAGAAGGTGAGGATGTCAAACTTTAAGATGATGTTTAGTTTCGGTTACTAGATGGTGCTCATAGCAGAAGTTTGTGGCTGGCAAGGCAATTTTGACCCGTGGTTGATACTCCAAACAATTTTTGGTATATGTTCAATTTGTTCAATGAATTTGAAAGTTTAAGTTTAAGTAGAAAAGAACCTCATATTTTGATGAATATTGGGGTTGCTTGGGAATTACTGTGTTTTAAACGAACGTTCGGAAGACAAGGGTTTTCCACGTGTTTTAAAGTTTCCACTACGCATTTTCTATTCGATTTTATGAATTATGATATGGAACATATTATTGGGTAAAAGAAGTATGTTTTGAAAGGTTTCAAGTGGGTTTATGTGTTATGGAAGTTGGGTAGAATGTTTGATAAAATTTATGAAGAGTTATTAGGTGAAGGAAAAAAAAAGAGGAAAAAAAGAAGAAAGGGTGAGTTGGTGCGCGCGGGGCAACGCAGTGTGCGCAAGGAGTGCACTTGCGTGCCTAGTCAATCGATCGACATTGGGGCGTGATCGATTGGCATTGGGGAGTGATCGATCGGCGAACGATGGTGTTCACGAGGTGCAGGCAGAGAGCCCGTCGATTGATCGACTAACGAGGGGCGATCAATCGGCTCTTGTGCGTGCAACCCATTTGCCACAGAGCACGCATCTGGGCAAGTGATGCACGCGCATCTGGGTGAGTGATGCGTGCGCATCTGGCCGAGCGATGTGCACCAACAAAGTGATGTGCACGCCGACCGTGCGATGTGTTTTACATTTTTTTTTTTAAAACCAAACCAACTTTGAAAGATTTCTTCTAAATTATTTCATAAATGTTTCCCAGTTATTTTGAAAGAATTTAAAGGAGCTTAAAGTCCAAGTTCAGTCGTTTTTCTTTAAAAAAAATGAAACTTACTTAGAAGTTTAAACGGCAGAGTCAAGTCAAGCATTACCACTCATGATGGGTTGTGACAGAGAAGCAAAAGGAGACCCTTTTGCTACTCACACCTAGGAAGGTGTTTGTTTCACACACATTTCTTCAAGAAATATGTTTGTTTTTCACCTTTATGAATAGAAGATTCAGCAAGCTTCAAAGATCATTCGAAAGAAGAAAAATTTCTACATCCTCAACTTGTAGAAAAGAGAAGAGACGAAAGTTTTCTCTGAAAAAAGGGAGAGAAATAATGATAATTTTTTAAGCGAGAGAAAAGAAAGAGTGCGAAGAAAAAATAAGTGTAGTGCTTTTGTGCACATTGAGAGTTCTAAAAGTGATGATTTCTCTTAATGAATATTTTTTAGAATATTCGATATTTAGCAAAATATTATAAATCTTATTTTTAATAGTGAGATCTTTTTGGACTCGATCCCCGTGGATTTTTTTTTTTATTTGGGTTTCCACGTAAAATTTTTGACGTTCATTTTTTACTATTATTTTTCTTACTTCTTGGCCGTTATAATTTTACGACATGGGAAAATATTCCTGATATTTTTTAAATCGCATTTGCTATCGTTTCTCCTAGCGCTTGAATAGTAGTGTAATTGTACTGTGTAAGTAAATTTTATCTAAAAGACTAGAATTTAACTAGACCGTTTGTGACTTTCTAGCTTTTCCGAGAAACTTAATTGGAAGGGTAATTTTGTGTAAAGAGATTACCAATAGTATTCTTTCCTCGGAATTATCCTGATCAGTACTTTCCATATTTTACAGCGGTGATATTATTATTATCATTCATGCAAATTTCGTTGTTATTTTCTCAAGCCATTTTTTGTTATGTAATTGAGAAGTTTTCTCATCTTACTCCGGAGACCAAAGACCTTTCCTCAGCTTCTGCATGTAACAGCAAGAGTGTCTTCCCATGAAGAGTCCCACCCAAACTTTGACGCCCAAAGATTGTATGGTCAGAGAAGTCGAAAGTTAACGGAGTGGAGGCCTTTATGAACTAGAGGCAGCCACGATTTGAGATGGAGGGTTAAAGGAAAATTACTATGACACAAGAAATACCCAGAATCGTCTAATGGATCTTTCTGGAAATTTGAAAGTTGCTTAGGCTACTTGGATGTCTGATGGATCCCAGCGGCATGGCACTTAGGCTTCTGTCGAAATTGATCATTCTAGAGATAATCACGCCAATTAGATTTTTTATCCTTGTGTTGCGCAGGCAGTGTTAGCTCAGAGAAAACTTAATCAAGACAGAAGTTGATATCAGGCTACCATTGTTGGTCTACGTTTCGAAGGAATTGATCGGAATACTGTGTTTTTGAAAGTATGTCAGTTAACAAATTTCAAAGTTTAAAATTTGATATTTACCTTTACAATAAGTGAAATCAATAGTGAAATCCACGTGTAAAGTTAAACTATTTTACCCTTTAAATTTATTTTAGAATATTAAAAATAGAAAGAATTTAGTAATTTACAAAATATTTGCATTAAAAAAAAAATACAATTTTTACGTAGTTAGATTAGATATACGAAAAACAACTTGTTATATTATTACAATCAATGCATTAATTACAATTTTCCAGTAAAAAGCATAAATCTTAATTTAGCTGTAGGTCAAAAGTTACCCAACAAGAGTCGTCGCATCCGAACATCACTTCTGGAGTTACAAAACCCGCTTTACCAGCTCCCCATTGAATCTCTCCTTTCTCCCATCTTGCTCGGCCGTGCTTCCATGTTTTGTTGAGCTCTTTTCGTGGCAAGTGAAGCCGGTTAATTCATTTTTTTTTTTTTTTGCGACGATGTCATCCATCACTTCCGTCGAGTTGAATTATCTCGTCTTTCGTTACCTTCAGGAATCAGGTTTCCCTCTGTTTTGGTTATGGTCTGATTCTTTTTACCCTTTGTAATTGAATTTCAATTTTTTTTTTCTCTTAGCTTTGTCTTGAATGGACTTCTTTTTATGATCTAACGAGGGGGTTTAAGCTAGTTTCCTTCCATCTTCTGGTCTGTTAAATTTAGGTTTCTAAGTATAATTGAGTGATTGTATTTGATCCTATTATGGGTTTTATGGGGTCTACTACAGTTTCAAAATGATATTAACACAGTACTTGCAGAAAGCTTGCACATCATGCCACCTTAAACTTATTGTTCAAGTTCGATTAGGAACCTACGATGACTTGTTCATGCATGGAACATACCTTAATCAGCGGAGTTTTATCAAGTTTTAGAGATATCTTTACTGATATTTTTACTCTAAGAAACAAATTTTTGAAATTAAATTCTTGAAATATTTGAAGCAGCAGTTTCATTGTCAGTTATATCTAGGATTAGAGGAAACGTGCCAATTATGCATCTAGTATTCTTTAGAGGAGACATGGAATTTTCCTTTTACTTCACATCTTTATAATTTTTGTTTATAATCATTGCTTGATAAATTTGCATCTAATTATATAAACTAGGTTTGCTTTAACACTTATGATTTCTGTGTAAGGTCCAATTATTACTTGGTCATAAAATCTTATATTGTAAAGTTTTTCATTTCATTGTTTGTCTAACTTTTCTTTCTGTTGTAGGTTTTACACATTCAGCTTTTTCCTTAGGGTATGAGGCTGGAATCAACAAGTGTACCATTGATGGCAACTTGGTTCCACCTGGTGCCCTGATTACTTTTGTTCAAAAAGGTCTTCAATACCTAGAGATGGAGGCAAATTTGAACAATGTTAGATTTTTTTAAAAATCCATCTTCTTGCATCCTATTGAATCTTTTCCAAGTCTCACTTTTTGAAATTGAAGTTTATCTTTATGCTCAATTTGCCAGAGCGATACAGATTTGGATGAAGATTTTTCGTTCTTACAACCTTTAGATCTCATTACAAAGGATGTGCATGAATTGAGGCAACTGATCAGAGAAAAGAAGAAAAGTCTAGATAAGGATAAAGAATTAGATAGAGAACATGAAGTAGAGCGTGGACGCACAAAAGAGAAGGAGAAGCGAGAAAGGGAGAAGGAACGACATGAAAGAGAGAAGGAACTTGAGAAGGATAGAGATAATAGGGATAAGGAGCATGAAAAGCAACACACAGATTGCACTGACAAAGACATTGTTATGGTTCAAGAAGAAAAGGTTAATCTCAAGCAAGAAGAAACGCAACTGTCTGGCGGTAAGTCTTAAGTTGGAAGTTTGAGCACTTGGCTCTCTTAATGAATTATATGTTAAAATTTTGAAATATGGCTTTCTTTTTTAACTTAAGTGCTGGAGTTCAATCTTCGGTCCTGCGAGTTTCCCAGTAGCCTTGGTAGTCCCGTGCACTAACGAGAAGAAGAACACACAACACACCACAAATTCTGATAACCTTAGACTTGCAATATACTTATAAGCAAATAACAACTAACATATGTTTGTTCTCCAAATGACAAGCTCCTAAAAAACTCCTATCTCTCTTCCTGAAAACCTCGCCAGACAATCATAACAAAAAACAGTCTGCTCCCACAAAACACATTCCACTAATAACAACCATTTTCCCTTCATACTATAATATTTACTTAATAACCCCTTACTTGACGAAGCTGGTGCAACACATAGAATAATATCTCTTTTTCAACCTCTACCTTTTTAACTATTGATTTTGTGGCAATTGCTTGTGCTGAAAATAGTGATTGGTGTATATCATATATGTGAGTATACATATTAATCTGCATAAACTAATTTGTTCATATATGTTTTTTCAGTTTTATATGATCGCAAATCCACCATCTGTTTTAGTGGATACAGATGTGTGGAGCAAGGGTCATCATTTTCCCTGTAGTTGAGTACTCAACTTGCTAGCTTGGAAAAAATAATTTAGGGCCTTAACTGGTTTATGAAAACTTTTAAAAAATAATTTAGAATGACTAGGGAAGATCTTAGATTTTATAAAACATGAAAAAGTGAGGCAAATTTTTTAGTCTTTCAATGCATGATCAGAGATATGATATTTATACCCTATCATCCAGGTGAGAAATGAAGGTAAAGCTTTCATTGGATTGGCTTTCTTCATTGTATTGGTTTCTGCCAGTTGCAAAGTAGGATAATTGTTTTGTTTGCTATAGGACCTCAGCCCATGGATATCACTACAACCTCAATGTCTCAGTCATTTGAAATTCCTAGTTCTGATGTGACAATTCTTGAAGGGCATACTTCCGAGGTTTGAGAAAGACTTAATCTTATGCCTTTATGAAAGTAGTAAATTGTGTTCTCCAGCAGTTCTTAATCCTAATTTATTATAAGATACAGGATCCTGTTACAATATGTTCCTTTACTTGTTTTTTTCATAGGTTTGTGCTTGTGCATGGAGTCCAACAGGTTCTCTTCTGGCATCAGGGTGGGGTTTTTATTTTTATTTTTTGTTATTTAGTTTAGTGGATGTTTGAGATTTGGTATGATTGACAATGTAATCGTAATTTCTTAGTATCCAGCTTTTCTGTAAACCTATATATATATTTTCTGAAGTAAAAGACTAGTTTTTTCATAGATTGAACTCTTGATACAATGCTCTAATATTATAAATGATAGCCAACTATAATCTAACTGATTCAACTATCTTCATTTGTTGATGTATTAGTTTTTTTGTGAGATGGAGGACTAATATACAAATTTTATACTAGTACCTTTTTGTGCACTAATTAAATTTTCTAGTATTTGAATATATGATTTCTTTTCCATAACTAATCTGCAGTTCTGGAGATTCTACTGCACGTATATGGACTATAATGGATGGAAGCCACAAGTCTGGTTCTCAGAATGGGCCTGCAAGTGTGTTGGTTTTGAAGCATGTTAAGGGTAGGACAAATGAGAAGAGTAAAGATGTCACAACACTAGATTGGAATGTGAGCTCTCTCGTGGTTATGAATTCATCATAGACTTTCTGCATAAACTTTAATCTAGATTTTTGACCATCGTCGCTTTATTAGCTTCTTCTTTATGGTTTGGTAGTCTGAGTTCCAATCTTTAGTTTTATATTAGTCTTTCGGTAGTATGATTTGTGTTTTGTTCAAATTGCAAGTTTTAAAGATAATGTTAGGTTTTTTTTCTACTTTTACGCTAGTCTTACTGTATTATATGATAAATTTTATCATTAATGAGTGTAATAATTAAGATAAAATAAGTAGTTAAAATAATACATTAATTATATCAATTAATGGGGTAAACTCAAGATCATTCAAGTTTTAATGCATGATATTTTCATTAAGAAATACAAGTCATCGAGATATTAGACCTGTCATGGTGTGGCTGAGTGTTTTTTTGGGGGTGTGAATGCAACTTTGTTGTATCAATGTCCAAATAAATTATATAACATACTTCTCATTTGCATCAAATGTCTTCTTTTTTCAAAGAAAGAAATACTCACTTTCTTGTCTTCTTTAGGGTGACGGGACACTACTTGCAACAGGTTCCTATGATGGCCAAGCAAGAATCTGGGGCACAAATGGTAAGCATTCCAAGTGTCTATCCATTTAATAATTTATTGATTTCAAAAGAAAATTGCTATATTTTAATTATATACTACTTTATAGAGAGTATTTATATACATAATCACAACACTACTTTATGTTTGTCCATCCATTTCATAATTTATTGGTTTCAAAAGAAAATCTGCCCCGAATTGCACTCTGTAGCGAGTATTTACATACATAATCACAACACTGCTGACAGATTTTCTAGAATAAAACAAATGATTAAATCCTAAATTAGAGATACAACTGGTAAGAATTACAAAAAATTTATTCGAAATAGAATTGTTAAATCTAGGAATATCCTTATTGTTTAGGATGTGATTTTGTCATTCTTGGTTATGAATAGAATTTATGATTACTTCCAACACTCCCTAAAGCTACTTGAAGATTGAAGATTGCTATCACTCCTGACTAACATCATTGAGTGAAATTTGGAGTGGATTCCACATTTAAGAGGTGGAAAAACCTTGGTTTGGGTGGAAAACGAGACAAACAAATTTCCTACTCTAAGCGTCTATAATCACCAGAAACTAGTTGTTGTGAATAGTAACAGTTGGTGGCGATTACTTATCAGAAAAAAAATTAAGCATGGGGTTTCTAACCGAGAGAGGTGGGATGTTGAAAGAAGATCATAATTAAAGGCATTGCCCAAAAGAGTTGATTAGTTGCCTCTATGATAAAATAGCTTTGTCTCTCTTTAATCTAATTTCTCTGTTATCTCTTATTCTTGTTTGAAGTAGAAAGTGTAGGATTTCTTAGATTACGATGAAATATTATTCTCAACATGGTGTCTGAGCCAATTGCTCGCTCTTGGGTATGATCCTTTCTTGGATTAAATTGTCATAGGTGAGTTGTTATCTCATGTAGTTCTAGCTATTCATGAGGTACAATCTTCGTATGATTGGAATTGTCAGCAATAATTCTTGTTCGCACCTATCAATCATATTGGACCATCTATGGCAACCATCCTTGTTGCTCCTATCTAAATAAGAAAAACCTCAGATTTTCTTTCAATTTTATCACAATTATGTCTATCTAAGGATACTCCTAACAGAGTGTAGTATATCTATGATTTTTGATATAAAAAGTATAAATTATGAGGAGTATCATCATAATCACAATTTTCTCGGCGAGCATTTGTCAAAAAGGTAATATATTTTTCTTCAAATTTTTTTGCAACATATATATATTAGACAGCTATAACTGGTTTCCTTTTACAACATTGCTACTATCATGGGTCTAATAAGCCTCCAATACATCGTATGTACACAAAGAAAATCTAAAGATTATAAACAGAGGGCAACTAGCAACAATCATGGAGAAAATAATGCTGAAGTAAATGCGAAGATACCTTTCATCGAGAATAAAGAAAAGAAGATGGCAATTAACACTAATTAAAGAGAAAGAAAAAATGGGAAGAAAGAAGATAATAAGCTCGCTATTAGAGCATTCCTATTTTATTGGCATTAATTTATGAAAGAAAAATAAATATATATAGGACATGATAGAGGAGAGAAAGAGAGAGGAAACAGTGGATTTTCTTATTATATTTCTTATCTTGTCCTTTTGGCAATTTCATATATTACTTTTCTTATCAATTTGGTATCAGAGCCACGATCCTTAATCTCTAAGACTGTCTATGCAATCTGAAAATCAGAGACAAATGGAGGAATTGGACAGCGACAATATTACTGATGACTTACGGCGATTATTGGCTTTGGGAAAATCAATGGAAGGATTTATGGACAAACTTACAGTTTTAGACTCCTTGAAAAAAAGACTACGGCAACTTGAAGAATCCGAACAGAAGGGAAAACACAGGGCAGCCCCCGAATAAGCAGGACCCAGCTGGCCACGACACTCGACCTCGGAGGATTTTAGAAGAGGGGAAGGATTCTCATCAAATTTCCACCCTCGTAATCAACCTCTTCGACGCCTAGAAATGCCCATTTTTACAGGTGAGAACCCTGATAGGTGGATCTATAGGATCAAGCGCTATTTCATCATCAACAATATGACCGAGCAAGAGCGTTTGGAAGTAGCAGTCATCTGCATGGATGGCGACGCTCTAGCCTGGTTACAATGGGAAGAAAACCGACATGTTTTTCGAAATTGGGCTGAATTTCACACTTCTCTGTTGGATCGATTTCGCTCATCTCAAGATGGCTCTGCTTGCGAATGATTTTTGGCGTTAAGACAAGTGGGTACTGTTCAAGACTATCGCAGGGAGTTTGAATTACAAGCTTCCTCTTTGAGAGAAATTCCTGAAGTTGTTTTTGAAAGTCATTTCATTAATGGGCTCCAACCAGAAATTCGTGCAGAAGTCAGAATGTTGAAGCCCATTGGATTGCATCGTCTCATGGAGATGGCCCTAAGGATAGAAGAGAAGAACCTCCTCTTGTTCCATACGAGATTAAGCCCAAGTGCAAACAACCACCGACAAACCTCTCCAGAACTAGCTGCTTCCTCTCTGATTCCTTTCCTCTCTGAACCGGTTCAGCCCACTAATTCCCAGCTTCCCTCCAGCCAGCGACTCGCCACCACGAACTTAAGTACGGTCAGATCGAATACTACTCGACCTTCACCTAATTTCAGGCGACTTACCGATGCCGAACTACAGTCCAGACGCAAACGAGGGCTTTGTTTCCGATGCGACGAACGCTACACTATGGGTCACCACTGTGCAAAACGAGAACTACAAGTTTTAGTCGCTTTTGACAAACCAGTAACGGAGGAAACCATCAACGACTCAGCAATTTCAGATAAGACCACCGAAGAACTTTCAGAAACAGTGGAGCTTTCTCTAAATTCAGTCGTTGGACTCACAACTCCTTCCACCATGAAACTCCAAGGATCCATGGCGGGACACTCTGTCATCATCTTGATCGATAGCGGGGCAACCCACAACTTTATTTCCCTCTCCCTCATCGAGCAACTAAAGCTGTCAATTACACCCACTAAAGGGTATGGCGTCATTATGGGCACAGGCCTTTCTGTTTCGGCAATGGGTATTTGTTGAGATTTAGCTCTCTCATGTCAAGGAGTGGAAATCGTGGCCAATTTTCTCCCTTTGGAATTGGGCAGTACTGACGTTGTTTTGGGGATGCAGTGGCTGAAGACCCTTGGTGGTACTCATATTAGTTGGAGCGAATTAACTATGTGATTTAAGATAGGCGAGATCATGGTCCGATTACAAGGCGACCCCAGATTATGCCGAACTCAACTCTCTTTGAAGACCATGCAGCGCACGATGACCCCCACTTGTGAAGGGGCACTACTAGAGTTAAATGCGGTGACCCATCAACCAGAGGCACCACAAACCGAAATTCATCTAGATCTTCAGATTATTTTACAACAATTCTCAACATTATTCCAGCCACCTTCGGATCTACCACCTGCACGTATCAATGATCACGCCATAATGCTTCGTGAAGGCACCTCCCCTATCAACGTGCGCCCTTATAGGTACCCTCAATTCCAGAAAGAAGAAATTGAGAAGTTGGTACAAGAAATGTTGCTCGCAGGTATCCTTAGACCAAGTATTAGTCCATATTCAAGTCCAGTATTGTTGGTTCGCAAAAAAAAAGGGTCATGGCGCTTCTGCGTTGATTACCGAGCCTTAAATCATGCCACAATTCCAGATCGATATCCAATCCCCAATATTGACGAATTGCTAGACGAGCTACATGGAGCAAATTTATTCTCCAAACTGGATTTACGGTCGGGATATCACCAAATAAGAATTCGCCCTGAAGATATTCCTAAAACAGCATTTCGAACCCATGAAGGACACTATGAGTTTGTTGTTATGTCTTTCGGACTTACAAACGCTCCATCAACTTTTCAAGCTCTCATGAACAACATCTTCAAGGGACTATTACGTAAGTTTGTTCTAGTCTTTTTTGATGATATTCTCATTTATAGCAAATCCCTATGAGAACCTTGCTGTCATGATCAGTAGGTGTTGCAGATTTTGAACTCACATACTCTCAAACTTAATGCCAACAAGTGTCAATTTGGGCAGCATCGCATAAGCTATTTGTGCCATTTTATTACTAAATCCGGAGTTTCAGCTGAATTAGACAAAATTAAAGCAATGACAATTTGGCCTACTCCGAAAACTTTGAAAAAGTTGCGTGATTTTTTGGGATTGACAGGATACTATAGACGTTTTGTGAAGGGATATGACATATTGGCTAAGCCATTAACGGATTTATTATGCAAAGATAATTTCTATTGGGGACCTGAGGCTGAAAAAGCCTTCTCTGCTCTTAAAACTGCTATGCTAACTACACCAGTGTTGAGTTTACCGGATTTTTCACAGTCGTTTACCTTAGAAACGGATGCATCAAGTCAAGGTCGTGGTGCCGTATTAATGCAGCATAATCACCCAGTGGCTTACTTTAATCACTCATTGAGCCCCAAAGCACAACAAAAATCAGTGTATGAGCGGGAGTTGATGGCTATAGTCTTTGCAATACAAAAATGGAGACACTATTTATTGGGTCGTAGATTTATTGTGCGAACTAATCAACGAAGCCTGAAATACTTATTGGAACAACGATTGGTTAGCTGGAACACCAAAAATGACTGATGAAATTGATGGGGTACGATTTTGAAATTCAATATAAACCAGGATTAGAAAATCGAGCTGCCGATGCATTATCCAGAGTACCGATCGCTTCTTCAATAATGGCTCTCACAGTATCCCATATTCTTGATTTAGATGAAATAGATAATGCTATTTTTCATGACGCTGCACTTAGTTCAATTTCATCTAAAGTTGCTAATGATGTAGCTTCTTGTCCAGGATACAGCTTAATTCAAGGTCACTTGTTTTATCAGGGTAAGCTACTATTATCAAGCGACTCTCCCCTCACCAATAAAGTTATTACAGAATGCCATGAAGGCAAAATAGGAGGCCACTCAGGCTATCTGAAGACCTTTCAACGAGTAGCATCTCAATTCTACTGGAAGGGAATGAGAGCACAAATCAAACAATTTGTTTCTAATTGTCAAACTTGCCAACAAAACAAGTATTCTACTTTATCTCCTGCTGATCTCTTGTAACCCCTCCCCGTTCCAGATCAAATTTGGGAAGACATAACTATGGATTTTATTGAAGGCCTACCATTATCTGAGGGATATAATTCAATTTTGGTCGTGGTCGATAGGTTAAGTAAGTATGCCCATTTCATTCCTCTTCGTCATCCATTCTCTGCTTCCACAGTTGCAACAATTTTTGTCAACACAGTTGTTCGCTTACATGGTATCCCGAAATCAATAATTTCGAAGTGGTGTACGGTCGAGATCCTCCGAATTTAATTCTGTTTTCCAAAGGATCAGCCATATTAGATGATGTGGACCAACGGTTGGTGGAACGGGATAATGCATTAGCCGATCTTAAATTTCATTTCCTTCGGGCTCAACAGAAAATGAAGACCTCATTAGACTCCCATAGACGAGAAGTAAATTTTCAGCTCGGAGACCTAGTATTTTTAAAGCTTCGACCTTATCGTTTCAAGTCTTTGATTCATCACCACAATGCTAAGCTGTCCCCACGTTATTACGGACCTTTTCGAGTGATCCAACGAATAGGGTCTGTGGCGTACAAGTTAGATCTTCCATCAAATTCTTCCATCCATCCAGTGTCCCATGTCTCTCAATTGCGAGCTGCCATGGGTGCGACCCATCAGGTGACAAAACTTCCTCCTCAACTCACCTTTGAATATGAACTACTCTTGGAACCAGCAGAGGTTCTTGGCATTCGAGCTCCAACAGATAAATCATCTACTTTTCTCGAGGTTCTTATCCAATGGCAAAATTTGTCGGAGTCTGACTCTTCTTGGGAACCTTATGACCTCATCCAACAACAATTTCCCACTTTCCACCTTGAGGACAAGGTGACTTATTGGGCGGGGAGTATTGATAAGCCTCCAATACATCGTATGTATACAAGAAAATCTAAAGATTATAAACAGAGGGCAACTAGCGACAATCATGGAGAAAATAATGCCCAAGTAAATGCGAAGATACCTTTTATCGAGAATAAAGAAAAGAAGATGGCAATTAGCACTAATTAAGGAGAAAGAAAAAATGGGAAGAAAGAAGATAATAAACTCGCTATTAGAGCATTCCTATTTTATTGGCATTAATTTAGGAAAAAAAAAAAAATATATATATATATAGGACATAATAGAGGAGAGAAAGAGAGAGGAAACAGTGGATTTCCTTATTATATTTCTTATCTTGTCCTTATTGCAATTTCATAAATTACTTTTCTTATTAGGATCATCCTTGATAGAAAAGTTTTTCGTATTTTCCTAATTAGTTAATTACATAAATTATGGTAACACTCACCCTCAAGTTGGTACGTAGATATCTTCAGAAACTACTTTTGTAAGTATATTGGTTAATTGATTTTCAGACTTAACGAAAAGAAATTGAATGATCTTTTCTTCCAAGTTCTGTTTGATAAAATGTCGATTCAACTCCACATGTTGGGTTCGGTCATGTTGGATTGGATTATGAGATAGATTAATGGCAGCTTTATTGTCGCCATACATATTCATTGCCGAACTATGAGCAAATCCCAACTCTGTTAATAATCTTCTCAGTCAAAGAAGCTCACATAATCCTTTAGCCATACTTGAGAACTCGACTTCAACACTAGATAATGCCACTACCTTTTATTTTTAACTCCTCCATGTAACTAAGTTGCCTCCTACGAATATAAATTAGCTGAAACTAGATTTTTTATCAAAAGTATTTTCTGCCCAGTCGACATCAGTGTATCTTTTAATATTTAATATTTAGATGAATAGTTTATATTAGGACAATGTGTAAATTGACTTGCCACTCCTACATTATAAGCAACATTTGACCTAGTGTGAGACAAGTAGATGAGTTTTCGCACTAGTTTTTGATACCTTTATTTACCAGTAGACACTTGGTCAGGATAGTCCCCAAACTTATGGGTTTGCAACCTACGGGCTTGCACTCTAATGGTCCAACTTTTGCTAATAAATCTAGTACATATTTTCGTTGACATATAAATATGTCCTTCTTTGATTTTTCCTCTTCTATTTCGAAAAAATACTTAAGTCCTCCCAAGTTCTTCATTTCAAACTCAGGAGATAATTGCCTCTTTAGAATAGATATTTTTTCTAAATCATCGTAAGTGATTATCATATCATCCACATAAATAATTAAAACAGTCATCTTACCATGTCTGTGTTTTAAGAAATTAGTGTAGTCAGAATTACTTTGTCGATAACTATACCTTCTTATAGCTGAACTAAATCAGCCAAACCATGTGTGAGATTATTGTTTTAGCTCATATAATGCCTTATTCAATTTACGGACCACTTTGGCCTTATAAGATCCTTTGTACCCTAAAGGAATGTCCATGTCTACTTCCCCGTCAAGTTTGCCATGGAAAAAAATATTTTTTACATCAAGTTGGTGAAGATGTCAATCTAAATTTGCCGTGAGCGATAATAGGACTCTAACTATATTTAGTTTTGCTATTGATGCGAAAGTTTTCAAATAGTCAATGTCATAAGTTTGAGTAAAACCTTTTGCTACGAGTCTCACTTTGTATAAATCAATAGATCCATCAACCTTGCATTTTATAGAGAATACCCATTTACTTCCTACTATCTCCTTCTCTTGTGGTAATGGAACTAGCATTTGAGTGTTATTTTTCTGCAAATCTTCAAGTTCCTCTTGTATTGCGACTGCCCACTATATAGTTGTATTCTTATTTCGCGAGCGAGAAGCATTTTGATTTGGTAGAAAAGCTCACAGAAAATATAGGCAAGCATAAAAAAGTAATCAATAAAGTTCTAAATGAGAATAGTGCTTAGTGGGACTCTGGAATCTAAGATGATTAGTACTTATGGTCAATATTTTTCTCAATTCGGCAGCAAAATTCTTTGGATTGTATCTCAGTTAAATATCTGTGCAATTTGGTTTAGGAGAATTAAGGAGCACCTTAAGCAAACACAAAGGTCCAATATTCTCTCTGAAGTGGAACAAGAAGGGTGATTATCTTCTCACCGGAAGCTGTGATAAAACAGCTATTGTATGGGATGTTAAGTCAGAGGAATGGAAGCAGCAATTTGAATTTCATTCAGGTTGATAGTCGATGAAATGGATTTTATTTCTTTCTAAAAGAGGTTAAAACTAATTTTCCTGCACTAACATATATTACACAGGTCCAACCCTTGATGTTGATTGGCGCAACAATACTCAGTTTGCGACAAGCTCCACTGATAATATGATATATGTATGCAAGATTGGGGAAACTCGCCCAATTAAAGCTTTCGCTGGCCATCAGGTTTGTTGGTTATTATGCCTTGTTCCATCTTTTATTTATGCCTAAATGAAAATACAATTGGGTGCGAATTGAAGTCTCTTTATTAATTTACCTTTATAGCTAACATAGTTTAGAAAAGCAAGAGTAGATTTTGTTTTATAAACTGTCGGTGCCGACTATTATAAATACACTAATTATAGGCTACATTGGGTACCTTTTCAAATTATACTTGGTGACTTTGAAAATTTTTTCTAGTTAATGCGAAGAAAACTTATTTGGTTTGATCATTTTGTACTTACAATGGTTGTATAAATATTGTTGGAAACTATGTCTACCCAATCACATTTATTGGAAGGGTTATTTTCTTCCTTCTATTGTAATTTCTTTTTATCAATACACATCATTTCTTATTAACCCATTTTGCCCACGTCTTTGGATTGACATAGGTGAATCATATTGTTATTTCTACTATTGTTACTCAATCTACTTAATCAAAGGGGATAATTATTTTCTCTAAGTTAACTTTTCATGTAGTGTGCTAGAAATTCCTCAAATTAAGGTATATGTTATGAGCTGTTGTTTACGTTTTAATATTCCTAGGTTTATGTTCCCTTTTTAGGATATAGTTTGAGGATATAATTTGATCTTAATATTAAGATTAAGATCAAAACCTTTTACCAAAATCTATCTCTTGACATTATTCGTTTGCAGGGTGAAGTTAATTGCGTTAAGTGGGATCCAACTGGTTCACTGTTAGCTTCTTGCTCCGACGACATCACTGCAAAGGTTATTTATGTTTATTTCTGATTTTTTGTCAAACAATAAATGCAGCTGAAGTTGATTTTGAAATCCTAATTACAATTTAATGTTTGTTCTTATAATTTTTTTCTTCTTTTTGCTATATATCAATCAAGAAGCAAGTTTCATGGCATACAATGTTCCATATCGACCTTTTTCTCTAAAATGAAGAGAAGAGGAACTAACATTAGAGAGAATGAGCATAGTTGTACTATGTCTGTATCTGCAAGCAACTATGACAAATCCTCCAAAAACTTGTTAACAAAGAAAAATTCGAAGTGCAATCCCAAAGGCCAATTTAAGGGGAAAAGGTACAAAATTTCAAGGATCTCTCTTTTAACTATGGAAGATAAGGTGAGCCTTGCTAAAATCTTCATTTGAAAAAACAAAAAGGGGAAAAAACTTGAAATAGGGAATGAGTGAATGATGCAACAGAGGATTTCTACCTCTAGAGTTATACAACTGTTTAAGAAGACACTAAATGCTCCCATAACAAAAGCCTCCTTGAAACCTACAAAGTCCATTGGTACCAGCTGTTCTTGAGACTCGAGCATGAGCTCAGTTAATATTTTTCCTCAATTCAATTTGGTAAAGGCAAGCAACAAACTATGGGGATGATTTCTTGAGAGTTTTCTAATAAGGATTGAAAATCGTTATGTTAGTTGAGCGAGAAATTACAAGAGTAAAAGGAAAAAACCCATGTTCAAAAAAGTGAAAAGGGTATACTTAGTTATTGTTGATATATGCTACTAAATAAGTTATCTGTAGATAACTTAGAGTTACTCATATTTATAGGGATTAGAATTATATCTTTATTTGTGTGTTTATTTTATTCCCTAATTTAGTTTATTCTTTATTTTTCTTACTAAGTTATATTCATGTATGTATACTCTTAATCAATGAGTATGAAGTAACTGTTAAAACCCTAATATGGTATTAGAGCAAGGCTGATGGTAATGGAAGGACTGAGGGAGAAACCAATCTACGGCCACTGTTGTTTCCGAGCGAGGGAGAAACCCATCTACTATCATCGTCTACCTCTCATGGCGTTTCTCAGAACCAACCCGCGCAGCTTCCGTTTCTCGCATTGAAACGTCGCCGCTAAGAAGGAAACTCGCTGTCGACGAGCTCAATAACGCAAACCATCGCGGCTTCCGTCGCTTGCACTGAAGCGTTGTTGCTAAGAAGGAAATTCGTTGCCGACGAGCGCCACGATGCAGATTGGGCAGGATTTAAAAGTGACAGGAGATCTACAACAGCTTATTGTACGTTTGTATGAGCAACCTTGTGACATGGAGGAGCAAAAAACAAGATGTTGTGGCAAGGAGCAGTGTTGAAGTTGAGTTCAGAGCTATGAGTCAAGAAGTTTGTGAAGTTATTTGGCTTAAGTATTCTAAAAGAACTAAAGATCAAAACTGATGAGTCAATGAAGCTACTTTATGGCAACAAGCTAGTCATCTGATTTTGTCATAATCTAGTGCAACAAAACAGAACATAACATGTGGAGATTGATCGTCATTTCATCAAAGAAAGACTCGAAAGATAAGAGATTTGTATGTCATATGTTCCTACATCTAAACAACTAGCAGAGTCTTTACAAAAAGGCTATACAAGCATGTGTTTGAAGATCTTCTTATCAAGTTTGACATGATTGACATTTTTGCTCCAACTTGAGGGGGAATATTGAAATATGTCATTGACTAAGATATGTGTAAATAACTTAGAGTTATTAGGTTACTCATATTTATAGATATTAGAATTTTATCTTTATTTTTGTGTATTTATTTTGTTCTCTTGTTTAGTTTATTCTTTTTTTCTTATTAGGTTGTATTTATGTATATATATTCTTAATCAACAAGTATGAAGTGACTGTTAAAACTCTAATAGTTATAATAATTTCTCTCTAATCAGAAAGAATCAAAGTAAATAGATAATTTCTAAAAACTAAAAACTCATTTAACATTAGTTAGTGTAATTGCTTGGTTCTTTGTCCTCAAAGAGTATAACATTATGTGGAAGCTAAATAACTCAATAAATTGCAAAAACACTTAATTCAAGATTAACTTTAACCTCTTGACCTTCCTTTCTTATTGAAAAATTTCAATAAGAGTGTTTGGATGCACACTTTTTAATCAATTAAAGAGGAAGGGAAAGTGCAACCAAATGACTAAAATAAGCTCACAATTAATAGTAATGTGAGTGATAGTTTCTTCACTGGCCTTATAGGAAAGACAACAATGTGGAGAACAACCAAAAGATTTGCTCATTTGAATTTGATCACAGATACAACATTTTCTTTATAAGGATCTTAAAAAGAAATTCTTGAAAGAACTAAAAGTGAGCAGAGAAAAGAAACATCTAGAAGAAAATTATACTGAAGGATCGTTGTAGGCATCTTCTAGTGTCGAAAATAATCATTCTTGGAGGAAAAGAAGAGATCACATTATGTAGATTAGAAAACTTGACTAACTCTAGTTATTCATCTCTATTTGGAAGGTCATATGTCAATGTGTTGCATTTGCTGCTATTGACGTCAAAATGTTTATCGTTTTGATTTTTCGTGCTTTTGGAGTTTTCTGGACGTGTAGTGTTTTTTCTCGCTGTTGCTGTTGTTGTTAATATCATGGTTTCAATCTCCACCATGCATCTGTTTGTTATTAGAGCCTACGGAGAAGCCGAAGACTTGTGGTGATTGGTGGAGGAAGTTAAGCGAGATCTTGGGATGATGAGGCATAGATTCTTTAATTGTCTGGTATGCTTAAGTTTGGAAGATCTCATGTGTGTGCTACCAGAGATTTTAATCAAGCTGAAATTTCTCTGCAATAGTTACCGATGGTATCTCGACGAAGGAACTCGCTCACCATTGACAATCGAGAAAGGAAAGGAAGTTACACCATTGACCCACAACAATGGGCTGAGAGGCTTGGACCGTCCTATACCATAGATGATGGTGGATTCCCACCATTATTTGCTTGGGCGTGCAGAATATCATCCTCAATTCTTCCATAATCGTATTGATTGTCGCCTTGGTGAAGATTAGGGGGAGCTGCCTTGGTTAGGCACCGTTGCGAATGACAGGCACAGCTGTCTACCAAGGGGGAGTGTCGGAGCCCCTGACGTAGTCAAGAGTGGGGCAATACACCACGGTTGGAACTCACTATCTTCGACATGGAAGGAATAATCTATGATTTTTTTGGTGGGACGAAGCCTAAGATTTTTTCGATTGGATTTTGGAAGAGGGGGGGTTAATTCTAGTTGATGAGCTCAAATTTGCTTTTGCCTAGTGTTTTGGACCCAAAGAGTGCAAGTCTGTGCACGAACAACTAATAGCCTTTCAACAGTCTAGTAGTGTGGAGTATGGAGAACAATTCCAAGACTTAGCAGCCCAGATCAAAGTGATGGATAGAGATGCCATCCTTGGATTGTCACCAAATTTACAAGATGATGTAGAATAATGCAGCCTACCAATGTGCATGGAGCCCTAATGCTGGTCTTGAAATATATCTAAAATGAGAGCTCAACTGAGTGGGAGGGAAGGTAGAATGTACTCTGATTCTTGGTCCAATAGGGGCCAACCCTCTTTTAATCCCTCCAGACCCGTGAACAAAGATAGTTTGGATGTCTCTTGCATACTCCAACAGGGACTAGGATTTTCACCCTCTATCCCTTTATCTTCCAATTCTGACAGCCAATGTTAGGCGATTATGCAGATGGAATGCAGTCATTATTGAGAAGCAAACTTGTGGTTCTGTTGTTGTGATAAATGTGAGGCGGGTCACTGCTGTAAAAGCGAATTGAAACTGTTAGAAGCAAAGGATGTTGAGGAGGCATCGCGGCAGGTTAAATTACCTGGCAGAGAAGAGCTGAGGAGGGATTAATGTTGGTTCAACTGGACCTCTCTCTCTTCTCCGTAGTTGGTGTTAAAAACAATCAAGCTCTTAAACCGTTTGGCAAAGTTGGTACTCAGCAACCAACAAGTCCGGTGGACTCCAACTCCAATTCTTCCTTTGTTCGTTGGGAGGTGGTCAAACAAGAAGGATTAGATGTTGACAAAAATTCCGGAGGTCGGCATGAAGGTGGGGGACAACTTCACAAATAGTCTGGATAAAATTTGTAAAGCTGTTAAATTGATTGTTCGGGCTGTTGATTTTTGTGTATACTTGCTGCCATTTGAGATAAAATGGTATTGATGTTGGGTCAGGGGTAACTTGGCTAAAATTACTGGGTACTATTAAGGCCAATTTTAATCATCTATGCTAGAATGGGTCCGAGTGTAAGCTTCAAGTCAACTGAATTTGGCAAGGTCTCTCTTAAAAATGCAGCTAAGCTAGCTTGTGCAGCGGAGGAATGCATTTGGTTTGAGTTGAGACAACAGTCTAGAGAATCAAAGCCACTGGACCCTTCAGTCACGGATTAGATGGAGGAATTGTAGCATAATTTTGCTTTGTTTTTTTGCAAATTCAGGCCTCTCTTCCAATATCCACTCTTATGGCTACCCAAGCAAAAAATGAAATTGAGAAGTTGGTATTGGTCATGATAGCAGCGGGTATGATTTGGCCCAATTGTAGCCCTTATTCTAGTCCTGTTTTGCTAGTCAAGAAAAATGATGGTGGGTAGCGGTTTAGGTATGTTTTTGAAAATGAAATGAGCAAATGCAATTGAGTGAAAATGATCAATGGGAAAAGCGTCCAAGTTTGGAATGAGAATAAACGTGTTGACCTGTTTTGTTTGTTGGTATTTGGACTTCATTTACTCTATTTATTGGTCTGAACTCTGAATATTGATGCAGATATGGAGTACGAAGCAGGATAAGTACGTTCATGATCTGAAAGAGCACTCAAAGGTAATTTAGACTTGCAGGATTTGCCTTAAAACCTGCATGAATTTAGGTATAGCCTGTGTTGTACTTTTGTGAAATATTGATAATTCTTCTTCAGGAGATTTACACCATCAGATGGAGTCCCACCGGACCAGGTACAAACAATCCTAACCAGCAGTTGGTGTTGGCAAGGTATTGTGCTTCTGCTTTCATTACCATGGCTCTCTGTTTTTTTCTCTTTCAAAACATTCTGTAAATTTATGGCTGCAGTACTCAATTTCTCATTGTTAAGAATTTTGCTTCATCAAAATTTTAACTTATGCAAAAGTTATATTTTAAATAGTATCATTTTAATTATAATTTTATTTAGCAATATTTGCCACTTTTAATGAGTGTGAGTTACAAATAGTTTCTTGCAATAGTGTTTATTTATATTTTTTTTTTTTTTGCAGTGCTTCATTTGACTCAACGGTTAAGCTCTGGGACGTGGAATTTGGAAAGCTTCTGTACAGCTTAAACGGACATAGGTACACATTGCAATTAAAATGAAATATAATAATAAAATAATAAATTTCAAAAATAAAATAGTCTTTGCAATAATATAATAATAAAATCTAAAATAAAATAGTTTTTGCAATAACATAAACTACTTTGGTAGAATAATACAATATGTTAAATAGAAGAAAAAAATAAAATGTATGACAAGTTCTCACCGTGATACACACTCTAAAAAGAAAAAAAGTAAAATAAAGATGATTAGTTAACTTTAGTGGTCGCTCCGAATCTCGCTGTCTAATATTTGAAGTACTATATCTAGTATTTTAAAGTTAAGTTACGTAGGCATAAAAATAAAATATTTATTTGAAATAAATTTCAAGAATAATCAACGGGGTCACAAGAAAATAACCTAATAATATATATATCGTAAGTAATACGTAACAGTATGAAATCACGATACCATAAGCAGGTAAGACATAAAACAATCATCAAGAAAGAACGTGACATGACAACCATTCTGATAAAGTTCATCTATGATCTCTCCCTATATCTATCCTAATATCTAGGGATACCTACTTGGCAACAAATCAAGTTCTACGCTCCGAAGTCCAAGCATGTGGAGATAGTCTTTCACTTTGTCCGTGATAGTCTTATATAAAACATTTGCTTTCCCGTTTCCTCCTTGAGATAACCAAATAGCAGATGTCTTTAGAAAGCCTCTCTCTCACTCCCAAGTTTTCTAAACTTAGATCCAGGCTTTACGTTCAAAGACAAAGTGCCTGGGGGGATATGTCAAGTCATATGCAATACAAGGATGTGGCTCTCCCTTGGGCACATTTGCTCAAGCATATCTTGCGTAAATCAGAGTCTACTTATATAGAATATGTGTATAGCTAACTATATTCCTATTATTCAAATATATATTAAATCAAAATGTAGACAGTATTGATTGAATCAAATATACTTCCTCTTGTGTCATCTCCTAATATTTTTATAAATTTGTATTTGAATTTATGATTATGAGTTGGAAGTTTTTGGATGATGGCTGGATAATATATTGGAGAGGGGATAATAAGATATTTTCCAGGGGAATTGAGTTTGTATATTCCTTAAAAGAGGAATGTTTGTTATATGTGAATCGAGTCTGGATACCTATCACGGTGCTATAGAATGGTAACTACTCTTGGCAAGGAAACTAATATTTCACACTAGAAATCAAGAAAATGATTTTATTCATTTTGGTCATCGCAATTTCTGAGAATTATTTATACTATATGGTTTAGTTTGTTAGATATGTCACTCAAAAGGGTAGAAATACAACTATAGTCACACAACTTTTGTTTATTTTAAAACATTGAAGGAAAACCAAATTACTTGTAGTCTGAAGCTAGTCTGCATCAAGCTTCCTTCGTTTGAGGGAAGACAGGTGGAGAAAATTATGAGCAAATTGGCAAGAGGTTTGCAAGTTGCCCTATTTGAATGTTAGACAAAGGATGTGAAGTATTGTAATTATGCATGGTTAGTCAAATGGTTTACTATCATGAGCAGTTTGTTAATTGATAGAGTGAGAGGTATTTAAGGAGTGGGGTAGGGAAAACGTGGGTGATGTGCTTTGTTGGGTTGTGGAAGTTTGCGGACAGGAAAGAAGAGAGAATGGGCAAAAGCTTTTTTTAACTGTCTTCCTATCTCACCTTCTCTATCTCTCTAGCTCTACATATTTAAATTTAGGAATCTATAAATTAGTAGTCAAATGAATGAACCAAGTATTTTCGTAAATTCTTTATTCTATTCTTCATCTCTAAAACTCTACTTTCGCCTAACACCAAAGCTCGCTGGTATCAGAGCAGTGAAGAAATTTCAAAGTGACTCACCAAGGTACTAGCCGAGCCAAGAGCAAGGTGTGTACATCAATGGGAAATAATGGCCAATTAGCAGATTGAGACAGATAATTGGGATAAATTGTTTGGAATTGATTTTCCATAGCTCATTAGTGAAGGACCACAAGAATGGATATGTAAGGTAGAACAAGTTTTTAATATTCACCACGTTGCTAAAGGACATCACTTCAGCATTGCGAATTAGTGTCACAAGGGGTGGAACAACATTTGGATACACAACTTCAATGCAAGTTAAGCAACATACTGAGAATTATTCTTGATAAGTTTATTAATTTTTTGCTAAAGATACGGTTGATAAGAAGTCTATTGATGACTAAGAAGATGGTGATGATGCAGATAAAAATGCAAAGTGAAGGTTGAATGTCAAGAGCAATTCAAATGTTTGAACTCAGCAAAAGGACGAAGAGATCGCCAAAGTGATGGCTCCACATGCTTGTCTTTATTTACACTGATTTTCTCACACAATGGAATATGCAATCTCATCCTTAACTGTTGTTGTACTATCATCATTGGTTATGCCAAGGCCAAAGAATGCAGCAAGATTAGTGATGAACTCGATGAAGATTATGTTTATCGTTGTCGATATAGTAGGTGTCGCAATTGAAAAATATATTTATTTTTAGACGTGGAAGGAAACGCAAATGGTTGGTTATTTACTATTCTTGTAAACTATATGCGTATTTCACTTCCTCTATCTTTCAATCTTATAATCTAATTTAGGAATTTTTTAATTTGTTTAATGAAATAAAATCAGTATTTTCTTCGATGAATTCTCTATTCCATTTTTCACCTCTAAAATTTTATATTTGATTAACACTGGAGCTTGCAGCTTGCTATTTATCGAGAAAAAACATGGTAGTGGTTTGTAGTTGTTAAGTAAAAGAACTAACACTCTAAAGAATCACACAATTAGTAGAAGGATGGGATTGTATTCATTGATCATAACGAAGAATTCTCATCTGACACAATTGGTAGGTCCAAGTCTCCTCAAACTTCTCACCCGTTTATTGCCTACCTCACTAAGCTCCCTTCACCCCTTTTATTTTACGCCCTGGTGTCCTTCCTTATTCTTTTGCCACGTAGGACAACCATCCTCTAACCAATTTAGTATTTCCCAATATCTTACTTCAAGATTTCCCTTGGCAAAAAATTACTCTCTCCTAGCTTTTGGTTTCCTTCCATCGAAAAACGCATTGGGGTCTATCAATGTTACCCCCTAACATGTCATCTTGTCCTCAAGGTGAAAGGAAGAAATTAGATTCAACATATTCTTTTAATTAATCATGACTTCAGGAGAGGAATTTAAATTATCGGTAGATGCTGGAATGCCTAGAACCTCAATTGGCTCCATAATAAATTCATAATTTCAAGTTAACTACTCAGGCAAGGAAGTAGTAGGTTCCAATTGCTCGGCGTAATTGTGAAATGTGGAACACTAGATGAATGGACAATTCGGCGGAAGATTGAGTTTGTACACGACGGAGCCTATGCGTATTGTTACCCAAAATGGACCATAAAATCTTGCAGACAGTGTAGTTTGCCTGATGAGCAAGAGATTTAAAATGATAAGGTTGGACTTTTAGATAAGTCAAGTCACCCTCTTTACAAGTGACATGACGTATATGCAAATCAGCAACCAACTTCATCTTTTGTTGGGCACAGTGGAGATGAAATTTCAGATCAGCCAAAGCATTCATGGTCCATTAAGATTTGATCCACATCTGTCAAAATTCTAGTACACTTCTCAAAAGGAATCAAAAGAGGGGGATTTCTGCCATACACAATTTTGAGCAGTGTTGTGTTTATGGATGTGTAGAATGAACTATTATACTAATACTCTGCAACGGAAACCTTTCAGGACATTGACGTACCTTAGTTGATGAAAAACGCTGCAAGTAAGTTTCCACACATCGGTTTTCGACTTCTCATTGTTCGGCCAATTGTGGGGTGGTGAGCACTCCATGCCTTAATGTGCCCTAAAAATACCTTGTCTACGTTTCAAACAATGGATTTGGGAATCCCATGCAGTTGAACAATGGAATCAACAAAGACTAGCAGCAATTGATATGGCTGAAAAGGGATGTTGCAAAGCAATGAAATGGGCATACTTGCTTAATTGATCGACCACGACTTAAATAGAGTCCCAACCGTCGGAAGGAAGCAATCCTTCGATGAAATCCATGGATAATGTCACACCCATAGTCGCATGATGGGCGGCGCGCGCATTATGGGAGATGCGTGCAGCACTTGGTGGCCAAGGGTGGTGCTAAGTGGGTCAAGTGGGTTGGCACTTGACATGGTGGGTGTGCTGGGCTCGAGCAGTTCAGCAGCACTGGGCGCAGTGAATGCACATAGCACTTGGTGGCCGAGGAGGACACAAGTGGGTCGAGTGAGCAGACCACTTGGCAGATGGGCGTGCTGGGCTGGAGCAGTTTAGCAGGCATTGGGCGCAGCGGATGCGCAAAGCACTTGGTGGTCCAAGGGGACACAAGTGGGCCGAGTGAGCGGAGCACTTGGCAGATGGGCTGGTCGCGAGAAGCTAGCCCATGGGTGTGCAAGACTGGGCCGAAGCACACCGTGGCATGGTTCGAGATTCGGGGCCGACGGACAGGCACGCGCGAATGAGAGCCATGTGCTAGACAGTGCAGGTTCAGTAGGGTGGCGGCAGGGCGCAGGCAGTTGGCGTGCACGGAAGGTGTTGGACGAGGCCGGTCTAGACAGTCTGCTGGACATGGGCGGTCCAGGCAGTCGGGGCACACGCAACTGATGCGCAGGCACATAGCGTGCATGCAACTGATGCAGGGCAGTCAGTGGGCATGCAGCACAAGCTGGCTCGGGCAGTCAGCAGATAGCATGCAGAGAGCTGGGCGGGTGGACCAGCGCATGCAAGCGTGGGGCAGGGCGCACGATGCAGAGGCAGTTAACGTGCATGCACACATCAGAGGAACATGCAACTGATGGGCAGGCAGTTAGCGTGCATGCAACCAGGGGGCTGCATGTAAGCTGCGACTGGCACGTGGCAGCTTCGGCCGGGCAGATGGGCTTGGCCAACGATTTTGGTAGACTGTATAAATAGATGGTCTGCCAGGCATTGAAAGCACGAGGTGTGTGCGTCCCTTGCTGGTTATGACTCGGCGTTGTAACGTTTCCTTTTGTTGAGTGAATAAAAAGTTGAGAGTGGGTTCTCGTAAAGCATGGGGTCTCGACACTCGTCACGACGCTCAAGTTATTAGGCAGTACTCGAGCGTAGTTCCGAAGAGCATCGATGGGCCTTGGCGGACTTGGCCGCTCGGAGGAACGGAGGGCTGAGTCGAGTGGGCGCACTCAGCTGCCATCACGGGGCGCCAGCTTCGGGAAAAAGTCTGGGGCCCCCGTGACAGATAAGTCTTCCCAAATTTGACTCGGGAGCATTAGTGGTTGAAAAAAAATCGTCTGTGATGAAGTGGATTACTTGTGTTTCTAACAAACTTGACAATTGGAGACAGTCAGAGTAACATGACTTCTTGTGCCCTCCTAAAAAAATTTTTAAGCAACTTGTCTAAGAGTTTTTAAATTGCCTTCATGGTCTCCAATTTTGCCTTCATGGCACACTTTGATGATCTTGGTAACTAGTGGGTATTGACTTGGTAAAACCAATTTTCTATGATGTAGAAGATGTCCATGAACAATTTGCTCCAGTTCATGGACATAATAGAGAGTAATTTGGCACCATGAAAATCAGCATCATCGAGTTCATTTCATTTTTTTGCGGACTAAAACAACAAGACTGGAGTAGGGCTTTATGATTAGAAGAATAACACCCACAACCAACATTTCTTGTGCAAGTTGCTTGATTTTTGCTTTTCGAAATTGCGGATATTTGTATGGGCGAACATTAATAGGTCAGACGCCCTCCTGCGGATTAAAAGTATGGTCTTGGCTTCAACCTGGGGCCAGACTTTTATGAGGGTGAAATAGGGAATCAAACTGGAGTAGAATGTGTTGAAGAACATAGTATACGTAAGTGTGATTTTCTCTGGTTGGACAGAAGCACCATTAATTTATAACAAAAACCCTTCTTCGGAGTATGAAACCGTCTTCATCATATATTTAAATGAAACTTCAGTTTTTGAATTGCGTCTAAAAATCATCCCATTGGTATGGGTACTTCCCAAAGTCTCTACCCATTTCATTCCTAATACAATATTTGCTCTACCAAGCTTCAATTGGAGAGAAGTGGCTATAATATCCATCACCTTGCAAGAATCACTAATTCTTGAAAATTCGAGTCCTACTTTTAGAAATTCCTTCTACCTATTGCAATACCTTAACTGTTGGTAGGATAAAATGATAAGTGGAACCAATCAACTAGAGCGGGGTGGTGCCAATGTCGATAAAGATGATTATCTGTTGCACGACAAGTGTCCCTTGGGGTTTCATAGTTGAAGGAGTAGTCAACCACAATTGAATTGAGTGATAATTCGACTGTATCTGCATCCTCTTCAACAGCTTCTAGACTTGCCATCTCTTACTTTGGGGAAACTAGATCAGCGTCAGAATCATCAAATGCCACCCGAATTTGCAATTCCTTTTTTTGTTCATCTATGCCCAATTGAATAGCGTTCGTCACATCTCAATCAAAGCCCTTGTTTGCAACGCAATTGGAGCTCGACAAACCTGGGCTTGGACTTTTGTGGTTGGAACTGCTGGTTTTTAGATCTAAGGAAGCTGTTGAGAAGCCCCCAAATTCAGTTTCAAAACGGGCTGAAAATAAGTAGATTGGGCGGTAGTGGATCAAGTGATGGCAGAGCGTGTCGAAGGTTGTGACCTAAATGAACATGGACTCCTTTGGATTGAGAAAGAAGCAGGTTACGATCTTCATTTCTTTTAGCCATATCCATTAAACGAAGCAATCCAATGGGCTTCACCATTTTAATTTTCACTCGAAAGTTTGGTTACAAGCTACTAACAAAATGGTTTTCAAGAATTACAGTTCTCGCAGCAGAGTTGCCAGAATTTTAAAATCCAAGAGATATTCTTGATTAGTGTCCACTTGCAGTATTAGCCAAAAAAACATTCTTAGCTAGATGCTTCCTGCATCAAACAAAAATGATCCAAAAGTAGGGTCTGAAATTCTACCCAAGTGTGAATGACTCGACGAAATTCCTCCCGTGCGAATGACTTGATGACTTTCCTCCCACTGTAACCAGGCTAATGCATTCCCTTTCATACTTATTATGGCATCATCTAGTCATTCTGTTTTGAGAGGTTATATTAAGGGAGAAATATCGCTCTACCATGTACAACCAGCCATCAAAGCTCTCCCCTGAGAAAATAAGCATATCAAGCCGCCAGACAGGAATCAGGCGCAAAATCATCACCCATGCGCGGTGTAAAAATCTAGCGGTGTTCGCGAATGATGCCAACTCAATGCCACTTTAAATCGGTGCCACTGGAGCTTTGGCTTTGCGAGATGACTCTATCTAACGGAGTCTCTTCTCAACCGAATCCAAGATATTCAGCTCGTCCATGAAGCTCTCTATGGTTTTGCGTAACTTCTGCAAATCTGTCATCACACTGTCGGGATCCTCTTCCTCCGAATCACATCGGCTAGCACTTATCTTGTTAGACATTCCACAAGTATCAGATTGTTGCTTACATACCAAAATGTTAAGTAAGAGAACTAACACACCAGTGAACCACACAATAAGTAGAAGGATGAGGCTGTATTCTTTCATCAAAACCAGAAATCCCCACCGGACACAATCAGGAGGTCCGAGTCTCCCCAAAACTTCTCACCAGTCTATTTCCTACCTCATTACAGCTCCCTTTTCCCCCCTTTTATTTTACTCCCTGGGTCCCTTTTTTTTTTTTTTTTTGCCACTTGGAACAACCGCCCTCTAAACAATTCAGTACTTCCCACTATCCTGCTTCTAGATTTGCTTGGTAGAAATCACCTCCACTCTATCTTATAAAGTTAGTCATGGATTGATGTCGTCTTTCTCATTATTGGAATGAATCAAATTATTTTTCGAAGTGGATTTTTCTGGAGTCCTTTACTTTTGCTTGGAACAACAAAGTCAAGGTTGAAAACTTGTTGGATGTGAGGGGTAATGAGTTTGGATGGTTTCTCTTGTTCATTTGTTACTTAAAAGGATGATGAGATTGGTGTTTTTGTTTTCTTGATCAAACGGATCTGTGGTGTTCATTGTGATAGAGGTTTGCTAGACTCCATTATATGGAATGTTAGTCAAGATGGCAAGTTTTATTTGAAATTCTTTTATTTTGACCTCATAATTTGGTGTTCTGGCTAACTCGGTGGGGGAATAGCTGTAGAAATCTGAGGCTTCTCGACTGCAGAGTCATTTAAGTGGTTTGTATGCTGTAAGACATTTCTTTCTCTTAATAATCTTTAGAGAAGAAGTTTTACTTTTCTCGATAAATGTATGCTGTGGTTCTTATCCAAATATAAATAAATGCATGGTGTGTTTGAAAGATTAGGAAGATATCATCTCATTTTCATTTTACATAGCTTTTAAGTTTTATACCTTGGTTGAGGTTGTGGGAGTGACTTTGCAATGCGATGCTATAAATTCTTATAAGCCATGTGTAATGAAGAGACGCAGGATTTGATGATGAGAAAAGGGTGGCCAAAATCACTTCAATTTACTTGTTTTGGTGCATGTAAAAAGAAAAAAAAAAGTAGATTGAGTTGAAGAGTCATTCAACACGGAGGATTTTGAACTCTTTTTCTGTAATCCTTTTTTGATTTTGTGGAAATGTAAGCAGTTGAGATTGTTGTCTGTAGATTTGTAGCTCCATCCTCACTTTGACGTACATTTGGTTCATTGATATTTTCTCACTTGTCAAAGAAATTTTTAGTGAATCTTGAAAAGAACTGAGGGGAAAAATCACTTATCATTTATTTACTAATGCTTTTAAGTGAATACCAGGGATCCTGTATATTCGGTAGCATTCAGCCCAAATGGAGAGTATTTGGCGAGTGGATCTCTTGACAAGTCCATGCATATATGGTCGTTGAAGGAGGGTAAGATTGTTAAAACATACACAGGCAATGGCGGAATATTTGAGGTCTGTTGGAACAAGGAAGGGAACAAGATTGCTGCCTGTTTCGCGAATAATACAGTATGTGTTTTAGACTTCAGATGGTGAAGATCTAATAGGCATGCTTATAAATGTTTTCACAGATATAGATCCGTTTGATTGGGTAGGGTAGAAATGTAGTTTTGGGGGGCTTATGGTTTGTTTTCTAACCTTAGATTTGATTTATTGTGATTCCCGATCTGAGATTGTATTAGTTTGTATTTATTAGATTACTTCTAATCCTGTAGAGATCGGTTATGATTAATGTCGCTGATTTTATTATTTACAACAGTTGATCGATCAATTTATAACTATGATTAGTTTATGGCCTTTTTTGCTTGGTCTTTCATCTGCTTTGGGGCCAGGTGTTGGATTGATTTAAATAAAGTACTTTATTTAAATTGCTTTCCTCACCCTGTGGTTTGCCGACTTCCCAACTTGCGGAGGCATTCATTAAAACATCCGCTGCAAGCAGGTATGGTTACTAATGTTAGGAGAAATTCTATGTGCAGGGAATTCCGTGTGGATGAATCCACTTTTAATGAGTACCCTTGATATTTAGGAAGAAAGCCTGCTTGATTTTTTTTGCGACAATGCTAACGATGGGATCATAATTGCGAAGGCCCCTAAAACTTAGGGGTTAATTTTCTAAAAACAATACAATATCTTCTTGCTTTTCACTTATGAGTGAAGGCTAAAAGGTACTATACCCCAAAACAAGTTATATAATTTAAATATTCAATGAATTTATTATCAAACGCCACCAATAGCGTTGTAAGTTGAAAGTAATGCGAAACTTGTGTCACTGCTGCTTTCCCAAAATCTCGAGAAGTATACTTTAGTTGGCTCTTTCGCTGCTTGTCTATCTCTAACCACGAAAAGCTGGTTATGGATCAATACACAAATAAATAAACAAAATAAAATAGTTTTAATTATATTGTTACAAATCATTAATTAATTTAGGGGTTAATTATTTGGATCCTCATACGCACGGTCGGATCATGACATTAATTGATTTAAAGCTCGTACATTTACAATGTGTATTAAATAAGTGTTCATGGCCTTGGTACTCTGAAAAAAAAGGTTAGTACTTTTAATGCGCAAATAGTTGGTTAAGGATCAATAATCTAATATTTTTAAATGTTTTGAATATTTGAACTACATCTACTTATTTAATACATATAATGGATAAGTGAGCAAATAGTAGCCCAAATAACCATCAACCCAAAAATAATATTATACCAGGTGCAAACTGATTGTCAAGAATGTCAAGCGAAAAATAGAAAAAAAACAAATGTGTGGGACCCCTGGATATTCAATGTTGGTTTCTCCGGGGGGGCAACTAAATGTTTTAATGATGTTCCACGACTATAATCAAAGCGAAATGTCAACAAAGGTAACCTGGATTAAATTTTCTATTAACGTTAATTCATAGTAAGTCAACGTCTTAGAAAATAAAAAAAAATCTCTTGTTGTCAGCAAGCAACAAACTAGGACTAGTTGAATGTTTAGACTTCACCAAATCATGCACTTTCAAAGGCATGGATGATGTTCTTCCCCAATTTTAGTGATCGGTGTGACTTGAGTTTTATTTGAATTGGACCAATGGATCTACACTGTGATCCTCTTTTAAGATTTTCTTTTTAATGTAATTTAGAATCATTACACTTGTGATTGTACTTTTATATTTACGTGATATATTTTATCTTCTACTTATTTTTTATTTTCTAAAAAAAGTTTTTTACGTAAATCTTGGTACTCCACATTTATCTTTTATTTTTTCAGTTATTATTTGATTTTTAACAAGTGGTATCAGCTTTAGTTTTGAAAATTTGTTGAATTTGTGTTTGAAAGTTTGTCGAAACAATTTCCCTCCATCGTTCGCACATCGAACAACTTTTGCCCATTAAGAAAACTTATAATTTTTGGGAAAAAGGAAAAAGAAAATTGTTCTCCTCTCATGCTTCTTTCTTATAGAAGAAGAAGACCATTTTTTGTCTTGTCGCCGACCATTTGAGGTATCAGTTTGCTCATAGAAGACCGATGCTCATTTGTAAGCTATCGCGATGTCAGGTTAGTGCTTTCGTTTTGCAAGTCATCTTTTTGTGGAGAAGAAACCCACTAGTTGTCCTTGCTAATCTTGAGCAGAATTTTGTTTCCAAAGTTTTATTTTGAACATTAATGATTCACAGTTGCGTCTTGCATGCTGGAGTTATGTTAGGAAACTTATGATTTTTCCAGAAATATTTGAAATTTTTTAGAATATTTTTAGTTAAAAATTTAAATTTTGACTTTCGGATTTTTTTTGTAAGATCTGTAAATTTTTTGGGCAGATTTTACTTGATAATTTGAGGCATATTTGTAATTGCATGAGTGTCTCAATCTTGAGGATTGTTATTAGTTAAAATTCAAAATATGTTTAAAATTTGTGGTATTTGCTATTGAAGTTGAATCGTTATTATAACTACATCAAAATCTTTGAGATGTCATTTATGATATGGAGATACCTGTGATTTTGGACTACTTTTCTAACGTGAATATTTTATTGAAATCAATGATTTTGATATAATATATCTTTGATGAAAGTTGTGTTTTTGAGTTGGAAACTCTCAAGTATAATATTCCACTTATGGATAGAGATTCAATGTTTTTATTATGGAAAGATAACGATAATGGATTATAAAGAGTTTTATAGAGAGGGATTTGATATCAAAGGAAAAAGGGCGAGATATGTTCTCATATATTTTGGATGAAGTTTCATGGGATTATGATAATATGTGTAGCTCTCAACTTGCCATCACGTTGAAGCTAATGTGACATAGAAAATGACATGCAAAAATAATGTTAAACCCACAAAAATAGCAGTAGTGTTTGGTGCTCGGTTTGGCCAAAAACACCCCAAATAAGTGTGCAGAAAAATAATCAAATGAACCCCAAATTAAACGAAACTTGACGTGAGTATCACCTTATGAGTATGCAAAGAAAATATGCAAAGAAACATAAGTATGCAAAACAACCTGTGGTTAGTTCGATAAGCCAATATGGTGCTTTCGGGTTAGTACTTCTTTCCAAAGAAAGAAACAACATCGTTGGAGATGGTTTTCCCACCTTTTTAGTTTATACTCTAGAGAGTGAGAAGAGAATGTAGTTAAGAATCAGCCAAGTAAGCTTGAACTTGGCACAATAGAGGCTCACTGCACTCAGTTGCAAGCAAGCCGAGGCAACTCACCTTGAAGGCTGAAAGCTTTTCTGGTTTGAAAGCAAAAAGCTCGAATTTTATTTCATCAAAGATTGATCATATAATGCAGTAAACGATGCTTAAATATCTCTGAAAGGTTGGCTAGGGTTTTGGTTAAGCAAAGAAGGAAAATAGTAGCAATAAAAGTAAAGAGTCGATGGAGTGGATAGGCCATACAAGCACGCACGCGCTTCTCCTTCAACAGCTGATGAGATGACTCGTTTGGTCCTCCATGGCATCCTCTCATTGTTCCCTTGGTCTAGCTGGAGCGTGACTGATTTTGCGTTGATTTAAAAGGTTGGAGGGAAAAACTATATCAACTTCAATTGAACTCGGTCGTGATCCATCTTAATGCGCTCGGTTGATGTTTGTGATAAGGATGAGGCCATTGATCCATGCTTGAGTAGTCCAAGTCCTTCCTTGTGTGATCCATCTAGTAAGCCTCTTTCATGAGAAAGCTTTTAATTGGTTCTTGTAACAAGTTGGTCCTTGCATGTGCCTTCAACAATCTGATCTATGCATGCGCGAGCCATCCTTGTTCTAGCGGTAAGTCTTATGGCCGAATCAAACAAGTGTTAAACCATAACCAACCAAACTATCCTAAACTATATGCATGCATGCTTTAAAGAAAACAATAAAACTAATGTTTGCTAACAAAACACAATGAAGTCAATGTTTGCCAAAAACACTTAAAACAAAAGTTACAACTAGTTGATTATGGGAAAATAAATTCCCTCTTCATTGAATAGCACCCATCCATGACTCCCAAGTGAGAACATGCAAGAGTTGATCCTTGTCTTGTGAGTTAGGCTCTCATTTCAAGCTATCAAAGAAATCATCACCTGCAAAAGAAAGAAACTTGTGAGCAAAAAGATTAACCATAGCTCAGACCTTAGTTTGTGATTGAGTAATAGACCTCAGAGGCACATCATAATATTGTCTCTGCACCCTCTCATGCTTTCCAGACTTCGACTGACCTCTTAGGGTACTTTTTAATTAGTCTCTTTATTATCCTCGACAATGAAAAACTCCTAACTTTACTTCTACTCCTAGTATTCTTGGCAAACTTGGAGGTTGCTTAAGCTTCGTGGTGACCTCGTAAAGCAAATGACTATAGTCCTAAATGTTAGATTTGTTATAAAATCAACCACATTCCTGCAGTATGTTACCATCGTATTGATATGACTCTCAAGCCACCTCCACAGTCTTGTTTTAACTTCTCTTGCTAATGGGACTTTCAACTTGCTCCTCTAGTGTTGGAATCTCATGCACTTGACATTTCATTCTTCTATTGGTGTATGGACTCTGGAGCCTCCACTTATTTTACACTTGCTCTGTCACAAATGCAGCACGCTACTCCATATAATGGTCCCGAACAAGTTATGGTTGCCAATGGTAAGACTCTAGTCTTTTATCGATATTGTTTTGTTTTGTGATAACAATGTAAGCGTTGGATATTTTTCTCTTTATTTCTATATTAAAGATCTACAATCCAAAGCGATCCTAAAGTAGGGTTCTTTGCGTGATGGCTTATATAATCTCTAGCCTCGCCTACCAATTTCTCATGTTTCTCCTCTTGCTCTAGCAACATCATCTCCATTGTCCATGTCTCTCTAGCATTAGCGATTAAGACATCCACATCTATCTACTATTTCTCATGTATTCTTATTATGTAATTTTTTCTTACCTAAATCTATGTCATCAAAGTTTTGTAAGACTTGTTACTTAAGTAAATCCCATCGTTAACCATTTTCTACTTCCCTGTCTCGTGCGTCTTATATTTTTTATCTTGTTCACATGGACCTTTAGGGTCCTTCTGATGTTACTTTAATCAATGACTCTCGATATTTTTTGTTATTTATTGACATTTCAATTGATATACTATACAAAAATATTATATCGTAATAAAATTATCGCAAATGTACAGTGTCAAGTTTTATAGTATAATGATAGACAGAGTTGTTGAATCAACAAGAAATATGCAATTTATTAATTTTTACCAATTACTGATATAATCAATTCTAACTTTATCTCAACAATTAAAAATATAGTTTTTAATAATTTTTAACAGTAAAACTAAATAAACAAAATAAATCAAATTAAATCACCAACAAAATGCCTTCAATTCAGAAAAGATTTAGAGAATTAATTTCACGAATATTTATCATATTATTTATTGGACTAATATTCTTTAGTTTAACAATTGAAAACCCTAATTTGTTAAACTACCTCTCGTCAGTCAAGTTATCATTAATTCCTAAAATCACAATTTCAATATCTCCATAAAAATCATTTTTTAGTTAATCAATAACATACAATGGTTTTCAATATTTTCTCGAGCTATTAAAATTTTATGTTGTAATATTTATATCGTATTTGAAATTACCTCTCTCGAGTGTCAAATCCTAAATATAAAATCATTCAATAAGTGGCTAGCAAATTGAAAGCATTAAAAATAGAATATCACAAATAAACAATAATTTCAATTAACAGAATAATCAGTTATCAAAATAATATTCTAAATAAAATATCTATCTCTCCTCCAGAGGGAGAGAGTTAGTTCAACATAATTGAATGAATAATAGAAGAAAAAGTGTTCAACATAATAATATCAAAGAGAAGAAAGAAGTAGAATAATAAAATATGTCTTTGATGTCACCGTAAATGCGTAACACGTGTGTTCATCTCCTCGTTCGAGTTGAAAATCCTCTTCGATCTCTCTCCAAAATATGTCTCGAGGCCGCCCAAGGTTTTCTCTTTCGTCAAATAATGTTGTATTTAAAGATTATTGATTAGAATTTTTAGAATCATCAAAAAATCTTTCAAAACGCGTAGAATTTTACACTTTTAGTAAGCTGACATGGGTTGGGGCCACGACTTGGGATTCTAGGGCCATAACTCAAACCATTTTCTTTGTGTTGGGGTCGCGGCTCAAGATTCTGGGGTCGTGGCTCAAAAGCTATTTTGATGCCAATTCGTTTCTCCTCTATAAGTCGTAGCTTGAGCCTCTTTGGGATGCGGCGCAACTTCAAAATTCATTATTTTTTCAACTTTATTTATTGTATAATAACTTAAAATAGATTAAAATTACCAAAAACTCGAGAATAAACAACCAGCTTTGCTTAAAATGATGAGAATAATTCTAAATTTTATAGAGTTATCATATACATGGATATTTCTTAAAGACAAAATACCAAGTTCAATCCATTTTCATTGCATTTATTCCATTGTTTCAAGTCACTTTGAAAACAAAAATTTAATGAGTGCATTTTAGTTAAGGTGAGGTAGTTCGCTCCCCATCTAAGTTTTTTACCTTGGTTGGTGTCTTTCCTCACTTGCCAATATTCTACTGCTTTATCGAACCTTCACCTTTGATATGGTTATATATCTCACAAACCGAATGCTCATACCAGTTTTAGCTAATATTTCACTTTTTCATTTTTCTTTCTAATAAACCCCAATCTCATTTACATCTACGTATCTTTGGTTGTAGTTATTTACTAAATTTATGTTCTTATAATGACCATAAACTCCGAAGTAGGTCCCTTGAGTGTGCGTTTCTTGGTTATAACCATCAACATAGTGCTTCATGTCCTTCAACAAATTGTGTCTACATTTTTCAGGATATTACATTCAATGAATCTTCTTTTTTGTTCTCATCAAATAAACCTTCCTCAGTTCTTGGCTCTTTCACAATAATTTCAATTCCCACCTTTCTATTTTCAAGTTATGTGACTTTCTCGCCTCCTCCAGCTCCTTGATCGTCTACTAAACCTTCTCTATCCATTTTTGTTAATCCCTCATTTACATCCTCTCTATTCCTTCCTAACCGAATTGAAAATAACATTCTAGTTATTACTAATGTGCATCTAGTGTTTACTAGGTTCAAGGCAATAGTGTTTTGGCCAAAGATGTGGTTTTTTACTACTTGTTATGACAAACTAGAACCCACTATATATCTTTATGCTGCAAAATATCCTCTTTAGTCCAAAGCTACGCAAGAGGAGATGACTGCTCTTCATGCAAATCACATTTGGTCCCTTGTTCCTCTTCCACATAATAGAACTTTGATAAGTTGTAAATGAATATTCAAAGTAAAATCAAACCCAAATGGTTCATTAAATTGTTACAAAGCCCAATTTTTTCGAAGGTTATCACCAAACTGCCCAAACCGAGAGGTTAGACTAATATGAAACTTTTAGTCAGGTTGTCAAGCATACAACAATCCAACTTGTTTTATCTTTGGTTGTCTCTCTCAAATAGAACATCAAACAACTTGATGTTAGCAATGTCTTTCTCCATAGTGATCTTGCTGCAAGTGCCTTCATGTAGCAACCTCCTAGTTTTTTGGATCATGCCCATCCTTCCTATGTTTGTCGCTAACATAAATCTTTGTATAGCCTTAAACAATATCCACAAGCTTGGTTTTACAACTTTCAATCAGTGTTTCTATAATTTGGTTTCATTCTTCTCGAGCTAATTCCTCGCTTTTTATCTACAATGTTTGAGTTGTTATCCTTATGATACTTATTCATGTTAATGATATATTGCTTACCGGGGATGATTCTAGCACTATTGAAAATTGATTTGCTTTGTACTCATAAAGTTTGCTTTCAAAGACTTGGGTAAACTTCACTATTTTCTTGGGATTTTTGTTTCCTATTGTTTTGATGGATTGCTACTCAATCTCTCCAAACATATTATGGACCTTGACCAATATGCAAAATTGTAAGACAATCACTACCCTTTATGGTTTCTAGTCCTCTTTTGGAACTCCGTCCTCAGGATGGTTTTGTTTTTGGCATCTTAATTAGTGTTCTTTAGTATTGCACCCTTACACGACTAGATGTTTTGTCAAAAAATTCCACTAGTGTATGCATCATCCAACTTATGCTCATTGGCATGCTCTCAAAAGGGTTCGTCAGTATTTGTAGGGTACATCCAATATTCTCTTAAATATCAAAATCACTTCTTCTTTCGATAGTTTAGGATATACTGATGCGGCTAGACATCTTTGCATGAGGATCGACGTAGTACAAGTGGGCATTATAATTTTATTGGCTATAATTTAGTTTCTTGGTCCTCCACTAATCAAAAATCATTTTCTCATTAAAGTTGAATATTGTTCGATCATTGATGGTGTTGCTGAAATTATATGGATTCAGCCTTTTCTATAATGTCAGTGCCACGTACGTAGATACAAATACAATGTTTCACTCTAAGGAAAAAATGTCTCTTTGTGCATGAAAAGGTGGCCTCCAAGTAGCAGATTATTTCATTTGCTCCCTTTATCTCATAGCTCTCTGATGGTTAATGAAGTCTTTACAATCTTCATCTTTTATGCTTTTGATTCCAAGCTGGACAGGCTTTACCTCTGAGATTGAAAAAGGAATGTCATGCCTCTATGCATCAGCAGACCACATGTCCCTTTTTTTTAAATTGCACCTGGAGAGGATGATATGCCCCGTAGGTCGTCACTCGATTCCAAGCTCGAGCACACATTTTATCTAACTCATGTTCTCACACACTTTTATTTTTTGTAGTAGATGAACTATGTGATGGCTTGGAACACACCTTTGGCTACTTAAAGTGGGAGGTCGAGGCTCTATACAAGAATCAACCTAAACACATCATTGTATGGGAGACAAAGATTGAAGATCAAGGAGCTCACATGGGAATTCGTCTTCCTGAGCATGGTTTTATGTAGTCTTTTTTCTTTAAAACTCTAATTGGCAAACTATGGTCTTTTTGTTATAATTATTATATCCATACATGTTGGGCATTTAGAATGAGATGTATGATAGGATAGATAGTGTTTTAGTTTCGGTTAAACATAAGTTTGGAGTGCAAATCATGCATGGAGACTCGGCCACGCGCGCCAAGGTGTAAGGCTAAGACGTGTGGACCATTTGGAAGCTTTTTTATCCAATTTGGCCACACCAAATGCTGCCCCTTGGAGATGCTTGTTCCCTTACTACTTTTGGGAGAAAACATGGACCAATGACTTGACATTCAACTATTATTTGATCACTTGTACCTCACCTCATCTCGGGCACACACAAACACCTCACTTGGCTGAATGCATGGCCTTCCTTCCAAAGGCCATTTGAAAACCAAATGACATGCCCCAGGTTCCAAAGACCTGCCATGATGTACCTACAGTCACGACCCGTCAAGCACAAGCCAAGTATGCAATTTATCTCTTTTATGTTCTAATGGACTTGTGGAATCTTGTAGGTAAATGGCTTCTCAAGGCTTGAAATGAAATCAAGAAGAAGAAAGAACTTGTTTTCTTTTCTCAAATATTGTAACCAAGTTTTGTATTTTATTTATTGTTTAGAAAACATTAGTTTCATTTAAACCTTGTTTATTGGCAAACTTTAGCCATTATTTTCTTTAGTTTGGTTGCTTGTAATAATCCTTAGGAAGGTTAGGATGGATCCAAGGCTTGGAGCAAAAGAGGGCATTGAAGATCAAGATTGGTACCTCTTTGAGGCATTTCATCGAGTAGTTGGCATGCACTAAAGAAACGAAGGCACGACACACATAAGGATGATCCATGGCGCCCAGCTAGCGTGCAACAGTAATTTAGCTCACAAAGGAGAGCTATGGTCAAAGCATGGCGCGTAAAAGGCAAAGTATGGCCCAACATGTGCGCGCATACTTTTTAAACTTTTCTATTTTTGCTTTCTTCAAATGAAAACGATTGTTGGGTGTCCATATAACCTCTCTTCCAATCATTTGTAATTAGTTTTAGAACATTGAATATTTAGAAAATCAAGTGAAGTGTTTCTTCATTTTCGGAGTGCTCTATGAGAACGTTCTCAGTGTTCAGCCGGTGCAAGGCACCTGAATGGCTTCACCACATTGTCTCATAAGCTCTAGATTGCTTGGCGGTGCTCTTAGTCCCCTCTGTCTCTCCTCATTCTTGCTATAGCTGGAAGGAAGCAGAAGGTGATGAAATCCAAGTTCCCAAAACTATGCTTCTTCTCAGGGAGAAGCATTTGCCGAAGTAATCGTCTTTGCTTCTCAGCCAGCCAAGGGCTGTTCTCCCAGTTTGTCGGCCTCCTCTGAGGTATTAATTCTTCTTGGTTCACTCACCCACATCATCGAATGCATCTTTCCATTTCCACGCTCATTTCTTTGTTTTCACTTTTTTCTATCTGTTTTTGAGGTGTTCATCAAGCACCCATCTTTGTTGTTCCATTAAATCTTCTGCATGTCATTTTCTCCCTCATTTGCAGGTCGATAGCTCAACACCAAACTTTACCCCTAAACCAGCCACCCTAGGTCTGTTTAAGCATTGTTTTTAGTGTGTGTAAAAGTTTGGTTAATGAAATGAAATAGAACTCTTTTCTTGAAGGTTAAACCGAGGAGTGAAGAATTCAAGGTAAGCATGGCCAAGGCCGAAAGGAGTAAGCCTCTTAGCTCATCAACTTGACGTTGTTGTTGTTAAAGCTCTAGTTTCACTATCCTCTCCTCCTTTTCAAGGGTCGAAAACAAGTAGGAAGTGGTAAAACTGGTTTTTTAAGTAGTTTCTTTCCTTGGAAAGAAAGCTTTACCGAAAACCCTAAGGTTTTGCTTATCGGCCGACTTGAAACTTTGTTGCACACTTTCTTTTCCACAAACCATTTGGACCACATCTTCCATAGTCACACACCTCATCCACAACACAAGACTCACATAAATTTTTGGTTCATTTAAAGCTCCTTTACTTGTTCATTTCTTGCCACCATTTGAGGCCTCCTTGACTTGGCCAAGCACCAAGAGGACTAATGATATTTTATGGTTTTATAATGACTCTTGCAAGCCTAGACCATACACATCACCTTTGAAGGTAACAGAAAAGGAAAATCGCCGGTATTGCACACATATATATTGTTTCCAACTCCATTATTTAAAATGTTTTATTGGTTGATGTGGTAAAGCATAATCTTTCAAGCATTATTCAATATGTGATAAGAGATATAAAGTTATTTTTGAATAAAAAATTTGCATGATTAAGCATGGCTAAGATGGAAATATTTTGTTCATTTGTTATAGAAAGGAAAATGTTTACACTATTGGTTTAGAAAATGTCTATTCTTTTGATGAATTGTTTTACGGCAAATTCCTTTGTTGATTGTTGGTCTTAGTGTAGAAGATTATGTCATGTTGGTATGCTTACTCTAGCTAAGATTTCTAGAAACAACCTTGTTAAATGTTTTCCAAAAATATCATTTGAGAATAATAGAGTTATGATGCTTGTCAAATAGAGAAGCAAACAAAGAGTTCATTTGTTTTAAATGGTGTTGTTTTCACTTCCAAACCACTTCACTTCTTAACGTGGACATTTTTAGACCATCTAAAACCACTAGCTTATGAGTCAAGCATTATGTGTTCTTCCTTAAAAGAAATAATGAAACTTTTGATACTTTTTTAACTTTAGATAGAAGTTCAAAATGAGAAAAATATCTGTATAATATCCGTAGTGATCATGGTGAAGAATTTGAAAATGAAAATTTTGAACTTCTTTGTCAAAAATAAGGTATTGAGCACAATTTTTCTTCGCCTAGAACATCTCAACAAAATGGAGTTGTTGAGTAAAAAATTGACTTCTCCAAGAGATAGCTAAAACAATGCTCAATGACAATAATCTTTCTAAATATTTATGGACTAAAGTCATTGCAACCACTTGCTATGTTATTAACCGGATCTCCATAAGACCAATTCTCAAGAAAATCCCTTATGGGTTTTGGAATGGTAGAACTTCAAGCATCAAATATTTTAGAACTTTTAGTTGTAAGTGCTTTATCCTTAATAAAAACAAAAGATTAATTTAGGCAAGATGAACTATGAGATATTTCTAAGTTATTTCCAAACTAGCAGAGCCTATAGAGTCTTCAATAAAAAACTTTAGTTGTGGAAAAATCTGTGCATGTAACATTTGATGAAATATCACAACATTCAAACATTGAGGAGTTAAACAATGATTTAGAAAATGATGTGGATTCTCTAGTTTTGGGTGAAAATATTGGTACAAATCATGAGAGCACCTCTCTAGATCATCATCCTAAAGAATTAGAAGCTACTCCACTTGAGAATTCCAATGACGATGACACGGATAAAGACTGCAAATGGGATGGAAAATGCATGCGGAAGACTAAAAAAACAGAGGGGGATTGGTGCTCAAGAACACCCTAAAATAGACACAAATAGGAGGAAAAAAACAGAGAAACAATGAGAAAGAAAGATGAGGTGGGTGCTGAGTATTACGGGGTATAATTACCTGTAATTACCTCAGAAGAATGTCGTTGGACTGAAGGGAATTCCTCGCCGGTCCTTTGGCATTAACAGTGTCGAAAGGAGAAAAGCTTGCTTCACCGATGAAGAAGTTCCAGCAGAGGAAGACGACCCTTGCACTCACTGCTTCTTCTCAGAAGAGGCCGACTGGGAGAATGAGATGTGATGAAGACTCGTGTCTGGCCCAAAAGTAATCGATGCTTTGGGTGAGAAAGTTTCATGGCCGAAAGCTTCACAGAGTAAGGGAACGGTGTTTCCACCTCCCTGTTGCTTTCCAATCCTCCGTGGGAAATGGAGAGGGAGATGTGAAGTAAAAGAGCCTCCAAGTCGCTTGCACTTGGCGGTTCAATCGAAAATCATCGGGCTTCAACCACCGATGGTGCTCTCTGAAACACTTCACGGTTAATTCTAAAAAATGATTTCAACTTCTGATAAATTATCAAATCCACCAAATCGTTTTACATGAGCTCCAGAACGAGCTTAATAAAAAGAAAAAGTTTGGTCGCAGAAAAGCAAAAATGGCTGAAGATGAAGAAGCCGTTGGAAACTAGCCATTGGAATGACGGCGGCCACATGGGTGGCTGGTGGTCCTTCGCGCACGCATGCCATGTCTACGTCGTGCGCACGTCTGGCGAAGCTCGTGCACGCCACTGTCGCGCCTGATACACGGCCACTCTCGACCCAACTACCTCTATGCGCGCTCCAACTCCTATACGCACATGCACTGCTGCTCGGATGCTTCTTTCATACACGCATGGCTCTCCCTTGTGCACGTCATGCTGCTGCTACTTGGTGTCTTGTGCGCCCATCACTTGGTCATCCTCTTCCCTTGTGAGCCAATCCTCGATCCTCAAGCTTTCCTAAGGCTAAACAAAATATCCAAATTTTCTAAACAATAATATGGCTATAAGTTTTCTCAAATAAAAATCAAAGAAGGTTAAAGTTAGCCAAATGCTAAGGTTTACTAAACATAAACATATGAATAGCTTGGTTACACAAACTTGTCCTTGGTAAGACAAATTCCTTCTTCAATGCTCTTACTCCAAGTTATAAAATGGACTTCACCTATTCAAAAAGCAAACGAGTTAGGACAAATGTTCATGAATGCACTTACCTTGGTATGAGGTCGGGCCACTGGATCCATAGCACAGCAGATGATCTACCTAAAGATTGAAGGTATGCTAATAGTCATCCTATATATGACAATTTAGGAGATCCCTCCCTAGGAGTCAAAATTAGAGTCTTCCATAGAAATTTTTGTGCAAACATAGCTTTCATCTCATAAATGGAACCTAAGAATTTTGATGAAGTTGAAATAGAATAAAATTGGGTTATAGTCATGCAAAAAGAGTTGAAGAAATTTGAAAGAACCAACATTTAGGAACTTGTTACAAAGCCAAAAGACCACTCCATAATTGGAACCAAATGGGTATTCAAGAACAAAATAGATGAAAATTGAGTTGTTGTAAGGAACATGGCAAGATTGGTTGCAAAAGGTCATAATCAAGAAGAAGAAATTAATTTTGAAGAAATTTTCGCTCCGGTAACTAGACTACAATCTACTCGAATATGTTTTGCTTTTACATGCTCTAAAGACTTTAACCGCACATCAAATGGATGTGAAAAATGTCTTTCACAATGAGTATATTATGAAAGAAGTCTCTGTTAAGCAATCATTGAGTTTTGAAGTATATGATAATGATGATCATGTTCATTAGCTTAATAAAACTCTATATGGTTTAAAGCAAACATCTGGAGTTTGGTACGATGGATTAAATAAGTTTCTCCTTGATAAAGGTTTCAAAATAGGAAAAATCATTCTACTTTATTTACTAAGTTGAAAGGAGAAGACATGCTTGTTATTTAAATTGTTGTTGATGATATTATTTTTGTTACATCAGATGATTCCCTTTGTAATGAGTTTGTTACGTTGATGCAAAATGAATATGAGATCATCATGATGGGTGAGTTAAGATATTTCTTGGTTTAAAAATTAAGCAATCAAATGATATCCTTTTCTTTAGTCATCAAAATATGTTAAGAAGCTACTTAAGAAATTTGGTATAGATAGTTCAAAACCATCTCATATCGTGGCATGATTGGTTCCCTAAGAAAGGAGAAGAAATTTAGAAAATGATGAAAATTGAAAAGTTATAGACATGAAGAACTATCGTGGCATGATTGATTCTCTTTTTTACTTAACCGTAAGTAGACACGATATTCTCTTTAGTGTGTGCTTATATGCTATATTGCAAGCATCTTCTGAGGAATCTCACTTAAATGAAATAAAACTAATATTTAAATATTTAAGTGGGACATCTGATTTGAGTTTATGATATCTCAAAAGAACTTCTTTCAACTTAGTGGGATATTCTTATTTTGATTATATCGGTAGCCTAGTTGATAGAAAGAGCACAAGTGGTACTTGTCGATTTCTTGGAGAATCCTTGATATTTTGGTTCTCTAAGAAACAAGACTACGTGGCTCTTTCAATGGCCGAAAGTGTGTATATAGCTGCCAGAAGCTGTTGTGCTCAAATTCTTTGGATGAAGCAAATTTTAGAGGACTAATATCAATCCTATGAGAAAAATCCAATTAAATGTGATAATACAAATGCGATTAATATCTCAAAGAATCATATTCAACACTATCACATAAAACACATTGAGATTAGATATCACTGCATTAGCTGATATTTTTACAAAGCCACTCGATGAAGCAACATTCAGCAATACAAAAATCCAATTAGGGATCATTAGACTAGATTCAAGAACAATTTGATAATTGAAAGATTAAGCATTTTGTTTGGTTCCGAGTGGTTGTTCTCTTGAGAATGGTGGTATGTGTCTTATCCAAGAGCCCCGCTTCAGATCGATGAGTTTTGCTTTTGAAAGCAAGGGATCGCTTTCGCATTTTAAAAGAAAACTCAGACCTCCTTTATTTTATCTGCTTCTCAAATCAAAAATCTCTCTCATGCCCTAGCGATTTCCAACCTCTCCTCCGACTGTTTGTGGTATTTCTTCAACCAATTTTCAGTGATCCTCAGGTGCTATTTTGCCTCCACCATTCTTGGAGATGAAGAGTTCTTCACCCAGAACTATTTTTATGGATCTTTTTGTGCCTCTCCTCACACGAATACACTTATGATTTTATGATATGCCAAAGGGACCATTTTACTCTTTCCCGAGCCAAGACCTTGCCCTCGGGCGAGCTCTTTTCTAACAAATTTGCTCTTTTGTAGGGAAGGATCACTTTGAAGATTTGAAGTGGGAACCAAACATCCTAAACTTTAAGAAACCTCTCCATGTGCTAGCTTGGGAGCAACCCTCGGCCATACCATTTGTTGAAGAAGGAATTTGTCTTCCTTGTAACCAGTGATGTAACTGAGTTTTCTAGTTTTTCTTTCTAAAACTACTTTAGTTTAATTTTTATATTTGCATCGTTTGCTTGGCTAAACACATTTATAAGAGGAGTGGGCTACCTTTTAGAGGGAAAAAGAGCTGCATTTGAAAAGAGAAAATCAAAGAAGCGTAGGAGAGAGAAGATGGTGGAGGAGTAAATTTCAGCCAATGAAATGGTTGAATGAGAGCGAGCCAGCTAGCCCTTGTTTTCTTTATTTTTTGAAGTGAAACCCTAATTGTATCCTTAGCTATTGTAGCAGCCACTTTTGATTGAATTGAAAAGGCTGAAAATCATCTTCAAAATTGGATCTCTTTGAGTCCAAACCATCTTACTGTCGGTGACTCAAATCCGATCAGTTTCGGTGTGCAATACTTCTAGGTTTGTGAGTATCCTTAGAAGCTTTTATTATTGCTCTTTTCATTGCCTTCCTAGAGGGTAGTATTCATAACAAAAGAGTATAAAATCTCATCCTAAACTTGTTGGAGCATTCTTTACGTTGGAGGACCAAATACCCGATTGGTGCATCGCTTATCACCTTTCAGACCAGCAGTTACGTTCATTCGCATAACTTTTTGTCCACTTCGATTTAACCCTTGAAATTTTTAGGGTCCTTTAACCATACCCTAAGTAAGATAGTGTTAAAGTTTCAAGGCATTTGGAGTTACACAGTAAAAGTTGTGATGTATGAAATTCACCTATTTTTAGCTAACCAACAATTTTCTCGGACAGATTGAGTGTGCCTAATTGTTCAGAGCATATCTTTTTGGCTAGTAATTATTTTCATTTGAAATTTTAAGAGTGTTCCACACATGTACTTGGTAAGCTCCCGTTAAAATTTCATAGTATTTTGACTTGATTTTCTATTTGTTAGCTATTAGAATCTGGGGATCCTCGGTGATTGTCAGTTGGAATCCGAATTGATTTAGTGCTTGTGTTGCCCCACATGTTGCCATAAGTTGAAGCACGTCATTTTACTTTGACGGTTAAGATTTAGATCCTCGATCAAATTATGAACTCCAGAATCACTAAACCCGCTCCTAAGAAAGGTAACCACACTTCAGGGCAATCCTTCCAAAGCTCACCCTCTGACTGTAGAGTATTTCTCTCAAGATTTTCTTGCAGAAGCAAACCGAAACAGGTATGTAAAGGAGATTAAACAACGTTTCATTATTTTGTCAAGAAGGATAAATTTTTCAATGTTTAGATCCTTATGAATTATGAAAATGTTTGATAACGCCACTTTGAGTAGGTTGTGCAAACTTGGTGGAAAATGTTGTGAACTGATTATCAAGTTGTTTTATGCTAATTTAAGTGTGACAACTTATCAATATATCTTAAATCCTACATACTTGAACAAGAAATAAAATTTGGTACACGTTTGGTGAATAAGTTGATTGGTTTTTCATTGGACGAGAAATGTGACAGATATTATCGCTTTTCGAGAGACATCTTGCTTATCCAAAATAGAAAAGGACATGATTTCTTTTAGAAGATCCATATGAATCTTTATATTGGTGGTTTCTACAAACTGGAAGCAAAAGAATTGAACATCACGGCTAGAATTTTTCATCACATTATCTCCTACACTATTCTTCCATGTGCTGGGCATCATGATCATATCAGTTATATGGATCTATACTTGATGGAGAAACTCTTCAGTATGAAGAAATTTGATCTAGGTTACATTATTCTCAATCATATGTCGGATGTTCTCACAAACTAGTTCAAGAATCTGCCATATAATACTCTGTGCCAGAAGATTTTCTAACACTTTAGAATCAACTTCCCTCCAAATGATCCTGTTAGAGAAGAGAAGGGAGCTGACAAATTTAATGATAGTATTTTGAGACATATGGGTTTTGTTGAGTATGATGGAGATTGGATCCTCAAAAACACTCGTTCAGCCCAACTTCTAGAACTTGAAGTTCATCAAGTTGAGGAGGAGGCTACTAATCGACCACCTCTAGTTCATTCCACGTCTTTTCTTGAGGAACAGATGGATGTGATGTCAAACTATCTCTCGAGTCTTTCCTCCTCAGTGGATGGCATCTTCAAGAAAATGGAGGATTTATGCTCCATGATATCATAGGGGATGGACAATTTTCATTCATGCGTGTCTCAATGGTTAGATGATCTTTCTATTTCTCATGCTTCAAGGGAATCTCGACTAGACCTCATTAAGAAGCAATGAAGGAGGAGGTTTCTGATGATGAATATATCACGATTAGGTGACCCAATGCCCCTTTTTATGTCTCACCTTCCTCTGATGTCGAACTTTCATCTCCTTCATAGATTTATTTTAAACTCTTTTGCCATAATTATATTGAACCTCATGTTAAATTGATGCATCTTAGATGTAAATGTATCTTCACTCTTGGGCTTGATCTTGAAATTATCTATCTTTTAGCTTTGGATGTATATCCATAGTTCCCTTGGATTACATTTTGATAAGCATACTGGTTGTGCATATCTAGCTTAGACTTGGATTTAATTTCATTGGTTAAATTCTTATTGTCACTATATTTGTTTTGATAATGACTAAGGGGGAGCGATAGAAATAAAGAAAACTCTGCCCCAGGCATATATTGAGGGGAAGTAATTGTAGATATGTGAAATAACTGTTTAATTTAGAATAAAATTGGTCATCATAAAAAAAAAGAGATTATTATATTTGTAGTTTTGATGATTGACAAAGTATGTTTACTAATTATAAGTTAATGAATTCATATATAAATAATTTGTTATTGTACATGATTATATTAATAGAAAATACTCTTGTAAAAAGATATTTGAAATGTTTAATGTGTAATGAATTGTTTTTCATACTTTAAAAATTTTCATGTACTGCAAATTTTGTGGAACTCTGAGTCTTATAGCAGAAGTCTGCTTCGATGTAAATTGCAAAATCAAAAGTATGCAGAGTTCCAATCCAGAGCAATGTATATTGCAAAGTTCTTATATTTCCACTTTGCGAAACTCCGAGTTTCAAAGCATAAGTCTGCTTCAATTCAAATTAAAGAGAATCAACTTACGTTGAAATTAAGTCATCAGCGAATGTTTTTGCAAAGTTTCTACATCTCAAAGTTCTAGAACTCTGATTTTGAAAGCAGAGTCTCGCACTCTGAAGACTGAAGAGAATCAGCTTGTGCACCAAACCATAGAGACTTCATCGAAAAAAAATTTGTGAAGAAATAAAAATCTCATTTTTATACAAAAGTGGAGTCTATAACTACAAAGTAAAAGATTGCAAGGGATGAATTTTCTAAAGAAGTGGAAGTCCACATCCCCTTGCAATGTGCCTAACAGATCGAATGCAAAGTCTCGCTTCGTACACTCGGAGTCTTGCTCGTCAAGATTTTTAGAGAAGTCTATAAATAGAAGCATATTTTGAATTGCAAAATTACCAACTTGAGTGAATCTTTCACAAAATGATGCCAAGTTTTCTAGAAAAGCTTGATTACTTCTATTCTTAAATCACCCTTGCAGCTAGATTCTTACTTGAGAGAGATTTTAAGTATTATGTTCTTCAATCCACATCAACTCCAGTATTTTGGAAGAAGAGTAAAAGGTGACTCCCTAAGAAAGAGTTGTGTAAGGCATTAGATTGTTTTCCAAAGGTTTAATCAAGTAAACTCGAATATTAGAGTTGGGAAAAAATCTTCAAGTAGAAGTCTTAAAGCACGGACGTAAATAAGGTTGGTCGAATCACGTTAACAATTATTTGCACTTTCTTACAAATCTCTTAATTTATTATTTGTTATAATTCTTAAGTTTAGAATCACTTAATTAATTAATTAAGAAGCATCATGTATTTTACAAGTGCACAGTAATATTATTGTTCAATCGCAAAAAAGTATTATAACCTAATTCACCCCCTAGGTTGTGTTGATCCTACACTCTCATTTTTCGTAGTGGTCACTTACATAATTTGTAGGAAGGATTTTTACTTGTCCTGATGAAATGTGTATTAAGTAGTATAATTTTACTGTATAAGTAAATTTTGCCTGTAAAACTAAATTTTAAGTAGAACTGTTTGTTACTCTTCTAGTATTTTCTGAAAACTTGCTTGAAAAGATAATTATGTCTAAGAGATTGTCTAATTCCTGTCAATTACCATAATTAGTACTCTACACGTCATTTTCTTATTTTCCAATAGTACATAATCATCCATAAAAACATTAGCAGTTACAAGTTGCCTCAGCAACCTTGCAACGCTGGAAAAATCTGTATTTCTTAAAAAGCAAAGACGGTGCTTTGCGAGCTGCCAAGATGGTGAGTTAGAAAGGAGTTTAAAGAGTTGATGAAAAAATTGGAAATTTTTAAGTGCGTAAGCAAACCAAATGAGGGCCGGTCCAAGCTGATTGTTTCAGAACCCACAATTTTATTTCCAATAGCTGGTGAGGTGGACCAATGACAGATAAAAATGCGGTCACTTGGCATTTTTTTTCTTAAATTTAACAAAGAAAATCGCTTGAAGATCATTCAAAAACAAGGATGACGGTAAGGAGACGTGATTAACACTTCATCATTCGAGGTGCAGCGGAATCAAAACTAGGAGGTTGTTATCCAAACCTCCCCACAAAAAAAAAAAAAAAAATCCCTTGGAGTTGTGTCCAACGTCATCTACATATCATCAACGTAAATGATTAACTATTCATATGGTTTAAATAATCTCCAGCGAAGAAAACAAGGTGTTTGCAAACGCCAACACTCATCAGCATACGCTAAAAAACACTCTACGCCTAGACACCAAGAACAACAATCGCAGGAAGGAAAGTTGTAAAGAAAAAAATGACACCAATAGTAGAACGAGTCATGGCCCCCGTGATTATTTTATAATTATATGCAACTACAATTCTTTAGGCGCATATTATATTACTCCTGACTCTGATTTATTCAAAGCTATATGTTTCTTCCCCATAAGCAACAGGAATAGCATAGCCTCGGCCGCCTATTTATGCCGGCAGGAATCGTTGTCCTAGGGAAACAAAATGATGCGTGGTCCGGCTGACGACCAAGCCCGGACAAAACCCAATCTGATCTGGCAATCAAATGGGTCCCACATGTCTCTCTTTCCGTAGCCATTCTTACGCGTCCGGGACCCGCATGTCCCCTCGCTGTCAGCTGAAAAATGTTTCATATGGATGAGGTGGACGATGACGTGGGAAAGACAATGTTTCCGCCCTCTTGTCGCTTGATCCACCCTTCTTCCGTTCTTCGCCTATATAAAGCAGCCTTCTCCTTGATGGCTTCTTCACACACCCATCTTCCATTAGCTGTTGCTCGATTTCTGAGCTTCATTTTGATTGCACCAATGGCCGTCGATTCTTCTCTTTCGTCCCCACTGGGTGCACCTGCTTGCGAGAAGGATGCTAAGGCCCTCCAGTTCATTGAGGAGATGACCCGGAAGGTGGACTCGGTTCAACAGCGTGTTTTGAGTGAGATACTCACTCAGAACGCCGAGGCTGAGTATCTTAACCGATTCAAACTCAATGGAGCGACTGATCGAGATGCTTTTAAGCGTAGATTTCCGGTTGTGACGTACGAGGACCTGCAGCCTTATATCCAACGAATTGCTGATGGAGATCGATCTCCCATCTTATCCTCTCATCCTGTTTCGGAGTTCCTCACCAGGTTTCGCAATGGATCCCCTTTTCTTCAGTTTTTTTCGTACGACAATTTCGTAAAGTTTATGATTTTTAATCTTATCGTAATCTAAAGGTTCTCGATTTGCGCTTCGCAGTTCAGGGACCTCAGCAGGTGAGAGAAAACTCATGCCCACGATTAGTGAAGAAATGGACCGTCGCCAGAAACTTTATAGTCTTCTCATGCCTGTCATGAATTTGTAACTTCTTAAACTTTGTTTCTTTAGATTTTGTATTACTGTTTTAAGGATTTTCCTTAATTAATTAAAAATAAATGTCTGTAGATACGTTCCGGGTTTGGATAAAGGGAAGGGGCTCTACTTCCTATTCGTGAAAGCTGAAACCAAAACTCCAGGAGGGCTTGTGGCTCGTCCAGTCCTCACAAGCTACTACAATAGCCAACAGTTCAAGACCAGGCCATATGATCCATACAATGTCTACACAAGCCCCAATGAGGCCATTCTCTGCGCAGACTCTTTCCAAAGCATGTACACACAGATGCTTTGTGGCCTCTTCATGCGCCACCAAGTCCTCCGCGTGGGCGCCGTCTTCGCCTCCGGCCTACTCCGAGCCATACGCTTCCTCCAACTAAACTGGAAAACTCTAGCACATGACATCTCCACCGGAACACTCAACTCTAAAATCACAGACCCTTCTCTCCGGGAATGCATGGACAAGGTTGTAAAACCAAACCCTCCACTTGCCGATTTCATCAGAAAGGAATGCTCATCGGAGAACTGGGAGCGTATAATTACAAGAATTTGGCCTAATACAAAATACCTCGAAGTGATTGTTACAGGAGCTATGGCTCAGTATATCCCAACTCTCGACTATTACAGCGGTGGCCTGCCTCTCGCTTGCACCATGTACGCATCGTCCGAGTGTTACTTCGGCCTTAATCTAAAACCGATGAGCATTCCTTCTGAAGTTTCGTACACTATTATGCCTAATATGGGTTACTTCGAGTTCATGCCCCACGACCCTTCGGCGCCTCCTCTCCTCTCTTGCGATTCTCCGCCCCGGCTCGTAGACCTCGCCGACGTGGAAGTTGGAAAAGAATACGAGCTTGTTATCACCACCTACTCCGGCCTCTGTCGCTACCGCGTCGGAGACATTCTTCAGGTGACAAGTTTTTACAACGCTGCTCCACAGTTTCGCTTCGTCCGGCGAAAAAACGTCTTGCTGAGCATAGATTCTGATAAGACCGACGAAGCTGAACTGCAAAAGGCAGTTGAGAACGCATCGCTCCTCTTGCGGGAATATAACACAAGCGTCGTGGAATACACAAGCTATGCGGATACAAAAACAATTCCAGGACATTACGTTATTTACTGGGAGTTGTTAGCGAAAGACTCATCTAATCAGCCAACCAACGCGGTTCTCAACCAATGCTGCTTAGTCATGGAAGAGAGTTTCAACTCGGTCTACAGACAAGGACGAGTTGCAGACAACTCCATCGGACCATTGGAGATAAGAGTGGTAAAAAATGGAACATTTGAAGAGTTAATGGACTACGCAATCTCCAGAGGCGCATCCATAAACCAGTATAAGGTCCCAAGGTGCGTAAATTTCACGCCAATAATGGAGCTTCTCGACTCTAGGATGTTATCCGTGCACTTTAGCCAGGCAGCGCCGCAATGGAAACCGGAAAGACGTCGTACGTAAATGCATGAAAGCCATGTTGAATAATAAAAACATTGAAAAGACGACTGAATATGTTGTAGGTGCCTGCTGGCGCTGCCAACCACAAAAGGGCAGGCAAATATCCGTGTCTTAAAATAATATGGGTTTGAAAAGTGTTCTTGTTGATAAACATGTCGAGGGTCTTTGTCTGTCTGCGTTATAAGTTGAAGGAATCTTCCATTGTTCATGTTATTGTCATTCAAATGTGTGCTGGTCCAAAATTAATTCTAAGAAGAAGATGTTCTCAAGTAACTTCACGTCATAACTTCCTCACTTGACCGAAGAATGCGGGCGGGATCTATTGGTCATAAGCTATCTCTAATGAAGCAACAACATTAAGTTCTTCTTTTGGGGGATAGAATAATATTTATTACGAAATTTGATGATTTAAACTAAAACAAGAAGATAATATTACCACGATGGGAAAAACTTGCTCCAATAAAATGGGCGAAATGAAGAGGAGAATAAAAGAAGTTAAAGGAGGGATATTAAGTACTCAAAGGCAACTTAATTTCAATCTCAATGAAGCTTTCTGTCGTGAATGGTTCCTGCTAGCTAATGACAGATTGAACCCAAAAAACTTAGAGACCAAAATTAAAACACTCCTTTATTGAAAGCTAGCACTCATGAAATTAAAGGGCGTGTGTTACTTTCCTTTTTCTCTTAATTCATTTGCTCGTATGTCAAGGTGTCAAGGAGACGTCATACCAGCTCTGATCAGGCCCATCTACAAACTCAAACTGTAGTAGTTTGGACATTTTGCCAGCCTAATATTAAAAAGTAAAATATTATAACTCACTCTAAAAGCTAAATTAAAAAATTGAAAAAATCTCCTTCATATTTATACAGAATTTTTGTTTTTAATCTTGTCAATGTGAGACAACACATGCTCACACGTATAGCATAATAGATTTTTTTTCTTCATATCTAACGTGTTTCTTACAGTACTCACATCGTACAGACCTACCTCTGATACTATATTAGAAAGTGAGAGAGTAGAAGTCACTATAAAAGCTAACTCGAGGATCGAGAAAATCTCCCTCATATTTTTATAAGATCTTTCACTTTGATTTTGTCGATGTAGGACAACATCTTTCCCTCAATCCTTTAGTTAGTTTTTGGAATGAGTTCTATCCCTCTCATTCTATGATATTATCAGAGCTAATAATGTTTTGTACGATGTGAGGACCCAATAAACACACTATACGCAAAAGAAAAAAAAATCTATTACACTAAATGTGTGGGGGGATGTTGTCTCACATCGACAAATCTGAGGTATAAGATCCAGTATATAATATGAGGGAATTCCCTCAATCCCTGATTTAGCTTTTAGAATAAGTTCTAGCTCTCTCATTCTATCACCTACTAAGTTGGTCGTACTTTGAGTCACCTACTAAGTTGGTCGTACTTTGAGTCTTCTCTTTGGTTTGATCTATTTGTACTAGCCCCACACGACTTGGAACGTCAAGTTTCCAATTCAAGTAGCCATAGAGATTCCAACCCTAATTTTGTAGGTCTTCTTGTACGTTTCAATTTCATGCAAGATATTATCATATCGACCTATAACATTATGCAATAAAAAACAATAAAGTACACTTGACTTTTAAAAACATATTATGTTATTAAATTTGGAGTTTATTGATCTACACTACCTACGAGATACAGAGAATCCAAGACGTCGCTAAGGAACACCCTGACAATTCAATTCGAACGATTTAGGAAACAATTTACAAGATTAATAAAGGCAATTGGGCATTGGCCAAATCAAAAATTAAAACTAGAAACTCAAAATGTCCACACACAAACAAAAAACTACCTTAAACATCCTCGCACAAAACCTGCACCGACAACACCCAAGGGTTAATTTGAGAAGAAAAAAGCGAGACAAATAACTCATCCAACAGATCATACAATTAGATTCGTCCAAGGAAAATAGAAAATTCCTCCACACTAACATTCCAACAATGTAAGGAGATAACTAAAAAAAATCACATCAAACGAAGACCAAACTTCTCCAGCGAACAACCTTCGAAACAAGCATTTCACATCCACAATTCTGTTGAGACTTCCATGCATGTCGTGGTCAAAACCAAAGTAGAACCCAAAGGCAAACCGACACAGATAAATCTCATGGTCGGATGGCTTCCACAACAGACCACTGAGGAGCACAACCAAACTACTTCAAACATTCACCATACAGGGACATTGTCACACTATTCCACCATCCTAGACCCCCATTGATATCGAATTCTCATCAGGCTACAAACTTGCATACTCAGTTGACCATCAATACAACATCGACAAAGAAACGAAAAATACCACGCAAGGACAAGAACAATGGCAACTACCTCCTTATACTGAAACAAGAAGATTCTCTTTACCGACAAGGAATAACGATACCTCACTAAATTAGGAAAAGCAAAAAAAGTCGCAAGTTCTCAGATAACTTACAACTACAAGGCAAAAAAATGTCGTACAAAGGAGCTGCTTCACAAACACCGAGGAAGTGTTGAGCCTTAATGGTGGCTTGGAAACCCCACATAGGTCAACACAACACAGAGGCAAGGACAATAAAAAATTGAGAAATTTTTTTTAAATGACAACCAAACAAAACCGAATTAGAAGTCTCACTTGTTAGCGAAATTCATTGAAAAATATATCACTTGTCAGCAAGTCAAAGCGGAGCACCAACAACTTGTTGGTATTTTACAACCACTCATGGTGCCTCAGTGAAAGTGGAAACATATCACTATGGATTTTGTGGTGGAACTTCCTAATACAGTTAAGGGTCACGACTCTATTTGGGTTATAGTTGATCAACAAACCAAATCGGCACATTTTCTTCTGATAAATATTACATATACTATGGATCAGAAGGCTCGACTTTATGTCCAAGAGATCGTTAGACTTCATGGTACGTCCATTTCTATCATGTCTAATTAAGATACGCGTTTTACCTCTAAATTCTAGAAGAGTATGCATAAAGCTATGAGTATTCAGTTAAACTTCAGTACAGCTTTTCATCCTCAGACAAATGGACAATAAAAAAGAATGATTCAAACCCTAAAAGATAAGCTAAGGGCTTGTGCTATTGATTTCCAAGGGAATTTGAGTAAAAAAATTGTCATTGGTGGAGTTCGCCTACAACAATAGTTATCAAACTTAGATTGGAATGACACCTTATGAAAATTTGTATAATAGCAAATCTCTAGTGCATTGAGATGAAGTGGATAAAGAAATACTTGTTGGACCATATATTTTAAGGTAGATTGCTGAGATTGTTGCGTTAATTCGAAACAAAATTCTAAAAGCCCAAAGTAGACAGAAAAGATATGTTGATCGAAGAAGAAGAAAGTTGGAGTTTGCAGTAGCGAATCAAGTTTTCTTGAAAATCTCACCAATGAAAGGCGTGATGCGCTTTGGAAAGAAATGAAAGTTGAGGTCAAGATTTATAGGCTCATTTGAAATCTCAAGAATATTGGAAGAAGTTGCTTATCAGTCGAATTTGTCGGATTCATTCAAACACGTGCATAATGTATTTCATGTCTCAATGTTAAATAAGTATGTTTAGATTCATCGCATGTTTTGGCAAGGAGATCTCTAGACTTTGCAATCAATCTCGATCTATCTTATAAAGAAAGACCAATTCAAATTCTCGATTCAAAGGAAAGGAAACTAAGGAATAAGAAGGTCTCACTTATCAGAGTGCAATGAAGAAATCGAAGCATTGAAGAAGCAATTTGGGAAAGAGAAGAGGACATGGAAAGACCTATTTGGAGCTATTCAGATAACAATTTAAATTTCAATGACAAAAGTTTTTTTAAGGAGTGAAGATTGCAATCAAAACCGTCTAAAAATACCATTGGGAATCAGACTTTCAGTCTTGAAAAAGGAAAATGTTTACCTATGCAAACCTAATTACTGTCGGATTTCTAGAATTGAAAATCAAGGAGCAACTCAGATTTTGGGGGTGGTGGTTGAGAAACCCCCCTTATAAATTGAGTTTTCCCTCTACTACACTTATGAATCTCTCTCTCTCTCTCTCTCTCTCTCTCTCTCTCTCTCTGAGAGGACTTACCTTCAACCTCCGATCTCCGAGCGCCGCCTTGTCTCAACTACAAGCTTCACTCGAGTAGCCGAGCTCAAATGAACTGTTCTCGGTCAAGTTGTCGTCGTTATTCTAGGATTGTCCTCTCGAGTGTTCTAGTCTGTACAGCACAAAGAAAAGAAATGATGAAGAAAGAGAAAGGAATGTGTTTTAGCCTCAACCAGGGAACCAATCAACCAAGCCAAGCAGTTCACTTAAAGGTGGTCTAACCAAACCAGCTCACCTGAACCAAACCAGATCTGGTACAATTGAACCAGACTCAAACCCAATTTCGACTAAAATCGCTCAGACCGAACCAGATTGCTTCTGGACTATCAAATTCGACCAAAAGTCATTTGAAATGATCCAATCCGAACGAGCTGATCTAAGAATAAATCAGTAAGAAAATTATGTTTAAATCTTTTTTAAATTGATTTATTAAAATGAAAAATTAATACCAAATATTTTATTTAGGCAGAAAAAATATCGGAAGTCATTCAAATCAATCTAATTCAACTCTATCCGACCTAAGTATACACGTAAGAAATTCTACTCACATTCTTTTGAAAATTGAATTTATTTCAATATGAATTTAATATCAATTATTTTATCTAAGCAGAATATTATTTGGAATCTTGAAAAAATCTTGATAACTTTAAATATTCGAAACCAGATAAGTGAAACACTAAGTTTTCAACGTTTAGGTTACGGCCATTGATTACCCCCAAATTGTGCACTATTAAGCGGTGGGTTGTATCACGGTTTCGGGCAATTGATTCGACGAGAAGGTAGCTAAAAGCTTAATCAAGAACTATAAACCAAAATAAAGTAACAGATATGTTAAAACAAAAATAAATAAAAAGTGAATTTTGTTATTAAAAGTAAGTAGTTTAAAAAATACTATTTTTGTGTTGAGAATTCAATAACAAAAATGATAGCGAGGGTTTGAAGAATCTATTTTTTGTTTAAGCGCATCAATTTCATGTTTGATTTCAGAATAAAATATGTATTTGAGTAGTTTAAATTTAACTTGAATAACAATACGATTATTATTACTAAAAATCCAAAATCGACATTATGCTCGTGAGCTTATAATGCAGTAAAAAATTACTAATAAAATAATATAATAATTTTGTGTGCAGAATTACATAAATAAAGAATAACTGAAATTATATAAAATTAACACGCAAAGATGAATATGGAATAATAAAAATCACTTTAATATTTAAACTTTGGAGAACAAAATAACTAAACCTTCGTTGAATTGCTAAACAAATAATTTCATCTATAACCTCGCCAATATTTTTAACCTAAAACACATATTATCATCACAAATTCTATAGAGAAAATATGATAATAAATGAAAAACTAAGGAATAATTTTCATGTTGGAGCCCTATTTAGATCTATTTATAGTGTATAAAATATCTCAAAATAAAGATTAAAATATTCTTAATTGGATACTCGAACTAATTTTTTGAGATTTGAGTACTAATGTCAAGATATTCGGAGATTTGAGTACTAATGCCAAGATTTTCGGAACAAGCAAGAATTGCATTCAAAAGCTGCAATTTAATGTGGGTACACCACATTTCAATTGTTTAAGTGCTGAGCAGTGAATTGTGCTTCAATCTGATGACGTCATACTGCACAAATCCTTTTTTAATTGATTTATGCATTGTCTTTCATGTGTGCTTGTTAAGAAGAAAGAAATGGTCATGTGCATTTATCATCTTGTGTTGCATGAGTGGGTCGACTGCAGAGAAAAGTGGGGTTGATTCGTGATGAGTTTTTTTCCTCAGTTTAATTGTTAAATCTGAAAAATTAAAATCAAATTAATGTTACTTATAAAAGTGCATTTATAAAACTAAATAAATTTAACTAAATTGTTTCCAATTCAAAAATAATAACCAATAAAAATCATAAAAAACGCATTTATAATTTAAATAAATTTAATAAATACATACAATTAGACATAAATTAATTACATTTTCATACATTTATGAGCCATACATCACAATATTTATGTTATTTGCTTTGTATATTTTATTATTCGATTCTGATCTTTGAATTGAACACGCATGTTTAGGCATTGACATAATATCTTTTAAAATATAAAATTAATAGATATTTTGTATGTGTATGAACATGATGGAATTGACGGAGAATATATGAAACAAAATCTGAACGATAATGACATGGCTAATTTTAAACAAAAATAATATGGCTACTCCTGAATGACAATGAGATGGCTAGAATTGAATGACAATGAGATAACAAAACCTAAACGACAATGAGATGACTAAGTTTGAACGTAAGTTGGAAAATGAGTTCCAACCAGTATGTAACTGTTAAGTCAAGATTTGATAAAAGTAATATTAATTTTACATCTGCACGTATTTTTGCTTACTGAGTTTTTCTCATAGTTTATAGTTTTGTGATATATATGAGTTTTTAGTTGAGTAAGAAATGTATATGATCGAAATCTTTCCAGAGGCAAGCGATAATACAGAAAAAGAAAATATTTTTGGATTTGAATAAGAAATTTAAATTAGAATGTTTTAGTTTTTTAAGATATTTCATAAATTATTTCAGTTGAAGTTTTAAATAAATTATTTTGACTTTGTCATTTATAAAGTTTTATGGATGGTTTTAATTTGCATTTATTTCAATTTTTGACCAGAGTCATTTAATGATTGAATATTGTTTTAAACTTCCGCATATGTAATGATTTCATTTAAGACTTTCAAATATTATTTGAAATTAAAATTATAATGCTCGATTTTAAACTTTATGTGCAAATCAATATAGAAAAAGATTTAAAATTTTCAAATTAAGGTTTGAAATTGGAAATTTTAAAAATTGAGGCGTTACACAAAGTTAATGCCCAATTTAATTTCTCTAATTTGAAATCCTAAAAAAATCCTTAAAATTTCTCAAATTGATTTAGGATTAAATTCGAGTGTTAAAATTCTAATTTCAAAATATTAAAAATCTCTTTAAATAATGACTTAAACATTAAATGTGCAGAAGCTTTATCAAAATTTTCAACATTAAATAACTTGATCGGAAACTTGAAACAAATGCAGAATTAAAATAATTAATAAAACTTTAAATCAGTTCAACATGGTTTGTTCCAAGAAAAAAATACGAAAAATCTTCAAAAATAGAAAATACTTCTTTAAACTTTTTCCTTCAAACTAAAAATATTTTTTTCTTTTGTATGCTCATTTGTCTGTCGAAAGTTTTCGATCAGAGTCATTTCTTCCTCAGATAAAAACTCACATACATCACAAAATTATACAAACTATGAGATTTAACTCAGTAAACGAAAATACGTGCAAGTGTCAAAACTAACATAAACTTTTACCAAATCCTGATTTAACAATAACAGACTGGTTGGAACTCATTTTCCAACCTTAGACTTAGTAATCTCATTGTCGTTAAGGCATAATCATGTTCAAGATCACCATCTCATTGTCGTTCAGACTTTTGCTATCACATATTTTTTGTAAATTTCATCATATTCATAAACATACGAAATATCCTACAAGTTTTAACTTTATACAAATCTATGTCAATGCCTAAACATGCAATCTCAAGTATTGAAAACGTGTAACAAAATAATTGATAATGACCTATTTTTTCAATAAGATATTGTCCGCTTTGGGGATTGGGTCATATCCCAATATTATCCCCTCATGGATTTGTTTGGTGAATACTTCTCAGTCAATCACCCAACATGGTACTACTCTTGCCAGAGCACTTTTAAATTCAGAGTTCTTATAGGATCCTTGTGTTTCAAAACGCGTCTTACTATCTTGAGAATGTTTTGTTACATATGTTTCATTTCCATATACCTCTCCAACAGATGTGTGATAGTGATGTCCCCCTTTTTACGACCCGAGATTTTCCTATACTCGAGTCCAGAATTTGCCTACACTCGGATTATGTCCAGAGCTTTGTTCTGCAACCCGAAGTTTGCCCCGCAATCGTGCTCATACGTATACATTCAGGTCATCACATAATTATAAGAAAATAACATAGACTTTGTAATATAGGATCGTAGCCAAAACGTTGAAAACATAGTATTCTAACTTATCTGGATTCAAAGCAATTTGGGTTTTTGAGATTTTTCAATATTCCAATAATGTCATGTCTAAAATATTTGGTTTTAAATCCACACTTAAATAAATACAGTTTTCAGAATAACTAGGGCATAATTTCCTTACTTGTGCTTTTAGGTCGGCTTGCATCGATTAGGATGACTTTCGGAATCTTCTCACCTAAACAAAATTTTGGATATTAATTTTTTAATTTGATAAATTCATTTCATAACGATTTAGGCAGAAATTCCTTACCAGTTTATTCTTAGATTGGCTCAGTCGGATTTCAAATTGTTTTGGATAGCTTTTGGTCAAATTAGCAGTTCCAAAAGTAATTTGGTTCGGTTTGGACAATTCTGGTTAAAATTGGGTTGGGTTCGGTTCAGTTGAACCGGATCTGATTCGATTGGACCGGATATATTTCGAATGGACCAGTTCGGTTTGACTGGGCCAATTCAGTTCGGCTGAACTTAAGTGAACGGGTTCAGTTTTAAAGAAATTGAACCCTTCTTCCTTCTTCTGTTTTACCGAGAGAGAGAGAGAGAGAGGCATATCGAGAAAGGAACGACAAAGAGATAGAAAGAAAGAGAAAAGAGCTTTATAGTACGAAGATCATCGACGGGAGGCCAAGAGGGGAACTTAGTTGCACCTGAGAAGGTTTGCTGAAGAGCTCGCTCTCGGAGTTTGTCGTTAGTGACTGTACAGGTGAGAGTTTCTCTGAACTTGAGAGGGAGAGAGCTGTGGTGTGATTTTCGTCTTCACTGACCCTCTATATTTATAAGAAAGGGTTGCACCCCGCTACTCCGAGAAATCCAGTTTCCTTTCGGATTTCTCAAGCTGTGAAATTCAATTCTTCATCTGTTTCTAGACGAATCTTATATTACATTCATTGATTGTTGTTTCCCCAAAGTCTAAGTTCAACTCAGACTGCATAGTTGGAAAAATCTTATTCTCAATTAGGTTTTCAAAAATCCCCTATGTTGTTAGCGTTTTTGGACTAAATTAAGGCTAGATTCACATGGAAATGATACCTTAGAGATTTTGAATTCAAATCTTATATTAGGTTTCTGATTTCTGAATTGATTTGGTAATTTAAATTTAGAACCCTAACTGTTATACCAGGAGAGTTCACCGACTTATATTTATGAAAGGAAATTCAACAAGCAACTTTGAAATTTACCCAAAGAAAATTTCAGAATGAACCCTAAGTGCTTTAACGACAAGCAAGCGGATTGGAAAATGAATTGTCATCCTTCTGTGAACAACAACAAGATACCTTCCCACTAGCATGTCAACTCACTCGAAAAATTTCATACCGAGTGTTAGAACAATTCTCATGCCTAGCAGACGGAAGTCCAATACACTACACTATTGAAATCTTAAGAGATCACTTTCACGAATAGTGGAACCTTGAGCTCCGATGCAATAAATTTATGTTGTGATTTCGAGGTGGACCTAGACAGAAAGACATAACAATATCATTTATATGTGAGCCAACTTGTCATCTATGTATTTAATCTCATGCAACATGGAATGGCATTGCAATAATATCATATTAGTTATGTTCACAATGCATTTTTTGTGTGACTAATGCAACCATTTATTCCATTAATCAATTACGTTTATAAAGCAACTGAAACAAGTATACACTTCTGCACTGATATCTTTTTACCTCACATTCAATTCATTAATTTATTATTTTACATTATTACCACAACTGTGTTTTCAATAAACAAGAATTAAAATATAAAAATAGATCTTGTATTATGCTTTATGGTGTAAGGCATGCAGTTAAAACTAATGAAAATTAAAGTATTTAATCACCTCAGTTCTAAGAACAAGTGTTAATGCTCACAAAAAGAATGAGACATCCCATTTTACACTCTGTAATTTGTTCTCAATATCCAAGTGAATAATTGCGGGTTCTCTCTTTAAATACCTGATCCCTAGTGCAATTATTGAAAATATGGTGGAAATCTTGCTCGGTAAAATTTTGGATCGAGTCAATTTATGGTCCGCCTCAAATTCTGGCCATGGTCGGTCGGGTTAGAATCAGCTCAATGGGTTGTGCTGGGTTGGGTTGGCAAGAACTCGATTGGTTTGGGCTCGATTTCTAATTAGCCAAGGCCTTTCTCATGTAATTAATTTCGTGCTTACAGAGATGGATTTGACAATGAGTCGCAGAGGACTTTGCTGAAGAAGGATTGCCGATTCAGTCAAAGCCCAAAGCAGGAACCTTCGTCGGAGGTATCACGGGTTGGTCGCCCGGTGACGGCTTCCGGTTGCTCTGGTGTGCGTGCAAGACGTAGAACAAACTGGGCGTCCGAGATTCAGAGTTTGAACTTCGAAGGTGGGCAAGTCGGCCTCTGATTTTGCTTTCTCCCTCCACTCAATTCTCTTTATTTTGAAGAGAGAAGGGGGATGGGTAAGTTTTTTTTTTTTTTTTTTTTCTGAAATTCATCCGGTGGGACTTGGATTTAGGAAACTTTGGTTGAATGTTTTGCTGGACAGTTGGGCCTGTGGTAGAGGAGGGTTAGATTTCCCTTCAAATTGTCATCATCATCATGCCCATTCAGATTTGTCTCATTCTGTTCGGGTGAGATTAGTTTGGATTTGAAGAAAAGGATGTTGGGTCTCTGCTTCTCTTCATTGAAGCAGGACCTGTTTCTGGGCAAAGGAAATATTATAGATGAGGCTCCGGAGGAAGCCACAGGGGAGGAAGCAGATTTAATTTTGGAAGCTTTCCCATGTTGTTTTCAATGGCATTGAATAGTGTGGGTTAGATGATAGAGATTAAACAAGGCTTTCATCTAAGACATGATAAGCCTCTTTATTTAGCAAATTCTAAATTTGCATATGTTATTGAGCTGGATTTGTAATTTTCTCTACGAATTGGATCCATAAAGTCTTAGGAAATCTCATACTTATTAGATTATACAATATTTATGAGATTATATTTTATTTGATTCTCTTCCTTTTGAAATCTTAAATGAACAGTCATTGAATTGATAACAAAAAATGTAGGATTTCTTTCAATTCAAGTATTAAAATATTACATTTCCAGCCCACCTATCTTCTTAGAAAGGAACCAGGTCTCTACCCCACACCTTATTCCTGAAAATATGCAAGAAAGAAAAAATATTTTCATGAATTGTGAAAAGAGACACTATAAACGAGATTAGTCGCCCATCCAAAAGTTTTTGTGTCATATTTGCTCTTAATAATTTTATGCCATAAGAGTCGTCCTTCGAAGAAAATCTCCCCACCCACTTCTCCAGCAATGCCATATAACTGCCTTCAAAGTTGCCTATTCCAAGACTCCCTTTTTTTTTAAGAAAAAGATGTGGTTAACTCATTTCTTCTTTATCTTCCCAAAAAACTTCACTTGCCATCGTAAAAGGAGATCTAAAAGGAAAAGGATAGTCGGTTGGGATGCCATCTTGTACCTCAAGAATCTTGGTAATACTTCCTCATGTAGAGAAGCACCATTTTCCAACCATACAATCTTTCTGACATTCTATTAAACCAGCTCTCAAAAACTGCAAGAAAACAGATTTTTACCAAAGGCGATAAAATGCAATGCCTTTCTCTGCATTTAATCATCGAAGCAAACCTATGATTATATATATTTTTTTTTTCAATTTGATATCCAAAATATTACTTTTGTTGAGGTTCATCTAATATTTTAATTTTTGAATTAGTTACTTTGATAAGACATGAATTTCAACTCAAAATCTCCTGCTCTGATACCAGTTATCAACTATCACAAAATGTTAAACTGTTGGGTTGAAGTTGACAGTTATTGTCCATTTAGTTGTGTTTTCTATTCTCCTTTACTTTCAAATGTAGTTAGCTTTTCTATTAGATTTCAAAAGTTAAGTTTTCTTTCATTGATCTATGTAATGATTTTAATGCAGGTGTAATGGAAGTTACGTTGCTCAAAGTGCTGCTGAGCCACATCTCATCATTTTTCCAACTGTCTTCATGTGACAATATAAGATCAGAACCTGTGTTAAAGTATTATCAAAATACAGAAGAGATATTGAAATTGTTAAAACCAATACTTGATGCAGTTTTGAATTCAGAAACACCTTCTAAAGAAGCGGCAAACAAGTTATTCGAAGAACTCTGTTATTCTGTCGGTGAACTGAAAGAGCTATTTCAAAAGTGGCAGTCATTGTCAAGTAAATTATATTTCGTAAGTTTCTATGACTACCTTTTAATACTTCAGATGAAATTGGTGAATTTTTTCATTTGAGGTAAAAATAATTAGTTAGCATCTGCCAATTATTTCAATTTTACTTATGCCCTAGGGCTCCAGATTTAGGTTGGTTTGGCGTCAATCAGCTTTTGAAAAGTAACCTCTTAGATTAAATATGTTTTAATGAAAGTTAAACTATGTCCTTTAGAGTATATGATTTCTGTATTATTGATATACTTCATGAAAACATGGTTTCCTTTATGTTCTCGCATTTGTGTCGTTCCATATACAATGAATTATTATAGTTCAAAACCAATCTTTATGTTAATATAATGATTCTAGATTTCATTTTTTAGGACCATATGAAACTTGTGTATGCTTTTAACCTAGCCATAAAAATCTGTGAGAAGTTATGAACATGATAGAGTTCCATGCAAAATGATACTAACCCGATACTTAAGTTTTTGTATAGCATTGTATTTATGTCTTTATTTTATGTTGTGTAAGAGATTTTGATACTAATCCTGTATAATTAAATAAAAATAAGAAACAAAATTTGAAAATATAACAGACCTTCGAAGGGGCTGTTAACTCTTTCCACATACGTTCGAGAGGTTTGCTAGCTATCTCTTACAAGAATTTTTCTAAATTATCGATAATCCTTAATCTTACAATCTTCCATTAAGTAAACAACTAAATAATATTAAAAAACATAATTAAATTATCATCTATAAATCTTAAAAAATAAACAAATGACACCCATTGATCTTAATATTTTATCTTTCTTTGAAAACTTCATTAAAACTCTATCATATATATGAGTGATTAATAACTAATCTAAATTTTTTCTTATAAAAAAACCAAATAAGTAATCTAAATTTTCTACTTTGCTTAGACATGTTTTCTTCCTGAGAAAGACAATAATAAGAACTGAAAAAAATTATTTGAGTTAGTACAGGCTGGCTTAACATTGTGTATGAGGTTTAGCATGATTTATTTGGTTTTGGTACTTGCTGACCTATGGTGACTACTTTCTCAACGCATAGCAACTCCAAATCCTTTATATCCTCTGTAAAATTTCTCTCTCTCTCTCTCTCTCTCTCTCTCTCTCTCTCTCTCTCTCTCTCTCTCTCTGCTTCAGCCTGCCGCTTGAGATTAGGAATAGAGAAGGCCAAGAATAATATTTTACTTTTGAAGCTATGTGTAATCACATTTTGGTTTACCGTGGAGTTTATTTTGATTCGCTGGATTACTAAGTAAATGGCAGTTTCTATCACGATCTACTTCAATATTTTTATATATTTGTCATATCTGTAGTAATTTTTTCGACCCTTTTATATCTGTTTAGGTGTGACTGATTGTCTGCTTTCTCATTTTCTATTTCTAGGTTTTGCTAACTGATACATTGATTTCAAGGATTCAGAAAATCAGCCTTGATCTTTTTCAGTTTCTTCAGGCATCTCATGAAGATATCTTTGTTGAATCAAACTCATCTCTCGAGGTAGGATCTGAGGAAAGTTACTCGATATTTTTATTACCCTTTTAGTTGTAGACGGCATTCAACAGTTTATTTATCTCTGGTTTGATATTTATTTAGGGAACCATATAGTGGTACTTGAATTTAAGGAAAATCTCAGTTTTGTTTTCTTTTCAGCAATGTGTTCAGAAAATAAGGTACGTCAGACATGAACAGTCCTCAACTGTTTTTAAAGATGTTCTTAGAGATCAAGTGGAGGGTGTTGCACCTAGTTCAGAGGTATTGGCAAAAATTGCAGGATGCTTGAACTTAAGGTCTAACCAGGAAGTTCTAATTGAGGCTGTAGCGCTTGAGAAGTTGAAAGAGAGTGCTGAGCAAGCTGAAAAGAATGGAGAAGCTGAATATATCGAACAAATGATTGCTCTTGTAACATGCATGCATGAGCGCCTTTTGACGATGAAGCAGAGCGAGAACTATAGCCCAGTTTCAATACCTCCTGATTTCTGCTGTCCTCTGTCCCTTGATCTGATGACAGATCCGGTGATTGTATCCTCAGGACAAACGTATGAGCGAGCTTTTATCAAGGATTGGATTGATCTTGGGCTTACTGTTTGTCCTAAGACTCGGCAGACATTAGCTCACAGTAATCTAATACCCAATTACACTGTTAAGGCATTGATTGCAAACTGGTGCGAGTCAAACAATGTGAAGCTTCCTGATCCCTTGAAGTCTGTGAGTGCAAACCAGCCCTCTCCCCTTCTTGGCAACAGAAACACTGTGGTACCCCGAGACTCACCAGTGTTCCCTTATAATAGAAACTATCCACCAATGTCCCCAGAATCAACTCGGTATGAAGGGTCTCCCGCTAACATCTTAAGTTCGCCAGGTAGGAACCTGCCCCAGCCAGATAATTCCTTACCTTCTGTTCCTGTAAATGTTCTGGGGTTGGATACTGAGAGAGTGTCGCTTACAACATCGGAAGATAGTGTAGATACGTTGGAGGATGACAATTTAGTTATCCAATCTTCTATTACACCAATAAAAACAGATTTTCACGGTGCTTCAGAATTGCCTCACAGCCATTCTAGAGCGTCCTCTTCGTCCAATGCAGTTACTGATTTTCCTCGAGAAGTTTCAGAAGATGCCGTAGCCTCACTGGTTTCAACTATGACAGGATGCGCTGCTGATGCCTCTGCAGAGGTAAAAGTAGAGCCGCCAAAGCCTGATGCATTGACAAACACTTCACACAGAGAATCTGATCAGTTTCCTCCTAAACTAATGGAGACAAGATCACGAAGTCAAAATCTGTGGCGCCGACCATCTGAAAGGTTTATACCTAGAATAGTTTCTTCTTCTTCTTCTTCTATTGAAACTAGGCCAGATCTTTCTGGTGTTGAAGCCCAGGTTGAGAAGCTGGCTGAGGACTTGAAAAACCCTTCACTAGAGACTATAAGAGCGGCAGCTGCAGAAATACGGCTACTAGCCAAGCACAATATGGATAACCGGATTGTGATTGCAAAGTGTGGGGTCATTACCTTGTTAGTTGATTTGCTCACGTCGACAGACCCAGAAATCCAGGAGCATGCTGTGACAGCTCTTCTTAACTTATCAATCAATGATAACAATAAAACAATCATTGCCCAAGCCAACGCAATTGAACCCCTCATCCAAGTTCTTCAAACTGGGAGCCCTGAAGCAAAGGAGAATTCAGCGGCCACTCTCTTTAGCCTGTCAGTGATTGAAGAAAACAAAATAAAGATTGGAAGGTCAGGGGCAATAGTACCTCTTGTTGATTTGCTGGGAAATGGGACTCCAAGGGGAAAGAAAGATGCTGCAACCGCGCTGTTTAATTTGTCAATATTTCATGAAAACAAGGCAAGAATTGTACAAGCTGGCGCTGTAAAACATCTGGTAGAGTTGATGGATCCAGCAGCTGGAATGGTGGACAAAGCAGTCGCTGTGTTGGCCAATCTTGCCACGATACCTGAGGGAAGAACAGCAATCGGTCAGGAGGGTGGAATCCCTGTGCTTGTGGAGGTTGTTGAGCTCGGTTCTGCTAGAGGGAAGGAGAATGCAGCTGCCGCATTGTTGCAGCTGTGCACAAGTAGCAATAGATTCTGCAGTCAGGTTCTTCAGGAAGGAGCAGTCCCTCCATTAGTGGCATTGTCACAATCTGGCACTCCCAGGGCAAGAGAAAAGGTGTCTGCTTCTCTCCCTCTCTCTCCCCCTCTCTCCCTCTCTCTCTCTAACAAACAAAGAAAATTATTTGCAGGCACAAACACTTCTAAGGTATTTCAGAAACCACAGACACGGTGGTGCAGGGAGAGGCTGATTTGGAATGACAATCTTTTTACATCTTGAAGGTCTAAATTGTTTTGAATATAAAAATTGCTTGTAAATTTTAACTGAGCAAATAATGCCATGTGAAGGTGTTGTTGCGAAGAGACATGTTGTGAAGAAATCCATTTATTTATTTTAGCGAAAGAGTGGAGTTAGGTTGAACCATGCAGAGGTTCTTCTGTCTTGTGTTTTAATGAAGTTATTTACTACATGTTTCAATTGCTTGATGGTCAAACCAGAGTTAATATGAGCCAAGCTGGGAATTAACTTAATCCAAGAGTTAATCACAAGCAACTTTTGCAGCAAACAGTGTTTACGACGGAAATGGTGGGGGATGAGGGTTGACAAATGAGGCCAGGTGAGGCACGCCTTCCAACAAGCCATATATAAAAAATGACCAGATTTGGTACTGCTGCAGTGCCACTATAAAAACATGTATATTTTTTAGGTACAAAATGGAAACAACCGTTGGCCGCATTTTCTTGAGACCACCCCACATGCACTGGTGAGTATATTTTGATCAGAAAAGCTGCTACTTTTGCATCGCACGAGAACATTCTGATGAAGATCAGGTGGACTTTAAAGGGCCCCAAATGACCTTCATCATGACTCCTTTTTCACCCACAGCAACCCCGGGCTTCTCCTTGAACCTTTCGAGGTTAAAAAAGACGAAGAAAAGATTGGATTAACTGAAGCTTTCTTGCTTTGATTAATGGCGACTCTGCAGGAGCATACCATTCCAAAAAAGAAAACTCAAAGCCAGAAGAACGTTCCATTCCATTCACATGGACTCCACTGACTTAATTAATGAGTAGCTACTTTTAAACACGTTCGCACACACGTTTTAATGTGAGGAGTGATGAACATCATCCAACGTCAACTATTACTTCACTAAGTTTGTAAACTATACTTGTATATTATCATGAGTACTTTAATTTGTCACATCAATTTGGCCACATAGTGGTCATCCGTCCTAATATCGAAGCTTGAAAAGTTTGATCACTAGTGACCCTCTCCACTTTTCTTCTTTATATGCTTTCCCAATATCCAATAGAAAAAACTGCATTAAAGCTTCTGAGCTCTCTAAAAGCCATGAAATCTCCAGAAAGCAAAAAACCTGCAAGAAAAGCTTCCGCTGAAGCTGCATGTTGCTTCTTCTGCGCCATGGAGGAAGTAGACCAGCTCCACCGAACTCGTAAACTCAAAAAATGCTTCAGAGAAATACCTCTAATAGACGAAGAAGAAAATGTTCTCGCTTTAAATGCTCTGTGGAGAATCGCCATGGCTGAACCTGATAACGCGGAGTTCCCTGCCCTAGGAATCTTTGAATGCATGGGGAAGCTTGTTCACCGAGGTGTAACGCAAAAAAAATGGCTGCTTAGAAACCAGAATATCTATATCCCTTACTATGCAACTCATATTATCGGTTCCTACACCATGAACGAGCCTCAATTTGCAGAAATGGCAGTTAATTCAGGCGTTGTTCGACCATTAATGGAGCTGTTGAGAGGAAAGATCAGTTGGGTGGAGCAGAGGGTTGGGTTTCGTGCGCTTGGTCATTTAGCCAGCCATGAAAAGACCTTGGACGCCATTGCAGAGCACGAAGGCGAGCTCATAGAACTGGGTATGGCAGTATCATGTTCATGTTTAAACAATGTGTACGATAATTTCATCTGTGTTGAAGAATCGAGGAGACTGAAATACCACTGCGATCTTCTGACCAGAGGGATTGGAGGGTCGGAGATGGAGAATAAAAAGGCAGAAGAATGGGGAAGACAGCTTCAGCAGTGGAGTCTTTATCTTCTCAACTGCTTTGCATGCAAAGAAAGACCTCTCACTATCAGTTTAATCTGTAAAAATACGCCATTCTTGAAGAAGCTATGTGAGATGTCGGGTAGAGGAGTTGAGCTGATAAGAACTCTCTGCAACTTCCAGAAAGGAAGAAAAACCCTAGCACAAGTGGGAACAGTGATTGAAACTCTCTGCAATACAGCGAGATCCTCGGATGAGTCGCAGTACATGGCTATTGAAAGCATCTTGCTAATACTGAAGGACCCAGAAACAAGATACGTTAATGGAGCTTTTGAGACTGCAATTCTTCCTCTGGCCGATTTGGTTGAGCTTGAAAGTGAAAACGATGGTGATCGACAGAAAGTAGGCGACGCGATCACTCGAACACTGTTACAAGATTACCATAAAATCAAATATGGAAATCTGAAACTGAAGAGCAGAAGACGTGAGAGAGCTCTAGAGAAAATCTGGGACGCGAAGGTGGAGAGAAAAAGGAGAGAAAAGTTACTGGATGAGGAAGAAGTTAGAGAGAGAAAGGAAATGGTTGGTCGCATGAAACAAGAAGGAAAGCAGACATTCCAAAGGGGAGAGATGGAAAAGGCAGTAGACAAGTACTCAGAGGCTTTGAATTTGTGTACATTGAAGATGAGGAAGGAGAGGATGGTCCTCCATAGCAACAGAGCTCAGTGCTATTTGCTGATGAAGAATGTAGATGCCGCCATTTCTGATACAACAAGAGCCCTGTGTTTATCATCGAGTGAGGGGAAGGCGCATGGGAAGAGCCTGTGGAGAAGATCACAGGCGTATGAGATGAAAGGGATGGCAAAGGAGAGCTTGATGGACTGCTTGCGGTTCGTCAGAGAATGCAAACGAGGTAAGCGAGTGAGCATGCCCTACTACGCAGCACAAATGATTGAGAAGCAGATGAAGGCGACGGGGATATTTGCAGCATGCAAGCAAAAGGAAGAAGATGGTGATTTGGTGGGTGAGCAGACTGCGACACCATAGGCATAAGTTCCTTTATTTGTTGCTTTTGACTAACTCTCTCGCTAAACTCTCTTTTTGTTTCACTTTTCTCTTTCTTTTTTCAAAACCTAAACCTAAATGATAATATTATCAAATAGAATATGGGAATGGGATCACTACCTAACGCACTAATTATGCCTAACACACTAATGCAAAGATTATTACGAGTGTTGTAGAGCTATGAAGTACGGGAGAGAAGGGGGGAAATATAGCCTATTCCTAACTTAGACATAGATCAAAACCCCAGAGTCCAAATAGTGATTACAAAGAAAAAATAAAGTGTGATAATTAAATAATAGTTCAACGGTACATGTACCTAGTTTTACACGTTTATCATTTATTCATGATATTTTCATATTATTATGATTTACAATCTGGGAGATGAATCATTTTGATATTTTGAACGATCTCGATGTCAAAGTGTCACGAGGTTATTCCAGTAGATTTTCTGTTGCGTGATAGTTGTGTCGTTACATTGCGAAAATTGGTTATAGGGCGGTGATAATGCGCTCATTGGGTTTCAAATCCCTAAACCTGAACATGGTAAGTTTATTTATTTTGGTTACGGGTGGTGTCGTCTCTAAATAGTTCACCACTACCCATGGTAATATTTATTGATCTTCGAATTGTCGTTACTTCCTTTCTCTCTTGGCTCATGAGGCGTTGATGAATTTTTGAATTGTCATATTTTTATGCAAGTGTGTCGAAGAGGTCCTTGAGTGACATTTTTTTTCATTGAAGTGATTTTTATTCGAATATACAATGATAGTCTAGTTTGGTATAATTGTCTATATATACAATAATGTTTTTAAATAATGGCACATCAGTTGCTCCAAGAGCAAGAGAGGATCTATATAAACCAATTATCCAAGCGTTCTCTTGCCTTTTTGGGCTATATTTCAAGTGTGCGACTAAATCCTTCAGTGGTACGGAGTCAAATGCTAGAAAATGCATTTCTAATGGATAATGGTATGAAGAAACTCGATACACTAGTTCCAATTATGAAACTGCTTGTATCATTGGCTAAAGCTAAATTTTGTAACGTATTAGGGCATCCCATTAGTAAGCCGACCTGGGCGTTTCTTGAAAAAACGTTTGAAAACCATTTCATATTTGATCATATTTGAAAGGTAAAAGAAATTTTACGTGTATCATATTTAGCATAATTTTTCTATTGAGTTAGTCGCTCACCACAAATGACCTTCTCCCTTTCCAAAAAAGGATAAAGCTGATCAAGAGGTGGAGTTCAATGGCGTCTTCTCGTTTTGGTTCCTTCTAGTTTGAGTGTTTTTTTTTATTTCCTTAGTAAAGATTTCTTTTAATTTGGGTATCAACTTATTTGGATTTGAATTTTGAATATTTGAATCTTATTGAACTCTATTGCGCTATTATATCAATAAATATTGTGTGGGTTTCTAGGTTTTGATTTATGTTCAAGTATTCGGCCTCGAACCAATCCTTGGGCTGGGCAATTGGGTCTCCCGACCCGACGTTTATTAGGACCACCTCCAGATCGTGACAACACTAGCATATAAAATAGGTGATCTGAAAATTCAACAACTTTTTCAAGATTAGATTACTAATTTGTATATGTTCAGATTTAGTAATATTTTCGAGTAATAAGATTAATTTTTCAAAATTAAAACTTATAGTGAACAAATTCTATTAGTTTAGAGAAAAGATATGCAACTGAGTTGTTAACGCAGTTCAACTAATCTCGTCTACGTCCGCATTTCAAAGATCATCTTTGAAGATTACTTCCAATCTCAATTTCTTGAGTTCACTAGATTGATCTTCTGGCCGCCAATCAATGTCTTACATGACTCTTCTTAAGAGCGTCACCATTTATACATTCACAAATAGTAATGAAATCAAAATATCGATAAATACAAATCTTACACTCTCAATGCATAGAATCGCAAGTTGATAAACTATGAGAAGTAAGAGATCAAATGAAGGAAGGGATTCTCAATTTTTGATTCGGCATCACTTCGTTGCAATTTTTCAGATTCAGTAACTTTTCATGAGTCTTCATTCTTCTATTTATAAGCGTCTTCCGAAAATAGCTAGTGCGGTCGACACTTCATCTTACTCGGTCAACACTTTGCTTACGTTGTGTGTTATTTTAAAAGTCGTTCAACCACTCAGTCGAAACTTTGACTTCTTAGTCGACACTTTAAGGCTCCAGGATTTTTTGGATTTGATTTTACAGTCGACACTAGCACTGTTTGGTTGACAGTTGTAATTCTAGGAAAATTTTTGCATTGTTTCTGAGCTCGACACTTGAAATTCTCTTGAATTTATGCATTAGTTTCTGCGATTGACACTAGCACAAACTAGTCGACCCTTTATGCTTTCTGGAGTTTTGTAAAATGACTAGCGGTCAATACTTTATCACTTTGGCCGACATTTTGAAGGCATTTTTACAAATATTTAACTTCAAGTTCTAAAGGTTTATTGAATACGAGTTAGAAAGATTAAATACCTCTTTTAAAATGTATTTTCAATGAGAAGCAATAGAAGAATATTTTCTTTACTTATTATTGGTATAGTCATCAATCAACAAAAGTTTGAATAAAAAGATCCATCATCAAATATATATATATATATTAACTCTAAAACATATTTTAAGTTAACAGGATAGTCTCGTGATTCTTTTACACTGAAACCGTTCAAAACATCAAGAGGATTCATCCTCCGATATATATCATATCAAGAATAAAATATCATACATGTTTGGTAAACATGTAAAACATATGTATACATACGTAAAAAGATGACGTGCTAGCAATCATGCTCCATTAAGTTTTTCGTAGATGATAACTCACCAAAATAAGATTTTTATAAAATCATATAATGCGGTGCAAAAAGTATAAACCCTTACCTTGACAAGAACCGTTTCTCCTACACACAAGAGTGACAACCTCAGGAACCTCCTCGTAATTCACAAACTCATCCGAGCCTAAAACAAAAATCAATGTTATGAATATCTCACTTAATATTAAGAGAAAATCATGGATAAGTCATATGTCGGTACTAAGAACCTGATTCAAAACACTATAAAGAGCTGCAAACTTTGTCGAGGCAACAAAATTTTCCATACAACACTATGTGGCATCCAGACCCTACACAAATCGACACTTCAAAGTAGGGGTCGACCCTTGTTAAGCTTTGTTTGAGCAGGGGTCAATTGCCCAATCGACACTTGCAGTCAGGGGTTGACTCATCGGTTGACACTTATAGTGTAACAACCCAGTTCTGACCCGCAGGTGGCTCTGCCCAATGTTAATGGGGGTGCGAATCAGAACTGCGTCGTTACAGGAAAAGGTCATGAGTGACGTGTACAATCCCGCAGGTGGCTCGGCCCAACATTAATAGGGGCGTGGATCAGGACTAGGCCATTACACACCTTGAGTTGGTACCACTAAGCTACTAGCCTAGTGGTACCAACTCAAGGTGAACCTGTGGATGTTATCTGTAGGTCCCAGTTTCAAGTTGGGAAGAGCATGAAATTCTTGGTACTCCAGCAGGAAATGTAACGGCTCAGTCCTTACCTGCACCTCTATTAACGTTGGGTCGAGGCATCTGCGTAACTGGACACGTCACTCGTGACATTTTTCTGGTGGAGTACCAGGAATTTCATATCATTCTCAACTCGAACCTGGGACTTCCAGATAACATCCACAGGTTAACCTTGAGTTAGTGCCACTAGTAAAAGAGCGCCCTTTTATGTAACGTCCCAGTCCTGACCCACACTCTCATTAACGTTGGGCCAACCCACTTGTGGGACTGGATACGTTACTTATAACTTTTTCCTGCTGGAGTACCAAGAATTTCATGTCCTTCCCAACTCGAACCTAAGACCTCCAGATAATATCCAAAGGTTCACCTTGAGTTGGCACCACTTATAGGAGGGATTGACACCTTCAAGCAAGAGTCAACCTTTAAACATCTCAGATTTTAGCAGTGGTCGACATCTCACCAAAATGGTCGATACTTCTAAGTGTTGACCGACCTCTCAAAAAAGTCGACACCTAGATGACTTTGTTTCTAATAGCAAAGTTCGAAGTGTCGACTGATTATCCACAACGGTCAACCCTTTGCAACTTTCCAGTGACGAAAAATTGTAAAAATTGTCACTTTCATCGTTTCTCACAACCAATCACTCAAACAACTAACATAAAACTTAAATATACTCAATTAAACCAGGCATACTCACAAACTTAAGTTTCCAAGCTCAATCTAACAAAACTCAAAACTTCAAACATTAAAATAGGGAGGAGAAACTTACCAACTTTCAAAACTCCTACATGAATTTGTTGCACAAAGTCTCGTGAACACTTTCCTACTCTTAGAAAGCAACGAATTGCACAAACGGAGCAAACCCCTCTCTCCCTTTCCTTTCTTCTTGGAGTTCACAGCTGTGACGACAAGAGAAAGATTTTCTACCATTTTCTATAAAAACTTTTTTTTTTAATAATTAATTTAATAAATATAATATAATATATTTTATATATTAATAAAAATCTTAAATCTCAAATCAGCAAAACCCGAACATTATTTAAATTTACTTTGTGGTAAATCTAAAATTACACAACATTATGTTGTCCAATTTGACCATTCAAATTACTGATTTTGATCAATTAACTAAAAATATAACACGGCCTTAACATGACAAAATTAGTCAACTCATAACATGTTAACTATCAATAATGCAAAAATTTAACACGTAGAATTTACTTAAATCAAAAATACCATTTTTTTATGCACCTAGAGAGTGGTGTTTCGTATATGTTAAAGTACATGTACTTAGGCGATTCATGTATGTATGAGTGCATAAATTTAAGAGGTTCACATATTAGATAGTTCATGCATTTTGTTTTACATCTAACTAGTAGTACTATAAATTATGTATGTTATAATATAAGGAAGTTGTCTCCTCTTGACACCACAAAGATGTACCAAAGTACCAAAAGACAACATTCAAGTTAATTGATTTTGTGATTTCTCTCCTCATTATTTCTTCTTCTTCAAATCTTTCTTCCTCTTTACAACAAATTTGTATCAGAGCTCAACTTTTTGATCCGGTAGAAATGTTGAATTCTATATTTCCATTCCACTTCCGGCAACTTACCATAAAAAATTATGAGAATTTGTGCATTTGTATAAACGCTTTGCTCGACCTGCAAGATATGTGAGAGATTGTTGATAGAGGCTACGATGAGCCTCATGATAATTTCACAATGACTCATTACCAAAGGGAAATTATTTAAAGAATGCGTTAGAGAGATAAAATAGCCCTTACCATTATTCATCAATGTTTTAATGAAGTCATGTTCGAGAATGTATCAAATGCGACCACCGCCAAGAAAGCATGAGAGATTCTACTAAATTCTTACAAAGAGTTGATAAGGTAAAAAAAGATACGTCATCAATTCCTACGATAAAAATTTGAAGTGTTGCGAACGCAAGAATCCAAGTCCATAGAGGATTTCTTTTCGAGGGTTTTGGCAATCATAAAGCAAATGAAAAGATATGGAAAAAGCTACTATGATGGTTGACCAAGTAATGGGTTCTTCGCTTGTTACGTTCAAAGTTCGATTATGTAATTGTAGCTATTAAGGAGTCCAAAGATTTAGCTACTATGATGGCTGACCAAGTCATGGGTTCTTTACAAGCTTATGAAGAGAGAATCAACAAGAAAAAAGTAGTGGTCGATCAAGTTCTAGCCGCCAAGCTCTCGCTGAAAGAAAAAGAGAATGAACGTTCGAGGAGCCAACAAGGACGTGGACAATGTAAAGGAAGATGTCGAGAGCGTCAAAATCTCGACAATGAAGAGAGAGTCATTTCATAAGAGAGCGCAGTAGAGAAAGCCACTCAAGACAAAATGATCGATCAAGTATTCAATGCTACAATTGCCAAAAGCACGAACACTATGCTCGTCATTGTTGGAATCCTCAAAATGTCAAAGAAATAGCAAATTATACTTAAAAGGAAGAGGGAACTTTTTTTCTTGCATGTAGTATCTTAACAACGCAGCAAACAATCACATGTGGGGCGACAAAAATAAATTTATGGAGATCAACAAGTCGGTGACTGAATTGGTCACTTTGTAAATAACTCCAAAGTTCAAGTTGAAGGCAAAAGTACAATTTTAATTTGTATGAAAATGGAGGTCATTGACTAATTAGTAATGTTTATTATGTTTCATGTATGAAAAACAACATTTTGAGATGGAAACAACTCTTAGAGAAAAACTACAAATTTAAGGATCATAGTCTCCTTCTTCAAGATAATAGAAGAAATGTCATCAACAAAGGTACCAATGACAAAAACAGAATATTCCTGCTGGATATTCAAGTTGACCCTGCTCGATATCTAAAGACTTGCATGAATGACACTTTATACTTTGACACTTGAGATTTAGCCATCTCAATTCTGGTGGTTTCAAGCTATTGAGTCAGAAAAGAAGTTGAACAGTTTGTCATCCATAGACCAACAAGACCAGTTATGTAAAATGTGTCTTGTTGGTAAACAATTTTGAAAGAGCTTTCTAAAGGATAAGACATCAATAGCAAGTAAATTGCTTCAACTTGTTCTTGTTGACATGCAGACCAATTAAGTATCTCTCGTTCAGTAAAAATTGATATTTTCTCCTCTTCATTGATGATTTTAGTAGAAAACTTGGGTTTAAGTTTTCAAGGAGAAATCTCAAATTCTCAACATAAAAAATTTAACAGATAGCCAAAATATTTCAAGAAAAAAGTTTCTCTCAAGTTCTCTGCTCTCTATTTTATTTTTTCCATAGGTTGTAGCTTGGTCAAGGGAATCTAGTGGAGTTGTAGCAAAAGAGAGTCTTCATAGGGAAATTGTCACTGCTTATGGACCCAAACCTGTCTGATCTATATGAATAGGATAAATCTTGGATGATGAATCTAAGTGGATGTCTGAACTAACTGATGTTAAAAAATCAGTGGATGAGTGGTGATTAAGGGTGAAATTCCACTCAAATGCAAAGCTAGATTAGACATTTAAGGACAAAGCATTATTTCAGTGCAGGCCACGACAACAGTACCAAATTGAGGAAAACTTTGAATACTAGATATGACCTCAAAATTATATGAATCAAGGTCAACCAGTAAGACAATGGAGGATAAGTTTCATCATCGAGAGGGAAACAACCTAGATCACCAATTAAGACTCCTAAATGTACTAAGTGATATAGGAGGTAGGAGTGCAGAGTCAGCCTCCTCTTCTCTAAAATCCATCTTCCCTCTTTACAACACACTCTTCCTTAAAGATTCACCCAAAGTAGCTCTTGCATGGATTTAACCATATGTGCATTGAATAATTGCACATATTATGATAATTTCCACTGGTATGGACCTAAACAATCTACCTCACCCATGGATTCTTATATCCAAAAGTAAGATGTACATAATTTACAGTTACCATTCACATACATGGTGTAGCTCCAATCAGCTGTAGTAGGAAGCTCCAAGTGTCTAAACAAATGAAGAATATGGATGAATTGCGATAAAAGCACCACGGAAATAGTTCAGGCCTGGTGATGGAGCAATATTGAAGACCTCAAATGAGCTGACGAAAGACTGAACCATCTTGGAGTTTAGAGTCATTGTTAACAGAGAGAATAGGGTCGGCGACCGTAGGAGTTAAAATTGGTTTAGTATCAAGCATATGAGCTCAATTTAGAAGCTATGTGATATAAGTAGTTTGTTCTTGCTACGAAGAATCACCAACCTATTTAATAGAAACACCAAGAAAGTGTTGAACAACACCGAGATACTTGAGTGCAAATTTTGACTGTAGGAAGAAAACAAGTTAGTCGATAAGAAGATGATCAGTCCCAGTGAGCAATATATCATCAACATAAATAAACATGACCATCATACCATTGTCAACATTATAAACAAACATGGAAGGATCAGCACGTGAAACAGAGGAACCAAAACAGAGGAGAGCAAAAAATAGTTTATGGTACCAAGCTCCTAGTGATTGTTTGAAATCGTAAAAAGCCTTGTGAAGGCAGCAAACGAAAGAAGGGCAAGATGGATCCTGAAATCCCTGGAGACTGATCCATAAAAACTATTTCAATCAAGTTCCTGTGGAGAAATGCATTGCTTGCATCAAGTTGTTTAATGGACCACTGTCATGAGAATGTAAAAGACAAAACCACCCAAATCGTTGTTTGTTTAACCACCGGGCTGAAGGTTTCAGCATAATTAATTCCAACGGTTTGGTGAAAAGGGTGAGCCTTGTGACGATTAATAGAGCCATAGAGATGAATTTTTATTTTAAAGACCCACTTACAACAAATCACGGAAGCGTTTAGAGGAAGAAGAACTAAGATCCAAGTCTTGTTGTAAAGTAAAGCCTTCATTTCTTCTTTCATAGCAGTCATCCATGCAGGAGAAGAAGAAGCTTGAAGGTAAATTATAGGTTCAAGCAGTGTTAAGTCAAGTGTAGTTGTCTAGGTCTTTGGCATATAGACCCCTGTTTTGGACTGTGTAATTGACGTGCTCTCACTACAGTAACTTGTGTGTCAACATAAATACTAGTTCACTTTGAATATTCAACTGACAATCACCGAAAATCTTCAGATTTCCAACAAGCACGAGTAACGCAATTCTTTTCCAAATGTTATGAAATTTTAACATAGGCTTACTCAAGAATGAGACCCTCTTAAAATTTCAAGTCCAAACTCGTTGAGAACGAGAAGTTATGCTTAAAAAAAATGCGTATTCCATGAGATCAAAGCAGCAAATAACCAAACTTTCCACTTGCACAATTTCTTCAATAAACAACCAAATGAGCTGAAATTTCAACACGATCCGGCTTACAAATGATAAAAGCACCCTTTGAATTTCAAAGGTTAAATCACAATAGATAAAGAGATATGATAAAAGGGTCGTTGCTGGTCCGGAGCGGTGATAAGTAGGAACCTCTTCGGTTTTATGAATCTTCTTGATGAACAACACTCCAATTTGCCAAAAGATGAAAGTTTATATTTCTTTTCTTGAACTTCTATCTATGGAGAAGATAGAGAAATGAGTAATAATAAGAGCTCTCAATTTACTCACAAAATTAGAAGACAATTATACAATACTCTCACGGATATTACTCTCTGTGTGGGTACCGAAAAAATAGGTTTAAAGAGCTCCAATAAAAGAAGAAGAAAACTTCAAGTTTTTTATTCAAACAAATGTGTCTTGCAACAGCCATAGGGGGATTAAATAGTCCCACAATTAGGTTAAAACTTTGCATAAAAGGAAGGAAACTAATAAGGAAAGGAGCAGCCTTAATTTGGCCGAGTTATATTGCGCGCGCAACGCGCCTTGAGCGTGCTTCTTCTCCTTGTTTGCTAACTTTCGGCTCTTTTATTTTGTAGCCCAAATCTTCTTCAAGTGCAGCCCTAATCCATTTCAAGGTGTAGCCATAATCCTTATTAAAGGTGTAGCCCACTTAGTCTTCCATATGTGAGCCTAATGTACCTCCTTGTGCGCGTACTTGGATGGTGGTTGCTTCCTCCTTTTAAGTGCCTAGTTTTAATACAAGTTGTAGTACTTTTTGGCCTCCCAAAACATGAGTAAGCTCAATACATAATAAATAAAATATTAAAGTAAAATAAAAGTATGCTCGGTGGTTACAATAGTTGTCAAAAGGAAGACAAGTTCTTTCTTTTTTTATCACTAGTGTCAAGGCTTTGCTCCATTTATTGAGTAGTGTCAGGGTCATACTTCCATGTTATTAAACGATATGGCCAATCGTTGTCTTATATGCTAGGTGTAATCTCCATTTGGTCTTCAATAACGTTTCCTACAAAATGAACAAACAAGTTAGTTAATGTTTTGGCTCAAGCGTGTGTGATTGCTCCTTGAGGCACATCATTCTTCCTGGGTTGTTAAGGATTTGACCTCAAATCCAAAAGGGTGTCCTCATCCTGCTCTTCTTTTTTGCCATGGTAACGACATAGATCTTGTACGTCGAAGGACGCCAAAACTCCATATTCCCTGAGTAATTCAAGGTTGTAAGTATTGTTGTTGATTCTTTCCACAACTTTAAATAGGTCATCGACTTTTGGAAGTAACTTATATTTTCGTTAGTTAGGAAATCTCTCTTTCCTTAGATGTAGCCAAACGAGATCTCCCTCTTTGAAAACCACCGATTTTCTTCCACTGTTGGTATGTTTGGCTTATGCCCCATTCTTCCTTTGAATGATTTTTCTAACCGCTTCATTCATATTTTTCACTTGTTTGCCCTTGTTGGCTCCAATAGAATTTGTAAAATCTTTCGAAGATAATGGCACAAGATCTAGTTGAGTAAGTGGATTAAAGTCATAAATTACCTCTAATGGAATCTTTTGTGTTGAATTATGCACACTTGTAGGCAATTCTATATAAAGAGGTTAAGTATCTCAATCGGTAATACACTTGTTAATAATGCTCCTTAATAATAGGCCTAAGGTCCTATTGACAACCTTGGTTTGACCATCCGTTTGAGATTGAAAGGATGTGCTAAAAAGTAACTTTGTGTCTAGCTTCCTACAAAGAGTTTTCCAAAAACAGCTTAAAAATTTAGTGTCTCGATCTGACACGATGGATTTTGGAATTCCATGCATGCGAACTACTTCTTTGAAAAATAAATCGGCTATATGGATGGCGTCATCTATTTTAAAGTAAGCTATAAAGTGTGTCATTTTTGAAAACGGGTCTACAACCACCATAATTGATTCTTGGTCCGAATGGTGCGAGACAATCCCATAAAAAAATCCATACTTACCTTGACTTATGGATGACTTTAAACCGGTAAGGGCAAGTATAGTCCTTAAGGAAGAACACAGTTTTTGGCCTTCTTACATATTATGCATTTTTCTATTATATTGTGCACGTCTTTAATTAAGTGTGGCCAATATAAATGTTCCTTGATGGCTTCCAAAGTTTTATTCTCTCCGAAGTGACTAGCCAACCCACCACCAAAGTTTCTTTAACAAAGGCTTCTCGAATGCCGGTACTTGGAATGCAAAGTTTGCCTCCTTTTAGAAGGTAGTCATCTAATAGTTAATATCCACAATTGGTGTTGTTCTTGCTTAGTGCATACCATTAGCCGAAATCTTGATCATTTTCATACATGCTTTTGATCCATTCAAAGCCAAAGAACTTGGAGATTAATTTGGTTAAAAACATGTGTCTCCTTGAGAGGGTATCGGCCACCACATTGGTCTCCCTCTTTTTATATTTAATGATGTTGGGTACCTTTCTAGAAACTCCACAAATTTAGTACGTCTTTAGTTTAGTTTGCCTTGACTCTTGATGTGCTTGAGAACCTGTTGGTCTGTATGACTAATAAATTCTTTAAAAAAAAGGTAATGTTCTCATACCTCAATAGCCCGAATGACAGCTAAGAACTCTCTGTCAACAGCCTCCTTGAGTTTTTCACTAAAATAAGCAATTGGTTTTCCTTCTTGCATAAGTAGTAATCCAACTCCTAGCCCGGATGCGTCACATTCCACCTCGAAGACTTTGTTGAAGTCGGATAGCATAAGGACGGACGCATTACATAACTTTTCCTTATTCAAATCAAAACTTCGTTGTCAATTTTAAGTCTATTGAAAATCTTTTCCTTTCTTAGTACAATCGATGATGGGAGCCATGATGAAGCTGAAATCCTTGATGAATTTTTTATAAAAAGATGTTAAATCATGAAAACTCCTTACCTCTAAGACCCCCTTAGGAATTGGCCACTCTTTTGTTGGCTTCACTCTTGGCCTCGTCTACCTCCATGTCATCCTTAGTAATAATAAAACCAAGGAAATAAACTCTTTTTAAACAAAAGAGCACTTCATGAGGTTTTTAAAAGGTTTGACACATTTAAGTGTCTCGAAAAGAGTGTGAAGATGTTCCAAGTGAGATGAAAAATCCATACTATACACCAAAATATCATCAAAATAAATCACAATAAACTTACCCAAAAATTCTTTAAGGACATTATGCATAAGTCTCATGAAAATACTAAGAGTATTAAAAAGTCTGAATGGTATAACTAACCATTCAAATAAGCCATATTTGGTTTTGAAAGCCATTTTCCATTCATCTACGTCCTTTATCTTAATTTAATAGTAACTACTTTTTAGATCTACTTTTTAGAAGAATAAAGTTTCACTTAACTCATCTAGCATATCTTCAAAACGAGGGATGGGAAACCAGTACTTGATAGTGATTTGATTTATGGCTCTACTATCCACACACATCCTCTTGGAACCATCTTTCTTGGGTACTAGAAGAGCAGGTACAACACATGGGCTCATTGATTCCCGAATATAGCCTTTATCAAGTAAATATTGCACTTTACTATGTAGCTCCTTAGTTTCATCCAGATTCATTTTACAAGTAGGGTGGTTACGAAGTACCACTCTCGGCTGCAAATCAGTTTGATGCTCAATGCCAAGAAGGGGAGGTAACCCTTGTGGCAACTCCTCCAGAAATATGTCTTGAAATTGTTTCAAAAATTGTTGGATGGCCGAGGGAACCAAACCTAGTTCTTCTAATCTTTCCCAAAACATGATCAAAATAAGAGGTCCTTCTCCCAAAAGTGACTTCTTCCTTGCTTCCTCGTCTTGTGCCACTTCCTTGGGTTTGATTTGAGCAAGTTTGATGATTTTTTCTCTAAAATTCAAAGAGTAGAAATTAGAGTGTCCATCATGAAATACCCTCCTATCGAATTATCATGGCCTGCTTATTAAAATGGCTTGCCAAAGATGTGCCTCAAAATGCTAAGAGCTGTGGAACAAAATGTAACACAAAACACAAATATTTTCAGTATTCAAAGTTTTGGTCGAGAATACCCCAAAATCCATACAATATATCTTTCTCAAATCTAATCCAAATGAGCTAAAAATTTAGAAAGTGGTTACCTTGCATGTGCAGACAATACCCTTTAAATTTAAAGGAAAAATAATAAGTAAATCAGGAAATATGCGTGTGATGACTGGACCTGTGCGAACTGTCCAAAAAATGCTTGAAATCCGAAAATGATCAACTTCCAAGCAGCACAACTTTTGCTGTAAGGCTTCCAATGACTTGAAATTTTAACTATAACTTGATGGAAATATGGTTAGAAAATCCTGAAAATTTCAGGAGCTGAATTGAAGAGGTTTGAAAGTTAAGGATGAAGGAATGATAGCTGGTCAATAAGGCGATAAGCAGTAGCTTCTCAAGTTTGGCACTCTCTTGAAAGAGAGGCACTCCAACTTGCTATTGAGAGGAATGAAACACAATCTTGCTGAGTAGTCTCCACGCTAATGAAGCTAAGAGAAAGGCTGCAATAAAGATTGCTCTACTTTGACTCTCACAAAATAGAACAAAACTCACTCAAACTCTCGGATTTCACTCACCAATGGAAGGAATGAAGAAACAGCCACAACGCTGAAGAAATGTTCTACAATTTTTAATATTTGAAAATTTTCTTCCTACCAACAAGAGGAGAAGGTTTAAACACCTTTCTCTTGCACCAAATTAGGTCTGAAAAGCAGCCAACAAAAAGGTGCTAAAAAAAAGGGTAGTACTCGGTCAAATCCTCCTAGTCGAGTACACCATGCTTTGCCACTTTTGGCAGAGCTTTTCTTGCCACAAGGTGTCAACATCAAGTGGCCCTTCCCTTCACCCAAACACCATTCAAAAAGGCCCCAAGCTTCAGCAATGTCGGCCATTACAAAATTAACAAGAAAAAACTCAATAAACTTTAAGGAAAATTAAACTAGAAGGGTGGTTACATCATTTGTCATGGGGAAGACAAATTCCCTATTCATTTTTGTGTATGGCCGAGGTGCATTCCCATGTAAGCAAGTGGCAAGGCTTTTCCATGTCTTGAGGGGTTAGTTCCATCAGTAAGTTTTTAAAATACGATTCACCAACAAAAAGAGCAAACACGTTAGTTAAAAGTGTGGTCTCGGACAAGATTTGGCCCATGATCGTGTGATGGCTCCTATGCAAGGTGGCTAGCGCTCATGAGAATCTCGTCACACAATACCTTGTCTTTGTATCCTCCAATGAAAAATTCAATGCATACTTGCTGGGTCACCTTAACATCGTCACGGTCATTTACCACTTTAGCTAATAAGGATTTGGATGAGTGGTGGTTTCCAACTCAAGTTTGTCCACAAGTTCAAGTGCGACCACATTGGTGCAACTAACTCAATCGATGATGAGAGAACAAACATTTTTTTTGATTAGGAAACGACTATAAAAGATGTTTTTCTGTTGACAATCCTCTTCTTTGGTCTTTGAAATAAGCACCCTCTGAATAACTATCAATAGTGGACCCTCTTGTGCATGGAATACCTCCTCTTGAACATTGAGTTCCTCGTTGGAAACCTCCTTTTGCTCGTCTTCACTAATAATTTCATCTGAGTCCTCACTAAGGACCATCACTCTTATGTTAGGACATTGAGCTACCATGTGCCCCAATCAAAAACACTTAAAACACTTTATTTCCCTTGCCTTTGGCCGAGTACCATCTTCCACAAGTTTCTTGATTTCCACCCCTTTTGAAAGCTAAGTTTGTGAGAATGATTTCTTTTCATTGACTTTAGGCGGAGGTTTGTAGGAATTCTCAATTTTTGGAGGGAACCAATTTCCTATCCCTTTATCTTTCCTCTTCATTTCCCTTTCAACTTTTAATGTCGTTTGGATAATAACGTCCATGGTGTCTAATGAATGAAGCTCCACAATGTCGCCAATTTCTCTATTCAACTCTCGTATGAATCTTGCGATCATTTGTTCATCGGGTTCTTCCACTCCCATCTTAATTCTGAGTGTTTCGAACTCGATGAGATATTCCTCAATTGATTGAGAATTCTACTTTAAATGCTGCATTTGGAGGAACAACTCTTTCTTGTAGTGGCTAGGTAGAAATCTTATTCTCATTAGAGATTTCATAACTCTTCCAAATTGAGATAAATTCATCTCTATCGCGCCTCCTCTGAGCTCTCAAATTGTCTCACCTTAAACTAGCATACCCAGTTCATTCAAGTGCTACTAGTTGTATCTTTACTCTTTCAGAGTAATATAGTAATCAAGGACTTTTTCCACTTTGACAACCAAATCTAGGAAAGTATCACCATTACATATTCCATTGAAGGAGAGAATGATTAACTTCACATGCTTTAGATCTTCATTAGGAACATGTCTATTGTGGGGGAGATCATATTCTCCTTTATTGAATTCCATATCATTTACAAATTCATTGTGATGGTTTCTTCCTCTTGGAGCTTCGGGTCTTCTCCTCGGTAAGGGCCCTCGAGAAACAAATTCATTCATTAAGTCTTCAATCCCTTACATAAGGCCCTTAATTGTTTGGTTAATATCATCAATTTTTTCCTTGGTAGCTAGTCTCACTCACTTCAGGATTTGGTGTCTGGGTTAATAAGCATTTTTATCGCGATTTTAATTATGAATGGCACCATTCCGTGTCATTATTGATCCAACCAAAAAATAATAGTTAAATAATTCAAGGAAGCAACAACGCTTTGATACCAAATAACATGCTTCCACTCAAGTAACTTGTGTGTCAACACAAATACTAGGTCACTTCGGATTTCCAACTGACAATCACCGAAGATCTCCAAATTTCCAACAAGCACAAGTAAGACAATTATTTTTCAAATGTTATAAAATTTTAACAGATGCTTTCTCAATGAAGGAATGAGGTCCCATTAAAATTTCTGGTCCAAAATCATTGACAATAAGAAGTTATGCTTTAAACAAAATGCGTGTTCCATGAGATCGAGGCAGCAAATAACGAAACTTTTTATTTGCACAATTTCTTCAATAAACAACCAAATGAACTGAAATTTCAACATGATCTGGCCTTACAAATGATAAAAACACCCTTTAAATTTCAAGGGTTAAATTGCAGTGGATAAAGAGATGATAGAAGAGGTGTTGCTAGTCCGAGGAGGTGATAAGTAGATACCTCTCGAATTTTGTGAATCTTCTTGACAAAGAACACTTCAACTTATCAGAAGGTGAGTGTTTATACTCTTTTTCTTGGACTTCTATCTATGGAAATATAAAAAAAGTAGTAATAAGAGCTTCTGATTTACTCACAAAATTGGAAGACAATTATACAATACTCTCACGGATATTACTCACCGTGTGGGCACCGAAAAAAAAAAAAAGCTCAAAGAGCTCCAATAGAAGAAGAAGAAGAAAACTTCTAGTTTTTTATTCAAACAAATGTGTCTTGCAATAGCCATAGGGGGGATTAAATCGCCACACAATTAAGTTAAAACTTAGCATAAAAGGAAAGAAACTAATAAGGAAAGGAGCGGCATTGATTTGGCTGAGGTGTGTGCGTCCACGCCACGCCTTGAGCGCACTTCTTCTCCTTGTTTGCTAACTTTCAGCCCTTATATTTTGTAGCCCAAATCCTCTTCAAGTGCAACCCTAATCCATTTCAAGGTGTAGTCAGAATCTTCTTTAAAGATGCAGTACACTTAGTCTTCCATAGGTAAGCCTAATGTGTCTCCTTATGCGCTCGTTTTAATCCAAGTTGTAGTACTTTTGGCCTCCCAAAACATGAGTAAACTCAATATATAATAAATAAAATACTAAGGTAAAATAAAAATATATTCGGCGGTTACAATAGTTGTCAAAAGGAAGACAAATTCTTTCTTCTTTTATTATTAGTGTCGAGGCTTTGCTCCTTTTATTGAGTAATGTCAAGGTCATGCTCTCATGTTATTAAATGGCATGACATCTCCTTGTCTTTTATGAAAGGTGTGATCTTCATTTAGTTTTCAATAACATTTCTTACAAAACGAACAAACAATTTAGTTAATGTTTTGGCTCGAGCGCGTGTTATTGCTCCTTGAGGCACGTGAGTAATAATTGGGTGCATATTGGTGTTTTGATTATTCGATGGTTGACCAAACTCAGTCACAAGAAGAGAAACAGAAGTAGAGGAGGAAAGACTGAACAAGGAAGATGATGATGGAGAAGGAACATAGGGAGGACAAGAAGGCACCGGAGGCAAAAAGGGAACAATGACGACGATGGTGGTCTAGGAGAGGAAGACACCTTGGCAAAGGGAAAAGATTGTTCATGAAACATTATCACGAGAAATATAAATTCTTCCTCGGGAGATATTTAAGGCGATATAACCTTTGTGTTAAGGACTTTAACCAAGGAAGACACACTCATGCGAGCGAGGATGAAATTTGGAATATATGGCCGAAGATTTGGGAAGCAAGAATATCTGAACACCTTGAGATGATGATAAGAAGGTGCGGAGAGAAAGAAGGTTTCATGAGGACCTAGATTGAAGGATAGGGGTTGGTAGAATATTAACTAAGGGAACAAGGAAAGCATAGGGCCAATACTTTCTTGGCATGTTCGTTTGAAATAACATGGATAACCCAACTTTGACGACACGTAGATTTTTGAGTAGATTTGACGACACGTAGATTTTTGAGTTCTACTCTGCCATTTTGCAAAGGAGTACAGGGGCAAGACAATCGATGAGTGATTTCGGAAGAGGTGAAGAAGGTGTAGAGAGAGCAGAATTCACCACCTCACTTCGATTGAACCATTTTAATAGAAGTTTTGAAGTGATTTTTAACAAAGGAACAAAAATTAAGGAAAATATCAGCTACTTGGCTTTTAGTTTGTAGAAGAAACAGTCAACAATAACAGCTGAAATCGTTAATAAGGAGAAGATCATAACGAAAACCATCAACAGAAATATCAGACGCGGGTCTCCAAATCTTAGTATGTATTAAAGAGAATGGTCAAAAGCACGAGATAAAGAGTTTTCTTGTAAGGTAAACTGTGTCTTACTAAGAGGGCAAATTTTAGCCAGATTCAAAACTATTTTTCAAGTATGAAAGATTAATAAACGATGAAAGAGACTTGACAAAAGAAGTGGACGGGTGACCGAGACGCTGATGCCATAGATGGAAGAAGGAGAAAACAGAGAGGGGGCTAGCAGAAAATAGAGGCCGTCATGGAGGGGGTCCAGCAGCAGGATTGTCTTGGACGTCAAATCCTTAACAACAAAACGAAATGGAACGGGAGGGAGGGCAGGTTGCGTGGGACAGGATTTGGCTACTAGGAGAGGCCATGGCTCTGTACCAAGTATGAGCAGAAAGGATTTCAGCACCCGATGGAGAAGAAGAATAGGGCAAGGGGTTAGTAGAAGACTTTATATTTCCTCGTACTTGATGTCTGGAACCAATACAACAATATATAGAGAAGCTGGTGCTACATGGCACGGTGTAATACGTAAAGGAATAACAGAAATACATCACGCATAAGGCGTGGACAGTGACACTCCTTAACAGAAGTGAAGAAAAACCAAATGTCTCCGATAAGGGAAGACTGGGAACGGAGGGCCGCCGGAACCAATCATTGGAGCTACAGAGCTTATCCTGCTCAACTTTCTCCAAGCTGAGAGGAGCCATGGCCGGAGAAGTGCGTGGGTTTCTTCGCTAAACTTCTACACAGCGAGGGTAAAATGGGAATTATGAAAGTGAACTGATAGATCAGTCCCATTTGAAGAAGACGAAGATGGTATTGGCAGCCAACAATCTCAGCTCTTTCCTCCCATCTTTCTTTCCCCTTTAATAATTATTTTGATCTCCCTCTCCCGGAAGCTCGAATTATGGCATCTCTCCTGCTCCTCTATCGGACCCGGCCCTTTCAGTTTCATGCCGTATCTACCCAACAACCCTGTTTTTCGTTGCTCCCCGATCTCCCAACTCCATCCCACTGGTTCGGTTCCAACTCTGCTTCAGCTTCCTCCGATTTCTCCCACAAGAATGCTTACGACATTATGGGAGTTCCAGAGTCCAGCTCTATCGAAGAAATCAAAGCATCCTTTCGAAAATTGGCCAAAGAGACTCACCCTGACCTGGCTGATTTGAGCAACGACTCTGCTGCTTCCGAGCGGTTTGTCCAAATCCTTGCTGCCTATGAGGTGCGCTATTCAAGTTATGCTTTCATTCTCTCTCTGCAAATTAGTATTACTTTGTGTTGTCTAGCCACTGAATTTCAGTAGTACATTAATCTCGTTAGTATTCAGTGGTTATATCTCCATGGCGTGATGTAAGTATTCATTAAACTCTTACACGAATGCTCCCATTACAAACGACTTTGGTTACAATTCTGCTATTGGAAAGATGATTCGGTCCGTAAACTTTGGTGGGACCTAACGCAAAGAATTTATAAATACTGAATTTGAACATGCTTGAAGAATAAAGTGTATCCTTTTTTTGTTTCCAATGAAATATCTAAGTTTTCTTACCTACTAACAAAACTGGCAATCCCAACTTGAATACCACTTTTTTCATTTTCACAACTTAGAACCACTTTCCTAACATAACCAACAGCTATCTTTACTTAATCTGCTGCAAAAGTGGGAGAACGCCTGGTTATTGTTGTAGTTTAATTGTTTAAAACTTTCAAGGTTGGATACCTGGTTTGCTTACTCGTGGATAGACAGCTCTCCATGGCTACAAGAACTTTTACCAACCATAAGCTTCATGCATATGTGTCTTGTTTAATATGTTGAGGACTCCATGGTATTCTTTGGACATTTCTTCAGTTTTGGCATACAGGTAATTCTGACATCAAAAAATAATGAATGCTGGGTTTCAGATTCTTTCAAATTCTGAGAAGAGGGCCCAATACGACAATCTCTTATTTGCTCAAAGAAAGTTTATCAGAAAGCACTGTGGACACGGCTTGACACTAAATTTATATCGTTCTGATCCAACAATTTTTAAGCCAGGAGAAGTTGTTGAATGGTTGAAGTTCTACAGATGTGCAATAAATGATATATTGTTAGAAAAGAAGGTGGTTGTTGGTGCTGGCTACTTTGACATTCTCGAGAGGGATTTCTATTCAGCCATACATGTAGCCTTCTATGGTCCTGATATTGAATCTCAGGAACTTCTTCCAGACCGTTTTGAAGCCGAAGAGAGATCTTCTTTTGAAACTCCGGAGGTACTACACCTGGTTTCGGGGCGCGATCTCTTTGGTATGATCTGCCTTGCAGATAGGATTCCTATACTGTCTTCTGCCACAAATGAGAAATTGACCTCTTCTGATGGTGTTTTTCATGAAATTCTTCCTTTGAAGAATGCAAGCTTCGACACAAACATGGATATAGAGGAAAAATTTGGAAGTTTGGCATACCATGAATCGGATGCATACAAAGATTTAGAATTGCATATTTCAGGAAGAGTAGTTGCTGTGGCGACCAGAGATCCTCCTAAAAGACATAATGAGATTACACATAATGGAGAAACACAAGATCAAATACATGTATATCTTAGTTCTCTCAATGCTGTCATGGATGCTTATGATAAGTATTCTAAAGATTTCTCCTCAGGTGGTTCTTTTGGATCAAAGATTCCATTGGGTACCATTACTGGATTGGGGACAAGCCCCGACAAGGGGTCCTGCTTTATCTATGATAACAATGGGGTACAAACGCACATGCTTTTGAAACATAGAACAATGATGGTTTGTAGTTTTTTCTTCACTTCTTTATTCCCTTCTCTGTCTTTGTCTTCTTTGAACGCAGTATTTCGGTTAAGTTTACTATTTTTTTGTAGTTGCTGCCAGTTAGTTTCTATTAAAGCGAAGGCTCCTAACAGTTCTCATCACCATTAAGAATAATTTGTAGTTGAAAAATATGGGAGCACTAAATGTAGTGAACAGTACCAGGCTTGGATTTCATAATTTTCATATGAATTTCAAAAATTTTCAGGTGAAGCATTTACATTGGTATAGCTTAGAAGAGAATGTTTCTGTTTGTGAATGCAGATCCAGCAGAGCTCAGTTACCACCTAGCAAGTTAGCTTCTTAATTCGTATTTTTAGTGATTCAATGGATGAGTATTTTCTAAGTCTCCTATTTATCCCATCTATGTTTTAGCTGTTTGTCTGTGATTAATTAGTTGGCTAAATGAAAAAGCTTTTTCTCACTCCTATCCTTTTTAAGGATGAACTTTGAGGTTTTGACTTTATTGAATAAATTTTACTGCAGTGTTTAACCAATGCATATATGTTAAATTATCACTAATTTAAAAAATTAGCTTTGTTGGGTTAAGATTAGTCTAACAATTTCATTTATTTTAACACAGACTAAAATCCTTGTACATAAATGTTTCAATTTTAAATGGGATAAAGTATATATCAATGAGATACGTTGTTTTACATATAATCTCATGCTTTGATAAAATGTAACTTCTCATTGATCCCAAAAAGTTTAACTTGGTGAGTTGAGGTAATCATTCTGAGAGTTCCCAATCTACTTTGGCGGAGGGTGGAAATGGAATTAGCGTTAAGATAGAGAGAGTGTAGAGGGTTTTTTCTATATATAGGAAGGAGATATTAGTTATAAGGCAGGGAAGAATATTGGGAGTTTAGTGATGGGGAGACCGAGCCTCCATTAGTTGCTCGGCTATCTGTGATTGGTTTTTTTTCTGTTAATTGAATCCTCCTTTTTCTTATCTCGTTCTACTGTAGGTCCTATCGCATTCTTAACAATATTTCTTTTCCTTGCAGTTGTTTAGGTAACCTTGTCATTTTTTTAAATTTTAGTTATGGCTATCTTTGTTTCTTTCTTTCTACCTGGCTTTTAGTTATAAGAGATTTTATCTTAGCTGAAGTTATACCGAATTGAAATGGTTTGAAATTTTTCTTGATATTCTGTGCTTAAATTGATGTTCAAACTGTTAGAGTAGAACAACTTCTCATATTAATCTTCTCATCCCGATGTAATGACCCCATTATTGTTAACCTTGGAAATCTTTTATCTTCTCCAGGTATTGGCTATTTGAGCCACGTTGTGGCATGCATGATATTGGGGGTTGGTATGTGGAAACTTTTGGCAGAGACAAGAAAGGCCGAACCATCCCGTCAAAAAGGTATTGGGATTGCCATGCAAGTGAAAGATATGACAAGTGAGTTTATCAAATGCCTTTAGCGAACATTACCTTTCTGTTTTTTACGCTTCTCGTTGTTTTGTTTGATAGGGATACTAGTTGAAATTTGCTCACTGAAATTTGTCGAGCGAAAAATTCTTAGTTCTTCAAATTAGAACTTTGTAGAGGCATACATTCTTGTAGTTAGAAATCAAGTTATCTGGTGCGTGTCTTTTATAGTTGACGTTGAAAACACTGATGAGTCTTAGGCATCCATCATTCATTCATAAATCGTCAAGTAAAAATATCAGAAACAGTTTTTGTTTTTGTATTTGTTGGAATATTTTTAGCCTATCTAGTTTTTGTTCAAACTTGGTTCTGCTCTACAAAATTAAACTTTGGTCAACCACTCATTGAAGTTCAAACAATGGTGTTTTGTTTGACTTTCAGAGTACTTGCCATTTTGACTTCTAGTATATGCAGGAGACTCCATCCAGCAATGTATCTGTTCACGCTTGCATATAGAACTCTTGATGTTGAGGAGGCAAGAAGAAGGAAACAAACCTTCAGAGCTGTTCTCCAGGGGCAGCTATCCCGAATTCTCACTTGGTCCAAGAAACTTATTTAAGATGTATGCCTTTTTGACCCTCTGATTCTTCAATTCAACTGTGGTTATAAATGTTCACTTGTAAGGTCTTAAATTACCATCTGCTTGTCGTTGCTTTATGAGGGCCATCATGCAGTCTTAAAAGGGTAAACGCGAGCACGCACACAGAGACAACGTCTAAATTACCATCTATTGCCGGCAAGTTTCAGAGAGGAAATTAGTTCAGCCATATGTTGCTCTAATTCTTGCAAGAACTCGTCCCAAAAAGCTAGGTAGTTCTCGGGATTATGATAGTTTAAAGTGTGGTCACTGACTGTCATCCTGGTTCGATTAAACACAGGAATTTGGCCTCTCTCTGTAGCAGAAGGTGGAGACTGAGTAGTGCTATGAAATGAAGTCTCAGCGTCATGACTGCAGAGATTCAAAGAGAAATACATTGCAATTATACAGTTCCTTCTAGTTTTTAAGAGGGGCTGGTGGAGAATAAATGGTGATTTAGTGGTATTTTAATTATAGCTAGTGTATATATTAAATTACATTATATGGCTACGAGAATATAATGTGGTCCAAACCATAGTAGGATGGTTCGATAGAAACCGCCTTAGTGTCCGGAATGCAGATCAATAATCTGATAGAAAAATATTTATGTTATTTATTTACTTGAGTAAATCCTCCCATTTGCAATACTGCCCTCCGGCCAATGCACGGTAGTATCTATCTCTACAGTAGACAGGTCTTCCATCAGCAGCTTCGGCGGCAGCGGCTGCAAGCTCGTCGTTTGTCAACACATCTACGGGCAACTTCAGCAACTCTTCTTTCCTACAATTTGAAGAAACATTTTCAGAACATTACTGAAGCAAATCCAATTTCAACTATTCTTAATACCTTAAGTTGAATCTTCCGCTTGCATTTGAAACATTTGAGAGGCTATTGTCCTTGCTGAATGTGGACCCAATGAGATCCTCTATTGGTGTAGCAAAGATGAATAGCAATACTGCCGAGACGAGCAGGACCCCAGTCCCAACCAGCGTCTGCTTGAGCATTTTAATCACTGGTTTGACCTGTAAGTGACAATTATTTGGGTTATGAACTGCATAGTTCTTCTGTTCTGCTGTTTCTCTTACAATTACTGGGTTAGTTACCTTGTAGGAGCCCAGAAGTCTGTCACGAGCTAAGACCTGTTAAGAAATGCAGAAGAAGTAATGAATTGGAGAGCAAGATTGCATGGGTTGACATATGTTCTAACCTCCGGTGGCTTGACCCACATCTGACCATCATACCATCCAGTCTCTTCATAAGGTATCACTGCTGATAGAAGTCTATCTCCAACATAACTCCATCCCTAACACAATTTGACCAATAATTTTCAAGTAGACGGAAAGGTTCTGCAATCGATGTCAGCTATGCATGATGATAGGAGAGATGGATACCAGATATATTCTCAACACAATCAATGACACTAGGAAAAGGGTTCCAGTTCCAGCTGCCAGTCCAAATCGAAGAGGGTCCTGTGACAGATTGGAAGCGGTGAGACCCAAGCATAATCACGCAACGAATTTGGAGGATAGTTCTTCGGCTCACCCTCGAAGGATTGAAGCTGGCTGCCGCGATTGGCGCACCTAAAACCATGAAAGTGGCTAACCAGAGACCTCCAAGACGGAGGAAAAAGGGTCCTGCTCCCAGATTGCCCCATGAGTAGAGTGCTTCGTCTTTAAGAGATGAGTATTCATTCACCTTTGCACAAACAATACAAATATAGTCGCATAATCAAAGAAGATTTTGCAAAATATGTCCTAAAATTTTGTGACATACCGGCCTCTGTTCAAAAGGGATCTCAACTTCCAAGCCAGGATCCCAACTCTGACCCTGGAATCTGCTCCCTTCCCCATCCCTCTCGCCATTGGAGGCCATGACAGAGATTCCGCGACGCCCCCTTCCAGAGCCATGGAAGTGGATGGAACAAGAGTCATTTCTGGTGCTGACTTTTGCTTCTCTTGGGTCAAAAACTAGAGAGCAATACACATGTAATCGGAGCATCTATTTCAATATCCGACACCGTTGAGAAAGCAGTCAATTTGTCGTGCCAGCATCAGCCTTAAGTTTTCCTTCGCTCTTCTCCGGACCTCAGAGGGAGAAGATGGATTGGGTTTAGTGACTTCTTAGAAAGGATGGCCGTGAATTTAAGTGGTGGAGAGAAGGAAGAGTGATTAGCTAGAGTGCAGAGATGATTCGTAGCACAAGGAATGATAGTTTCTTTCCATTTTGTGGTCCACACGAAAGTAGACAAATGTGTTTAGTTGTGGTGGGATAAAGCTTGTGGCCACAAAGATGGGTTTGTCAAGCAGCGGTGATTCCACGTTGCCACATTTGTGGTACACGCAGCATTTTGTGGGCATCTCGTGCCTTCACAAGCTTTGTTGTACATAGGTGCCAAATGGGCAGGTTGGGTTGAGTCGAGTCCAGGTTCTGGGCTCGTGATTTCGGTGTGTCAAAGGAACAGTCTTCTGACTGTTGTTGGGTGTCCCTTCAATATCTATTTGTATTAACTTTGATTTATGAAGTGTACATAATGTTATAAGTTACATGGTTGTAACTCTTCATTTTATTGATGGATTTTTGACAATTTCAAGATTTTATAATTTTGGATATCTCAATAATTGTATTATTATTTATAGATATATTATGCAAATATTGCAAAAAGATTCTATTAGAGGTAGATTTTGCATAACTCTTGATAACAATGTTATTATTTTTCATTTTAAAAATTATTTTTATTAGATATTATTCATGATTCTCTTTTTTACATGAGATTTGTGTCCTATTTTGAATTTAGTTGTTAAAAATGGTATGACATGATATTAAATTAATTAGATTCGCAATTTCTTATATTTTTTAATCTAATTCAAGAAAATAATAATATAAAGAATTTTGTAAAACTGATCAACTTGAATCAAAAAAATTAAAAATCGACATTGATAATAGGTAGAATTCAACTTATTTAATGTTGCAAAATACTAAATTATATTAGCAAGTTATTTATGTTTTTATTAATGAAAAACACAATTTAACATGCAAAATTTGATGATACCCTCACTAGTATGGATTGAGTAGTCACACTTGTGGCCTTCTTTGCTTTTGCACGATAGACTAGCACACTCACAATGACGATGAAGGAAAGAAAGATTAAATATCTCCGGCAAAATTTAAGTTGACTAGACATAGTTGAATGACATAATACTATTTTAAGATAGGCTTATACTTTAATTTAGTTGATTAAAATAACACAGAATAATTGTAGAGCCTAAAACAAAATTGGTGGTAAACTTGACCAAGCACATCCTCTATGACTCAAAAACGAGTCATTTTCTTCCAGGTTGGTTCACCCAAGTCAAAAGTGGGGGAACCTATGCTTGGCGCAAGCATTGCGTAGGGAAGCGGTGGGAGCCAGGAGCTGTGTGCGCTCCAGTCGTCGCACTTTCATCGTTGAATTCCGAGCACAAACCAAAGACATACCTTCGGAGCCACCTCTGCGTTGTAAATCTCTTTGGTTTCTTTCAATTTGGGCACCGATTCTGTTTTCTGTTTCTTTGTTTCCGGGAAGCGCTGGTTTTGAACCCGGAAGATCTGCGAAAAAATGAGAGGTAAAAGCGGGAAAGGCCATTGGAGCTCCACCAGGAAGCTCTGGTTATTCACGACCCTTCTTTTATGCGTTTCCTCTTTCCTTCTTGGCCTGTTCGGACGGCTCCACCTCTCTCAGGTTCACCTCCCTTTATCAACTGCGTGTCAAACTGAATGCTTAGCTATTTCCATTTTTTTTTTTTTTTTTTTTTGTCTTCTCACATTTCATCACCCGTTGATTTTAATCTTGATGCTAGGAAGAAAGGGGTTCTAGACCGAGATCGACGCTGCGTCAATCAATCAGCGACGGAGGCCACTATCATGTTTTGCCCGCTGGAGAGAGCGGAGATGATTCCTTCTCCTCCATTCCTTTTCAGGTGCAGATTTTTACGTTTTTAACATTACTTGTCGCCGTCTCGGCATTTGGCTTAAACTCAGTCAGTTAAATTAACTCACGAGTATCTTTTTTTCCAATTGAGATGTATCGCTTCAATCTTCTAGAGTAACGCCTCGATGATAGACGAACAGTGCTCGTGCTCAATTTTACTGTTAAAAATCTGAACTAGTTCTGAAAGATAATTTTCTGACATGAATGTTTAAACTTCAAGTCCTACTCCCCACTGGCTATATTCAAAGCACTTAAACTCGGATTTGATCTTGTAGGTTTTGAGTTGGAGACCACGGGCTCTTTATTTTCCCAATTTTGCAACTGCAGAACAATGCGAAAGTATTATTAACCTGGCAAAACCAAGCCTCAGGCCATCCACTCTGGCTTTACGCCAGGGAGAAACAGAAGAGAGCACTAAAGGAATCCGAACTAGGTACATTTGTTATTTTAAGAACCTGATTTTGTCTTCTTATTCTCACTTGTGCTAGGTCATAATTACTCAGGCTAGATTTGTATTAATCGACCATTTATTTTCTCTGTCTTTATTTGATGCGTCTTTTGGTTCCCTGCAAGATATAAAGCTTACCAAAGACTAAAAGCATTTGGTGCTTTTTCTCGACTAGACAGTTCTCTTAGTACTTGTTTTGAGTTTGGCAATTACTATTAAAATAATTTAGTATGAATACAGCGGTTTGTTCTGTAAGAAGGTCATTGCGGGTGCTTAACTTTTATCAATCTATCCTTTTTGGGTAGTTTCTTCATATTTGGGCATCATGGATTCTTTGCTGCAGCCATGTACATCAAACTTGTATCTGTTGATCAGGAATTAAAAATTCAATATTCACTCACACCCTCTTTTTTCCCTCATCATCAGTTCAGGTGTGTTCATCAGTGCTTCCGAAGACGAATCTGGGGTTTTGGACAGCATTGAGGAGAAAATTGCCAGAGCAACAATGTATCCTAGGGTACATGGGGAGGTATTACTGTAGGATGTAAAACATTCATGAGCATTATTTTCATAACTAATTTATCATGCGTAAATATAGATAGTTCTAAATTGTAGAAATTACAAGTTATTTTATAAATTGTATTTTCGCAGATAAATTAGAATATTTTTGGTTAGAAATTAGGATGTAAATGTTAGTTTGATATGAATGAGGAATCAGTTTTGTTCTCTCCGAAACACTGCGATAACATTTTATAATATGCTCCACCAATGAAGAACTGGCAGATAGAATTATAATTACTGGTTGTCTTTTGGTGAAATCCTGTGCATTCCTTGAAGATATTGACCTTCATAAAGGAGCTTTGTTTCAAACTTTTTATATATTTTTCAGTTCTTATAAAAAGAAATAGCACTGTTGTTAATTTAGTTCCAGTTATCATCATACTGCTGTGTCCTTTTGTATCAAAATTAAAACTCGATATTGTTTTTTCCTTCAGGTAAGAACTTTCATTTTAGTTGAATAGTTTAACCTTTATTTCAGGTAAATTTTAAAATTGTTTTGAGGCATTCAACATGTTTCAGGCTTTCAACATCTTGCGCTATGAGATTGGACAGAGGTATAATTCTCATTATGATGCATTCAACCCCACCGAATATGGCCCACAAAAGAGCCAAAGGGTATTTATATTCCTCCCAAAAATGAGTTTTATCAACGTAATTCGGTGGAAGTTGTTATCCTACTATTAATTTAGAGTTCAGTGTGGCTTTACTTCCAGTGAAGATAGAGGTGTACTTGCAGCTTAAAAGTTGTACTTGTGCTCTTCAGGAAGACTCTCTTGTTATTTTGCGACATGCCACCTTGTTTACCACATTAACTAGTCAAACCCAAAACACTCGGAAGTAACCAGTCATTTACATTTAGCTGAAAAGAAAAGGAAAATAACCCTCTTTGAAACTTGTGATACTGGAAAGGGAAGTGATTAGTATGTTTGTGATGTCAAAGTATCATATACTTCTGCCCCTTGGTCATCTCTACAGTAACACCTGCAAATTAGTTTAGTTCAGAGAATGAAGTATCAGTTTGTTTTTGCAGAGAGTTGGGAACTTAAAAATGTTTGTCCATTGTTTAGCTATGTTTGTGGCTTTCTATCATCATTCCCTGTATTTTGGAAAGATGTGAATGTTTTTCTATGTGCTGAGTGATGAAACAAATGTGTCCTTTCCGTTTGTTTAGCCAATATAAACTCAAACAATCAGGATGACAAGAGGATGTGATGTAGTTTTTTTTGTTCTATAAACAGATTTATCTAACAGTGATCAAGCAAAATGGATCGATCTGTATTAATGCTTTCTTACACTACTTTTATGGATGACTAGCAGACTTTTCATATTACGATTGTAATTTATATGGTTGATAGCTTTTCCCTCATCTTCCTTCACCCTCCATTTTATCCCCTTACTAACATCAGCTTTGAATGACCTCAATACAGGTTGCTTCTTTCCTGCTTTACTTGAGCGATGTTGAAGAAGGTGGAGAAACCATGTTTCCATTTGAGGTGAGATGATTGTCTTTCATGGCCTTTTCTACCTGATTGTTTACCAGAAGGATCAAAGAAAGTCACCCATTATTTCTCCGCGTTTAGAATGGGTCTGGCATGGATGTAACATATGATTTTGAAACATGCGCCGGTTTGAGAGTAAAGCCTCAACAAGGAGATGGACTTTTGTTTTATTCATTGTTCCCTAATGGTACAATCGATGCGGTTAGTATTCTCAAGCCCTATTATGTTCTTGCTTTTGTATTACTTTGTGGTTACAGTTTTATTCTATTGTTATTAAAATGAAAAATGAAAAAAGAAAGATATTGTTGTACTTGTATTTTGATATATGTTGGAGCTTAATTACTCCATTAATTGGTCATTCGAGTATTTTTGGTCGCCAAATTATTTATTCATGCATGTTGATTCATTATCACCTTTTCCTCCCACAATCATATTGTGTTGCACGCATGTAACTGCATCGGAATGTATGAAAAAATGTGGAAATAATGTGAATAAGATCCCGGAATTTGTTCGAGAGATGTGTAGAGTAAGGGCATTGAGGGTTTCTCACTGTTTTCATTGTTGGGAGCATGTGCAGGCTTCACTTCATGGGAGCTGCCCAGTAATCAAAGGAGAGAAATGGGTGGCGACTAAGTGGATTAGAGATCAAATACAGCTCGATTAAACAAGTGTATGTTGTGTACTTTTAGAAATGCATTTGTCTTGACTAGTTTCCCCATATTATGACAGATGATTCATTTACATGGAATAAAAAGGCTTGTCAAATTATACATCATTACGATCATTTATGCAAAGAGAGAGTGTTATTGCTGAAATTCAATTTCATTTGTTATCGTGACATTCATTGATTAATATAATAAAACATTTCATTACACCAATTAATTAGTAAAAATAGGGTGTAACTCAATGTATTCCTCCTATGTAATGATGTCAACATAACAAAAAAATGACTACAATTCTAACTAAAATTGATTACAATCCCTACACAGGCATGAAACAAACAAATGAGTGTAGGCACAACTCCAAGGATAAACTTGTTCTGAGCAAAGCAATGAAGCTTCCAATCATTTGCATGAAACAATTGCTAACATTATACTTTCTTTGGTCTCTTCATCTCCGGGGATGTTCGTTATCTATCACATTGCTTTTGGCTGGATTTGTTCGAAATCAAAAACCTCAACCATGAGTCGTCTAACATCCGGCTTACCATATACTGTGTAAGAAAGTCCATGAAGAGCCTGTTGAATGGCTGTGGTTGCTGGATTCCTCAGTTTCCGGTTGTGTTCATAAGCATCTTGAACTTGCTCTGAATAAATTATATATTTATGAAGATACTTTTCTCTAAAATACTTCCCGCAAAACTTGTTCATCAGTAGTCGCCGGTGTTTCTCTTGAACCCATTTTCCCGGTGCGTCCAAGTGCTTCATCAGTAACCTTTCTGCCATGACAAGATCCTGTGGATAATATTTCAAATTAAATTAAGTTCTGTTCTTTAAATTGCATTTTCCTACTGGGCAGGATAAAAGTTAAAACCTGGATCTTCTGGCCGATGTATTCCAAACGTTCGTAGCAAAACCGAGGGTGGTCAAACTTGTGCTTCGAAGGGTGCATGAAACAAAGCTGCAATAAGAAAATACAAGCTAAATCTAGCTCTTCAGGATAGAAATCAATTATTTCAGTTCAGTTAAAACAGACAAAAAGGTGATGAAAAAATCAAGAAAAGGAATATCATATCAAAAGAGTGAGTATTAACTTGAGGTAAATCATCCATTTATGAAGTATCAAATAGCACGCTCCAAGGAGAAAAGAAAGGAGAAACCTGTAAGCCCAGTCCCAGTTCAACATTCCTAGCTTCAGTAATGTCAGGGATTCTATCAGTCATTTTCAAAGGGTACCCAAGAGTTCGCATGACGTGGGGTCGGCAGTCATAATCCCATATGTTTCCTCTGAACCGATGCATGCCCGGAGGGACACAAGCCCTGAAGAGCCTTGGGTGCGAAAAAAGTGCATCTTCGGGAGGCTTGAAAGCAACATTTGGATTAGATATACTTGTCTATATTCTTTGATTCACCTTCTGTCGAGATAGTAATGAAGGTTACCTTGTAGGAAGCAACATCTTGCCAGCTCAGTTTTCCATCTTCAAATTCAACAGACACGTAATCCACATCTTCGAGTTGTCTTCTCAATTTTGGTTGGCATTCCTCTGCGTCTGGATCCATTCCAAACACTTCAAAGAGGACACGATAAACCTCCGGAAAGCCAAAACACAAATAGATTGCCCCAAACAACGCCCAGAATACGGATCTGATTAAGGAAAATTGATTTTAAAACTCTAATCAGCTCAAATGAACTTGTACATAATTGTAACACACACTATAAAACAAATGGCAAGGGATCAATCATACGACTACAGAAATCGACATACAAAATTTCCACTACTTTTCCTATTACGACCACCACCGTTGGATATCCTCACTTAATCCATTACTGCTCGGGAAATTTACATATAAAATGTGATTCCAGTCTCCCTATCAAATCTACAGATAGTCGAACCAATTTAGGTTCATAAATTAATCTACAGATTGACCCAGCGTTTCTTCTCAACCTAGATAATGGCCTAATGCTGAATATGATCATATGATCAGAAGGTAGACCAAAACACCAATTCACAAACATCTTACAATACTTACATGGTTCATCTCCAAACTCAACTTACAAAACAATAATAGCATAGCAAAGAAGCAATTACATGAGCAAGAGTTTCTTAGCAGGCAAATCTTTTTGCGCTCATTTCCTTTAATACTTACTTGACGGGCGGTTCTCGGTCCTTCCTAATCATCTTATCCATATCATCGAATGGAAATATCAAATTCTGCAAGCTAGCAGCTTTAATCCATTTTGGAAGATTCCTCTTCCCGATCAAACCATACACCCTCTCCCTCATGGGCCCTGGCGATTCCCTGGGATAACGCTGAAGAAAATACTCTGCTAAAGCCAACTCAAGCACATATTGCCCCAAAAACCATAGTCTCGAATGAGCCGACCTTATATGGCGAGCTTTAGTTCGATCGCACGAGGGGTGCTGAAACGCCAGGTACAACAAAGTATCGAATTGTTTTGCTGGGTTGTCATCGTCAAAGCTGTCCGAGGGCTCGAGGGGATAACCTAGAGCTTGCTTGGCTTCGAGCAAGTACTCGTCCATCCAAGTTTTATCAGCATTGTTAAAGCGTGAAGAAGGTAAACAAGAGCTCAGCAATGGAAATGATTTAAGAGACAGTTGAGGGCTGCTGAGAAACCTTTCAGCCAATTTCTTGTCGTCCAAAGGGGGTCTGAGAATGAACTTCCTAGGGGGAATCTTTTTCTTAGGAGAAGTTGCTCTTTTACGCTCGGCGAGCTCCTTGAGGAGTCTCTGAGGGTTGTTTTTGGGAAGATCTTGCTGGGGGTCAATGGCGACAGCAAGGATACGTAAAGTCCTGGATACAGGATTGGTACTTCTGGGAGAAATATAAATAGGAAATTGCGAGAGTGAGTATGAGAAAGAGTAATTACAAGAAGAGCCTGGCTTTGAAGCGTTTAGGAAAGAAGAGGAAGAGGAAGAGGAAAGTTGCATGATTTTTAATTTTCGGTAGAGTTGGAAGGTGAAATGAGAAGGGAAGAGTGTTGGAGAAAGAGTTCAATCCGCCATAGAAGGAGGGGAAAGGAGCAGGGTTTACGGCGGGGGCGAGGGGTTGAGAGTTGAGTGGGGAGGATAAGGTGGCTTTGGCTCTCTGCAGCAAGTGCCAGCGTCGGTTTAACCCGGACCTTACGGATCCAACTTCAGTCTAGCCAGCCCACCCAATCCCAATTTACTCAACCCACACGGCAGGCAGACTTAAAATGCTTTCCGGTGTACTAGATATAACGAACGAGTCAGTCGAGTCGAGTCGAGTCAGAAATAATTTAGTTCACTGAACCTAATGAATTAAACAAGTCTAGTCTACTGAGCCTAACGAACCAAGTCTAACGAGCTAGTTTAGAAAAATTTCAACACGAGTCGGCTCGCGAGGCACGAGTTAAACGAGTCGAGCCAAGTCGGCTCAACGAGTCTAATAAGCCTTAAGGAGATGGACGTATATAGATATTTTCAACTTATATTAATATAATATATTTTTTTAAAAATTTTATTTAAAATTATAATAAGTATTAATAATTATATATGTCATCGATATTTATTCATTTAATTTAAAAATAATTTATGTTAAGATATATAAAATTGAATGTGTTAATAAAAAAATTATTTAAGATTATCCAATAAAAAATATCACATAAATATCATTAAAAATATTTTGATATATAAAAAGAAATTAAAATTTGAAATAAATTACAAATTCTAAAAAATTACAAATTTGAAAAAAAAAATACTTCAAATTATAAAAGAATTTCAATAAAAAGAATTTTTAGTTTTCAACATTCAATTGCATAAACTCTCCAAGAATTTCATGCTGTCGTTGTTGATATATTGTCTTGACGCCAGTTCAATCTTTGATACAAATGAGCGTCTTCACAAGATCCGGTGCAAATCTTGTTATTCATTCATCATAACATGTTCACCTGCATTGAAAGTAGATTTCGATGTTACAGTATAAACTGCAGGTGTTAGTAAATTACGCGTTAGTATATTACGTGTCATTATAGAAAAAAATATAATATGTATTAGAATGTCTTTTCCAACTATCTAAAATTTCAAAATTCTCATCTCGAAAAAATTGATAATGAGTTTTAAAATAAATATTAAGTTCATTTATAAAAGAAATAAAATAATTTTCAGTTTGTAACTCCATATATCATCAAATATTATATTGTTGACTAAAACTATCTCCACCACCACCATTACTACTACTAAGATAACTCTCTGTATGTGAAAGTCGTGAATAGTAACGATTATATTAAAATATTTTGTTTAATAAGAAGTATATGAACTAGTAATTCCATTTGTTATATAATCACTAATAATTAATGTGCAATACATAAATTTGTAGAAATCACAATGAGCATAAAACATACTATTTTTAATTTAAATTTTAGATCCATGATACTTGCATAACTAAAAAATTTTAAATTTTGTTTCTATTTTATTAAAAATATTATTAAATTCATTTAATAGTCGATATTTTACAATACAAAAATAAACGAGGGAGAGAGAACCAACAACAGTCAATTTGACTGTTTCGAGTCCCGGGCTCGACTCGACCAGTCTTTTAGAATCGAAACAGGCTCAACTGGTCTGTTAAACAACTCTACCGAGGACTTTTCAAATAGATATGAAACTTTAGATTAACAAAGAGCTTAAATAAAAAGAAAGATGAAAATAGTAAAATTAGATGTCAAGACAGTAAAAATTAAAAAGTAGAACTTTAGAGTGATAGGTCCTTGAAACCATGGACAAGGACAATAAGAAAAGATTTCTGCAACAAGTAAATCTCCTTTACAACCTTTCATTTGGGTTATCTCAGCCGTCGGATTCTCAACAGCTTCTGATAAGTCCTTGAAGTTATTGATCTTTCCAATTTTTTTGATCTTTGGATTTGATTTAGTGAGCTCCTTCAATGGCAACTCAGATCTACTACTTTTTTTGCCTTGTTTCTACTATTCCATTCTCTCTCTAAGCACTTGTTTCAAGTCAACAAGAACCTTCCGCTCAGTCCTGTCTTTCGTCTTCCATTTTTGGGGTATCTCCACCTCTCAAAAAAATCCTTTCATCATGGCCAAAATTTTTGGCCAACACGGCCCTATTCTTTACCTCTAGTTCGGTTCTCGAAAAATCCTCATTATTTTCTCATCTTCTACTGCCGAAAAATGCTTCTCCAAAAATGACGTAACCTTCGCAAACTGTCCTCGTTTGTCTGTCGAAAAACACTTGGGCAGTGATTACACGTCTCTAGGTATCTTACGGCCACCATTGGCGCAACCTAAGATGCAAAACCAGGTCAGGAAGGGAGCCCTTCGAGCTAACGAGTATGCTCATTCAGCTCAGTCCCTAGTGGGCTCACGAGGCCAAACCCTAGTATCGGCTCAACCCGCCTCTTGGGAACGGACAGGCTCAGCCTGCTACCATTAAACATCTCTAGGGTGTACCCGGGACTATGTAAAACATCTCCTCCGGAGACATCACAGTCATATTTTATTTTGTTATCTTGCGTTAACATTATCTCTTTTCCTAAATCAAGTTATTATTATTTAAAAAATAAATAAATAAAAAAGTCGTACGATTCACCGACCAATTAATCATGGCCGTAGGATCAGAGAAGTAGACCAAGTTGTGAGAACCAAACAAAATATTACTCTCTCTCTCTCTCTCTCTCTCTCTCTCTCTCTCTTTATATTCTCACGTTCCATTGCCTGGAACTTCAATGATTAGGGCCTTAATCTGCCACGTGGGCCACCCCCGGTCTCTCTAATCCACGTGGACAACCATAGACTGGCACTGATTTTTCTTGTAAGTTGCAGAGCTCTAAAATAAGAGGGCGTCACGTAATGAGTCTTTGCAAGGATGAGTTGGGGAGAAAGTAGTAGGTAAGATGTCCTGAGTTTGTTGCCAATTATATATATATATATATTCAGAGTCCATAATTTTATTGATGGAGTGGCAACTTGTAAACGTAGGATTGAGACATTCTGAAACGAACCTCAGCAAGATATTGATATTGAATTGGTTCAAATCAAATGACAACCTAGCTTAAGCCAATATTAAATCAACTGCACCACAAAAGTATTTCTAATACACTTTGCTTAAATAATGTAATGTGTAATATCCGTCGACGAATTGCTTTGTTGTCCTTTCTCAATTTGACTAAGTCTCCTGTGTCATTATTCTGAAGAGACTTCATCTTTTCGTGCATGACAATCAAATCATTTTTCAGAATCATTTAAATTCACTGTCTCTGAATAGATTGACGATTCTTCACTGGAATTAATATTTTGACTATACTCAAAACATAAGCAACTAAATCTGCTTCACCATATTTCTGTGGAAGTTTAATTTTCCTTCTAGGCCAATCCTTAGTGATTGAATAATGTATAGAAGCCAATGCTAGTGACTTTGCATTTATCATTCTTAATATCTGAGTTGATCTAACCAGAAGACTATGATGTCTCCTCTGATCCAATCTCCACTTCAACATTGATACTAGATATATTCTTCATCTTCTTAGACAAAATTAGCGAGCATAGCAACTTCATCAAATATAATATTTCTACTGAGTATAATTTTTCTAGATTCTAGACATCATAACTTGCATTCAAGAAATATACGTATCTTAGATCTAGGTTCTGACTTGCTGATATCTACATGAGAATATGTAGTACAACCAATCTGACAGTGGGCTGAGCCTACATGAGAAATAAACTAAAAAGGGATTGTGATCTGTAAATCTAGCAACGTCACTCGGGTTGCTAGCGAGCGAACTCAACAACTGCACACAACTCGTTAATCAAAAGGTGGTCAACGAAGCAGTCAATGACGACACCACCCACATACCAAAGGCGAGCAAGCTCAACGACGACACCACTTAAACGTAACATCATCGCAACGAATACAAACAAGATACTATGAGAAATAGCGGGGAATGGATCAACTATACAATTGGTCATGTAGTGTGAGTTCTTCTTTGTTTTTTGGGCTAATGAAATTATTGTTTTGATTTAGATGTTTTCCACGAGATAAATAGGGCGAGAAATTAATCTTATGATTGTTCACGCTCCAATAATTAATAGGGAGGAAAATGGAGGCGATGAGGAAGATTGGAGGCCAAAGGCATCTATCTGAATTATGCAGAGAATTCAAATGATAGGCCATTTTAACCCCAATAATACAATCTAGAAGGGGTTCCAGCTAGCACAGAGGGTGACCATTCAACTTCTAAGTTGGTAGCACCATCACACAACAACTTATAGAATTAAAATTAAAAATGTCAATTATTCTCCAACCCCTAGCCTCCCTCTAATTATCCAAACTCATTGACTTAGACCTGGTCTGGTTTCCTTGTTTGCACCCACGTTCACATTTTCCATGGCCTGCTGCTGCTGCTGCTGCTGCTGCTGCTGCAACTAAGAAGATGTGGATTGGAGTAACGCTGTCACCTCCACCGAAACTAGTGTCTTCACTTACATCGTACTCTCTCCAAAATGTTGCTTCGAAATTTAAAACGTGTTTGTTTTTACTTCCTTCATCTTCTGTAAATAATTCAAAGGCGGCCATTGGAGGGCAACGTCAAGCTCCTGACTTTTCTTTCTATAACATTTTCTGCCTTGTACTCCCTTGGCTCTTCTCCGGATACTCATCTCCTCCCACCATTATTTTTCCACTCCTTTTGAATATATATACACACTTGTTCCTTCTCCTCCCCTCAAATTCAATCATAGTAAGCTCCAGGGAATGGGTAGGCTCAGTCTTTTTCTCGCCCTGTCCCTTTCTCTGAATCTCTTCCTCCTCATTTCTCCTTCCTCGGCTCAACTCAGACAGGGTTTTTACTCCAACATCTGTCCAGACGTCGAAACCTTGGTTAGAAACGCAGTCACCGCGAAATTCCGCCAGACTTTCGTCACTGTTCCTGCTACCCTTCGTCTCTTCTTCCACGACTGCTTCGTCCAGGTACATCTTAGCTTTCATTTCGTTGAAAGAATTGCCATTTTTGCGAGCGAAAGAGATGGACTTTTGCTGTTTTGAAAACGACAGGGGTGCGATGCTTCCGTAATAATTGCTTCGTCTGGAGGGAATAAGGCCGAGAAAGACCACGAAGACAACCTGTCGTTGGCCGGGGATGGGTTTGACACCGTCATCAAAGCCAAAGCAGCCGTTGACGCGGTGGCGCGTTGTAAAAACAGAGTGTCCTGCGCCGATATTCTCGCTTTGGCCGCCCGAGACGTCGTCTTTCTGGTTTGTTTCTTCTTCTCCGTGATTGCTGCGTGTCTTATCAATAACAATGTAAACTAGAAGAGAAAAAAATACAGGCGGGTGGACCTTCGTATCCAGTGGAGCTAGGGAGATTGGACGGGCTTGTTTCGAGAGCTTCGAACGTCAACGGGAAGCTTCCCCAGCCAACCTTCAATCTGAACCAACTGAACTCTCTTTTCGGCGCGAATGGTCTGACCCAAGAAGACATGATCGCCCTCTCCGGTAACTAAAACTGAAACCTTGACATTAACAGCATAGTCTCGATGTGTGATGTGTGTGCTTTCCGGCAGCGGCCCACACGGTGGGATTCTCGCACTGCGCCAAATTCGCCAACAGGATATACAATTTCAGCAGGAGAAACCCAGTGGACCCGAGCCTGGACAAGACGTACGCGGCGCAGCTGCAGCAGATGTGCCCGAAAAATGTAGACCCCCTGGTGGCCATCGACATGGACCCCACGACTCCGAGAATATTCGACAACGCCTACTTCGCCAATCTCCGGGCGGGGAAAGGGCTTTTCACTTCGGACCAGGTTCTGTTCACCGACGCCCGCTCAAGTGCCAACGTCAATAAGTGGGCCCAGAGCCCAGCCGACTTCAACACTGCCTTCGCCGCAGCCATGACCAAGCTGGGTAGGGTCGGAGTGAAGAGCGGATCCAACGGCAATATTCGTAGGGATTGCAGCGTCCTCAATCCATGATAAAAGAAGCATAGTTTTGGATTGAAAATTCAAAATTCGTTTGAAACAATAAAAGGAAGATGGATGAATTGTATTTGTGTTTGTATTTGTATTTGTATTTGAGAAGGCCTCTGCAAGTTCAAGTAACAGTAATGCAAAAAGCAAACACGACCTTAATTAATTGAAAAGAAAAAAAGAAGAAAGGGGAGGGGAAGAGGAAGGAGGAGATGGTTGTAGATGGCCATTGCCAACGCCTCAAGTGAAGAAGGCCTCTCTCTCTCTCTCTCTACCTCCCTCCCCGCAACCCTGGCTCACAAGATTGGAAAAGCCATTCGCCGCCCCGGCGCCCCCTCCCTCGCTAGGGTTTACCCTGATCTCAACATTGTTCGTCCTCAGGACTATTGGGACTACGAGTCCCTCACCCTTCACTGGGGGTAACATTTTCCTCACCCTTATCTCCCCTTCCTCATTCATTTCAATCTTGTTGCCCTATATGAATAATTTCAAATCATTCTTCTTACTTTAAAGCAATTTCGAGATTCCTTTTCCTTCTTCTTCTCTTGATAACACTTTGAAATGAATTTCACTTCATAATCGCCAATTGTCCAGAACCCGGTTTTCCTTTATGTTTGACATGCTTGGTTTCACAGGGACCAAGATGATTATGAGGTCGTGCGTAAGGTTGGAAGAGGTGAATACAGCGAGGTGTTCGAGGGCGTTCATTGCACTGATAATGAGAGATGTGTTATTAAGATCCTCAAACCTGTAAAGAAAAAGAAAGTAAGTCTACTTTTGGTTCTCTACTTGAAAGATCAATATCATGTTGTTATAGTTGCATTTCCGTTTATTTTTTTGGTCTTTGTGGAGCGTAGTATTGGTTTTTACTCAATGTTACAATTGATTACCGTGTACACTTCACTTAACCATCTCTCTTCATCCCTGCAGATTAAGAGGGAGATAAAGATTCTGCAGAATCTTTGTGGTGGACCTAATGTTATAAAGCTGCTTGATATTGTTAGAGACCAGCAATCAAAGACTCCGAGTTTTATTTTTGAATATGTCAATAATTCTGATTTTAAGGTGCTATATCCGACACTGTCTGATTATGATGTTCGATACTACATTTACGAACTTCTTAAGGTAAAATTGGACTTTATTTATCCTCCCTAAAGTTAGACGGGCATTCATGTCTGCGCATATTTTTTCTGGTTATTTTTTTTTATATTGTATTGTAAGCTAGTGATATAGGTGTCTGTGTTTCCTGGAATAAGTTGGTTGGTTGATCTAGAAAAGTGAATGGATTAGTTAGTTTTGTTACCTGAGTGGATTAGTTAGTTTTGTTACCTTGCATAAGAACGTAGGAGGGGTTGATTCCTTATGCTACTCCAACAATAAATTTCTATCTCGTGATAAAATATACGTAAGTAGTTGACGTCATGTAGTTTTTTATTAGTCTAAACAAATGAGAAAACAAGAAGTGACCTCCTCAAAAGTATTTGGCCCTTATTTTTTATTTTTTGTCCTTGATAAACTATTTTAATTTTGTGCTAAATATATTGTTGTATTGCCCTTGTGTGATCCAAAGAAAAGATCAAGTGAATTATGTCATGTGAAATTGAAAGTTGCATGTTTACTTTCAAGCTTATTAATTTCTCTTGACATATAAATCGTATCTACGACACGAAAGAGGGGGTATTGGGTATCTAAATATTTTTACAGCATGTGCATAACTTGTAGTGTTTTGTTCGCTTGGTCAATCTATTTTCTTTTTCCCACATTCTAACCATGTTATATTCTGTTTAAGAGTTTGTGGTTGAGTTTGGTTTCCTTAATAGGGAGAGAATTAACTTAGTAAATATTTATGATTAGGCTTTGGATTATTGTCATTCACAAGGCATTATGCATAGAGATGTGAAGCCCCATAATGTGATGATTGATCATGAGCAACGGAAACTTCGTCTAATAGACTGGGGTCTAGCAGAGTTCTATCATCCTGGAAAAGAATATAATGTTCGCGTGGCTTCAAGGTTGTTTTCTTCCTGTCCTTGTCTTGTAATAGATCATATTCAGCAATCCCTTTCTATTTATATATTTTGAATTAGTAAGTGAAAAGATAGTTGCTTCTAAGGTCTGTTTAGGTTAATTAGGTTCATGAGTCTCAATGGAAAGGAATACAAACTATGTTTTTGTCTTGATTTAAGCTTTAGATGCGAGTTATCTCAAAAGTTCTTGCCTGATTGTCTTGAATACACGCCAGTATTGCTATTGTCATTTGGAATATATTGCCATAATTGTTTGTGGTTTTAAATATGTTTTACTTTCTTTGTCATATTCCATTCGATGGTTGACAGATATTTTAAAGGTCCAGAACTTCTTGTTGATTTGCAAGATTATGATTACTCTTTGGATTTGTGGAGCTTGGGCTGTATGTTTGCAGGAATGGTTAGTGTTTCTATCTGTATTTTATTATTTAATAAGCTGAGAGAGGATAAAAAGCGTTAATGAGATGGAAAACTATATATATTATTGTTAATTATCGCATCTAAACATCATAAAGAAGCTCACTTTCTAACCCTAAGAAGTTAAAACATTTTTATTATGTTGGGTCTGTATGATCGCATTCTGTTGAATGCAGAATTGGAATGAAAATAAAATTCGGCCAGCATATTCTTTAACAGATTTTAGTATAAAATCCACGTTTGTAATGCTATGGGTAGGCGTTTTCAATGAATGGGCTTGGTATATAATTATAATTCAAAGGTAGTATCTTTCACATGGATAAATTATTTTTTTAGTAGTGTGATGATATTCGACAAATCTGTATTTGCATATCTACTACACTTGTGGTGGAAGGTGTTTCAAAGGTTAAAAATTTCATGCCGTTGCTGTTCCTTGGCTTTCAATGATTCTTTATTTTGCTGCAGATATTTCGCAAAGAGCCATTCTTTTACGGGCATGATAATTGTGATCAGCTGGTGAAAATAGCCAAGGTATGTGCAAATAGTTCTCAAAAGCTTTCAGACCAAAACCTTTGGTTAGTGGTATGTATACATATTGACCTGTGAAGTGTCGTATGATCAAATAGCAAATACCACCTCTAAATGCAAAAGAGATGGTTCAGTATCCTCCCTTCCCTTGCCTTATCACACAGCATGCATCAAATGGGCAGAGGGAGATTGCTTTTGTTGATGTTGTTCATTGCAGTGGTGTAACGCGCAATTTTAAAATCCCCAATTTGATTTCCTCAATTTAAAAATCTTTAAAATTTTCAAAATTGATTCGAGCTTAGAAAATTTAATTTCAGAATATTGAAATTTTTTTTAAAATAATAACTGAAACTTTAAATGTGCGGAAGTTTTATCATTAAATAATTTTGTAGTAAACTTGAAATAAATGCAGAATTTAAAACAAATAAAATTTTATCTAATGAAATTCAATATATTTTATTCAAAGTTTTAACTTAAATAAAGGCAAAATACTTTCAAAATACATATTAATTCAATTCTTTTCCAAAAATGTATTCTTCTTCTACTCTATGCTCACTTGCCTTTGGAGGGTTCTTGATTACATGCATTTCTTCTTCAAACAAAAATTCAACTACATCACAAAATATAAACTATGAGAAAACTCAGCAAGTGATATAATATGTGCAATTGTCAAAATTTAACGTTTACTTTTACCGAATTCTGATTACAGATGAGTTGGTATTCATTTTCCAACTTTAGACTTAGCTATTTTATTGTTGTTCAGGTTTTTGTCATCTCACTTTCGATCAAGCTCATCATCTTATTGTCGTTCAGGCTATTGTTATTATGTCAATACCATCGTAATTATATGTTCAAGCTTACCATCTAATTATCCTTCAGGCTTTTGTTATCACGTCAGTACTATCGTAATCATATGTTCAATCTCACCATCTCATTACCGTTCAGACTTTTGTTATCACATATTTTTTTGTCAATTCTATCATTTTCATATACATACAATATGTCATATTAATTTTATCCTTATACTATTCTAAGTCAATGTTTAAACATACGTGCTCAAATATCAGTAGTGTAAGAAATTAGTTATAAGAAAATGATATAAACTTTTGTGATGTAGGGTTATAGCCAAAATATTGAAAACGGTATTTTTACTTACTTGGATTCCGAGCAGTTAGAGTTATCGGGATTCTCCAATATTTTAATTAATATCCTGTCTGAATATAGTATCGCTATTAATATTTCACTTAAATAAATTCTATTTCATAAGAATTTGACAGAATTTCCTTACGTGTGTTCTTAGGTCGGATTGGATCGATTCAGAGTGATTTGGACAACTTTTGAAATTTATCCTGCCTAAATCAAATATTTGGTATTAAATTTCTACTTCGATAAATCTATTTCATAATAATTTAGGTAGAAATTCCTTACCGGTAAAATCTTTGATTGGTTCGATTTAATTTGGAACAAAATTTGGGTTGGATCTGGTTCGGTTGGACTAGATCTGGCTTGGTTGGGCTGGTTCTGTTAGACTTAAGTGAACCAGTTCAGGCTTTTAAAATGAAAACCCGATTCTTCTTCTTCTCCTTCTTTGTGAGCTGCTCCACGTTTCGTGCACAAAACACAGATGAGTGTGCTTGTCAAGTTGGAGAAACGTCCGAGGCTTTCAAGTTGGAAGGAGCTGACTTTGACTTCTTCGGCGAGCTCTATCGGTAGCTTGATTGCTCGGGAGGAGGTGTTGCCTCGGAGTTGCTACGTGCCGGAGGTCGAGCGGTGGTCAGAGCTGGAGGTAAGATTTCTTTAACTATAGAACTCGAGAGAGAGGGAGAGAGAACTGGTGTTATTTCCTCCAAGACCGAACATTTCTAGTTATAGGAGAAGTTCTTAATCAACAATTCCCAAAATTTGAGATTTCTTTGGATTTTTAGCTGGTAAATTTGATCCAAACTCGGATTTCCAAAGCTGTTATCCGAGGATTAGTAGTTAGGGGAGTTTAAATTCGACTTTCTTGTGATTTTGGACGATATTTAGGTTAAATACATTTGATGGTTGTTTAGAACTGATATCAATGTGATTCTTAGGGATTTTAGGAATTTTGAAATTCTATCTGTTACAAGTGGTCTATCCGCACATTAACCTTTCTTGATCTCTACAAATCAATCACACCTTATGGAGGGATCACCTTGCCTTCCATGAGATTGTAGTAAAAAGATCTCCGAAAACTCCCCCTTCTTGCAAGGAATCCACGGCCCCTCTCAGTCATTCAGCCTCATAGCAATGACAATTTAGGCACCAATGAACCCAGTATCATTAGCTTCAATCATGAGCGATGGTGGTTTTACTTAGTTTTGACATCTCTGCTTGTATCTAAGGGATCAATTTCCTTAGAGAGAAGATGAAAGAGACTTGACTTAAATTTGGTGTATTTTTGTTGTAACAGGTACTTGGGACTGATGAATTAAATGCCTATCTGAACAAATACGGCATTGAATTAGACCCACATCTTGCAGGCCTTGTTGGGAGGTTTGTGCAATTCTATAATTTTGTATTGTTTCTTATTTAAACAATTCTTACTTTTATCAACTGAGGTTTTTATCATCGACTGAATGAAGGCATAGTCGGAAATCGTGGACTAAGTTCATTAATGTTGATAACCAACATTTGGCAGTTTCTGAGGTACATTTGGTGACCCTGGTGATGAATATTTATATATGTTTTTTAATCTCTTGAATTTCTCTGGTTAAAATACATTTCACATTTGTCTAGGCTGTCGACTTTGTGGACAAATTACTATGCTATGACCACCAAGAAAGGCTAACAGCAAAAGAAGCAATGGTAATCCCCTCCCTTCACCTAATGAAAATAATGATCCTTCCTTTCTAAATGGGAGATTGGCTTATGAATATCTCATCTGTTATATTAGGAGAATACTCTTTTCATACTGGTCTTCATTTGCTTATGAATGTCTTCATTTGTTATATTGAGAAAAATAATCTTTTCCAACTGGTATTGAGTCGTGCACTTTCTCCTTTTTCACGCTGTCTGGGAAGTGTGAATCTTAGATACAAGTCTGATGCTCATTGTGGCTGTACTTCTAGGACTTAAGCCTCGCTGCTGATTAGTAGAAATCTGACCTTGCTTATTTCTTCTGTAAGGTGAAAAGTAATTACTTAAAGGAGATAAATTTTGATGTGATGCAGGGTCATCCTTACTTTTTACCAATTAGGAATGGAGAAAGCAGCACGCTCACCCACTAAACTGAGCAGGTGTACTACTGACATGCCGTGATGACATTTTTTTTTTTTGTGTAATTCATCAGCATGATTAGGTAACATTTATGTTGTGCTGCATTTACTTTGGCGTTATCATTCTTATTTTTTATTTGATATTTACAGAATTTTTTTGATTAGTTCCATAATAAGGCTTTGATCTGTATTGTCTTTCGAAGTGAACAAGTATAGTTGAAGTTTTCTTAGCTTGTATGTGAAACTGGGATCAAAATGTGAATTAATACTTGTGAATCTTTGTTATGAGGAAATATATGAGAGTTTGTAGCTTATAATATAGATTGACAGGCATTGGGAAGTGAGTGAGGGGAGATGGGGACAAGAAATGGGAGAAAGCAAGGAGACACACACACACACAGAGTCGTCTTTTTTTAATGACAGTATGTAAGAGTAATGTCTCGTGATTCAAATTCAATGAACGAGTTACCATTCGTTTCCTTCCTCACACAAGAACAAACCCTTGATACGACACTTGTATTCCTCTTTCTCTCTCTCTCTCTCTACATTAGCTTATCTCTCCATACCCTTGACGCGTCAAAACCATGTACACAGTCTTAGATGATGGTGGTTTTGGGTATGATTAAAGATTGTGTTGTTTGCTTGAGGATTGGATAGATTATGTGCCAAAAAAGGGAACAATATCCTTGTCATTCCACTAGATTATGTGCCAAAAAAGGGAACAATACCCTAGTCATTCCACTAGATTCTTGTGTTAATTGTTTTTTATGGCTAATTGGTGATGAGCATCGTTATCCCTCCTCGTCTCTGTCTCTGTCAACTCCCTCTCATCTTCTCTTTTCATGCTTGGTTTAATGGCAATGATACAACGCCCTGAGAAAAAAATAAGAAATAAATTCTATTCTCATCTGTAATATAAATATAATGATTAGAAAAGGGGGACCGCCATTTCCTCTTCTCAATCGATTGTGTTTTATTATTTAATTAAACATATTAATGGAAACCTTAACCATGCACATCCCAATCTAAGATACGCCTTTTGTCAATACTTTCCATATTCCATCCTCTTCCCTCGTTTATGCCTTTTCTTGCTTACTACACACCATTGTTGGAGTCCCTCTCAGACCTATGGGTTTGATAGTGGTGAGAGAGTTGGAAGAAGTGGAGGGCCAAACTTACCATCTTCACCGACCTTTTAGGCGACCCGATTTGCAGGGTCCGAAACTCACCTGCGTTTGTAAAGCTATTGCTGGTAAGCACTCACTTTTTGTCCTCATTATTTTCCTCGAATGCCAAAAGCTATAACGCTTGACTTTTGTTTCTCCTTCTTCTCCAGGTGGCGGAGATGGGTTCGGAGAAGAAGATAGTGGGCATGATCAGAAGCTGTATCAAAACTGTTACTTGCGCCAACAAGCTCTGGAGAAGTGGAAGACACAGCCTCAACCCTCCTACTAAACACCCTCCTGTTTATACCAAGCTCGGCTATATCTTTAGGTCTTCGAGTCTATCCTTCCCACAGGTACCGTCTTCTTCTGAGACCCAGTTGGTTCAGATAATCCCTTTTTGTTTGCGACCATGAAAACGACTGATTTTCTTTTCCTTTTTTTTTGGTGGGTTCAGGAGGATGGGGATTGCATCGAAGCTGGTGAGCAAAATGGAGGATTGGTTCAGAGAAAATGGCACTGAATATTCGTATATAGCAGCTGAAAACGACAATACAGCTTCGGTTCCAACGGTTGTGTAGAGATTCCCAATCTTAAGCTCTCCCTCTTTGTCTCTCTAACACCGTACACATTTTGAAGTAAAAAACTTAGTCATCTTCTGCTATCTGTTCTTTGATGGGTGCTTCTTACTTTTTTACTTATGGCGTCGTGGATTCAGATTGTAGTGACTGTCAGCTTTTAGTCGTTTCCCATCAAATACAATTTGGAAAGACATGATTCGAAAAGAAAGATAAGTCTAGTGCTTTAATATGTTTCGAATCAAATTTAATTGAAGTTCCTTGTAATACTTGGTAGATTGATTCTGATTTTACTACTCATATTTCTAATACGATGCAAGAATTCCTTACGAACTGATTCAAGAATTCCTTACGAACCAAAGCATAAGGCTAAATGAAAAGTATATCTTTATGGAAAATCGAGTGAAAGTTCTAGTTGAAGTTATTGGAACTTACCGTTTAATGTTAGACACTGGACATCAATTAGATCTTTTTCAAACTTTTTATGTTCCATCTGTTTCTCGTAATTTAGTTTCCTTGTCTAAACTTGATACAGCTGGATATTCCTTTATGTTTGGGAATGAATATTTCAGTTTGTATAAAGATAGTATTTTCATTGTTTCTGGTGTTCTGTATGATGGTTTGTACAAATTAAAACTTGATAATTTTTTTGTTGAAACCCTTTTAACCTTGTATCATAATATTGGAATTAAAAGTAGTTTAGTGAATGAATGTTCTGCTGATTTGTGGCATAAACGATTAGGTCATATATCTAAAGAAAGAATGGAAAGATTGATAAAGATTCAAATTCTTTATCATTTGGATTTTGCTGATATTGGTATGTGTGTTGATTGTATTAAAGGAAAACAAACAAGAAACACAATTAAGAAACTCGTCACAAGAAACAAACAACTCCTTGAGATTATACACACCGAGATATGTGGTCCTTTTGATGTTTCATCGTTTGGTGGAGAAAGGTATTTTATCACCTTTATAGATGATTTTTCACGTTATAGATATACCTATCTAATGAAAAATCTCAATCAATACATGCTCTTGAAATGTTTATTGCTGATGTTGGACAAGTAGATAGAAAAGTAAAAATTATTAGATCTGATAGAGGTGATGAATATTATGGAAGTTATGATGAAAATGGACAACATCCAGATCCATTTGCTAAATTCCGTGAAAGTTGTGGTATATGTGCGCAATACACAATGCCAAGAACAACAGAACAGAATGGTGTTGCAGAAAGGCAAAATCGTACTTTAATGGATATGGTTAGAAGTATGTTAAGTAATTCATCTTTGCCCTTATCATTGTGAATGCATGCTTTAAAAACTGCTGTATACTTATTAAACAGGATTCCTAGTAAGACAGTTTCAAATACTCCATTTGAACTGTGGACAGGAAAGAGACTTAGTTTAAGGCACCTGCATATTTGAGGTTGCCCGACAAAAGTAAGAATTTATAATCTAGATGAAAAGAAACTAGATTTAAGAACAACTAGTGGTTTCTTCATTGGTTACTAGAAAAATCTAAAAGGTATAAATTTTACTGTCCTAACCATAGTACGAGAATAGTTGAAACTGCAAATGCTAGGTTTATTGAAAATGGTAAAATCAGTGGGAGTTTGGAACCACGTAAAGTAGAAATTAATGAAGTTAGGGTGCAAATTCCTATACCTATAACTTCTTCTCAAGTTATTGTTCCATTTGAACAGTTGTTGATCATATCAATGATTTACAAGAACAACAAACTAATGATCAAACACCACATGATGAGATTGTCACTAATGAACCTATGATAGATGAACCACTAGAAATACCATTAAAAAGATCTGTAAGAGAAAGACGATCTACTATTTCTGATGATTATGTGGTTTATCTGCAAGAGTCTGAATTTGACTTAGGAATTGATAATGATCCAATTTCATTTTCACAAACCATAAAAAGTGAGAATTCTGATAAATGGTTAGATGCCATGAAAGATGAGTTGAAATCAATGGAACAAAATAGAGTTTGAGAACTCGTCGATTTGCCTAAAAGTTGTAAAATAGTTGGGTGTAAATGGGTCTTTAAGACTAAACACGACTCCAATGGCAATATCGAACGTAATAAGGTCAGACTCGTTGCCAAAGATTATACTAAAAAAGATGACATTGATTACAAAGAAACATTTTCTCCTGTTTCGAAAAAGGATTCTCTCAGAATTATTATAGCATTGGTAACTCATTATGATTTAGAGCTCCATCAAATGGATGCGAAAACTGCATTTTCAAATGAGAATTTAGATGAAGAAGTTTATATGGACCAACATGAAGGTTTTATAGTTAAAGGAAAGGAACACATGGTGTGTAAACTTAAGAAATCAATATATGGACTTAAACAAGCTTCCCGGCAATGGTATCTTAAGTTCAATGATACCATCACTTCCTTTGGATTTAAAGAAAATATCGTTGATTGGTGTATATATCTGGTCAGTGGGAGTAAATTCATATTTCTGATTATGTATGTTGATGATATTTTACTTGCCACTAACAATCTTGGCTTATTGTATGAAACCAAGAAATATCTCGATATGAACTTTGAAATAAAAGATATGGGAGAGTGATGCAAATTGGACCCTGCAAAGAGGCGGTTAGCGCGAAATATGATAAGATAGTGGTGTTCTCGGCTAAATCTGAGAACATCCAAAATAGTGAAGGTGAAAATTTAGTAAATGATGTCCAATTGAAATGAAATTTTAATGAGACTTAATATGATGAGTTAAGATTAATCCCTGCAAATTTCGTGAGAAAAGGATGAGAAACGCAAAAGTTATGCAAAGATGATCCATAACCGGTTCGAAAGGCAACTTGGTGCACCTCTTGGTCATGTAATCTTCTTTGGAAGATTACAACGGTACAAGATTGGTTTAGCTCACTTTCTCCCTTGTCTAAGGTTTTAGACAAGATGCAGAAAAAGTGAGTATAAGAGCTCTTAAGCAACCTCGGGCTTAGAAGACAATAGAAGGCGCAACTCCTTTCGGAAGCAAGCGACTGAGGCAATTACCTTTGAGACAAACTCCAAGGCACGAGAGCTTCTGAAAAATACCTCAATTGTGATTCAAAAACTACGTACAAATTATGAAAAAGAAGTTTAAATATGCTAGGGTAGCTAAGGGCTAGGGTGGCAACATAAAAATAGAAATGATGACCCGGTTTGATCCAAGCCGCTCCATTTGTGTGCCTACTATCTTCAACCATGGGATTTGCCTTCATGTAAGGTAAGTTTGCCTCGCACCATGTAGGGGAGAGTGAGCTGGTTCATCACATGTGAGTTTGAATTGGATGAGGGGCCAAACTCTTTAATGGATCGAGCCAAATTGGTGGCGTACGCTTAAGTGGGTTTGCGTGCTTAAGTAAGCCTGTAATGGTGTTTGGTAATAGGTCTGGTTGACCAAGCAAATGACATCCAAATTTTACGATCCAACCTATTTTGAAAAGCTCCAAGTGTTGGCTACAATCTGCATGAATGACACTTTTGGTAATAAGACTGGCAAGACTATAGCTTTTTCCACTTAAGCTTCAAAAGTCAAATTGATGGCCGTTTTTGGAAAAACCAACAATTAAGGTTGCTTAGCCTTTGAAGCCAACAACTCCTTAGCACCCTCTAATGCATAATGAGATAATAAAATACAAATTAAATAGGTCCAAAGTTTGCTTAAGCCTAATGGAGGTAATAAATTACATAGAGTTGTCAAAGGTAAGACAAATTCCCTCTTCTGCTACTCCTATGCTCAATGAAATTTGGGAAGCTTCTTCTTCTATGCTCCATGACAGCATGTTAGTGGGTTTATTAATATCTTGCAGGGTTGACTCTCATTCCAAGCGATCCATTAGTTCTTAATCTACAAAATAAAAGCAATAATTAGTAAAAAGATTAGTGAGAATGTGTGACATATCTTGTGAGCGTGTGATGGGCTTCCTTGGTGTATTAGAGGCGCATCTTATGTGATTGGAATTGAAATATTCTGGAATAGATCACAAGGATTATTGAGATTGTCTCAGAAAACATATATTAATAAAGTTCTAGAGAGATTCAGAATGAAAAAATGCTCTGTAAATGTTGTTCCAATTCAGAAAGGAGATAAGTTTAATCTCAATCAATGTCTAAAGAATGAATTGAAACGCACACAAATGAAAGACATTCCTTATGCATCTATTGTTGGATGTTTGATGTATGCATAAACTTGTACCAAACCCGACATTAGTTTTGTTGTTGGAATGCTGAGCAGATATCAAAGTAATCCAGACATAGATCATTGAAAAGCTGCAAAGAAAGTACTTAGGTACTTGCAAGGAACAAAAGATCACATGTTCATCTATAAGCGATCTGTTCATCTTGAGGTGATTAGATATTCAGATTCTGATTATGTTGGATGTGTGGATACTAGAAAATTCACTTTTGGCTATTTGTTTCTTTTAGCCGAAGGAGCAATCTCATGGAAGAGTGCTAAGCAGTTTGTCACTGCTACATCCACTATGGAGGCTGAGTTTGTGGCATGCTTTGAGGTCACAATTCAGGGTTTATGGCTACGAAACTTTATTTCAGAACTTGGAATTGTTGACAGTATTGCCAAGCCGCTGAAAATTTATTGTGACAATTCCGCAGCAGTTTTCCTTTCTAAAAACGACAAGTATTCCAAATGTGCAAAACACATGGATTTGAAATACTTGACCGTGAAAAAAGAAGTCTAGAAACAAAGAATGTCAATCGAACACATAAGCACCAACTTTATGATTGCAGATCTGTTGACAAAAGGATTGCCACCAAAGAGATTTACAGAACGTGTCGAACGAATGGGCATTACCCAATGTTGACTTTATGTTTATGTTCCTTATGTACTTGACACTCTTGACCTCGTTTATTTATAGTTTCTTATATACATTTATGAATCATGTTTAGTTAAGTTGAATGCATTCTTAAATGAAATTATGAAGTTATGATATTAACATGATTTTTTTTAAAGACCTTAATGCGGACCATTATGATATATTTTTTATAGATCATATTGAGTATAAAATTAATATTGTGATACATGGAAGGAACTATGTTACTACAATGACATCCGACCGTTATGATCCATATTAGTTGTATACTTGATAGTGATATTATATTTGATCAGTATCATGACGGATTTTTATTTATATTATACGCATTATGATAATGTCACATGGCCAAGTGAGAGAATGTTAGCTTTTAGTTGTTTCCCATAAAATAAAATTTGGAAACCTAAACGTCAAAGTTTGGAATTCATAAGATGTGGCCCTATGTGTTAAAATCTTATTGGTCAAATTTATTTAATTTGATGGAAATTAAATGTGATGATAAATGATATTTTCTCTCTGTCTTAAAAAGATTAAGAAATTACATTGGTTCATCTCCATAAAAAATCAGCACTGAAGAAATTAAAGGTTAAGGGAGAGAAACATTTAATTCAAATCATGGATCAAGGTAAGTAATAATTTTTATTAAATATGCTCGTGAAAATCAATATGTCTAAGCTCCTGGCTTTTCTCTTTAAAAAAAAATAGAGTTTGATTTGAATAAACATAACGTACATATGAATGAATAATCTGACAGTGACCTCAAACTGGTCTGGGAAGATGACATGTTCTGTGGAAGATCACTTGGTTAAATGATCAAGGAAGGGTAGTGGGGAGGGAATCAAAGATCTGTCATTTAATTATTGGTGCGAACAAGAGTCCGTGATGAATGGATTCATGGATTCGTTTGGTTTGAAGGGTCAATCTAATCTTTGGCTAATCAAGGAAAGGAACCTGTTGGCTGCTGTGGGATGCTCTGGTGTGGCTTGAAAACTGTATAAATGGTGGCCTAGGTGTTTGCAGGCGGGGAAGATATGATAACTTCAATGATTAATCGAACTTTCTTTTATGTAACACAACATATTCTATAAGTATTCTCTAATTTCAACACGATTCTTGTAATAAAATATGATGTCAGAACAGATCGTCTTCTTCGACAATCTCGGAGATTTTGAAAACGCCAGTGGATTGATTCTAATCATAATCGGGACTGACAAAATTGGACAGAAATTTTCAAAGAAAACACCATTTTCTTAGGATAAAGAATGCCTCCTGCTTCTGGAGGGAGTGGATTTAGTTTCCTCTGCATTTGAAGAACTCTGGCTCTCTGACGTGTTCGAGCTACTTATCTCTCCATTCCTCTCCCTACTCGACCAGATCTTCGAAAGGATTCTTTTTGACATGGCCAGACCTCTCATCTTACTTGCAGCCATCATCTCTGCGTTGCTTTTAGCTCCGTCGATTCTTAAAGACGAAAGCTGCACTTTCAATGCCTTGATGTCATCAAGGGTAGGCACACCATCCCAATCATCTTCTGTGTTTGTAGCTGTAGATCTCGAGCTTCCGTGGGACCCTCCGGGAAGTACGGTCGCGGTTGATCCTCTACCATCAGGTGTGTTGGTTCCTGAAGATGATGATGTGGCCCTCACTTGCTCAAAGAAAAGGACTTGTACTACTACACGTAAAGGAAGGCGCTCGTTCTGCATGGCATGCATGCAAGCATCGGCCGATAGCTTCCGGCAGTCCATCAATCGACAAATTTTTTTTCTTTCGCTCTTGATGATTCCTGGGTGTCCCTGCAAACCAATCAATTTTAACAATTTGTTCAAAACAAAACTCTAATTAGCTTATAAAAGTTGAAAATAGAGGCTGCCCTTTAAATGGATATTACGCCATTTGAATGGAAGACTTTGTAAACAAACCTTTAAGTATGTGTCAATCGCTCGGTACAGCCCATCGTGAGACGATCTTGAGAAGCTCGATACCATTTCAGCAAGCTCAATAAATTTTGCCGCAGGAAGATTAGGGTCACATCCGATTTCAGCTAAATACCCATCGATCAGTTTTGCTACCCCTGATTTAGAATTTTCCAAATCAAAGCCCGGAATTTGAGCGGAACGATGAACACGTTTCAGAAATTCCTCAACAATGGTTTTCACAATGTCGACATTATTAATGATTGTTTCCCCAGCCGGAGCACGAATCAAAAGATCACTCACAGTAGCCTCCTCTAGCTGCTGGCTAATTCTCTTCACAAGATGAAGTATCTCCATTTCCCCACAATCAAGCATAATGGCTGCTCTCAGCAACCTCAGCAAGAAACTGCAGGCGACGCTAGATTTTCCAGAGGGTAGAAGCTCCACAATTGCCCCTACTAATGACCTATACATGGTGAGATCATTACCTTGGATGACACCCTTGTGGAAACCAGGTAATCTTCTCGAAGCATATGCATTTAAAGCTTCGGCGATTGTATTGCCAGAAACTTTTTCCCTCGTCTTAATAGTCATCATAACCCGCTTGTACAAATCAGTCGGAAGTTCACATAAATCCTCGACCCACCAGTCAGACGGTACCATTTTGAGTTTTCTCACTCCATTCCAATGTAAATCATTCCCATTTTCACTCTCGGATGGACGTTTCTTCCTGTTGTATGTGTAAGACCATTCTACCTTGGAAGTATCAATGGAGGTCTTGGAAGCTATAGAATCAAGGCAATGGCTTACCACCTTAAGTTCTTCAGACCAGGGAAGGAGGGCAGTCGTTGTTTGCAGAACAATAATGGAGTCCTTCCAGCTTCGGAAGATGCTCGAATTGAGGAAAACTTCAATCTTGTATACGAGATTACCCTTCTCGACGTTTTCGTACATTTCTAAGTACTCGGCCGCACATCTGGTGGCCACTACATTATACGCATTGAGAGTTGCAATCATTCCGTAGCAGAACTTAGCACATATCTCAAAGGTTGCAGGTCCTCCAGGCATATCCAATATTTCAATTTCATCAATGTTATCTCGGTTTGCAGAGCTAGCCAATTTCTGGAGCCGTGCACTCTTGGACAAAAGTGGAAACTGGATGAACACACATAGAAACGTTATTCGATGATCGGAGACGTTTCTGATTCATAATTTTGAGAAACATGAAAAATATTCAGGAACAAACAAAATCTTTTCATTAATTTCTTAACTCAAAACTATAAAACAGTTGTTGGAACCACTTTCGTTCGGCCTTCAGAAGCATTTCTGTTTATTTGCCGGGAACTACTTTCCAAAAACAGTTTGTAAAAGCACATTTGCATGTGTTGTTTTGCAAACAGGGCGTGAAATAAAGAAAAAGGTGCTAGTAATGCAGAAGATTAGAGGTTGATTTACCTTATGCAGGTAAAACTTTACATCTCCAACATTGATAATAATGTCAGTAGCTAACTCACTTGCAACATACCTGAACAAACATAATCAATAACTCAGATTAAAAAGACAAGAACAAACATAGCCTGTCTTAGAGCATTCAAAGACTATTTTCCGGACAAACTAAGCATCCAAATGGAAAAATCATTACTACAAAAGTACAACTTGGACCGTGTTTCAAGAATATTGATGGAAATCCAAAAGAATACCTGATGTTTTCTCCATCAGTGTGGAAAGAGTCAGGTTTAGATCCAAGCTTCATAAACTTCATTTTTAAAAAAATATTAAGAACAAATCTTTCTAAAAGCTCAATTTCACACCACCAATTGATCCAGAAGAGGTAGCAGGAAAACCCCAAAAAGAGAACTGAGGATCAAAAAAGGGGAAGAGAAATTTTCTGTTTTCTCTGTTTATATCTGCTAGAAATTTGAGCTTAGTTCTACAGCTCAGATTGCTCAATCCTCCTCCTTCCACAAGCTTTCCCTTTTGCTTGATGAATTTAAAGAACCTGCCATGGAAAACAGCTTGTCTGAGCATAATTTGAACAAAATATCCGAAGAAATCATAAACTGGGGCTTTAGATAGAAACACGAACTCAAAGAAATCGAAAGACAGGAACTGGATCTAACTCACTGCAATTCTATCAATAATCAACTCTACCCACCAAATCTTTCAGAAAATGGGAGAAGAAAGAGTGGAAGCAAGTGAAAGAGAACTCAGGCCAAAGAAGAACGGAAAATCACCGTAAATGAAGCAAAGAACCGAAAAGGAAGCGGACCCAAGTAATAGGACAGAGAATAATAAGAATATAAGAGGGAAAAACTTTGAGGGGGAATTTCATGAAAAAAGGCCAAAAGATTTAAGGAAGAGGAAAAAGTTCAAAGGAAAACCGTTTATTACTTTGATAAGCACAAAGAATCCAATATCAGAAGACACATCGAACAGACACAATGTCTCCTGGACGACCACTATATTCTCAGAAACCAAACGAAACCCACCCATCAAAAAGATGAGCTGTGCCTCATATTTGACAGCCACTCAGCTACACACCCACAAAAGGCCAATCTCGGAATGTCACCCTCTCTCTCTACACTTTGAATCAGCACCAACAACTAAAAACGAAATCTTTTCGAAATAAAGACTAGTCGGGCAAATCTGAATTTTCTATTTTGAAACTCTTCAAACGATGAAACATCGAACTTTATATACGTGGCTATGGCTCGAACGAAAGAGGAAATGGGTTGTTTCAGATAAGAATGGCGAGCTAAGGAGGCCCCCCTCCCCCTCCCCTTCAACGCATTCTATCTTTCTACAAAGGATTTGCACGCTAATCTGACACCTCGCACTTTCTTGCTCCCTATGCTATGTACACCAAGGTGACTCCTTTCTTCCTTCACCTCTGTTTTAGCATGTCTGCATTGTACGTGAGTGAAACACTGGACTGTAAAGATAGGAGAGAGCAGGGTAGAGAGAGAAACCCGATTCGTCCATTTTCTCTCGTACTTTGATAATAATGGCATCCATCTCATTTTTCTTTCTGGATTGTCTTTTGGGAAAAGCAAAAAATAGTTTTTTGAAAAAAGAAAAGGGAAAGCTTTTGCCTCTTAATTATCACTTCCCCATTTGGCCTCACATGGCCTTGTCATAGATCGCACCCCAGCTTTTCCTCTCTTATGATGAACTCCATTTCTTCCTTTGAAGCCTAAGCCTAACTACACTGCTAATTAACTTCATAATCTTCCTTTCTAATTTACTAAAAAGTCTGATTAACCAGCTTAATCTGTCATAGTCCTTTTAAATACTTTCACAATATACACAGTTTGCAGAGCAGTCCAATTCACTCTTACGTCTCTTTTTCTTTTTTTTTTTTTATGCATAGATGCTAAAGTGGGTTCAGTGAATCATTTCGCCAGTGAATGCATATATATATATTTTATATATAAAAGTATGCATCAAGTGCCATAGCCTGCAAATTTGAGCATGATTTCTGCAATATTTTGAGAACTATTTCCAATGACAATGATGAACAATCCTTGGCCCTCCCACTCCACCCCACATGGATGCCTTCCTCATCTCCACCAAAATTATGGAGCTCACATTTTCTAAACACTCGTTCCTCTCTCTAGAATGATTAATTCGATGATTATTGCATCTGACTCTGCCCAGAAATCGATGAACTTTTTTCTACCAAGTAAAATCAATGGATTTGTGTAGTTTTATTTATACCTTCTTGGGTTATTTTTTGGTATGCACTAGCTAAAGTGACTCCAAATTTAGAGCAGAGCTAGGTCCTACATGCTTTGTGTATATCTTTACAAGTTTGTAGGGTTGTGCCCACTTGAAGATAAGGAAGCCTTAAAAAATATAAAATTATTGTGCAAAGTTTTGAACTTTGACTGGTACGACGTGGCCATTTTCCTAGAGGGGTTGCTTTGACATTATCCAAACACTTAGTCTCTCGAATCTACTTCTGTCATCAAGATTTCATTTTAATTTACAGATCAAGGATTTCAGAGGATGAAGAAAATGATGTTTTGAGTTAACATCCGAAATTTGGGTAACATGGATTAGATTCTCTGCTTCAAAGCTTGATTGGGTTGTGCTTGGAGGATCTTCCACTACCATATTTTAATTCTCGAGTCTCAACTACACTGAGTATACAATGCAAAATTTCTTATAATTCTTACTTGATAAACGTAATGAGCCAGGAAGAAACAAATCGATTGTGCCGAGTAGCACTGAGCTCGGCTTGGCTCGGTGTGATGGTGGAAAGGGGTGATATTATTGACATGAACGATTTTTACAAACCCTGGTGAATATACAAACATGAATTTTTGGGTTTCAAGAGAATGTGCTAACTGCTGACAAACAAAATGCTTTTCCCTTTGATCTCAGTATCTTTTTGGCCAACATTTTCCATTTGATCTCCTCCTTCTTGCTCTGTTTCCTTGTTCTCTCCTTGAAGTTCCTGAAACACATTTAAATCTCCGGTGTACCCAAAGTTTGAGAGAGAGAGAGAGAGAGAGAGAGAGAGAGAGAGAGAGAGAGAGAGTACCGGCATAAGGGTACTCTGCAGAGACCAGAATCAGCACAAAGATGGGAATGCAACTCGAAAAGTTGCCACATTCTCTTGCAGTGGATGCACCCACCGGGAACTCTCAATTTGCATCCGGCAAAGTGGCGAATAAGCGATTCGAGTCCTTTGCATGCACCATATTCACAGGGTGGCTGATTCCCGTTAAAGTCCTTATCATACGGCCCGATTGTTCTGCAACCATCTCTACATATATGAACAAGAGCCTCCATTGCCTCGTATAACTGCATGTACATCTTCTTCTCACTCGTTTTCCTGCTCCTCTCCTTTCGCCTCTGCAAATTAAACAGAACTTCATTTTTAAATCGTATAGAAAATTAGAGAAATCGAGTTTCTGCCGTGAAGAACGTTCCCTACATTGTCTTCATCGATCACAGACTCCAGCATCTCTTTCTCAAGCACCGGATGGCTTTGCTTCATTGCTTGCCACCCTTCGGTCGAAGATACAGCTTTGAAGTTCTTCAAGATCGTGCGATGACAGATAAGACTAAGCCGAGGAGCATCGCATAATAGAGCCAGTTGGAAAACATCGACTACATTGTCCGAGTGTAGCAGGTCTTTCTCTAGATGCATTTCACACGCTTTCTTTAAGTGGGGAACTGCATATACATGCGATAGCACCAGCAAATGTAATACGAATTTCTCCATTTCTTGCTTCTCATAGCTACAATTGAAACAACAATGACGATCAGAATAAACACGGGTCAATATCTTCAAATTCATCTTCTATTCAATGGCTTGACTCCTTTAAATTTAAGTTATCAAACAAATCATGCGAAGTAAGATGGAGTTTTTCTGAGCAATACGACTGCATTTAAACTGTTTAACGAACTATATGAAGTTTCTTGGTCTAGAACAACTCTGAAATTTAATGGCAGGTAAAAGTTACCGAGATGAATACAAAAACCGAACAAAAACTCGAACGGCTTCGTGTGGAACCCCATGGATAGAGATCATTCGTCGCCTACCGAATTTTCTTGACTGCTTCAGCATTCCTTTTATCACAGCAGAAGCCATTCCCTGCTAAGTGTATTGAGTAAATGGTTTACTTTGTTATCCATTAGGATCTATCAACTATTAACTATCAGAAAAAGATGTTTCTTTTTCAAGCATTACAAATTAAGCTGGATCATGAGTGAGCGACTTACGAGAATGTTAGCATGCGCATAGACAATGCCGCCATTGCCTGTGTCAATACAGACATCAGCTCTGTAGCCTTCGTCAAAGAGATGGTCCCAAAGATCCCTTGTAGCCGTAGAAACGCAGCTGTATCCCCTCATTGGCCATCTGTTCTGGTTTTGGCTGTTTCTGGTTATTGCTGATCCAGGCAGTGGAGGAGCCTCTGGAGCAGCTGCCTGGATGACTGGGGCAGGACCCTCCCCGTAGATTGCTTCCATCTTTTTCAATGTTTCCTGAACTATACACTTCTGGCGGTAAATAACAGAAATAAGGGAACCTCCATGAGAGCGACAACAAAAAAATTGGATTTTTGTTTTCTTGAATCTCGTGTGACAAAGAAAACCATATCAGTTGCATTTTTAGTTGAATTTCAATGAGCAAGATCTTTGTTAGCTTCGACACATTTGGAGATTTCAAATTGTGCAAAGAATCAAAACCATCTTTCTCCATCTAACAACCAAGAAAAGCACGAGGGAGACAAGGCGAATGAGAAAACAATATTGTTTCATCACCACGAGGTTTATGATCAATGTCGGCGAATGAAATATTAAACGATTTGTTTGTGATAGAATGATGATAAATTGGAATGAGAGAAAATCTGATCCTACAAAGATAAACTGGTTTCTATATTATTTAGGATTTGACAAACACGACGCATTTCATGAGACAATCCGAGAAATCAATGTAGAAAACGTTAAAGCCCCGATTATTCATCAATAACAAACAAAATTAAAGATGGAGAACACACAAAAAAAGAATCAGGCCAACATATTGAGGAAGAAAGTACCTGTTATTTGGATAATCTCCTCATCTCCTTCGATACAAGCACAGAGGAAAGGAAAGAACCCAGAAAATTAGAAACGACCACCCGAGATTTCAAATCCTCACGAAAACAACACCCAGCGAACAGAACGCCCCCCTCAATCTACAACACCGAAAAATCAGAGAAATAGAGACAGACGAACGAGTCGGGACAAAGAAGGATTTAATAGAAATCGTTGTGTTGTGAGAAAGAGGATACGAAAATTCAGGGAAATGGGATTTTCTAAATAAAGAATGGTCTGGCAGTGGAGGGCAGAGAGGGTCAGAAATAGAATGGAGGGTGACGTGAAGAGGAAGAGGAAGAGGAAGAGGAAGAGGAAATCCTCATCAGCATTGCTGTCTTCTGATACGGACACACGTCCGATAGCTTCCCTCGTACCAATCATTTCCCAGTCATCCCACGCGCTTTCCTATCCCGGTCTCTCTACCTGTCAACAAGATCCTTGTCGGGCTACATCTATGCATATTGGGCTAAGCAAATGTGAATCTTCAAAACCATGTTTCTATTTATATGTATGTTATGGGGGAGACAAAGAGAACTAGAAACAACGTCGAATCATACTCCCAACCTTGACGGCGTAATAGGTATTTCTGTTGGTGAATCTCCATCAATTGCTGATGTTTTGGATTTATGCTTCTCTCCCCAGTTGTGAGCTGATTCGCTAGTTTTAGAGATCTGCTCCTCCTGCACACATCACCAAACTTTATACTTGATTACATATCGCTTCTAAAGAATGCTTATCGGCAACTGATGGCATACAGAAGTCTAACTCCATCTAAAACGCCCTAGTAGCTATCAGGGAACTTGATAATTTGTTTTAATTTTTTTTAAAAATTTTGTTTTACATTGAATTGAAGATCTAATACAACTGTCACATACATTATGAAATTAATTTTATTATAATTTTTTTAATATTTGTCAAACTTTCCTCTCATTCCAATAGTCAATAATGTATTATTGCACTTAATGTACTCATGAATAATTATTTTCAAATTACATATTTTATTGAAATAAATATTCGAAATAACATGCAAGAAGGTTGAAACAACTACAATTGTATCATAAAAAATTTTCAAAACTTGAGAAGTTATCTAATATTAGTCCAATCTTTTGTTGTGAGAGGTATTCTCCAACCAAAATCAACAACATACTAACTATTAGTTTCTCAAAAGTTTTTTCAAAATTTTCAATACTATATAACATCAAATATATAGAATTTCACTTGGTAGGCACATCAAAATAAACATTATTTTTGTATGTGATCTTAACATTTTCAACACGATTCTTAAAATGTTGCAGCCTTGCGGGTGAAGTTCGAACATACTTTACAACTTTATGTACTCTCATGATAGACTCTTGATGATCTTTTAAAACGTCATGAACAATCGAATTCAAAATGTGTACAAAACATCGCATATGCATGTGTTCCCTATTCAAAACTAATCATTCTAATTTCGAACATTTTTTATCAAATATGAAATTGCAACATGATTTGAAGAAGTATTATATACTATAATAGTCAAAATCATTTTCAATTCTCATTCAAATTGACATCTTCCCACATCTCTACCAATTTTTTCGCCTTTATGATTCGAAATCAAGATAAAATTAATAAGATGTGGACTCCGACCCATCTCATGTGTACTAGAGCTCAATTTATGTTTAAATTTTCTATTGTAAATCGAGTCTTGGGCTGGATAATTACATTCTCTATGAGGATCGAATCATTTGACCAAATTTTTTTTTTTAGATTTGTCTTCCAGTCGTGACATGAAAAACTACTGAATATATCTAATACTTAATCACAACGGTTGAATGTCAACTCTCAAGCAATTGTAAAAATAAGAAAAACAAACACATCTTATTTTACTCAAAGTTGAATATTTCAAAGAGTTCATTCTCCATCAATTCAATTCAAGATATCAGTATGGTCGGTAAAAATCCTAAGTTTTACTAACAAATACTTATCAACCTCTGTTTTACTACCAAACTCATACTATATTAAGTAATTTTAGACCCTCTTGGTGCTTAAAATACAACCTTTTAATTGCACATTTCAATTTAATTATTAAATCACGAATCATATCATGTTCATGCGATGCGTCATAAACTCAATTTACATTGTGAATCAAGCACAATAGCCACGTACACGAAGTGAGCTCTACTAAAATTTTTCCAATTCTTTTCACGCAATTTGCATACCAAGTGTCTTGGTCCTTAGTAACTAGTTATCGATTGTAGCAATTTTTTTTTTATAATTATATAAATTTTACATACTCCAGAGAAAAATACATCTACTCATGTGTAAGTGTAAAGTTGCAGAAACTTTCAATGACGTGTCGTAAAATATTTTTAAGAACACTATGAACTCATGAGTGGCATGACAACTGCATTAGTAGGAGTAGGAGGACCACTCAACTTCTCATCTTCTAAAAATTCTAATACAAAATAGTTGTCCTATTCACTCCATTTTCCAAAATTTTATAGTTGTGTTCAACTTTAAGTATTTTGAGTTTCATCGAGTTAGAAAATTAAGACGCGATACTTTTGCATTAAATCTTTTCGCTTTCAACCTTTGAACTTTTTCATCCCAGAAGTAGAAGAAGAATTCACATATTTCGCACCTTTGCTATTCTTCGTGATCGAATAATTGTGTTTTTTCAATTAATTGAAAATAATCAAATTTATAATATGAACAAAACATGTTACACGTATGTAATGTCTACTATTTTTTGATTCGTTATTTTTCTTGAGTAAATTATATACGTTATTCGAGATTAACTTGTTTATTGTGAACTCGATTTGTCATATCTCATTGACATTTGGTCACGTGTCGATTCTAGGACAAATTGGTCAAACTTTTGATTTTCGTGTATCCCTTGGTGATTTTCAAAATCTCGAGTAATTTTGTCTTTGAATTTGTTAGTAGAAAATTCCTAAAGCGTCGGGGCCTTCAATGAACTTCGATATTTTGTGTAATTGAGTGTAAAAAATTTGATCAAGTAAATCATATATTTTGTCTTGAGCTTGAAAGCTTCCTCAAATTGCTTTGGAAAATGGTCAGACTGGTGTTAGTTGTGTCAGGTTTCATTTGAGAGTATGTTTATTTTGATTTTAATTAAAATTTCTTTTTAAAATGAAGGAAGGACTCCTTTGTGTGTGCGTGGTTGAGAGAGAGAAAGTAAGGGAGTGATCCGTCTTCATTCCAGGGTTGTCTGATTCGCACTCCAAATGTGTAGATAGTCAAGTCTTAGTATTGTTCTTTGTGAGGGGAGTCGTTGTCCGGATGCGTTTTGTATTTTTGATTTAGAGCCCAAATTCCATTTTTTTCTAAAAAATTTCTCAATAGGGCCCACGTGTCTCTTTCAAGTGGGCCTCACCTATTTTTATTCTCTTGCAATCGGGTCCCTATATGGCCCCACCTATCTTTTAGTTTTTTTTTTTTTTTTTTAAAATTGTTTTGTTTCTTTTTCCATCTATTTTTTTAGATAAATTAATTATATTTTCTATCTCTTGCTATCTACACATAGACTACATAGTACTCATTTTCTTTTAATCGTTTTAATTTTTTTTATTCATTAATTTATATTTTTATCATCATTTATCAATTTAAATCCTTTAATAATATCAATTTATTATTTTATCTCTTATTCCGTGTCTTTAAATTTATACTAATATTATTTTATTTACTAAATTAATGTCTTTAATATAATCAATACTCCATGAAATTACTTTACCATCAATAACATTGACTAAAAATTGAACAAATAAACACAATAAATTATAATCTCAATTTAACACTTACATTTGTCTATCATAATTAGAGGTGTCAAATGAGCAATGTGGTTCGCCAACACGTCCATTTGGCTTGACATCCTTTAATTTTTTCACCGAAAATTCTTTTAATTTATAAAGGTCTGGAAACATTTATTTATGTTCGGCTCCTTAGACTCGTTGAGCTGTCTCGTGGCCCGCGAGCTAGCGTAGGTTCAAATTTTTTTTGAATGAGTTTGTTAGGCCAGACTCATTAGACTCGGCTCCTTAGGCTTGGTTGATTTGGTGAGCTAGATTTTTTCACGCTCAGTTTGGCTGGATCGTTTGTCATCTCTAGACGTGGAGAACATCAAAAGAAGCTAATTTTTGTGACTTTCTATCGCTGAAAAATCTTCAAGTGTCGACTATTGTGGAGGGTCGGTCGACACTTTGAACCATGATGCTGGAGACAGAGATATGTCAAGTGCCGACCGCTTGAAGGAATTGTCGATCGTAGACCAAGCGTGAGAAGTATGAAGTGTCAACTACTTTGGTGAAGTGTCAATCGCTAGGGTAAACTGAGTGCTCCGAGTGTTGACTCCTGGTTTAATGTGTTGACTGCATAAGTTTATTTTTTGAGGTAAACTTTATTGCCTCGATGCGATGAATTCGAATGTCAATCCTTTCGGGTGAGTTCCTAATGTCAGTTTTGGATCCACCTATTATTATAGTCTTTGTGTATTAGTTATGGTTTTAACATTGTTCCTTGTCAGTAGGGTTCCTAGCCCGATCTACTTCCTTTTTTAATTCTTGTTTTATAATTTGGGATCGATGTCAGGTTGATTATAAGTTTTGACAATATTTTTTGTTCTCGATGCCTTGATTCTAGTGTCTGATCCCGCTTGCATGCTCATATTGTTGGTAAGGTTGTGGTCGTTATTGAGTAGAGATTTTTATACTGTATTGTATTTCGATTGTATGGTTTTCAAAATCATATTTTGATTAATTGACATCTATAACTGACGGGATTTGGTCGCCAACACGTCAATTTGTATTTATATCTAAGGATGTTTTAGACATTTAAAATTTCAAGTGCATGATATTGCATTTTAAGTTGTTACATGTGGATGCTCGTTTGGGCTGATTTTGATCTAGGGGCGATCGAGCCTTGACATCGGTCTTCGATTGTTTTGAGTTGCATCTAGCTAAGCAACCAAAGCAACATGAGTCAGATCTAGATTATTTGTGGCTGATTGAGCCTTTTGATATCGGTCTTCGATTGTTTTGGATTGTATCTGACTGGGCAACCAAAGCAACCAGAGTTGATTTATGTGCACCCTCTGTTGCATAAAAGTTGTTATTTATGTGTTATGAAATGGGTAATAGGGCGGTGTTGACGCGCTCATTGACTTTTTAATCCCTCAACCTACCTGTGGTAATTTGATTGGATATGATTTGTGAGTGGTGTCTCTGCTTGATTTTGGATGTTGGCCACCCTTTTTGACTTTGTGGTGGTGTTGTTGCATGGTTTTTGCATCACCGGCCACCGTTTGATTCACGGTTTGTATTGTTACTGAGTTGCTCGCCAGTAGCCCAGATGACAAGGTTGGATTTTAGATCGCCATCACTTTTTAGCTTCTTTTTGACCTATGAAGTGCAATTAGATCTACAATTGTCACATTTCTCTGATGGTTTGTCGAAAGAGTCCTTGAGTGACACTCTTTTTTCACTGTCATAGTTTTTTTAATCGAAAACAGGGAATGTTTACTTTATTTATAGCTACCTAGGTATGTAACAATATTTTTAAACTTGCCCCACTGATGGTTGGTTGAGTTTGTCTTAAAATAACAGAGGATTTAATGATTGAAATCCTCGGCTTATGGAACCTGCTTTGAAAATGAATGGAAAATGATTTTTAGATATAAATTAATGTACTACATTTTTTCATAACTGTTCATAGTTTTGAAAGAAAATGATAATACCCATTTTACATTTACATTTGAGTATAGCATAGAGTTTCATACTAAGTTAGTCGCTAACTCCAAAGATCCTTCACCATCTTTCGGGTCAGGATTGTGAAGGCTGATATTGCCCACGTATGTTGAGAAGTGAATTCCCTTCTCATCCTCCTCATTTGTTATTTTCTTGAGGGTTGTTCTTTATCCTGATGAGGAAATTCTCTATTTAATTATTCCCTTCTCTTGGTTCGTTTATATTATTGGATGTTTGGTACTTTATTTTATGCACGTTATTTTATTTGATTAGTTAAATTTTTGCACTATCTTATCTTTATGTAATAGCTATGTTAACTTTGGCTAATTCTTTGTGAGCAAAGATTTATTTTTGTCCAAAATCTTCCACAGTAAAACTTAGTCTTGAGCTAGGATGAGCTGAGCAGTTAGATTCTTTCCGAAGATCAGGTTGCTCAACCCTGCGTTTTATTAAGCATCAAAATTTTACAATATTTAATGCTTTTAGTTAAATGTAACAAAAAAACAAACATCATTAGAAAAAGCTATGATCATAAATGACCCAAAAAATTGATAATTTTTTTATATTCAAAGTCCAACTTATATTGATAATTAAAATAGTTTTGTACACTTTTCATCTCTGAATGGATAATTTTTCATCACCTTCCTGGATTTTGAAGGGATTTGAGGATGGGGCCGTTACAACATTAGTGAGACTTATCTCAGCATTCATTTAGAGTTGAAACACGTCGAACTTGGCTATCCCTTTGTTAGGGACAAAAGCTCATCCAGCTACTAAGATAGGAGACTTTTCTCACCAAAGCTTTACTCATCTGAGAGTTTCAAGAATCATATCTTAAGCTTCGCGTCTTGTAGAATTCAACTTGAGGGGGGACGATAAGGAGCCCAACTTGCTATCCATGCAACACCTACTGTAACGTGATCATTTTAATCCTCTTTATTATTTTATTTAGACAGACGTATAACCATTACGATATTATTCCCTCCGATGTAAGGACAGTGCAAGAGGGTCTGTAAATCCATGGAGAAAACATAATATGGTCGGTCAAAGAACAGCTAAGCTCGACTGACCATCTTGGTTTGCCAAATGCAGTCAAAGTTTCCAGTCTTATCACTCATACCTAGGTTTCCAAATGCTCTACTCCCACCCATTAATGTACATGTAATTTCCTCCATATTCTATCCTCAGTGCTCAGTTTGTGGGTTCCAGCTCTCTCTCTCTCTCTCTCTCACTCTCGTTAGGGCAAACACAACACAAGAGAGTGGGGGTGGTCCAGCCTTTCACACGTGAAGACGCTCCTTCCTGGTTATTATAATGAAGAACTTCGCTACCCATCCAATATCCATCATGCTCTTCTCCAGCTTTTCTTTTATGTAAAAGGGTCAAAGACACCCTCCCCCAAAGGCCAAGCTTTTAGGGTTTTCTTCTCATTTTTATCCCACTGACTCGTGGGGGGACCTGCAAGATGATGAGACATAGATTTAGAGGGAATGATGTAACAAAAAACAACACTTGAAAAAACCAGATGCTGATTAGTAAAAGTGGAAGACTAGTTCTGCAAAACTTTTTCTATCTGGCCTATAGAATAACTCACATGTAGTCCTTGAGAGCATGATCTTGTCACGTGTTTGTGTTCTAGTGCGAGAATGACTGACAGGGAAAGAGAGGAGAGAGATGAAGTTTTAAATATTAAACATAGATAGAAGTAGACGCGTGACAATTGATATGCACTCGTCCATGAATGTGGTTCATCAGATATAAGATAACGCCCCACAGCTGTATCGAAAATTTGGATCTTGCGTCCAAAATTTCATTAAAACGTTATGAAAATGATAACTTGTGATGGGATTCTGCAAAGTGATTAACAGAATTTATAGCTAATATATACCCTGGTCTATATACTCGTCTATAACTGCAATTTAACTCCCCGCCACTCCGCGTAACTTCCCTTCGTTTTGGCCGCAACTCTCTCTAGATTTCCTCAATCTCATCATCGTGGATTCAGCGGTTCAAATCTACAAATACCCACGTCCACTTTTGTCTCATCTTCTTCTTCTTCATAGATGTTCGGAGAATCTGAGGACCAAGAATGAGGGTCGCCGACGCTTCTTCCTCCAGTCTCTTGTGCGACGAGGACGGAGCTGATTTGGACAGGAAAAATGAAGTTGAAGTGAGCGTTGTATGTTCTATTTCCGAGAATGAAGGCGACTATGTTGAGAGACTGATTGAGAGAGAGAATCGATCCCCAAGCTCTGTGTTAATCGTAAATGATTGCTCTCCTAACAGTCCAAGTTGGTTAAGATTTGCTCGCTTGGAAGCCTTCGAATGGATTCTCAATGTGTGTCTCTCTACTTATATCTGTTGTCTCTACACTAATGGTTTCATGGCTTAAATCATTGAAATTTTCTATTTCCTGATTCAGATGCGGCAACTGTTCGGATTCCAACGTCACACTGCTTACTTATCGATGGCATATTTCGATCGATTTCTTTCAATGCGGTTCATCGATGTAAGCGACCTGCCCAATATTTTACCACTAACTAGGTTTGAATTTTTGCTCACCATCTGATTGTTGTAATGCTCGTGAAGGAAGGGAAACTCTGGGCTGTTCAATTGCTGTCTGTTGCCTGCTTATCGTTGGCGGCTAAAATGGAGGAAGCGAAAGTGCCTGGATTATCGGAATTTCAAGGGGAGGATTTCCATTTTGAGACCAAGTTGATTCAGAGAATGGAACTGTTGGTTTTGAATACCTTGGAATGGAAAATGATTTCCATCACCCCATTTTCTTATCTGCCATATTTTATCAGCAATCTGTGTTTTGAGTCTTCACCAAGAGGATTAGTCTCTAGAGCTATGGATATTATAATGACAACAGCAAAGGGTAAAAATCTCATTTTTAAACTTTGATGGATAAATGTTTATGATCTTAATTGCGATTTATTGTGCAGAGATTAATTTAGTAGATCAGAGACCGTCTGTCATAGCAGCAGCAGCTGTATTAGCTGCTTCAAATTGTGAGTTTAGCAGAGAAACTTTGGAGCTTACATTGAAAACGATTCCAGTTTTTGATTCAACAGAACATGTGAGCAATCCTTGTTACATTAGCTAATTAAGGAGGTGGATTTTCAGATTGTGGAACATCAATTTGGTTAGGTTGTACTAATTTTTCATTGTAAAATGTTGCAATCCCACAGGAACTTGTATTCTTTTCCTATAGTTTAATGCAGAGGACAGAGATGGGAAAACTAAAGACTCCCAACATAACACGAAATCGATCGTCGAAATTCTTGGGTTCATCAGATGATCAGGACAGTGTCTCTTTAACCAGTGCTGCTGGAAAAAAGAGAAGACTCACCTACAGTGACTGTGATGAAGACTGTCCAGAGAAGAGAACCCGGCCTCCATAGCTGATATGACCAAGTGAATTGTGATTGTTGGAATCAGATTAGTTTATATTTGAGGTGTGCTGATTAAATGATCCGTAATTGCTGATTGGGTTTCTGTTTTTCTGAAAACCATCAAAGAACTTCGTCAGAGAAGAGCGAAGAAGATAGATAGAGTAGAATTCAGGGTAGAGTTTGGGTGATTGATTGTTATTTTATTGTTTCTTTGACTTGTAAAACGTGTCTTGCCACTCTAGCTTTTGATGGGAGGGGTGGAGATGAGTTTGAAAAGGCAGAAAGCCATGAAGAATAAGCAAATCTGCTCTTGTCCAAGTAATTTTGAGTTTCTCTTTGCATCTGTTTTGCTGCTAAGCTCACCTTTTCTCTATATTGCAGTGGTGGTAAACCACTTGGGAACCTCTGCACCTCTCTGAAACGCCTTATTAACCAAGTTTTTTGACTGGTACTGAGGTAAAAAGGAGCTAGGGGCCATGTTTGGAAGAGAACTAGATTCTATTAAAAAAAACATGGTGTCAGAGGCTCCACCTCTCCACATGATGTTCAGCAAACATGGGCAGGCCATCAATCTCTTTGATATGTGAAAACCCTTTTGTGTTCAAGTCAATTGATGTTGCCAAAGTGGGCAAGATTAGATTTTTTGACTTCATTGCATTTGTAAAATGCAAATATTTCTATCTATCTATTTCTCTATTAAGCCAAGTATATCTATGTTGAAACTTACCAAAGTTAGCTGATTCCGATGGTCAGTGGGCCGGATCTTATGTTTAATCTAGGTCTGTTGTTTAGGCTGGAAGATGGGCTTGATTTCAATGTAGGAGGCTAGCCCGAATGGGAATCATGTAGTAGTAGCGATAAATTTGTAATGCCACGCTGAGCCCTTCTCAAATTTTGTAGAATCGTGATAAGTGTTAGACCACAGTGCCGAGGTAGTGTACTACTGTAGTACTAGGCTGTTCTTCTAGACATGCTATCATGATTAGGAGAGTGCAGTCATATGTCGAGTTGAATGATCTTACTGGCCTACGAAAAAGACTCAATTGTTCAATCAAAATCTTTTGTCCATGGTTCACAATATAAAGAGTTAAAAACCAAATTTATAAGTCATGTCCCATTCAAGTTGATTGAACCCACGTAGGGATTACAAGATTTAAAATAGTCGAATAATTTAACTCTTTCTGCATGAAAATTAAATTATGACATAACATCTTAGAGTTGTTTAACAAGCGGGTCGGCGTGAGGCTCGCTACAGTAACTGGTCGAATTTGGCTTGATTCGTTACTGTAACGGGTTGAGTTTGACTCGGTACGCTACTGTAGCGAGCCGAGCCTGACCCAGTCCCATGAGCTGAGTCGAGTCTGCCAGGGACCAGGTTAGGTGATCCCAAATGAGTCGGCTAGTCGGGCCAGGCTCGTGAGCCTGCCCCGCTGCTTTGTTGCCTAGTCCCCACCCCCTAGCATCGATTAGTGAAAAATAAAAATGCCCCACGTAACGATTTTTCTGGCGATTTCCCTTTGTTCTAGCAACTCTTTCCCTAATGTTTAGCTGCAAAACGTTCTAAACAACATTTCCAATTCAAATATACCAAAATCCCAAGTTGATGGAATTTTTAGGCTAAAAACAAAAATGCCCCAAAAATCGTAATGTTTGGAGGAGGAGAAATCGGAAAGCAAAATCGACTTATCGTAAAAAATTTCTTCACAAGAGTTTCTGAGCATAGCGAAAGAAACATTTCGAGACCAAAATCCTGAGTTGAATAGATTTTTTAGGCAAAAAACGAAAACGGCCCAAAAACCCTATTGCTCTAAGGAGAAATTGGAAAGCAAATCGGTCTTATCGCAAAAATTCACAAGAGTTATTGAGCATAGCAAGAGAAACATTTTGAGACCAAAATCAACGAGATCGAGGTCCGATCGACCGCTGACTTTTCTCTTTCTCTCTTCTGTTCAGTGTTCACTCACTTCCTCTCTCCCTCTCCCTCCTAAGTTCTCCAATTTTTATCCTACTGAGTAGGCACCACCACCCCTTGCTAGGTGCTGCTGAACGGTCAACTTGATTATTGCCAACTTGCCCCTTGCTGAGTGCTGAGGTGTCCCCTTCCCCCATGCTGCAAGCTTGTAATGTCAGGTATGAAGCATAAGCCAACGGTCTCCCCCCCCCCCCCCCCAAATAAATACTTTTCTTATTCTTCTTTTTTTTTTACTAAATTTTCTTCAATTTCGTAAATTCATTTTTCAATTAGTGCTCTCAATTAATTTCTCTTTTCTTATAATTCACTTTTTTCCTCGTTCAGCAAGACATATTTTAGTTTATTTGTTTTTACATATATTTACATAATTTTTAATTATAGTTGTATTAACTAAATTTTTTAGGTTTCGTATACGTGAAGTTAATCAATTCACACCACTTACAAGCTTTTGTTGGACATTGATTTTGTGGTATCAATTTATTATTAAAAATTTATGTAACACCCGACAATTTCGTACATTTTGTCACAATAATAATATTCGATGAATTATTTAAAATGATAATAAAAATAACAATGGCAGAAAGGAGAATTAGTAAGAGAGAAAAGGAAAATAAATAAGTGAAAAGAAGAAATGAAAAGAATAAAAAATGTTGGAAATAAGAAATAAGGTTAATTTTGATGAATTTAGAAGTTATGTGTAGATTGAGTAATTAAACTAAAGTTAAACTTTATTAAATAAAGTTTATAAAAACCACATTCTTCTCTTTCATTTCTACGATTTCTCCAGCTCTCTTCCATTGCAGCACTTCTTTTCCACGCCCTAGCTTCCTTTTATTGAAGATTAAAGGTAAGTTTGGTTGTTGGTTAGGAATTATGCAAGTATTGGTGTCTATAGTTACGCTTTTTTTTTTGTTTAGAATGAGTTTTCCAAAACCCTAACCTACGAAATTCTCCCTGGAAATTTGTTGGTTGTTAAGTTAAATGTGTTGAAATGATGTTTTAAGGATTGTTATAGGATTGTAATATGGGTTGGTGCATTGGTTTGCAAAAAGGAGAAAACTGTTTTGAAGATGCCAAAAACTGAACACATTCTATTCTTGTGATATTCGGCCTAGTTATGTATTCTCTTTTAGTAAATGACTTGCACCATTAGAAAGTATGCTCTTAGAGGAGTCCATAGCACTTGGAATTACGCGATTCCGAGTTATATCGATAAAATTATAAACGTTTGAAATTGGACGAAAAACTATTATAAGAAAATCTGAAAGTTTCTTGTGTAAATGTTAAGTGTTTCAATTTAATGTTTTGTTAGGTTATTTGAATTCCAGGTTTAAAGCAAACAGATTTCAAGTATAATTGCAAAAGACCCCAGGTAAGTCTTTGTGATTTGCTTGGCCAATTGAGCCTATACCACAAGAAATTTTGTTTTTGAGTGATGACGTTGAAGAAGGTTGGCCGTGAGAGAGTGCTTGTGACTGTTAGAGTATGATTGACCCATGAGCTATGTGATAGTGTTTTGGGAGTGATGTGTAGAGGTTATGACATATGGTCAAGTATTTAGGTGTTGAATTATTTTGGATGGGTAGATAGGAGAAGTTTAGGAGTTGATTAAATGGTTTTATGTTTAAATACGTATTGAATATTATGAATAGGTGAATCGATTTAACGGTAAATGGAAGGGTAGGCTGCCCGTTTTTTTATAAGAAATGTGAAATTGAGAGTTAAGTATGCTATAGGTGCCCGTTATAAAGTTTACAATGATTGCGGTCGTTTTTGGAGGGTATCAATTAAGTTTTCTGGTGATGAAGTGTCGACCTATCTTAGTAAGGGTTAGGTTAACCAATTTTGCAAGAAGTATCGACTTGTCCTTGCAAGTGTCGACTGATATCAAAGAGAGAGGAATGAAGTGTCAGTATATCTTAGTAAGGGTCGATAAATTTTGTAAGGAGTGTCGACCTGTCTTTGCAGGTGTCGACCGATGTCAAAACAGAGAGGAATGAGGTGTCCGTCTATCTTAGTAAGGATCAACCAATTTTGTAAGGGGTGTCGACCTGTCCTTGTAGGTGTCGACCGATGTCAAAATAGAGAGGAATGAAGTGTCGACTTGTCCTTACAGGTGTCAACTGATGTCAAACAGAAAGGAATGAAGTGTCGACCTGTCTCCACAAGTGTTGACTGAAACTCCTGAATTACTGTTTTCAACACTTGGAATTAAGGTTACTTTATAGTAGGGTTCCACAAAAAGATTGTTATTTCACTGTAAACGATTTAATGTTTTACACAATGATGTTTTAAGATTTCGAATAAAAGAAAAAAAAAATATTTACGAGATTTTTAGGTATAGTGTCTAGGGTCGTGACAATTTAATTTTATATTTAGTTTTATTTATTATGGATCTTCGTAATTATATTATTGATGATAATGATGAGATAGAAGCAATTAAAGAATTAATTCCTACATTTTATGTGGAACAATTATCTGCACATACATCCATTTCATCTAAAAAAAGAATACATAAAACTTCATATGTATGGAAATATTTTGATTTAAAAGATGTTAAAATTACGGGTAAGATAGAAACTAGAGCTCAATGTCAATATTGTGTTAAAAATTATACTTATTCTTTGGTAGCTCTACTAGCATCATTGGTAGACATTTTCTAAAATATCACTTAAATGAGGAAATACGATATTCAACCAATCTCAATTAAATGTTAGTGGTAGTGATATTTTTACATATTTACAAAATATAATGAGAGAAGTTGTTAGGACCTGATTTGACGAGCCCTGACGATTTGGATTCCTGAGGTGGGAAATAACTTAAACAATTTTTGAGTTTTCAAACTGCATGGATACGTTTGTATTTCTAATTAAACCCGTGTGGATTGTACCTGACATTTTAAAATAAAATCTCTCCCCAACAGTTTATTATACAATATCAACTAGACATTTATCATACACTATATCCAATATCCAAACAGTTTATATAATATGTATTTATTAATTTCTATTATTTACATCATTCTATCAGAGTTTTCTATTTATCAATTTCTATTATTTATATCATTCTATAAGAGTTTTCAAGCGGAAGCTAAGTAATTAAACATAGATTACTACAAGTGACTCGTACATGACAACCTCAAAAGGTACATTTCCTAAGTGAGAACTTCTAAACGACATACACCATAAATATACAATATTCCTCATACATAGCATCCTGAATTAGGATCAATCCAATCCAATCCAATACCTCAAAAAAATACATTTCATATATTGAAATGTTTACATCATTGTCAAAGAGTATTTTAACGGAAGCGAATAAAAATATAAATATACATATAAGTTACGACATGTGACTTTTCAACCCGAAGACCATCAACCGTGATCTTTCACCTATGTCTCCTTGTACATTTTACTTTGTCTTGGTTTTTCTGTCCTGGTAAACGTAATCGTTATCTGAAAAATATAAATATCCACAATAATGCGCCATTGACTCAAGAAATAAATCTACCGATTAGAGTAGTTAGCCCAGACCATATCCACACAGTCTAGGCTAATACACCATTCTCCACCTATCATTGATTATTTTGAAATCAACTTAAACCAATTAGTTTTGATTTAAAAACCCATATCATTTATATAAAAATACATGTATGTTGGTAATTTGAATCATTTAAAACCCATCACCCACGTTTTAAAATCTTTCTCAACAATTAAATGCAATACAATTTAAAATAAATATTTCATGTTTTAAAACTATCTTTTCATTCAAATTTTCTAAATACAGCTTTTCACATTTAAATAAAAATATAAAAATGCAATTATCTTTAAAACGACTCATATAACTGTAATCCATCACTATAATTCCCAGGCTTTCTCTGGTAGGATAGTAGAACCCTTATTATTTTATTCTTCTCCAGGGTTTAGGGATTTTCAATCCAAGGAGAACGTTTTACGTAAAGCTCCTAATCATTTTCATAGTCATATTCATCCCACATAAAGAGGCAAATCCAGCCCAATGGATTCTTATGTTATAATGACTTCCAACTTTCTCTTTCTTAAAATGAATACTTTAAAACTAATTATAAAGTAATGCTATATATGTACAAAACACGCATTCACTGTAATAACCCGGAAATTTCGAATTTAATTTTTAATTTTCAGAATTTTTAGTTTAATCTCGGTCGGAGTTTTGAGAAATTTTTAAAAGGGAAAATTTAGATTATAAGACGCGGAGCCTACTTTTGCGATGATTTTCAGAATTTAAAGTCGGGAGGTCGAGAAATTAACGAAATCACGGAAGATTAAAACACGTGAGGGCGGTTTTGTAATTTATAAAATATATATATATATATATATATATATATGAAATCGCCCGAATGGCTTCAGGAAGAAGCCATTTGGTTGATTTCTCCAGAGCACCCGAGTGCCGTGAGGAGGCGATCGTGTGCGGAGCTGTGATCGACGGCTGACGAGCGTGGGTGCTAGGTGCGAGTTGCGAACAGGTGCTGCTGTCCCGACGAACCGAAGCCATTCAGTTTCAGCAGCTCGAGTTCTCGAGAGAGCCGAGAGAGAGACGCGGGAGAGGGGAGGAAAATCCTCGAGCTCCGATTCTTCGGCCGACGCGAGTGAGCGTGGGGGAGACCGTCGGGACTGAATGTTCGGCTGTGCATTGCCCTCCCTTCGACCAAGCGCACAGCAACGCAATGGTAAGTCCTTTTCTTTTTGCTGCCTGTCCCATTATTTTTGGTTTGGCTGAGCTTAGTGCTCGGCCTGCTTTCGGCATTGATGGAATTTGGCCGCAAGTGGTAGTGTAGCGCGAGGGTCATGCCACGAGTTTAAGGAAACCGAAGGTGAGCCCTGTCGATTTCCTGTTTCGGCCGAGCTTAGTGCTCGGCCTCCTTGCATTTGCAGTGAGCTTGGCCGAGAGATATGGACGAAATAGGGCTAGTTGTGTGTGGAAGTTTGTAAATTGAAGTTTGAAATAAAAAATGAACCATTGTTTGTGCAGGGGCAGTTCGGTTTTTAACTATTTTAGCCTAGTTTTGGCTAATTGTTTTAAATTCTGTTTTTGTGGGATAAATTAGGCTGTTAGAGGGACGTATGGCCGCTGGAATCGTTCGATTCCGATATCCGACGCAAAAGTTATGCGCGTCGGAAGTTTATGCAGAATTTTGGTTTAAGTCAAATTAGTGACCGTTTTTCGTGAAAATTCGATGTGTGAGAGTAACATAGCCATTTTGATGCATATAACTAGTTGGGAGTGAGTTTTGGTTGAAGGGAAGTGAAAATGTGAAATTTTAATAAAGGTGGCAGATTCGGTTTTTGGCGTTCTTTGCCTATCTGCGGCTTACCGTTTTAAAATCCGTCTTGGGATGTTAAACTAGGTTCCTAAGGGGACGTTTAGCCACTTGAATCACTCGATTCCGTTAACGGACGTAAAAGTTATGCGCATCCGAACTTTGAGCTAGTTTTCGGCCAAACCAAACCAATGGATCGTTTTAGTTGGAAGTTCATGAGTGTAGTTAAGGAAGGTTATTTTTAGCTATTTGGTGAATTTTGAGATAAATACTGATGAGAGATTGGTTGTGTTTTAGGTTGAGACACTATTTGGCGAAGCTGTGCATCGAGCGAGTTTAGGACGCCAGATAAGTAGTGTATGTATGTGTTTTGCCCAAGTGGGCCTACACTGTAGAAATTTAGGGTTTATGTGATTGATTGTGGTGTGCGTGCGTATTGTTTGACATGCATCATATTTTTTAAAAACGAGAACGAAAATGATTTTTACCATGTTTTGATGTATGAGGTGAGACGTGTGGCGGTTGTACCATGGATCCCGATAGTGTGCGGGCCGGTGCTTCACCAGTCGCGGATCCTACTCGAGGGGTGGGCCGGCTGGGCCGTCATGCGGCGTGAATGTGTTGACGGTGAGGATATGGGCAGTGGTACCGCGGATCCTACTAGTGTGTGGGCCGATGCAACACCAGTTGCAGATCCTACTCGAGGGGTGGGCCGGCTGGGCTGTTGCGAAACGTGTGTGTGTGGCAACTGTGGCCCCGTGCTGGGGAGGCTGGGACGGGGGCGACATGTCAGGGTGTAGAGTGGCGCGAGGTATACCCTTACCCTGATGTGGTTGCCGTGTGGTGATGCGTGTGTGTAGCTTGTGGGCCTCGTTGCTGGGGAGTCCGGGACGGTGGCGACGTGTTAGGGTGTAGGGTGGCGTGAGGTTCCTCCTTACCCTGGTGCGGCTGCACTACGCGTCCCAGATGTAACAACATGAGTGTGAGTGTAGAGACTACATGTGATAGGATTGCATTGTCGGCTTTTACTTTCATATCTCATTACTTACTGAGCGTTAGGCTTATGTTGTGTGTTCTATGGTGTAGGTGCTGACGATACTGCTGGTGAGCCTCGAGTGCCTAGTCCAGAGGCGTAGGATGGTTGGCGGCGTGCGACCGCAGCACTGGATGACGGATTTTTGTTAGGGCGACCCGACCCGTGGAGTTGGTAGGTTGTGGCATGGTTGGTTTTGGAGGTTTTCTTCTTTTGTGATGATTATGTACAGTTGATGAGATGAGGTGTATATGTGTCAGTGTATAGGTATATGGAGTGCGTGTGATTTTGGTGACGTACACAGATATTTTTCATGTTAGAGTATGATATTACTCTATACTGGGGACTTTCTTCATTTGTATTTGATGGATTTTCGTTGTCTTCATACTCTGATTGTGGTGATTTCTCTAGATGATGGATAGATAAACACTGTTAGTTTGGTGAGCTGTGTGCAGAGTTTTTAAATTTTGAGATAGTCAGTTTTTAGCCGTTACTCTGCCGAAATTTCGGGAGAGAGGTAGGGAGTCGAGGGAATATGGAATGGGTTGAGATGTGAGTAGTGAATCCTAAAGAAGGGTAGATGAGCGTGGGAGTGCGGCGTGATTGCAGGTGCGCGGGGCACACGGGTCGTGCGGCGCCGAGTGAGGGTGTGCGCGGGGACGTACTGTATAGTGGCAGGGTGCGTGGGGCACGCGGCGCTGTGAGCGTGCGCGAGACATAGTGACGTGTAGTTGGCACGTGTGGCACTGCGAGAGTGCGCGCGGGGTGTCGAAGTGGGGACGTGAGTGCGCAGTACCGGATTGTGTAGTTCGAGGGGGGCGTTGGATTCTTTCCTAAGATTCCAAGTCTTACCGTTTTATCTTAAACTGTTTTAAATGGTTTTTCTTTTTCGCTGCGTATTTTTATATTAAGGACTTCGTGTTCCCTCTTCGGGACGCGAGTTGTTTTCGAATCGAGTCGAAAATTTTTCATACTCACAACTGTTCTTTTGAAAATGATTTGAAAATGAAAGGGATAATAAATTGAGTGAGTTATGTCAAGTGTTAGTGTGTGTGTAGTGTGTAGTTGCACTGTAGCGCACCGGGAACGCGAGGTTTTTCTCGGGGTGTTACATTCACCCATGAATTTGATATTTAAAATTCAATATGCAAATCAATGCTCAATTCAAAGCAATTGACATTTAAAATGAATGCTCAATTTAACGTAATTAAACGGTTTAAAAGTTCTTTCATTTTAATATTTTTTTAAAAATCAGAAATATACCATTCATTGTTCAATTTTTCAAAAAACAAAAACAACATCTGATTCATTTAATCGTTAAAAACGACATCAATTTAGATACTTCAACATATCCATGTCAACCAAATCCATCCAAAATATCTAAACTTATCCAAATCCAAGTAGAAATAAAATTTATATCTACCTATCAAGATAATAAAGTTCGATTTAACTATTATAATCGTTAAAAATAATTACCGTACATCGGTTTCTCCTTTTTTCACAAAGTTCCACCGAATCTATTGATTTTTATGCCAAAACGTTCATTTCAATGAGTTGAACAATTTATCCTAAAGGACATATTGACGAATCTCGTGTCTCCCCTTCCTTTTTTCTTATTTTCCCCCACGATTTCTCTTCTCGATTTTTCTCTTTTCTCTTTTCTCTGTTACTTTTTCTTTTGTACTCTCTCTCTCTCTCTCTTTCTCTTTTCTTCTTCTTCAACGTGAAATCCACCAGAAAATCCCACTTAACCAATTTTGAATAGTATTTAATGATTAATTACCATTAAACCATATTTATCCTAGAAAAAAGACAATTTTGCCCTTAGATATTTGATTATTTACCAATAAACCTAATTTAATTAATTATTAATCTTAATTAACTTTAATCTAATCCAAATTATTTAAATCGTTAAATTCAACTAAAGACTTTACACAATTTATTTCATACAACTTTTACAACATATTTTTACATATTATTTATCAAAATTCTCAAAATACTATTACAACCGAATACTAAAATTTTTCAAACCGTTACAAAAGGAATAACACAACTTATACACAATTTGAGTTGCCTTTATCATTCACCAATAGTAAGCGTTTGAAAAATTTATGAAATAATATGCTACTCCTAGTTTTAAATGTGTTACTAGAAGTATTACGAGAAATGATATTCTTAAAATATTTATAGATATGAAAACTGAATTAATTATATTTTTTTCAAATGCTCCTTCAATATCTATTCGCATTACTTCTGATTTATGGAGTGCACTTAATGCTATTGGCTATATAGTTGTAACATTTCATTTTTATTGATGAATCTTGACAATTAAATAAAAGAATTTTAAGATTTCGTAATTGTAAATATTCTCATTCTGACCCCACCATATGTAGATTTATTATAATAATATTACAAGAATATTATATTAAAAATAAAATTTTTAGTATAACTCTTAATAATGCTAGCGTTAATGATATTGTTATTTATCAATTTCAAGATTTTTCACAATTAGATGTTACTCGTGATTCTCTTTTTTACATGAGATCGGTGTGCTATATTTTAAATTTTGTTGTTAAAGATAATATATTATATATTTCACGTCATGTTGAAGTAATTAGATCCGCAATTTCTTATACTATTAGGTTTAGAAAATTAAAAATCGACATAAATAATAGGTGAAATTAAATTTTTTTTGATGTTGCAAAATGCTAGGCGATAAGTGAGTAATTTACACACTTATTTGTACTCTTTTATATTTAATTCAATAAGTTTTTCTTAAACGCAGTAAGGGAATGAAACTCCAGACAAATTTAACGAGTGATAGTGAGATAAAAATCTTTCTTGGTTTTGCCCATCATCCATGAATACGAATTAAGGTTTTTTAGAAATAAGAGAATGACTTAGGCCATCATTGGACCGTTTGAGCTTTCTTAGCCTACCTTGTTGTGTCATTTAATGACACCCTTAGTCATTCTTTTGAGATGATTATTTACCGTTAATTTGTTATCAATAATTCAGCCTATCCTATTATTCAGTTATCCTACCCTATCTAATGAGCAAGAGAAATATTGATATATTTTGGGGAGAGTCAAAAAAGGTGATAGTAAGGATAGAAACAAACTCTTTTGTCATCTAATCAAATTTTTATCTATTTGTACTCTGTCAAAGTTTATCAATTTGTATTTATGTTCTTATTGAAAAAAAAATCAAATAAAAAAAAAAAGAAAGAAAAGAAAAGAAAACGGCGCAAGTTAAGCCGTGATTACAGTTTTATTAGGTTCTCTTGTTTGTAATATATTAAGAGTTGTATTCTTGACATGATGATAAAGGAGTTAATTTGAGTAATGTTGAATGAGATAAATTTAAGGGTGAGTGATTAAAAGAAAGTTTGAGCGAGTTAATAAGGGAGTGAGTGATGAGAAGAAAAATTTTGAGGGGGTGAAATAAGGAGGTATGAGTTGTACTTTGAATAATCGTTTGCATCCAAATAATTCCTACATTTTAGCCTGACCTTTTATTACAAGTTTTGAAAGACCTATCGACTCTTGTTCTGATTTACTGATATTTGCTATTACTTGGATAGTGGGCAAGGTTGCAGAACGATTAGAGTGGATGAAGTAATCTACAAGTGAAATTGGAGTGCATTCTTTCCCTGTAGTTATATTAGTTGACCAAACAGTTAGAGGAAATAAGAATGGAGCCACACACACACTCGAGGATTTCCGAGTAAGCAATTGTCAATGCATTAAAAAATGATTTTTTTTTCGCAAAGTGTTAATTTTGGTGATTTTAATATGAATTTGTCAAATCGAGATAATTACCATATACCTTGATTAAGATTGCATTTCCACGAGTTCATTTATTAATGTTTTGCATGAGATTGGGGTTGTCTTTGTTATAATTTTACTTAATCGTATTGGCTTGAGGAGAAGCTTTCGTTCAAATTTGGAGGTGAAAAATTTTTGTAGAGCTGCCCAATTTAAACAAAAAAAATTAAAAATCGACATAGATAATAGGTGAAATTCAACTTATTTGATATTGCAAAATGGTAGGCCATATTGGTAAGTTATTTGTACTTTTATTAATGATAAGACGCAAACTATTAATCTCGAGAAATTTAGTTGTGATATTGCTAATATTTTTCTTAATTTTTTAAAACCATTTTATGATGATACAAATCAATGTTTTGAAATTTATTATTCCACTTTTAATATTATTCTTCATATTTTTGTAGATTTAACATGTAATTTTGTAAAATATCAACAAGTAAGTGTATTTAGTAATATTATTAATAAAATAGAAACAAAATTTAAAAAATATTGGCATAATATTCCTCTTATTTTTTGTTGTACATGCATCATGAATATAATATTTAAATTAAAAAGAGTATGTTTTATGCTTAATAAGATTTCTAAAAATTTATGTATTGCATCTTTAATTAATAGTGATGACATGACAAATGAAGTTAGCTAGTTTATATGGTAATTATGAAAACAAAATATTCAAATGTTAATCGTTATTATTCACGACCTCCACATACCGGGAGTTATCCAAATAGTAGTGGTGGAGGTAGTTTTAGTTAATAATATAGTATTGATTATGGAGTGAATTACAAAATGACAATTATTCTAATTTTTCTACAAATGAACTCAATATTTATTTTGAAACTTGTTATCAATTTTCTCGATATGAGAATTTTGAAATTTTAAATTGATGAAAAAGACATTCTACTACATATTCTATTCTTTCTATAATAACACGGGATCTACTAACACTTCCTGTTTCTACTGTAACATTAAAATATACTTTTAGTGTAGGTACACGTCTTTATGATGAATGAAGAGTAAGACTTGCACCGGACCTTGTAGAGATGCTCATTTGTACCAAAAATTGGACCGACGCCAAAACGAGAGATCAACAATGAGAGAATGAAATTCTTGAAGAGTTTACGTAGTTGGATGTTAAAGATTAAATTTTTTTTTTTTCTAAATTTCTTTTGTAATTTGAAGCAATTTTTTTTTTTTCAAATTCGTAATTTTTTTCTAACATGTAATTTTTTTCAAATTCTAATTTCTTTTTATATATCAAAATATTTTTAATGATATTTATGTAATAATTTTTATTGGATAGTCTCAAATAATTTTTTATTAATACATTCAATTTTATATATCTTAACATAACTAATTTTTAAATTAAATTAGTAAATGTCGCTGACATATAATTATTAATACTTATTATAATTTTAAATAAAATTTTTTAGGAAAACTATCAATTTTAACCATCTACTATAGCCGTAATTTCAATTAGTCCCATTTACTAAAAAAATTGACAAACCGAACCATGTACTATGATTTCATTATCAGTCTTAACTTTTTTAATCTTTCCGTCAACAGTCACATTGAAAATTTTAGATTTGAAGCAAAAGAGTTTGAACTTTCAGAATATGAATAATAAGAGACAACAATATTAACGTTTTAGTGTTGCTACTTGTCGAGAACTAATTGCGAAGATGATAATTACTGATGAATTGTCTTTGAAGTTTGTTGAAAAAGAGAGTTTTAGAGCATATTTTTAATATCTGCAACCGAGGTTTTTTATACTTTCTAAATTTACTGTTGCTCGTGATATCTTTATTACTTTGTTAGCGACACGTGCACTTGCGTTAGGTGTAGAATACCACTAACAATATACTTACACTATATTTATCTCATTGGCCGCTCGTAGAAGGTATACACAAAATCCTCTCGCCCAAAAGAAAGAGCCAATATGGTAAGATAAAGAAGACAAGAGTCTGAGATGCCGAAAAGCCGTCAAGCTCGAGAATTAGTAAGAAGAACTTCATCGTTCGGTGTGGTATATGTCGGAAATGGGGGCATAATACTCGCACTTGTCTTAACAGTGGATCAACTTCAGGCGCTGCTTCGTAAAATACATTTATGAGTTTCAACACATTTAATGGGACACATGTATATTTCAACCAAATTCTCCCATAAACACATTGTCATGTTTTTTGTTTATTTCAATTTCATTTCATTATGCACAGGGATCTTCAATACGTGAAAGCGGTAGCAATTTTTTAATGTTCGTTGGCTAAGGATCGATTATTTTTTTATTTTATTTATGGGTTTGGAATGTATCATGTAGTTATAATTCTTTTTGCGACAAAAATACATTTATATAATTTCAAAACATTTAACTACACTACATGAAGGTAAAGTAAAGTACATAAAATTTACAGATTAAGAGTCATTGCCATTGGTCTGCTGGGGGTCATCATCGTTTTCGTCATTGCCATTCGTCTCCATCCAACGCTGAATCCTCTTATCTATCTCTTTTTAGAACTTGACGAGATAATTTTGCACCTCTGTGACCTTTCTCTGGGACGCGATCATCTCACTCTATCTCACGGCGAGCTCATCGACTCTGCCTATGAAGAGCTGGATGTCCCGCTGATGACTCTACTGTATATGGAGCACCTCTTGCAGTTGCTTCTGGTACGTCTGTTTCATTTGATACATCTGAGACATCCGCTGGTGGTGCGTTTGCTGCATCTGGGACATCTGCTGGTGGTGCATCTGCTACATCTGATACATTTACTACAGATACTGCCACGTGTCCTATCCACTAGCCTCCCCCTCCTGGAGTCTAATGGCGGCAATGTGGTCTCCTCCATCGACACTGCCCGAGAGGTGGATGTCCCATGATTGTTCTTCAGCACCCAAGCGCTGTCAACGTTCACGATGTCCATCAGTATCAAATAAGTCCTGTCAAATATGTCGGTGGATCTGCGAGATATTTTTCGCTCGCCAACTGATATTTGAATCTCAGCTCGCTCGACTATCTTTAGAACCAATGCACCGTACGGGAGATTCGTCCTGGATGTCCGCCCGACCTCACGCATGTGACTTAAATTCAAGAAGCTAAGATCAAAAGGCTTCTCGTTGCACAACTTCTCCATGACATAAATGTCCATGTAGTTCAAGAGATTTTGATGTCTATCTCGCAGCAAAAGTATGTGGGTTAGCATGCTGCAAAGAACTCGATCTCTGACATTCAAATATCTCGTTCGTGACTTCATGAACCCTCTAATGGTGGAATTGATATGAATTTCTCCTACGAAATCTACTCCCTCGGGCAGTGTGAAAAAAAGGCAGTAAAGGAAAACATGGTAATACCGGCTGGTCTAAACGATGAAGTAGTTGATATTCTTATGTTAATGCAGCATGGTTTTAGTTGAGTGATTCTTTTGAGCATTTTATGGCATTTAACGAGGCATTGCTTCCGGTATTGGTAGTATAGAAGAGTATTTATGACGGGGAAGGTAAAGAGGGTTGGTTGTCAACATTTGATGCTCAAAACTGGTCCCACGATTGTCTGGATCAGCTCAGCTTTATGGTAAAGATATGGGACTAACTTCCTTTATGGTTAAAAGATGTTCTTACCCACAAGCAAAATAAGTATACACATTAGAACAGCAATCCAGTTTTAGAGAGAGAGAGAGAGAGAGAGAGAGAGGAGAGAGGCAAGAAAAAGGAGAAGTGGGGAGAGGAGGGCAGTGGATATGTCAAGGTGAAGGGGGCAAGTCTCGTCAATGATGAAGATGGCCAACTTTCTCAAAAGAAGTTTTTCTTTACTCCCCTCTCCATTACAACAGAACCCAGTTCAATTAATCTTTCCTACTGATAATGAAGATGTTCACCCTTAAATCTACCTAATCCATCAACATAGTTCGAGTTTGAAGTTGATGAGAGAGTTCTTGAAGAACAGCTGTTTAGATAATCAAAAATCATAATTTGGAAGATTTCTTTTCTGGGTTTCATGTCAGCAAAACAAAGATATGATTAAAAATTGTAACTTGTTTAGCAGATGAAGCACTCCTCAATTCTCTTTCCATTTCTCTTATCCGTACATTAATGAGCTCTGAATCACACCACATTCCGGCCGTCACGGCCGCCATGCACTGGCCCACACCACCGGCTGATCCTTCCACATCAGGAATATCCCGCTGCCCTCTGATTCCTGCTTCATTGTCCACTCTTCTTTGTACCGTCTTAACAGTGCTCGTACGTCGTCGCAAACTTCATCGCTGAACGCCACCGGACTCAACCCAGTCCCATGAAGTCGTCGACCCCACCGTACTGCTGACTCCCGCCGCTCTACTGAATCTGCCCGCGAGCAAGCCACGAGGTCGACGATGGCTTTTCCCGCCAATCGCTCCAGCATCAACCGCTCGTTGCTCGTTCTTCCGAAGCTTTCTTCCAACATCTCAAAGTAAACCCTAAACCACCGAACGCATTCTTGAAACCCTTTTAAAAAATCAATCCCTTCAACTCCGACGTCTAAATCTGCTTCTTCTTCAACCACAGTAATTATCCTCGGTCTTAAACTCCGAAACGATGAAATTAATATATCTCGCCGGTTATTAATCCCCGGAACTGTGTGTAATCCGCCTACGCAATTTACGGCAATCGCTTCGTCCTCTTTTATATCCAATTCCGATAAATTCAGGTCGGAAAGGTCTCCGGAATGGTATACGGCGTTGAATTTGAAAGGCACCCCCATGAGCCTAGCGAATTTCTCCATTCTTAAACCTACTTCCTTCATCACCTTCTGATTCGCGAGTATTCCTCCACCGCCGCTGCCTGATTTCGCTGCCATCACTGTCGTCAGCCGGAGATGCGGTGTCTCGTCGGTCCGAGTTGCGAGTGTTTCCAGCAAAGTAGGCCACTGCGTACAAAACGTATTGCTGATGTCGATTATGTGTAGCTTTGCCTCTCCTTCAAAAGCTTCCATTATTGCACCATTACAAGAAACATGGCCAAAAGTAGTCCAGGGGCTAACTTCCTGAAACTTTAGAACCATCTTCCTCGTTGATTCGAAAGAGCACGTTTTCTCCGACGCAGCGGCTAACGTACTGTAGCAGCGGTCACCGGAATCCGTCATCCGGCTGAACAAAGCTTGCAGAAAATACGCCGCCAGCTTCTGATCAGTGTCTCCGTAAGGAGAGCTGATTTCGTTGAGCATCCACATCAGTTGCTGCAGGCGCCCGGTGTTCTTATCCGCGATGGCTCGGCCGGTTTCATGAAGTATGTCGGTGGCCCACTTGCCGGAAAACTCGAAATTCAGGTCATTCGAGGGAGAAAATGAGAATTCAGTTGGAGTTGGAGTGCTGGTGTTGGTAGTGGTAGTGGTAGTGGATTGGTGGAGCTGATTATGATAGTTGTATTGCTTTGAAGAAGAGGACGAGAAGTCTTCTTCATCCATGAAAAGGTTGAAGCATTCTTCTTCTTCTTCCTGGCGGTAGAGATTATTGTTCTGTCTAGAAGATCTTGAACTGCTTGAAGTTCTGCTAGAATTGTAAGATTGCTCCGACTGCAAACTAACCAACCTAAACAACGTATCCATTTATCCAATCGAGAGAGAGACCTGCATCAATACAATTCGATCAAAGCAGGAGGATTGTTTAAGAGTGAAAACTGCGGAGGAAATGGGTTTTGATTTGAAAAACTTTGTGGAGATAGAGAAAGTTTCCCTCTTTCTCCTTTTTCTTTTTGGAGTGGGGTTTGGTTGTCTCAAGCTTATTGAGATTTGATTCATAATTTTATAGTGGATCGACTGAATCTACGGTGCTTTCCATGGAGAATTCTTTCTGACGGAAAGAAGATAAAGTGGCATGGAAAAAGTAAAACAAAGCTCCAAAACATTACTAATGGGTTAGTGGGTTAGCTTTTCAATCTTTTTTAGAGAGAGAAAGAGACAGCCAGAGAGATTGTAATTTTCTAAAGTTTTCTTTTTGAGTGGGAGCAGGCGTGCCAATGGAGTTCTAGAGAGAGAGAGTCTTAGAGAGAGAGAGAGAGAGAGAGAGAGAGACTAATAAAGCTGCCGGCGTGCATCATCATCATCAAACCCACCATTTCTCAGATCACCTTGCTTACCCTCCTACTCCCTCTCCAAACTCTGCACTCTGCCAAAATTCCACTTCACTTTTTTCCTTTTCTATACTCTTTACATAAACCCATACACTAAAGAACCCATTTTGTATTACAAAATAGTAAATACATACCCTTTCCCAAACCCTAGGGCATGCTTCCTCTCCTTTATCTCTCCTCTCTCTTTCTCTCTCATCACCTCCATTTATAAACACCCTCTACTCTCATAGCCTAAACCCATTCCTATGTCCTCCATGTCCCAATCCTTAGACGTAAGACCCCTATTCCTTTTACCCATCTTCCTGCCCCCATGATGATTCTTTTATCATTGTGTCCCAAACTCAACTTGATTTTTGTTTGTTTTTCAATGATATTAAGGCTGTTCTGGTTTACCAAATACTATGAGACTTGATTAGGCAAATACCATGATTTTGTTATACCTTTTTAATTCCATTTTTGAGAACTGGGTATGATCTTGTTTTCTCTCGAGTTCATCATTACTGGCAGTCTCTGAGAAAGAACATTATTCTGCCACTGTACATCTTCCAATTTTTCTTAATATTATTTCAGCTCTGTATTTGAAACTGGAAAGCTTTGGCTACTCAATTTCCGAGGACTCTCTGTTCAAACATTCCTCAGAAGAGTTCAAGTCTAATTATATTATTCAAATCTAATTGATGGACCTAATGAAGTTGGGACAAAGGACTTCAAAAGATCTGTAACTGTTTGTTGTTGACTGGAAAAACGCAGTTTTTGGAAGCAAAGACTAGTATATATTTGGATTCGACAAAACATTATTCTTCAAAGATAACGAACATTTTGTTTTGTTTTGATTAAGAATGAAATCTTCAATGGAAAGACACGAAACTAGACACGTTAATGGAGTCGAAGAAATGCGACAAAACTATGGTTTGAAAATGGAAGCCTGCGTAATGCTTATGTCATTCTTACGTTATTTATTCCAACCAACTACATGTTTTGGATTTTACTATTTGTTGGTGCATTAGATCAGATGTAGTGATACCCTTGTCTAAACAAGAACCACTTTGAAACATCGTTCAAAAAACACTTCCCATCAGACCCATTAACCCATTTCCTAGAAACAGTGAGTTTAATTGCTTTAACCACGAGTTGAAATCAGTTGCAATAATTACAGTTGTTCATGCCTTGTCTCTTGCTTTGTTATTAGAATGATTCAACACAGGCTAAAGATAGATCTACGTCTAAAGAGCAGACTCTTTTCACTGTTCAACTTTTCCTTTTTTTTGTTTTCTGGGTACCATGCTTTAACCATGAAGAAAAGTCTTTGAATTCTGCTGATGAGAATCCAACTTTTCTCATTCTTTGTCACAGCATTTGCTGCCAAATTACTATTAATGTCGACTTTGGAAGATTCAGATTCGCCAATACCGCCACAGCCACCCACTGCCTGGAGCATGGGATTAGTACACCATGATCCAACTTTATCCTGCAAGATAACCCATAATTGATAATCCATCAAGTTCTGTAAAGGTTAGAAAATGGAAAATGAAAATCATTCTAGACAAAGGGTCGAACTACCTGAGAAGGGCCTGATAGAAATGTCGAGTCAAATGACAAGATCCTTAGAGAAGAACTGATCGGCAGTCAAGATTCAATTTGCAACGGAAGACTTCGGTAAAATTTGAACTGTGGTCAACTTGAGAGGGCATGAATTCCGCGTAGCTATAGCAAAATAAAAAGACTGTGCAACTAATGATTCAAGAAAAGGTCGTGCTGAAAATATAGTATCTAGCAATCAAATATTTATAGAAATCAAAATAAGAAAATGAATAAACAAATGAATTCTTACCCAGAAAATAAATAAATCACTCGAGGATAAAGGAAAGAAATAAATAAAAACACTCCTCAGCGAGCCACTTTTTTTTCATTTGGTCTAGAAAAAATTGTTTTTTGTTGGGTGAACGATTCACTCAATAGGAAATTTTATATTATATAAAAAAACATATGAAAACTAGTTTTATGATATTTAAAAAAAAAATAATGAGTAAGTGAGAAAAATGTAATGTAATGATTTATATTCTTAAAAAATCTTTTCATCATTTTAAAACATGCTCCACAAGATATCCGTGGAGCATGTATCGAAAAAATTGTTACATACAAAGATAGATATAAATAAAATAAGTTTCCACCATTTTCACTAGAATTATTGCATACATAAGTAGTTATAAATAAAATTGTTACATTCATGAATGTTTGCACAACGATTACCCACACGTTGCATATAAGAATGATGACAACATGTAGATCTAGTTAGTTATACGAGGAAGAAAGAACGACTATTTGAGTAATAGTCAATTGCGTATCGATCATAACAATAAAACACTACGGCCAGATTTAGAGATTTAAACATTAATATAAGTCATCACTGTCTCAATCCAACGTTGTATGTACATTCACGCAAAATAATTTGTGAAAAAATAGCCTTCGATTGCTTTGGCCCCAATGCAACCCAAAATAATGAGAGGTCCAATAAACAAAAGGCCTCAACACAGTAAAAAATAACCAAAAATTCGTTTGACATATACATGTACATCAAGTGAAATGAAATATCAAGCCTGCGTAAAGTAACAGTGCAAGCTGACGCACATCTAGCATAAAAACTGACACGATGTTAGATAAACATGTTAAATTTTATATGTATCTCGCAAAATAAGTTTTTTGAAAATCATGATGCAACAAAGAAATCCCTATCTTAATGATAACAAACCTTACTAACTAGTCGAAACGCGCTATAGGAAACAAATATGGAAATAAAAAACATCATCACAACATAAAGCAAAATCGATGTAAAAAACTCATCAAAATAATAGTGTAATGTCCCCATGTGCTCCGATTACAATATTGTCCCCTTTTAGCTAGGACCCATACGGATTTATTTTTGGTGTCATCCTTAAAATGCGTTGTACTAGGTAGGGAGGGGAACTCTACTTATAAAGCATACATTTTTCACTCTTCCAAGCAATGTGGGATTGTGCACAACCACTGATATGAGCTGGGCCTCACCGGACTCTCATTGCCTTCACATGGCAAATTATCACAATCTTCCCCTTTCAGAGCCCGACGTCCTCGTCGGCCACACTTCTGGTTAGGCAGTGGCTTTGATATCATTTGTAACGTCTCTCGGTCCTCCCAGTACAATATTGTCTGCTTTGAGCTAAAGCATGCATGGATTTGTTTTTGGAATCAACCTCAAAATACGTTATACTAGGTAGGGAGGGAAACTCCACTTATAAACCATGCATTTTCACTCTCCCAAGCAATGTGGGATTGTGCATCCACGCTAGTATGGGTTGAGCCCTACCGTACCCTCATTGCCTTCACATGACAGATTATCACAATCTCCCCTCCTTCAGGGCCCGACGTCCTCGTCAGCCACACTTTCAGTTGGACAGTGGCTTTGTTACCATTTATGATGTCTCTATGTACTCCCAGTACAATATTGTCTGCTTTGCGCTAGTGCCTGCACAAATTCGTTCTTGGGGTCAAACCAAAACGCATTGTACTAGGTAGGGAGGTTAAGTTTACTTATAAACCATGCATTTTTTACTTTTCCAAGTAATGTGGGATTGTACACCCCTACTGATATGGGCTGGGCTTCAACAGACCCTCCTTGCCTTCATATGATGGGCTGTCACAATCTCCCACTTCCTTTAGGGCCCGACGTCCTTGTCGGTCACACTTCCAATTAGGTAGTGGCTCTGATACTATTTGTAACGTCTCTCGATTCTTCAAGTACAATATTATCCGCTTTGGGTCAGAGCCCGTATGGATTTGTTCTTGGGGTCATCCTCAAAACGCATTATACTAGGTAGGAAGGGGAACTCCACTTATAAAACATGCATTTTCACTCTCCCAAGCAATGTGAGATTGTGCACCCCCACTGGTATGAGATGGACCCCATCGGAACTTATTTGCCTTCATATGGTGAGTCGTCACAATGTATCGAGTAAGGGGTTGAGTGTGCTTCCTCCAATATAACTCTCTTTCATTCAAAATCATTAGGTATACACTATTTCTTTCTAAATTAGATAAGCTATGACAACCTGCCATGTGAAGGCACACATGAGGAAATTTTGTCTTAGTTATTCTAAAAGTTGGATTTATTTAAGTGTGGATTTAAGACCAAAGATTCTATTTAAATAAGACATTATTGGAATATTGAAAAAATCCCGATAACCTCTCGAAATCTACGTAAGTGAAACTACCACGTTTTCAACATTTTGGTTATGACCTTACATCACAAAATATATGTTCTCACAAGTATTTTGTTACATGTTTTCGATATTTGAGTGCGCATGTTTAGACATTGACATAGAATTGTATAAAGATAAAATTTGTAGGACATTTTTTATGTGTATGAATATGATGAAATTAATAGAAAATATGTGATAGAAAAAGCCTGAATGAAAATGAGATGGTGAGCTTGAACACGACTACTCCGGAATGACAATGAGATGACTAAATCTAACGTTCGAAAATAGATACCAACCAGCATGTAATTGTTAGATCATGATTCGATAAAAGTTAATGTTAATTTTGACACTTGCATGTATTTTCACTTGCTAAGTTAAATTTCATAGTTTGTATAATTTTGTGATGTAGATGAGTTTTTATCTAAGAAAGAAATGACTATGATCGAGAACCTCTGAGAAGCAAATGAGCATATAGAAGAACTTTTGGTTTGAAGAAAGAGATTTAAATTAGTATATTTCACTATTTCGAAATCATTTCATCATTTTATTTAAGTTGAAACCTTAAATAAAATGTGTTGAATTTTATCGTTAAATAAAGTTTTATGAAGTGTTTTAATTCGCATTTATTTTCAATATTGACCAAATATTTAATGACTCAAATTCAGTTTAAAGCTTTCGCGCTTATAATGCTTAATTTATTATTTAAAGAGATTTTCAATATTATGAAATTAGGTTTTCAACACTTGCATTTAAACTTAAATCAATTTGGGAAATTTTTTAGGATTTTCAAATTAGGGTTTCAAATTGAAAAAATTAAATTAGGAATTTAAAGTTGGGGAGTTACAATAGTATTATAGTCATTGCCCAACTGGAAGTGTGGCCGACGAGGAAGTCAGAGGGGGGGAAGGGGGGAGAGATTGTGACAAACTGTCATATGAAGACTAGGAGGTTCCGGTGCAGCCCAGCCTATACTAGTGGGAGTACACAATCTCACATTGCTTGAGAAAGTGAAAAATGAATACTTTATAAGTAATGTTTCCCTCCCTATCTAGTACAACGCATTTTAGGGCTCACCCCAAAACAAATCCGCGCGGGCTTCAGCCCAAAGCGGACAATATTGTTCTGCGAGCACAATGAGATATTTCAAATGGTATCAGAACTACTGCCCATCCGGAAATATAGTCGACGAAGACGTCGGGTCCCGAAGGGAGAGAGATTGTGACAACCTGCTATGTAAAGGCAAAGAGGGTTGGATGAGGCCCAACTCATATTAGTGAGAGTGCATAATCTCACATTATTTGGAAGAGTAAAAAATACATGGTTTATAAGTAGGATTTCCCTTCTTACCTAGTACAACACGTTTTAGGGCTGACTCCAATAACAAATCCGTGCGAGCTCTGACCCAAAGCGAACAATATTGTACTGAGAGGAGCAGGAGACATTACAAATAGACATATTAATTGAATCCTAAACAAGGACTAGGAATCTAAAGCAGAAAAGAAAGGGACAAATATTTTCGTACTTTTCTGAGTTATCAAGTTAGAATGTTGCTTACTTAAAGCAGCATTTGGAGTTAAAAGAATGTATTTGGGTAAATTTTAAACCAGCTTCCATCCATTTAGTTCTATCTTATTCTCCACTTTCGTTTCACCACCAAATTTTGAAGGTATTCTCTTCGTTTATCCCCTATCTCCATCTCCAAAAATCGTCCTTAAATTCATCTATTTGATCTTTTTTACCTTGCCCAAAGACCAATTTTGATTCCACAACAACCTTCTCGGTTGGTTTTTATAATTTCTTTTGCATCATGAATTTGACCTCCATTTTTACCAGTATCTTTCTCCTTCTTTAACAGTAATTGTCTCACATAGATTTGACCATTTGCCCCATTGTCAAAATCTGGTCGTCTTCCCTTCTTACTCGATCATCCGGATCCCTGTTTTCCCCTTTTGTTTTCTCGTGATCCATCAAGAAACTAGCTTTTGTGTAATTAGTTGGTAACAACTGGACCAAACATTCTGCGAAACCTCCTCTCACAAACCTACAATAAACCATAGATATCCACTTTATTAAAAACAATACGGTCTTAGAGGGATGAAAAAAGACTGAACTATTATCAAAATTAACACTTTTTTAAGATATGCATCTCAGTTCAACAGGAAGGTGGAAAACAAACCAGGCAGCAATCATAGTGGGCAGAAAAGCATTTGCAGTCCAAGGAAGAATGTTGTTGTACTACAATAACAAAAAAAACTACTATAACAGAGGAACGAGAAATTGTTTCTTTAGTTTCCAAAAGACTTGTTGGGAATAAAAAAGTGGTGAGAACTATAATAATGCAGCTGCTGTAAAACGTGGAGAGTACTGATCATGATAATTCTCAGGAAAGAATATACTAGACAATCTACTATACAGAATTACATTTCCAAGTAAGTTCCTAGAAAAGGCTGGAGGGATCACAAACGGTCACACTTAAAATCCAGTCACCTTGATAGAATTCACTTATACAGTACAATTACAACACTAAATAAGAGGTACGAAAGATGATAGTAGATGCGATTCAAAATATACTGAGAATATTTTCCCACGCATTAAATATAACGGCCATGAGGTGAAAAAAATAATAACAGAAATAAACACCGAGAATTTTATGTGAAAACTCAAATCGGAAAAAAAATCACGGGGACCAATTCTAGGAAGATCTCACTATGAAAAATAGAATTTACAATATTTTTCTAGATATCAAATATTCTATAAAATATTCACTAAGAGAAATCACCTCTTTTAGAATTCTCACTGTATTCAATAGTATCTCACTTATTTTCTCTCACACTCTTTCTTTTTTCTCTCACAAATTCTCTCTATTTCCTCTCCCTCTTCTTAGAGAAGATATTCATCTCTTCTCTTTTCTGCAGGTTTTGAATGAATTAGGAATCGTCTTCAAGCCTCTATTTATATAGCTTTTGAAGAGGACACAATAAACTCAATTTTGTAGTGAATTTAAGAAATTCTTTAATTTAAGGAATGTGTCCTCTTCAAAAGCTAGTGAATTCTATTCCTTTATTTTTTAGAATTTTTTGCATCCATAACATTTCTTTGCATGCTTCTATAACCACAATAAACTCAATTTCTGTTGTAGATAGTGAAACTGACTTTTGCCATTTGGATAGTCATGATATAGGTCCCCTTCCAAATGTAACCATATACCCTGATGTTGTTCTTTTGGTGTCAATATTTTCAGCCATGTCTACATCAATATAGTCTACTAACGAACACTTTTTACTTCCAAAACACAAACTGAATTCAAAAGTACTTTTAAGATACCTAAAAATTCACTTCACTGCATTCTAATACTCTCTGCCTAGATGTTTTAGATATTGACTGACTACTCCAACAGAATATGAAAATTCAGGTCTCATACAAACTATAACATACATTAAGCTTCTAACTACTGAGGCATATGGAAGGACTTTGTTCGGAAGTAACTTTGAAATGTTTAACAAGTGGAGTACTCACCGGCTTCGCGTTATCCATATAGAATTGGCTGAGAATTTTTTCTATATATTTCTCCTGTGATAGTCACAATTTTTCTTTTTTCCTATAATGATTGATACTCATCCCAAACATTTGTTTCGGCGATCCTAAGTCTTTCATGGCAAAAGACGTGTTAAACTTAACAATTTGTTTCTCTGTCTGGGCCTACAATCAATATGTCGTCAACATAAACTATAAGGATTATAAATGCACAATTCATGATTTTTTTCATGAACACACAATGATTAGAAGAAGTTTTCATATATCCTTGATTTCCCATGAAGAAATCAAACTTTTTGTACTGTTGTCTTGGAGCTTGTTTTAATCTATACAAACTCTTTTTCAATTTACTTACAAGATGTTCATTTTTATTGACCCTTCTAGCTGTTCAATGTAAATTTCTTCTTCTAATTCACCATGCAAGAATGTTGTTTTCATATCGAGTTGCTCGATTTTCAAATTGAGACTTGAGGTTAATCCAAGTACCACTAGTATGGATGATATTTTCATGACAAACGAAAAAATTTCTCAAAGTCAACCTCCTTCTTTTGACCAAAGTCTTTCACGACCAATCGTGCATTATACTTTGGTTACAAATTTTCTTCTTTGAGTCTGTATACTCATTTGTTCTTCAGTGTTTTTTTCTCCTTTGGAAGTTTAACCAACTCATAAGTATAGTTCTAATGCAATGATCTCATCTCATCTTGCATTGCATTCAACTAGTTTTGGTTTTGCTGATGCTCCATAGCTTTTACATAACACTCAGGTTCATCACCATTAGTGACTATTATGTACTCATTTACTAAGTATCTTCTCAATGGTCGACGATCTCTTATTAATCTTATTAAAACTGGTTCTGCAACTGGTTCAGGAAAAGTCTCTGTTTCTCCATAGTCAACATCAACCGTTGTTTGATCATTCTATTTGCCAGCATCTCCCTGTCAAAAGTTGATTTCACCTTATCAACTTTTTCTTGTTCATCAGTAATCTCTATATCTTTTTTCTTGTCTTCAATGATTTGATCATAAAAAAAGACAACATCTCTACTTCTGACAATCTTCTTGTCAATTGGATCTCAAAGCCTGTATCTGAATGCATCACTTCTGTATCCGAGGAATAAGCATTCCTTAACTTTGTTATCTAGCTTGACCCTCTCATCTTTAGGAATATGGATGAATGCAATGCATCCAAATATCTTTAGATGTTTATAAGAGACATCTTTTCTTGTCCATAGTCTGTTTGGGACTTCTCCACTCAAAGGTGTTGATGACATTTATTACAGTATTCATTGCTTCTCCTCAGAATGTTTTGAGAAATTTACAATGTGATAACATGCACTTTATCTTCTCCACGATTATTCTGTTAATTCTTTCTGCAATGTCATTTTGTTGAGAACTCTTTGGAATAGATCTTTCGTGTCTGATCCCGTGCATTTTGCAGTATTCATCGAATGATCCTATATATTCACTACCATTGTTTGTGTGAATGCATTTTAACTTCTTTCTAGTTTCTCGTTCTGTGAAAACATGAAACTATTTGAAAATGTTAAACACCTCATTTTTGGTCTTAGGTTCATAAACAAAAACTTTTCTTGAGTGATCATCAATAAATGTGAGCACATATTGAGCACCTCCTAATATTTTTGTTGACATGAGACCGCAGACATCTGAATAAATAACGTCTAACACGTCTGGTTTCCTTAATGTAGAATTCTTGTGCAAGGAAACTCTATGTTGTTTTCCTGTCAAACAATGAACACAACTTTTACAGAGGTTCATTTTTGAGATGTAGCCAATCTCTTTTGCTAAGCAATTGAAGTATTTTTTCGCTCACGTGACCAACCTATTTATGCCATAACTCAATGTACTAGTCATCTTGTACAATATTTACTAATTTTTCCTTTACAGTCACTTAAATCACATGCAAACTAGATTTTTTGATTTCTTTTGCTTTGATTAGTGAGCCTTGATTGAACTTTCATTTTCTGCTAGTAAATTTGCTCTTGTAACTAGTCTCATCAAGAGCACCGACTAATATTAGATTTAGTCTAATATATAGAGCATGTCTCACATCTTTAAGCACCAATTCACATCTTGTGTTGATCTAAATACAGATATCTCCTTTTTTAATTATTCTGGAAACGTGACTATTCCTCATTTTAACAATGTCAAAATCATAAATAATATGATCGTTGCTCTTTGGTGCAAAACGAAGGGGGCGAGGCACTGGCAGACTCCACAGAGAGAGAGAGAGAGAGAGAGAGAGAGAGAGAGAGAGAGAGAGAGAACAACCAGCAATGGTCTTATGACCGGGGTGCAGGACAGGCTTACGAGCCTGGCCTGCCGAGCCGGCTCGTTTGACTCGGTCCCTAGAGGACTTGCGAGCCCAGCCTCTAGGCTCGGCTCGACCCCCCTCTTGGGACTGGGCCAAACTCGGCCCCCTACTGTAGCTAGCCAACCCACCCATTAAACAACTTTAAATGACTGTAAGTGTTCCTTAGTAGGGGTTATCATGGTCCCGTTTTAAGAGTGTTTAGGACCAAACCAATATGTTTCAGTTTTCAATTTTTAGGACCAATAACGTTGAAATTTTTTTTAGGATCATACCATAAATGATGGTTCGGTTCTAGTTTTTCCCATTATGATTTTTTTTAATAAAAAAATTCCAATTTAAATATTTTGGCTTCCGGTTTCCTGCACACATGAACTTATAACATAAATACATGTCAAGAAAGTTTCAAAATAAATTAAATATATGTCTCATTGTGAAATATAGTTTCAATAAAGTTTTAAAATATCATATTCATCTCTAGTTTCCTGCACACACAAAAACATGTCAAGGAAGTTTCAAAATAAATACATGTCACATTATGAAATATAGTTTCAATGAAGTTTCAAAATATCCTCTTCAACTATTATATTACGAAATATCTTCAATTGTTCTACAAACCTACAAAAATGAAAAAATATTACACGTTATCACTAAAAGATGCAAAAAAATATATATATAGTACTAATAAAAATGTAATTAAATAGAAAATGAGTAGAAAACAATCAAACTTATACTAAAGAAATGAGATATTCTCGCTATTTGCTAATTTTAATTGGTTCACTATCTTCATCTATTAATATAAAATCTACAAAATATAACTTTCAAAATAAGCATATAATATATAATCATTACTAAAAAGAATAGCAGAAAAATTTAAAGCACACATTTGTCAACTCATCCACTACATCATTAGAGTTATCTAAATGATGTTTTGTCTTACGAATCTAGCTTTGAGTGCAAATAAGCACCTCAATAGTCTTTGGTGATAAAGAACTACAAAAGAACACAAGTATACGGCCTCCACTACTGAAAGCTGACTCTGAAGTCAAACATACTTGTTGTGATGTTTTAAAGTACTCTTTCAACTTCAATTATTCTTTTTAATAAAAATTAAAAATATCACAAACAACAGTAAATCTAGAAAGTATGAAAAACTTCGGTTGCAAATATTGAGAATATTCTTTAAAACCCTCTCCTTCAACCAACTTCAAAGACAATTCATCTTTAATTGTCATCTTCACAAGTAGGTCTTGACAAGTAGCAACACTAAAATCTGAAAGTTGTTGTCCCGTATTATTCATATTCTGAAAAGCCAAAGTCTTTTACTTCACATCTAAATTTATCAATAATTTTGTCCAAATATATATGTGTTTTCTCAAGCTTAATGTCTCATTTCTCAATGTATCACATGCATATATTTTTTCTACAATGATTACATTTAGTTCTAAAATTGGTACCACCACCATTTTCAACATAAGTAAAATGATTCCCGTCCTTCCTTTACGAACACTAACAGTAGAAGTATTAGAAGGAATCTGTACATTTTCATTTGTACTTTCTATTTTCATTCTAAAAAAATACAACAATTCATCAAACCAATAATCAATCATTAGCCAAATCCAACAAAAAACAACAATCTAACAAAATTTTAACAAAAAAATAAATCAATCCAAGCAAAACATATATTTTAAACCTACCTATATTGTGTAATTCCAGCCAATGAAAAAAACTAAAAATGTAAATCAATAAGTGAGCATAAACTCAGTGGCAATGCAGCTAACAACACAGAAACCGAGATAGCACAAAAACAAGAATGTAAATGAACTCTATAAAAACTGTCTTCTATCGACTATCTATCGTAACTATATTCTTATTCATAATCAAACAAAAATTAGTACAGACTATAGAAAGCTTGACAATGTAGAAAGTCATGGATTTTTAGTACAAATAGCTTGACAATGTAAATATTTGAAATTAAACATTTTTTTATAGTATTTGTAAGTGAAAAATAACTTTGCAAAACTTCAACTCCAAATCAAAAACAAGTTCGTCGCACGGTGAAAATATCTGACTAATTAACATTAATATTGTTACTAATTTTCTAACTAATTTATACACTCAATACAAGCAAAACCAACAAAAGATCATTTTAAGACTACATAGAGCTTACTTTCGTGGCTTCATTGGTTCGTACTTCACAGACTAACAAGGGAAAAGGGGGAATAGAATAATCGAGAGCCGACAGGTGTCTGTACCCTGTCTCCTATCGAGGAGCTCTAGCGGCGATGATGGCGAGAGAGAAACGTGATATGAAAAACTGAAGAAGTCTGATATGTCGTCTATCAAGATAGAGTCAAGGGTTATTGGGTTATAACGGTCCGGTTCAGTTTTCACAGTTTTGTATCATTAGATTCAAAAACTGAACTAAGAAATTCAGTTCTGATAAAGAAAAATCAAAATTCATTTATTTTATGAGCAAAACCGACTATAATCGGACCAAATATGTTGGTTCTGGTCTGATTCCTTGGTTCGGGCCGGTTTTGCTCATCCCTACTCCTTATGTTAGAAGTCTCTCGTCCTCTGGAGGTATATTATATAAGATGTATACATTTATTGGAAACACCACTAGTAAAGGGCTATATAGTGTGTGTGTGAGTGTGTGTCTTTACATACGATTAGTTATATGATCATGCATATTAACATTCATAATAATATATTAATACGGTACTTGCTAAAGCAGAATTTCTTAATTAAATGGAATTTAATTTATGCATTGAGCATTCAAATAATAACATTGTTGTGTGAAAAACATGGATCTCATGACGTTCATATCATACTTTCTTAAGATACGAATAGAATTTTAGAGTCATATTTATGAACAGGGGTTAGTCTTATTCTTGCAAATTGTATAGCTTTATAATTATCAAGTATTAAATTTACTCACTGGGCTTCTTTAACTCAACCCATTGTGCTTTTTATATTTCATACACAAGTGATGACTAGAGGGATAAGGCCAAGGTAGATCAAAGGGCTAACAGGCTTAAGGTAAAGTTTGACATGGCTTGAAACTCTTGGGCCAAGAGTGCGTGTGTGGGTCTGTTTCCACTTTGTGTGTGTGTGTGTGTAGTGTTTGTAGATGTCACATTTTATGAACCGAATATTGTCATAAAAAATTTGTAAGTATGATAAGTAATATGTTTTGTGATGATATATAATAAAAATGAGAAATTATAAAATTGACCATGGTACACATAGTTAAAAAAAAATTGTCACACTCCTAATTACATTGTCATGATTAGTTTTAGTATAAATATGTACTTGGGTATATCTCTAGATGGAGAATGTATATCACAATCTCGATTTTCGAAGGTGCCAAGATCGGGGTCTTGACAATTTCTGTCGATAAGGTTGCAATTTATAAAAAAATCGCCAACCTTAAACTGAACATCTCGTCTATTCTTATCAAATTGTTGCTTCATGCGATGTTGAGATCATTGCAAAGTATCCTTCTAGGATCGTAAAACTTTATCCCTTGTCTATAAGGTTTCTTCTACCGCTTCAACATTAGCAGTACTCAATTGGTAAGGCAAGAAATTTTGGGGTCGTCTACCATAAACAACTTCAAATGGAGACACGCTCGTGACAAAATGTAATGTCATGCCACTGAGTTTGAACAACTTATGCCAAAATTTGCTGATAAGAATCGGGTCTTTATCACTCAACAATGATAGCGGGAGACCATGCAATTTGCATATATTCTGAGCAAACACCTATGCTCCCTTAAACAGCAGAAAATGGAATTTTGAAGGCTACAAAGTAGGCCAATTTGGACAATCTGTCCATAACCACTAGAATGGCTTCAAACCTACAAGATAAGAATAAATCAGTGATAAAGTTCAAAGACACATTCAAACAAATGGATAACTTAGGTTGCAGCAAAACACACCAAGCTTTTTATTCCTAAAACGTGTTTAATAATATCATTCTTAAATGCAGAATTACTACTAATTCTAATTCTCTTTTTATGAAAAATCAGATCATGGGCTGATTTAAACACTCGGTTTCAGTGAACCAACTCGAGTAGATCACTCAAGGTTAACATTTCCTATCTGATACTGTCCAATAACTGACTGCAACTGAGATAACTCAAAATATGAGTTCTCATCATAAAGCATCAACAACATTATTTGAGCTTCCAGAGTTATATACAATATCAAAGTCATACCCAACAATTTTATTAGAACAGTTTGCTGCTTCAACCATACCAAAAATCTCATGCACATGCATACGAGGAGTTAACTTCGTACTCAAGTATTGACATGTTCAGGAGGCCTGTTACTCGCTCACAAACAAAGTCTCTCATTTTATTTAATCATTTTACTGATAACTTTGTTTCTTTTGCAGGTCTTGACCTTTTGGATGAATCCATGTGGGAGATTAGCCCATTGGATCGGGAGCATTCTTTGGATAGTGTCAAGTCCAAAGTGTTTATAAGAAACCCTCAAAATATAAAGGCCAAAGGCCTAGGGAATCGGGAGATACCGGAAAAATGGTGGAGTTGGTCATAAATGGAATCACACCCTTTGACCGAAAATTTGGACAAACGTCCAATATAGATGATATTCACACTATTTTTGGACAGTAACTCTCTTTGTAAGTGATGAAAATTCCCTCCAAAAATTCCAGTCAAAATCGTTATAGAAAGAAAGTTGTGACTATATAAATCTGAGTTGGTTCAAAAAGACACTAAAGTGGTGCCTCTTGACTTCTATGGCCACCTTTGTTAGGGGGCACTCCAAATTAGGTTATTTGAAAGTTTGGTGCTACTTTTATGAAGATTTCACTACTTAAAGAAAGTAATGAGAAAGTAGTACGAATAGAAGTAATCGATCAAGTTCACAAAACTTGATTACAACTTGTTTGCAAACAAACAATTCAGATATGACTCACTAAAAGGATGTGTACCTTGAGAGGAAAGTGTTCCAATCAAATTAGGGGTTTGTTTATTCATCCAAAAGTGACTGCCAAGAACTCTAAGAGAAGCTTAAATACTAGTCAAGGAAATTAGGGTTATTGGACAACCAATTACAAACATCAACAAGATACATAACAAACAAACAAGAAGCAAGTCCACTCGTTCAAAATTAAAGGTTCACATGAAAGCTAAATGATCCAAGTTCAATAAACTAAATAAAAGCCATAATAAGGTAGATAGATTAGGACCCAAATAGATAATCTTCAAGCCAACAAAAGATTGAGAATTGGCTCGTCATGACAACATGGTCGCGACCCTAAACTCATATACCCCTTCCATGGGTGCCCAAGTAAGCATATGTGTGGACCTCACTTTGTCACTAAGTTGAGGGGACGTCTTCCATGTCTTTAAGAAAGTGTTTCCCTAAAAAATAAAAATAAATAAAAAATAAAAAAATCCTTGGTTGTTGAACTTGTGACAAGTCCCCGTGACACATCATCTAATTTGACTTCCAACATTAGCAAAAACAATTTAGATTTGCATTTGAGATTTTTAACAAACTTTTCATCACGATTATAGCATAATCCTTTCTCTCTTCTCTCAAGCATATGAGCTGTCGTCAATCATTTCATCGGCAAAACAGATGACTTGATATTCAAAAGAGCAGGAGTAGTATGTATGTATCCCCTATTGGTGGCAATAGTTTGTTATGGATTTGTTTCTTCAACGGTTGAAAATAAGATGATTTTGTTGTCTCACATCGACAAATCCATGACTTTGGATCCTGTAAAAATATGAGAGGATTCCTTCACTCATTGATCTAGTTTTTAAAGAGAGTTCTACCCATCATAATCTATCATGGTATCAAGACTAGTAAATTTGTACGATGTGAGAACCGATTAAATGCGGTAGACATGAAGAAAAGAAAATTTATCACGCTAGACGTGTGACCGGGTATTGTCCCACATTGATAGATCCAAGATTTTGAATCCTGTATAAATATAAGGAGATTTCTTCGCTTCTTGAGTTATCTTTTGGAGAGAGTTTTACCTCTCACAATCTATTAGATTTAGCTAACAATTGCTTATGTTCAATAACATTGATTTTATCCTCCACTTATTTTTCCAAAATTGTGGCTTGGTGCAGAGAATGAGGCTGCATAGCTTGAAAAACCATTGACACCATTGCACAGCTATGCCATCCATATGAAAAGAGGCAACACGATACTCAAAAAATCATTTCGCTTTAAAATTCCAACCACGTGGGTCATCTCCATTAAACCGAAATACTTGCAATCGTAGTTGTGTATTCTCATTGCTACGATTTGCTTGTCGCGCTCTATTGTTAGCATTGTCACCTAATCGGATTACGAAAATATTGCTTCACCTTCAACTGCTGGTAATTTCACATGCATATCTTGTGAAACTATAGAGAGCTCTGATAATTCCTTATCATGCTCATTATTTCAATTTCTACAATCATCACTAAGCCACCGTGGTTTCCGTTTCATTCTCTCAACTACTTCAACTCGGCCAAATGTTCAAATTCTAATCCTAAACTAATAAACAATTAGGATAATGATGGATTGGTAGTGATCTCCTAGGACTCGTACGAATGAGATGACGACAGTGATTCAGAACAACACGTGCCAAAATTATAGGACATGAGTGAGAGCATTTGATAACGATCACATTCCGAATATAAAGGCATCGAAAGAGAATCATCCTCTTCCCCCACGAGCAGTTTCAGTGGCCCACCCCACCGTTCTTCTTAAAGCCCATCTCCATCTCTCTCCTCTTCGTCTTCCCTGAATTGGGGGGACTGGGTCGTTGATATCGAGGTTTCTTGTTGGGTATTCTTTCCCACCTCGTAATTTTCCTTTCCCTCCATCATTTAGATTCTCCCGCACTCCCTTCCATATTCTCCGTCCCTCTTTTGATTCTTCTCCACTTCTTTCCTCATAAATACACGACATCCAAGAATAACTAGAAGTCGAAGGCCGCCCAGATTTCCAGTTGTTTGGCGATTCTTCTTTTTCAGGTGCTTTGTTTTGATCCCATTTTTCTGCTTTCTTGTTGTGCATCATCTTTTACTTTATCGTCTTGCTATGGATATTGATTCCATTACCGTTTCCGGGTTTCTTTTTCTCCGAAATGATGCTTTCTTGGCTCAAATTTTATTTTCAATGGTTTTTTTTTTTTTAATTTCCTCTTATATTACTTGCAATCAAGCAGCATGCTGATCAAATTCTGATGGTTTGAGCAGAGAATGGATGGTGTTCAGAAAAACTGTGAAAAATCTGAACCCTCGTCTGAAAAAATGGAGAATCATCAAACTGTTTCTTCAAAAACAGGGAAGGGGAAGAGATTGTGGAAGAAGGTGAAGTACCAGCTGGTTGAGTATCATTCTTTGCCCGCCTATTTGAGGGACAATGAATTCATTTTGGGTCATTATAGATCTGAATGGCCATTGAAGCAAGTCTTGCTTAGCATCTTCACCATTCACAATGAGACGTTGAATGTCTGGACGTAAGCGTTCTCTCCTCCATTTTACCATTGCATTTGAGTTCCATGTATGGTAATTTGGATGTTTTAATTGTTAATTTTAGAAGATCTTAGACCTTCATCTTCATAGCTTCTGAAGTTTGCAAAATTCACTGATGTTTCAACAATTCATTCTCTATGTTTTCAGGCATTTGATTGGCTTCTTCCTATTTCTTTCCCTGACCATATATACGGCCATGAAGGTGCCAAAGGTTGTTGACCTTCACCGTCTACAGCATTTCTCTGACGTCCTGAAAAGGGCTGATCTCCACAAATTACAACGAGAACTCTTGACATGCTTACCCTCCATGCCTTCAGGGGACTTGCTTCCATCCCTCTCTGGCTGGCATATTATGGATCTTCTCTATAATTGTCTGCCAGAACGTTTCGCCCATGGCAACCATACTGATGTCTGCCTGCTGGTACGTATAAATATATGTGTTTACCTTTTTGCAGAACTGAGTTAATGCTGATTCTTTCCTAGCTTTGCAGAACCCAAAACATGTTTTATAGAAGAAATATGTCATTCTGGAGCTGTAATTACTGTTCTGTTTGGCTGTGAAAATGCAGAGTACAGTGAAGGAAGATTTGGGCAACATAATTGCACCATTGATGATAAGGCCGATAACTCGGTGGCCATTCTTTGCATTCTTGGGCGGGGCTATGTTTTGCTTGCTAGCCAGTAGCACTTGCCACCTCTTCTCCTGCCACTCGGAGCGGCTCATGTACATAATGCTGAGGCTTGACTATGCCGGAATAGCAGCACTCATATCAACCTCTTTCTACCCGCCCGTTTATTACTCGTTCATGTGCTACCCTTTCTTCTGCAATGTCTACATGGGGTTCATCACATTCTTGGGCATTACAACTGTCCTTGTTTCTCTCCTTCCGATGTTCCAAACTCCAAAATTTCGGCCAATTCGAGCTTCCCTTTTCTTCGGCATGGGATTGTCTGGGATAGCACCTATTTTGCACAAGCTTGTGTTGTTCAGAGGTCGACCAGAGGCACTCCACACGACTGGCTACGAGGCATTGATGGGTTTTTTCTATGGGCTTGGAGCACTTGTTTATGCTATGAGAATTCCAGAGCGATGGATGCCGGGGAAATTCGACATTGCAGGACACAGCCACCAGCTGTTTCATGTTTTGGTTGTTGCAGGGGCTTATACGCATTACCGTGCAGGGCTCGTTTATCTAAAATGGCGGGACATTGAAGGGTGTTAGACGAATTGAGAACAAGTACTTTGATGATAAAATGTAATGTATTTGTATGTAAAAGCAATAGCAGGGCTAGAAAGGGTGGGTCTCTGGGATGAATGAATGGCTGCAGGTGGGATTCTGGGTTGGACACATGTAGATGCTTCAATGGAATGACAATTTGGAAATCTCTCTGTTAAATGAGAGCTAAATTGGTAAAAGAAAGCATTCATTGGGAAGATTAGAGTGCATTTGGGAGATGTTCTTGAACTACTTAGATAACTTTTGCCTTTTGGAATTGACAAATATAATACAAAATTAAAACTTTTCAAAGACAATCCTGGGATGGAGATAATTTAGGTGTTTTTGAGCGAGTACTTAAATCAAGGTCCAATATTAAACGCATCAACAATTGTCAGAGGATCAGTTGGTCCCTATTCATTGCCTCCCATGGCCGAAAGACAAGGGCAGAAAAGAACTTAACTAGTAAGTAGTAGTAGGGGGAGGTGACAGTGTCACAGTGCTGCTCACAGTTCCTTCAATGGCAGCTTCTTCCTGAGTGGTTGCCATATCTACTCACCCGGCACGGAAACTGGAGGCAAACGCTGCAGTGGGAGCCATAATCAGATGTATGCCGGTGAATCTTGCTGGGGCAGATGATCACGGCCCTGAACTTTGCTGATAATCAGATCCTTGTCTGTTACGGTTTTGCACACCCCTACTTAGCTGGATTCTCCTTCGACTACCCTGCCTCACCCTAAGAGGCACAAAAACTCTGGTCAAACTTTACAACCCACTACATTAAATGATATCTTCAATCCTTAAAAATGTTATCTTTTCACGTGAATGATGTTCCTTATTAAAGATTGAATGAATGTAGTTAGAAAGATTTATTGCTGTCTATTTCAAATGCAGGATGGGGAGTCTGCTATCTCCCACAATATTAACAAATCTTGCAACACGGCACATCGTTCAATCAATAATAGAATAATAAATTGCCCGGATCATTAATGACTTGTAATCGTCTGTCAAGGAGTCCAGAACGAAATACAAGTATCAGATGTTGAAGCTTGTGGAAGAAGAAAGCAAAAAACAGGGGAAGAGAATGAGCGGGAAGAGAATGAGCATTAAATTATAGATCGAGGAGATGTAAGAACAATCCAACTATTAAGTATGCAGACACAATAGACAATGGGATGCTAATCTCATACCAGCACTCAAGAAACTACTAATCAGGATTGATCTGAATTCTAATGAATTTTGTTGTCTCACAATTTGCAACGGACTGTTCAAGTTCTCATGGTGCTGTAATCATCTTCTTCCCCATCACCAGTTTCGTTGAACATGTACTGACTCTGATACTCAACCAAGTACTGTGTTGATCTCTTTACATCTAAGAACAAGTGATAGACGCGATTAATGTCTTCCATTTCCACAATCTTACCCTTCCTCTTTTGACATGCCAATGCAGCAGCTGTAATCAAGTGGATGGCATACCTTAGCGACGCCTCTACGCCAATGGTGGTCAACAGCTGTTTTGCGTCCTCTGACATTTCCACATCTTCTTCCAGAGATCTGATGTCTAAAATCTTTCGAATTTCATCTTCTGTGTAAGGTTGAGTAGAGATTATGAGAAGCCGATCAAGGAGATCTATAGGGATTCCGTGAGGTGACTTGTAATTTGTTCCTCGGATAGTGGTAATCCCTCTATTGGTTGCAACAACTAAGATTGGAGCCATCTCATTCTCAAGTGCACGATTAAGAAAAGAAAAGCACTCAATATCAAGCATGTGAACCTCATCAATAAAGAGAACTCCAGGCACAATCTCTGCCTTCCCTTCCTCTTTCCACTCTGCCACCTTCGTGTCAATTTGTTCTCTCACTTCTGATCGAATTTCTCCAGTATCCCCTGTGAATAAGGCAAGAAATCCTTGTGTTCTGCAATTAGACACCATACAGAAAAAGGTTTCATAAAAAGTATTAGCACAACGAAATTAATAATGAAAATCAATTTGGGGTTGGAAAAATTGACCCCTTCGTATGAATGGAATTCAAAGATCTAATGAATATGAGATGTACAACTTCGTCCTTTCAGCAAGAAATAAAAGGGCATAATAGAAATACTCTAAGCATAGGCAATATACCACTTACTACAAATTTCAGTAATATAGGTAACACTTTTGAATGCTAAGATTAAAGAGGAAAATACCAAATCCCAACTATAAGTAGTTTGGAGTCAATTGAATTACCATATAGATTAGCGGATAATTCAAAGCAAGATAAAATGCCTCCAAAAAGATAATATTAGTTCACCAAAAAAAATCCATTACATGAATTTGTGTTAGGTCGAGGGGAGCAAGATGTCACTGGCTAGTCAATAAAATTAAAATCACGGCAATTAGATGGCACAAAATTCACTTGTGAACAAATAGGTCATGCACTACCTATAATCCAACACAACAAAAGCCTCATACACCTAAGGCTCAATTCATACATGACCATTAGTTGTATGCTCAAAAATCTCTTCCAGTAGTAAAAATGTCAATAAGATACCTGCTGTTGATAACATCGATCTCATGAAGCGTGACACAATGCACCACTTCCTTCCGCTTCTGCAACTCACCATCTGGACACTGGACAAACTTTGTTTGAGGTCCCATTGCATCGTAATCTCTAGACCTCGCAAAAGATCTACCCAGCTTTGTAATTTTCCCAGATGCCTTGTCTATGGCAATGACATCTCCACTTTGCACCTTCTCCTTCCCCAAAGCCTCAATCATTTTAGCCCCCAAATCGTATACTGTTTCCATATCCGTGGTTTTCAAAGTCAGCTTCCCTGTTTTTGACGCTGCCCCTGCGACAGCCGGCCTGTCAATTTGTACCTCAACGACCTCGCCTTCAATGACCTCAGTCTCCTCCTTGATTCGAACTCCAATGGCTTTGCGGAAGGCCTGAGTAAGGGCTTCGGTTTTTGACATCTCCAGCGAGAAGAGCTCACTACCAGCAATCATAGCAAATGGGGTTTCGAGCCCTAGAGATTTAGCCATCCCCATAGCGATAGCGGTCTTGCCTGTTCCAGGCTGCCCCGCAATGAGAACAGCTCGGCCAGCAATTTTACCGTCCTTAATCATCTGAAGAATAACGCCGGCGGCCTTGCGAGCCGAAGTCTGGCCGACCATGCCTTCGGAGACGAGGCGGGGTTCGAGCGATGAGTCGAGGCCCAGGCCACGAATGTGGGAGTGTGCTCCAATCCGTTCTATACGGGTAAGATCGCGGCTTTCCGAAAGTTTCAGCTCCGCCATGGCTGGAAATAACGAAAAGTGCAGAGAGAAACGGAGGTTTAGGGTTTAGGGATTTTGGGCTGAGAGTGAGGATTTACTTCTTCAGAATATGTTTGCCGAAGAAACCCCCGATTGTGTTAGTATTTACATGTTTGGAACAAAGTTATTACACTTGTAGGCCGCATTTAGAGCAATAATCGAGATTAGCCCCACAAATCTGATTTAAATATTGTGTGGGCGAAGTTTTGGGGTTTTTATTCATTGAAATCATCCAAGGTTTGCATGGGTAAATCTGAATTTTCTCTCTTTCCATCATACTTCATATGGATTTTTGGAATTAAGTTAAAAGTCTTATTTTGAAGAAAAAAGCTTTGAGATTTTTGCATCAAATTCTCTATTCATGCACCAAAATGATTTGGCTTATGTTTTGGTATGATTTTGAGTTGTTCGCAATGGATGACCTAAGAGAGGTTGAGTTTTTCGAAATTTCAAGATTCTTTTTCTACACAACAATCAATCAAATAGTACGTTCGGTTCATTTGAACCATTAGTTCAGTGGACTAGACGTGGAGAGGTCGCCTTCATGTCAATGCAGATAACGAGTAGAACTTCTCTATTTGACTAGACAATTTCTAGGTTGATAAGGACGTGTTTTGAACCTTTTTTTATTTTGGAATTGTTTCCTTAAAACTCCGAATTGTTTTCTATCACATATATTGACATGCCTAGGCGACCAATCACACGTTCATTTGCAAAGTCTCTTGCCCTATTTACTCATTTTACTAATGACTTTTTTTTCTTTTGCAGGTCTTGATCTTTTGAAAGAATCTACTTGGAAGATCAGTTCATTGGATACGGCAGCCCCTCTACATGCTAGCATGGGATACACGGATGGATTCAGAGTGTCATCAGACGAAAATTTGTCTTCTTGGCATCCTAAACATGTAACCATTTATTTTGTGCATATTTTTCTTTTCTTTATTTTCTTTTGAACACTTTTGTATTTTCTCTTTCTTTGGTAAACATTTAGCCCTTTTTGTAAGAGTAACATATATCTATAAGTTTTACTCATATCATTCATAAGATTGTTGGTTAAGGATAGATGAATGCATAGTGGTTGATTTTGGGTTGAATACTAGTGAGCTCAACCATTAAGGAGGCAGCGAAGAATAGGATTAGGCCCATGCAAGGACGGCTAGGGAGTGCTCACAAAATTGATGACATGGCATGACAGCACCATGGATGAGAAGAGGCGCGGATTTCTATCTCCACCGTCAAATCTAGGGTGCGCGCGAGGACTAGGCTTGGCCGCCCGAGTAGTCGCTCATCTTGGCTGTAAAATCCGTCAATTTTTTTTTTCTCCGCCCAAATTTCGTGTAAATTTTTCGCGAATTTTATATGTAATTTTTTTTTTAAAGAATAAAGGTGCAGCGTATAAATTTTTAGCCACGCGTAGCACGTTCCTGTAAATTAAGGAATTTAATTAAAATTTGTTGTTGGTGATCGATAAATATAAGTAAATTAATGCTCGGATAAAAGACGTTAAACTTTAACGAGAGAATTATTCGGAAGAAAGTTTAAGAAACGGAAAATCAAAATTCATTAAATAAAATTTATATAAATTAAATAAATTAAATAAAAGTTTTACTTAAAACAATAGGTTTTCTTTTCAGAAAACCTATTGTCTGTTTTTTCTTCTTCTCGGCAGAAGAGAGAGAGAGAGAGAGAGAGAGAACGGCAGAGAGGGAGAGAGAAATATCGACGCCGGCCAAACGACGTCCGTTCGGAGCGATTTTGGTGTCAAACTCTTCGTCTTGAAAAGTAGAACAACGTTAGTGAAGGACAAATTCGAAAGTAAGCCCTCGTTCGCTCTAGATCGAAGTTTGAACTTTCGAGTTTTCGGGTTTTTGTGAAAATCTGAGATTTTGGTTGTTGGTTTGTGATTTTGGCAGGATTTGACTCGAACGAAGGTGAGAAATGTATTGGAAACAAGATTTGGTGAAAGACGGGGTCGAAAATCGCGATATTCGCGACCCCGAGCCTTCGGCCGTCGGTGGTCGAGTTGACTCGGCCGACAGCGAGTTAACTCGGCTGTGGGCTGAGTCAACTCGGTCTCTGAGCTGAGTCGACTCGGTCTCTGGGCCGAGTTGACTCAGGCCCTGGACCGAATTGATTTAAGCCCAAAGCCGAGATGGGCCAGGCCGGGTCTGACCCGGATCCCAATTGGGTTCTTCTGGGTCCGACCCGAGCCCAAGGGCGACTTGCCAGGCCCGACCCGATTCCGGTTGGGTTCAGTTGTTTGGGCCGAGATCAAGCTGGGCCTGGGCTGGGTTGGGACCCAACCCATTTTTGGTTGGGTCTAGCCCGGATCCAACTGGTTCGAGTCCGACCCGAACGAAATGGGTTCGGTCCGACTCGATCCAGACCCAGTTAGTTCGGATCTGGCCCGACCCGAACTGAGTCGGTTTGGGGCGACCCGAATCGGTCCGACCGACCCGGTCCGACCCGACCCAGATTGAAGTCAAAGTTGACTTTGACAGTTGACTTTGACCGTTGACTTTGACTAGAAAGTCAACGGCGTTGACTTTTACAAAAAGTCAACTCTGACCGTTTTAAGCCCATTTTCGCACTGGTTCGCACGTTTATATCGTTTGGGACCCCGATTGGGCTGTAACGGGTCCCGTTGACTTTCGTCTGAAAAGTCGACTTGAACCGTTTGGGCTTGTTTCTGTCCCGGTTTCCCATGTATATCGTTTATGACCCTATTAGACTTTGACAGGATTCCTCCTTTGTGTTAACTTTCCAGATTTGGAGGATTTTGCTGAGTTTGAGGCGATTCCCGGGGAGCCACCGGCTGCCGAGACAAAAAGGACTCGCCACAGGGGTATGGGTTCTTATACTTATTACGTTATACCTAGCCTGACATGCACGTATATTATTTTTGGTGGGATACCACTAGTATTGACATCGGCATTTTACGAGCATGTTCATTTTACATTGTTGAGGCATGTTCATGTTTTGTTGGATCTCTACTGCTTATTTGAGTTTGGATACCTTGTTTTACTCACCTTTGCCGACGGACTCGATTTGAGATTTATCGTGAGATTGTTATATTGCGATGCATATGTGTTTTATTCATGCATTGGTTCCTCACGTACTCATTGTTTTTTTATGTGCATTGGAGTTTGGTTCTGGAAATAATCGTCTGGCACTCTCAGCATATGGGCCCGGCTGAGAGTATCAGGGGATTTTGCCCAGACGCACCCATGTTTGAGGGTTGCTGTGGTACTCCCCACACTTGTTTGGATACAGCCCAGGGCTGAGTGATTGCGTCCTTCCTGGATTATTGATTATTGTGCGGTACTCCCCACTGAAGGAGTGATGGGCTCTGGGCTTTGCTAGCCCCGTTAACCGACCTGGCCAGTGTCTGTTCGTTGCTACCCCGGTTTATAAGTCCATTGTGCGGTCCCGTTGGGGCCCAGGGTTGAGTGGTTGTGTCCCTCCTGGTGCGCTCCTGTGCGTGTATCCGCGATGGCCCAAGGCTGAGTGGTTTCGTCCCTCCTGGTTGGTTGACCTTTTCTCTTCTCCCTATGAGGCCCTGCCGGTGTTATCGCGGCCTTTCTTTGTGGTATGACTCGGAGGATCCTTGAGCGATCTCCCTTTTCACTGTTCATTTGTTTTTTTTATTATTTGTATGATTGATGAGGGCCTATTTTACTATACGCACCGTATTTTCGAAACTAGCCCTATCAATCGTTTTGAAAATGAGAAGATAATTTGATTATATTAAAACACGTGCATTGATTTTAACCGGGCATGCATAATGAGATATGTGGTAGGTATAACATCCCATACTGAGTTTGTCACTCACCCCAACGACTCCCCCTCAACAGGTAGAGGAAAGAAGAGCAGGAACCGAGGTTGATAGGCTTCCGAGTTTGTGGACATCTCTAGAGATTTTTTTTATCCGATATTTATTTCATGTAAGAATTTATTTATTATTGTACTGATCATTAGCATGTATTATTTTTAATTCTGGTATTTCTACTATTGCTCTTAATCTCATGTTTGTTATTTCGAGGAGTTCTGGGATTGCTCTTAAAATCTTCCGCAACTAGCCTTAGGTTAGGCGGTGGACCTCTCTGAGGTTGATCGTCTAATCTGGCGTTTCTGTTAGCGCCTCTTCCGGGTTGTGACATTGGCGACCCATCTTCATCCTTCATCAACGGCTTTTTTTCATCCTTTCATCCAAACCCTAGCCGGCACCATTAGGGGTTATTTATAGGCATTACTTAGTTGCATTGGAAAAACCTTTTGCCAATTTCTTAATACATGAGTCATTTTTGTCTTCCAAACATAGAAACATTGTTTCTTCAATGGAGGTAAGCTACAGATTTTTCAATCCGTGAAAGAAGTAGGTCTCCCTTGCTTACTAGCTCAAGGTTGCTAGAGTAAGTTCGTATTGTCCTTCCTCATTGTCCTTCCTTGGAAGTTTGATCTACGAGGGGGCCGAACCGATGCCCGATAGTAGTTGTTTTCCTACAAAAAAGCAAGCACCTGTGAGCATAACATAAGATATCTCTCGGGTCCGCTTAGGGTTTCATTTTCTTTTCCCATCTTTGCCTTATTGTTATGTTTTTCATATTACACTCATTACCACGCGTCATCTCATCTTCATTTTGTGTTTTATTTCCATTATATTGTAGTCGTTTTTCACTCACACATTCACTCGTGCACATTCATCATTTTTTTTTTGGGTTTAACACGAGTCTATTCTAGGTCCAGACCGTGTCAGATATGAGTTCCAACAAACTTTTATAATGTCTTTGAAAGTCTATTAATATTGTTATATTCGCAGAGGTGACTGCGATTGACTCATATTGCATCTCTTGTTTCAGTGTTGTGATTTACACTATGAAGCTAGATAATTTATTGTGTATACATTATTTTACACATATTTGTAAAGTCCAACAAATAAAAAAATTAAATTGAATTTTTCAAAATAAAAATTCATATTTGGGGTAGTAGCTGAAGATAGAGGGGGTAACTCTAACTCCTCGCCCCCTCTTATCCATATTACTCTCCGCGCTTTTCATATGAATTGCCAAGAGCCGAGACCCCTTTCTCTTTTTCAAAATTTTCTTCCTCTTGAGCCAAGTATGATAATGAAAAACAAAGAGGAGTTCTTCAATTAGCTGAACTAACTCTTGTTTGTCAACCAGAAAAGTTGATGTTTTCTCCTTCATTACTATTGTTTTCTCTTGATGGTTAGACGTCTAATGGAAAGACTATATTGGGTCGGCAAAATTTGTAGATTATTGATGAGAAGAAAAAAACTTTCATAGTATTTAATCGACGCAACAATTTGAAATCAAAATTTCCTTCTAAAAACAAATAGAGAAATTGGATTTTTCGTTATGAATTAAATTCTTTTTTTCATTGAGGAACCTGAATCGGATTCTGACAACGGAATTATATTCAGTTGTCCCATGTTGGCATAACAAAAGTGAAAGAGCCTGTATAAATATGAGGGGATTCTTTCTCACTACTTGAACTAATTTTTGGAGTGAATCATACTCTTTCACTTTCTATCATATTCTGCATCAAAGTGGAGATTAAATTTTGATTCAAAAACTTTTCCATCTACCTACTCATGCTAAATGACTACTGTTATTGTGAAAAACATTGAAATATTAATAGAGATTAGCTTTCCTTCTTGTGCTATCGAAGTTTCTAATAGTAAAGGTACGCACTTTTCTCAATTTTGTTTTAAGATAGTGGTTGGATTTTAGACTCTTTAATGGGAAAGATTGGATTCATATTTCTGGTTAAAATTTTCAATTTATACATGCAACTTGTGTACAATATTTAGCCTAGTAAATGTTGGAGTTTTGGATCACTTGATTATCGTCATTGTTTATTTCTTGTTGTGTCTATGGTATCATGTGTTCGGACTCCTTGAGTGGCTCCAATTTACACTTATATTATTTATGTACAACAAGAGTTTATTTTTAGTACATATCACATTATAGTGAATTATTTCGTTAAATTTCTCTTTTGTATGTTTTCATTTCATTTGGTTTTATTAAATTTTTAAATCATAATATGCTCACTCATTTATTTTTAATTAATTAGTAAATATAAAATTATTTCACTACTGATTTTAATTGACTCAGCATAGACGATCATCTCTTTCAGAACTTATTGAAAGAGATTTGGATCAACCGACGCAGGATTGAGCATACAAATTTAAGTAAAGTTTCAATCATGTCGCTGTTAACTAGAAGTAATAGAACATTAAAGGTTGTCCTTGGGCGAGAATTACTAAATCTAATCAGGGTTATTGTGGCTATTGCGATCGCTATTTCTTATTGTGCCTATGACATCATGTACTCGACATCATTGAGTGACTCCAATTTACACTTATATATATAGTAAGAACATATTTTAAAACATACCACATTATAGTGGAGTGTTTCTTTTAATTCCTCATCTGTCCGCTTTTTATTTTATTTAGTTTTATTAAATTTTTTAATTATAATATGATCGCTCATTTGTTTCTAATTAATTACTAAATATAAAATTATTTCACAACTGAGTTTAGTCGACTCACTCAAAACGACTTTCACATTTCAAGACTTATTTAGAGCGATTTGGATTGACCAATGTAGGAGTGAGCTCGACAATATTTTAGTTGTGATTTTATTTCTATAAAATGTTTCTTGGTGAAATTTTATTTTCATTTAATTTTTTTTAAACAAATCAATTTTATTTAAATTTATATAGCTTATTGAATATATATTATTATGTCGTCATTGATGCACCATTGAAACTTGAAGCCCATTAGTAATTAGGCTCCACCTATTTAATAAAATTTAAAATTATGGGTCAGACGATTTGTTCTATTTCAGACTTAGTCGTTTCTTGTTCTGTCACGAGTCCTCTTTGAGACGTGACAATAATTATTTTAAGATTTTTTTTTCATATATTCTTTACATCACTAAGTCATTTAGTCACATTAGTTTTATACTATATGTATCTTTTCCCTGCTATCATTTATCTGAGCATGCAAATATATTATTTTGAGATACTAATCAACTCAGCCTTGTAAAATGAATTTGATTGACATATGTGGGGGATTTTGTTTGTGATGCATATTCGATTGTTGACGGATGTTTCTTGTTCTATGAAAAAGAGAAATGTGATTGCTAATTGTGTCGAGTTCCTATGTGCAAACCCTAAATCTGATTATTTGGTATTGCATTTTCCCATGTTTTAGTCGTTGTGTGCTCGAAGTCCATGAGTGACTCTATTTTCATTGAGATTTTATGTTCTAGCAGTAGTGTTTCGTATGACAATTTCGTGAGTAGTTTTGGACACTTACCTTTATGATATTATCGCTCTCAATTTTTTTCTATGATGTGAAATATAATTTATGCATGTTTATTCCTTTCTATAACACATTATTCATAAAATTAGAATCGCTATCGAGTTTAATCGACTCACTTTAATGACATTTCTTTTACGTCTTAGCAAGATAGACTTTGAGTTTCAAATATTTGGTTTGACTTATCTTTTTAGTTAGCATTATTTGAGAGGTATTGTGTTAGTGAGACTCTTTAGTTATCACTTCCTTTTTTGTATATTCACATATATTATGATGATTTATTACTTACGGAATATTTTATATCTGAACTTATATTATTATATTATTTTAGTATTCATGGTTGGATTTAGTTTTAGTTCGATACTTTGGGTGCTAATTTTTGTTGTTATTTATAAGTTTTTTATTGCAATCTTAATTAATTATTGTTAAGAGTTGGACGATTCAATCCATATTGGATGATTGCAAAATGTAATCAACTCATGTCATTTCAAAAAATTTTGTAATAACACTAATTTTGAATTAATAACAATTATAAAATTTGAGGTGCTTTGAAAATCATAAATGATCACTTAATAAAAGTTTGAGTTTATGCACTCAAATCAAAAGATGAGGTGCCTAACATTTTCAAATAGTTTCATGCTTTAACAAAGCGAGAAATTAGAAAAAAGTTAAAATGCATTCGCACAGATAATGGTAGCAAATATATGGAATCATTCTATGAATACTGCAAAATGTACGAGATCAGACATGAAAGAACAATTTCAAAGACTTCTCAACAAAATAGTGTTGTAAAAAGAATGAACATGAAGATTGTGGAAAAGATAAGGCATATGTTATCACTATCAAAACTTTCCAAAATATTTTGGGGAGAAACATTAAAGACTACAATAGACATCATAAACTTGTCTCCATCTGCACTTCTGAGTGGATAAGTGTCAAACAGACTATAGACAGAAAATGACGTCTCTTATTAACATCTAAAGGTGTTTGGTTGCAGAGCATTCGTCCATATACCTGAAGATGAGAGGTCCAAACTAGATAACAAACCTAAGGAATGCATATTCCTCAGATATGAAAGTGATACATTCATATATAAGTTTTGGAATTCGGTTGATAAGAATATTGTCAGAAGCCAAAATGTTATTTTCTTTTAAGATCAAACCAGTGAAGATAAAAAAAAGACATGAAAAACAGTGATGAGCATCTAGTAAGGTATGGTTTGGAGAAATCAGCTTTTGACCAGAGAGATACTGAAGAATTTAGTGATCAAGTAGCTGATGATGCTAACTAAAGAGAAATATAGATTTTTCCTGAATCAGTTCCAGAACCAGAGCCAAGGAGGTCAACAAACGATCGTCAATCATGGAGAAAATACTCTGTGAATGATTATGTGATGATCACTGATGACGAAGAACCTGAGTGCTATGAGGAAGCTATGGAGCATCAACAAAAAAAGAACTGCTTAGATGCGATGCAAGATGAGATGACATCAATGCATGAAAATCATACTTATGGGTTGGTTCGTCTTCCAAATAGACGAAAGACACTCAAGAACAAATGGGTATATAGGTTCAAAGTTGAAGACAAAAGTTCATAACCAAGGTATAAGGCATGACTAGTTGTGAACGATTTTAGTCAGAAGAAAAAGGTTGCTTTGAGGAAGTATTTTCACCTATCGTGAAAATCTCATCCATACGAGTCGAAATTAGTCTCAAGTCTCAAGTCTCAATTTGGAGATCGAGCAACTCGATGTGAAGATTGCTTTCTTTCAAGAAAAACTAGAAGAACAAATTTACATGGAACAACTAGAAGGGTTCGTTGTAAAAAGAAAATAACAACTTGTTTGTAGATTAAAGAAGAGTCTGTATCGATTAAAGCAAGCCCCACGACAATAGTACAAGAAGTTCGACTCCTTTATGGCAAATCAAAGATATAGAAAAACTTCCTCAGATCATTGTGTGTTCGTGAAAAAGTTTGTGGACTGTACATTCATAATCTTCCTACTCTATGTTGATGACATTCTGATTGTGGGACTAGACAGAGAAAAGATTGTTAAGTTATCGAATGAGCTTAACATGTCTTTTGCCATGAAAGACTTAAGATCATCAAAACAGATACTTAAGATTAGTATCACTTGCGATAGGAAGAATGGAAAGTTATAGCTATCGCATGAGAAATATATCAAGAAAGTTCTCAGCTGATTTTTTATGGCTAAAGCGAAGCCGGTCATTACTCCACTTAATAAACATTTCAAACTTAATTCTGAACAAAGTCATTCCACTAAAGAAGAAAAGCAGAAATACAGAGAATTCTATATGTTTCAGTAGTTGACAGCTTAACGTATGTCATGGTTTGTACAAGTTCTGATATTTCACATTTCATTGGCAAAGTCAGCCAATTTTTTTCAAATACAAGTAGAGAGCATTGAAATACAATGATGTGAATTCTTAAGTATCTTAGAGGTACTTCTGAATTCAGCTTGTGTTTTGGAAGTAAAGAGTCTTTGTTAGTAGGCTATATTGATGCAAATATAACTGGAGATATTGACTCTAGAAGATCAATATCAGGGTATTTGGTTACATTTGAAGGGGAAGCAGTTTCATGGAAATATAAGAGACAAAGTTTAATTGCATTATCTACGACATAAATTGAGTTTATTGCGGCTACAAAATCTTTAAAGAAATTTTGTGGATGCAAAAATTCTGACAGAATTGGATCATAAATAAGATAAGTATATCTTGTGTTGTGACTGTCAAAGTGCTATTCATTTGAGCCAAAACCCGAGCTTTTCTTCGAAGTCGAAACACATAGATATCATGTATTATTGGATACGAGAAGTGCTTGACACTAAGCATGTATATCTTGAGAAGATTCACACGGATGATAATGGCTCAGACATGATGACAAAGATCTTGCAGAAGAATAAGCACGAATTTTGTAGAGGTTCAACAAGATTGAAGATTGATAAGTGTGTATTTTACACACTTATTCATACTTTTTGTACTTAATTCGAAAAGTTATTCTCAAGTGTTTGAAAGAATTTAATGTTTTTGGTGTAAGTGTGCAGATAAAATGTAATTAAAAATTTGAAGGTCGTTTTGAAAATTTTCATCGTTTTAACTCAACCGTCGGTGTGGGTTGCGGGTCTCACTCAGAATTAGGGTTATAACTTAACCTAGAGGTTAAGAGGCAAGCATCCACCATTCAGAGTGTAATAACCCGAAAATTTCAATTTTTAATTTTTAATTTCTGGAATTTTTAGTTTAATCTCGGTCGGAGTTTTGAGAAATATTTCAACGGAAAAATTTAGATTATAAGACGCGGAGCCTACTTTTGCGATGGTTTTCGGAATTTAAAGTCGGGAGGTCGAGAAATTAATGAAATCACGGAAGATTAAAACACGTGAGGGCGGTTTTGTAATTTTGTAATTTATAAAAAAAATAATATGAAATCGCCCGAATGGCTTCGGGAAGAAGCCATTCGGCCGATTTCTCCAGAGCACCCGAGTGCCGTGAGGAGGCGATCGTGTGCGGAGCTGTGATCGACGGCCGATGAGCGTGGGTGCGAGGTGCGAGTTGCGAACAGGTGCTGTTGTCCCGACGAACCGAAGCCATTCGGTTTCAGCAGCTCGGGTTCCCGAGAGAGGCGAGAGAGAGACGCGGGAGAGGGGAAGAAAATCCTCGAGCTCTGATTCTTCGGCCGACGCGAGTGAGCGTGGGGGAGACCGCCAGGACTGAGTGTTCGGCTGTGCATTGCCCTCCCTTCAACCGAGCGCACAGCAACGCAACGGTAAGTCCTTTCCTTTTTGCTGCCCGTCCCATTATTTTTGGTTTGGCTGAGCTTAGTACTCGGCCTGCTTTCGGCATTGATGGAATTTGGCCGCAAGTGATAGTGTAGCGCGAGGGTGATGTCGCGAGTTTAAGGAAATCGAAGGTGAGCCCTGTCGGTTTCCTGTTTCGGCCGAGCTTAGTGCTCGGCCTCCTTGCATTTGCAGTGAGCTTGGCCGAGAGATATGGACGAAATAGGGCTAGTTGTATGTGGAAGTTTGTAAATTGAAGTTTGAAATCAAAAATCAACCATTGTTTGTGCAGGGGCAGTTCGGTTTTTAACTATTTTGGCCTAGTTTTGACTAATCATTTTAAATTCTGTTTTTGTGGGATAAATTAGGCTGTTAGAGGGACGTATTGCCGCTGGAATCGTTCGATTTTGATATCCGACGCAAAAGTTATGCGCGTCGGAAGTTTATACGGGATTTTGGTTTAAGTCAAATTAGTGATTGTTTTTCGTGGAAATTCGATGTGTGAGAGTAGCATAGCCATTTTGATGCATATAACTAGTTGGGAGTGAGTTTTGGTTGAAGGGAAGTGAAAATGTGAAATTTTAATAAAGGTGGCAGATTCGGTTTTTGGCGTTCTTCGCCTGTCTGCGGCTTACCGTTTTAAAATCCGTTTTGGGATGTTAAATTAGGTTCCTAAGGGGACGTTTAGCCACTTGAATCACTCGATTCCGTTAGCGGACGTAAAAGTTATGCGCATCCGAATTTTGGGCTAGTTTTCGACCAAACCAAACCAATGGACCATTTTAGTTGGAATTTCATGAGTGTAGTTAAGGAAGGTTATTTTTATCTATTTGGTGAATTTTGAGATAAATACTGATGAGAGATTGGTTGTGTTTTAGGTTGAGACACTATTTGGCGAAGCTATGCATCGAACGAGCTTAGGACGCCAGGTAAGTAGTGCATGCATGTGTTTTGCCCAAGTGGGTCTACACCGTAGAATTTTAGGATTTTATGTTGTTGATTGTGATGTGCGTGCGTATTGTTTGACATGCATCATATTTTAAAAACGTGAACGAAAATGGTTTTGAGCATGTTTTGAGTATGTGGTGAAACGTGTGGCGGTGGTACCGCGGATCCCGCTAGTGTGCGGGCCGGTGCTTCACAAGTCGCGGATTCCACTCGAGGGGTGGGCCGGCTGGGCCGTCATGCGGCGTGAATATGTTGACGGTGAGGATATGGGCAGTGGTACCGCGAATCCTACTAGTGTGTGAGCCGGTACAACACTAGTCGCGGATCCTACTCGAGGGGTAGGCTGGCTGGGCTGTCGCGAAACGCGTGTGTGTGGCAACTGTGGCCCCGTGTTGGGGAGGCTGGGACGGGGGCGACGTGTCAAGGTGTAGAGTGGCGCGAGGTACACTCTTACCCTGATGTGGTTGCCGTGTGATGATGCGTGTGTGTAGCTTGTGGGCCTCGTTGTTGGGGAGTCCGGGACGGTGGCGACGTGTCAGGGTGTAGGGCGGCGTGAGGTTCCTCCTTACCCTGGTGCGGCTGCACTACGCGTCATAGATGTGACAACATGAGTGTGAGTGTAGAGACTGCATGTGATAAGATTGCATTGTCGGCTTTTACTTTCATATCGCATTACTTACTGAGCGTTAGGCTTATGTTGTGTGTTCTGTGGTGTAGGTGCTGACGATACTGCTGGTGAGTCTCGAGAGCCTAGTCCAAAGGCGTAGGATGGTTGGCGGCGTGCGACCGCGGCACCGGATGGCGGATTTTTGTTAGGGCGACCCGACCTGTGGAGATGGTAGGTTGTGGCCTGGTTGGTTTGGGGGTTTTTCCTTCCTTTGTGGTGATTATGTATAGTCGATGAGATGAGCTGTATATGTGTCAGTGTATAGGTGTATATGGAGTGCGTGTGATTTTGGCGACGTACGCATATATTTTACATGTTAGAATATAGTATTGCTCTATATTGTGAACTTTCTTCATTTATAATTGATGGATTTTCGTTGTCTTCATACTCTGTTTTGGTTATGGTGATTTCTCTGGATGATGGATAAATAGATACTGTTAGTTTTGGTGAACTGTGTGCAGGGTTTTTAAATTTTTGGGATAGGCAATTTTTAGGCGTTACTCTGCCGAAATTTCGGGAGAGGAGTTGGGAGTTAAGGGGGTATGGAATGGGTTAAGATGTGAACAGTGAATGCTAGAGAAGTGTAGATGAGCGTGGGAGTGCGGCGTGATCGTAGGTGCGCGGGGCACGCGGCCCTGCGGGTGCTCACGGGTCGTACGGCGCCGGTTGAGGGCGTGCGCGCGGACGTGCTGTACAGCGGCAGGGTGTGTGGGGCACGCGGCGCTATGAGCGTGCGCGAGACACAGAGACGTTGAGTTGGCACGTGCGGCACCGCGGAGGTGCGCGCAGGGTGTCGAAGTAGGGACGTGAGTGCGCGGTACCGGATTGTGTAGTTCGAGGGGTGCGATGGATTCTTTCCTAGGATTTCAAGTCTTACCGTTTTATCTTAAACTATTTTAAATGGTTTTTCTTTTCCGCTTCGTATTTTTATATTAAGGACTTCGTGTTCCCTCTTCGGGACGCGAGTTGTTTTCGAATCGAGTCGAAAATTTTTCATACTCACAAATGTTCTTTTGAAAATGATTTAAAAATGAAAGGGGTAATAAATTGAGTGAGTTATGTCAAGTGTTAGTGTACGTGTAGTGTGTAGACGTACTGTAGCGCACCGGGAACGTGTGGGTTCTCGGGGTGTTACACAGAGAATAGCTGGGGAGTCGTCTAGGGCTAAAAATGATGGAGACCGGAATGAAGCAAGAGCATCAGGAAAAGAGAATTCAAATCGACAACCCTAGTTTTTCTTTCTCTTTCTCTTCTCAATTACGAACATCTTTATTTATTTTATTTGTTTCCGTTACTTTGGCATGAATTAAACTTCTTTTTCTAGGGCTACGATGTAACTGAATTGAGAACATTTGATATTTTCTCTAATTTAAGTTATTAATTTTCTGTTTCAATATTGTGTTGAATAATTTATTCTGCTCTTAATACTTGCGATTGCCTGATCAACAATAGCATGTTTGTAGAATTATTTTGAGACTAATAAGAGATAAATAATCGTGCAATGAATATTTTACCATGAAAATGATCTTAGACTAGAGATAGTTAGGGTGTTTATGTGGTGCTTTGATTTCTCGTTACTAATGTATTCAATTAATTATTAGGGTTAGAAACCGAGAAATAATAATTCGTTAATGGAATAAGTTTGTCATTACTCGAGAGAGATTGATAAATACATTAGTGAAATTATCATCAACACATAAGAATAGATATTAATTAATTGAATTAGGAATACTAAATGTGATTAATTTAGGTGAAATCGAAAACCCTAGAGTTTTCTTATATTAATTTCTACAACTTTATTTAATATTTCTGTTATTTAATTTAGTTAATTTATTGTGTTGTTTTATTTTAAATAAAAAATTATCAAAATCTTGTTATTCAAATTAAATTGGAATTAATTTTATTTAATAAATTGCAAAGTTAGTCCTTGTAGGATCGACTTGTATTTGCGTATTTTGTTACTTTTGCGACACGTATACTTGCGTTAACATTTTTTGTAATAGAGATATCTCATCATAAGTAAGAAAGAGAAGATTTGTGAGATCTCTATTATGATGAAGGACCTCATTAATGTTGAAGAAAAAAAAAGAAAGAATAAATAACTTCTTTTCACTTAATTCGGCTCCCGCCTTCCATTAAGGAAGGTGTCTCTTGAACCCTCTATAAATAGAGACTCTAAGCAAATCTTTCAGAATCATCTGAAGATCAATTAGAAAGAGTTTCTTTTGAGATAAAAGAATCTTCTCTGAGAAGATTGAGAGAAATAGTAAGAATTTTTTGAAGGACAGAAAATAAGTGTGAGAGAAAAATGGTAAAGTACTTTTGAGTACATTGAGAATTCTAATAGTAGTAATTTCTCTTAGTGAATATTTTTTAAAATATTCGATATATAGAAAAATATTATAAATCTTATTTTTCATAATGAGATCTTTTTGGAGTCGGTTCTCGTGATTTTTTTTAGATTTAAGTTTTTACGTAAAATTTTCGATATTTATTTCTGCTATTATTTTTCTTACAACTTGACCGTTATATTTTAACAGTGTGAAAAAATATTCTTTATATTTTTTAGATTGCATCTGCTATTATTTTTCATATCGTTCATTTAGTAGTGTCATTATACTGTGTAAGTAAGTTCTGTCTAAAAAGACTGAATTTAATTAAAATCGTTTGTGATCCCTGCAGCCTTTTCTGAGAACATAGTTAGAAAGTTAATTCTGTTTAAAGAAACAATCAAGCGTATTTTTTTTCTTGAAAATTATAATGATAAGCAATCTCCGTGTTTTCCAACCAAGACATTATTATTGATACCATCAATTTTATTATTTCCTATTCAAACAAGTGTCAAACTTGTACATGCATCACTCGTAAAATCATCTTCCATCGTTCTGGGTATGCTCAATTGAAATCACAGAAAACCTAGAGGGCATAGCTTCTGCTTCTGGGATAGGCGCGAGCGTTGACCACCACTTCTTCTCCAAAGTCACACTCCTTTTCCTCATCGATTTTTCCTATTCCCGCACTCTGGCTTCTCGGAACTACCTCCATCGTTGACTTTCTAACCATCTGTCTCCTCCCACCTTCGCCGGCGAAGCTCCTGGTCGAGCCGGCCCTCGACATCCCGTTATAATTTACCCTTCTGCTGCTCGACCTGGTCGAGTTGACGCTCCAACTGTGGGGCAAGGTCGCCGGAACTTGACCCGCAGGACAGCTGAGAGCCACGCCGTAATCTAGCTGGCCGGAGCAACCAACTAGGGCGTCAAAGTAAAAGTTCTTAACCTTAATCAGAAGTCTCATGGCGGCCTTCAAAATCGAATTCATTCTGCTTCCATCCGCACCATCCTTCGTTTTGTTCCCTTCTTTGGCTGCCATTCCTGCAGTAATTGTAAAGCGCTGGGAAGCTTTCCAAAACTACTTACAGAGGAGAGTAGGACAATCAGAAAGGTTTTCCCTCCTGTGATATCTTTATCAATAGGGTTTGCTGAATATATAATGGAAGAACAACAGACTGCGTCAAATCGAAAACAGAAGCAACAGAAGGAAGAAGGCAATATAATAAGAAGTCAAAGAAGCAATGATATCAACGGAGAGCAAAGAGATGAGAAGGAAGACGAAGAAAGGTGGGTTGAACTGGCCGACGAAGGGCAAAATGAGATTATTTTAATGGATTTAGTTATGAAAGTTGGTCAAAGGATAACCCACAAAATTCGTTTGAATTGTTTATTCTCTGTTTAATCATTGAAAATTTGTAAACACACGTAGTTTAAATTGCACAAAAAAAATCACTTAAACTGTGCAAGTTTTTACTGTTTCTGCAAAGAAATTAAGTAATTTATTCAAAATAATAATTAAAAAAAAAAGGTTTAAGCGTGAAAATGACACATGCATCTTCCTCAACACTGGAGCTAATTATATAATAGGAGATGAACTAAACAAAGCCAGTGAATCTGTCCTTATGAGATAGTTTAAACAAAGAGAGCGAATGGGTCTGTAATGTTGTGTATGAGATAGTTGAATAGTTGTTTAAAATGATCGAATTGGACGGACCCGGTCCTCTCCAGATTTAGAAAATAAGAAAAGGGTCAATCGCAGATTCTCGATTGGAAGAAATCAAAGTTGGGTTCTAAATTACGCAATCAAATTGTTGCAAATAAAGAATGCATTTAGTGGGGAGAGTTGACAAGTGCTCATAACTATGAACTTAGGTGTGAGACGTGCATGCCTAAGCCTACCCCAACTCCCTAAACCCTCGTGACACCCCATTTAATACCCTTTACTTTTTTACTTATTACTTTGTCAAAATATAAATTTAAAATATTTAACCACGTTGTAGAAAAAATGAAATAAACTCTTTTCTTTTAACTCTTGTCTCTAATTCTGGTCAAATTCTCAAATCAATGCATAGAAATAAACATGTTATTTGTGGCACACACAAACAAACACACCACCGACGGCGGATGACAATTACCCCTCTCTCTCTCTCTCTCTCTCTCTCTCTCTCTCTCTCTCTCTCTCTCTCTCTCTCTCTCTTTCTCTATATATATATATATATATATATAAACGAATACGATTTACATGTTCCTTGTGTTGCGAGGTGATCACGTGGCTAAACAGTGTTCCAATGGAGTTTTATGATACTTCTTCTTCTAAACTGTTTTCTCAGGACCACCGGCGAATTGAAATCCACCCACTGCCACCGCCTTATAAACGAAGGCCTCTATCAAAGCTGTCCAAGAAGCCGGTGGCGACACTGCCTCCGGCTAGGCCGAGGGTGTACAAGGTTGATCCAAACAACTTCCGACACCTTGTCCAAAAACTCACTGGTTCAACTCCTATGCAGACTCATCGTCTCCACACCTTGGCTCCGCCGGCACTGGAGATCAACCCTTCTTCAGCTTCACTAAGCCAACAAAGCGAAGTACCAGCTCAGGCTAACTATTATGCAGGGGCTAAAACCTCCACTTTGATGTCTAGGGAAACAATGGATGATGTGAAGGTGGAGGAAGGAGGTGAAAGTAGTGAGTTTTTGAGTTCTCTTCCGTTCGACTCTTCACCCACTCATGATCATTTGTGCTTCTTTCCTCTTATGAGCCCTGGTACAATTACTTGCTTGGAGCACAGTACACTTCTTTAGTTACACGTCTTTCGTGCTTGCAATAATGTTTTAATTTTAATATTAGTTTTTGAGTTTGAAATTAGAATCATGTTACATGTTTCTTAATTTTATGAAAGAGAGATGTTAAATATACTATTTTAGCTTATATTCCAACATCGGAGATTGATCATTTGGTAGAATCGAAAGCAGCCCAAGATGAAAATGGAGAACGATCTAACTTGAACAAAGATCGAATCATCCAACCATCAATTGAAATTAATACACTTGCACTAGAAATCTTAAAAGTCAAAGATAAATATAGAGTTAGGACCCAAAAACGTTTGGATAAAACCAAGTTCAACAGGAACAAATCAGGTAGAAGTGTCTCTTTCTCTCTTGCGCCTCTCTCAGCCCAACACCATGAAGGACCTTAGATGCTAGAACTAACAGCACAAATTTGATAACTATTATCACATACCAACCCAAGTAACAACCAATGGTTTACTCACCCATCTTAGAAAAAGTAGGTGTCAGCTATCAAGTCATACAGACATACAACATGTCTTTATTCTGGGTGATTAATTGGGATTGCGAAAATAAATTCGCATTTGTAGTATATTTTCCCGTTATTGAGAATTCGGCACTTGGCAGAGGAAATCAAATTATGTGGAAATTAGAGTAAATTACTTACATTTTAATAATTTAACGTGTTATACAAATCATTTTGTAGAATTAAATAAAAAATATAAGCATTACAACAAACACGAAAATGTAAATGTAACATCAGATGATGCATGCATAGTAAAATTTGATGGAGCTCCAATGCATTCGATCAAAATCGACATCAATATCATCACTCATGTTATCAAAGTTTGTAATATGGTTTAGTTCGGAAAATGTACGAAAGAATTGAGAGGGAGTCGATCGAAAGAGTATTTGGATCGGGCCCAGATTGGACCGGCCCATCAATACGAAGACTCTCTAGTCTTCCTTTTGACTAAAAAAGGAAAGATTTTTCCAAATCATACTTTCCTTGTTATTCAATAGAATAATAAAAAGTCTTTACTTGGGTTTGGGAAGAAGAAGATAGGAATGTCAAGTGGCACGCAGCAGCCATGCCACTAATAGATAAGAACCATGGATTACTTGGAATAATACTTTTTTTTCTTACTTCTCCAACTTGGTCTTCTCCTTGGCACGAACAGAATCTTCTCTTTGTCAGACTATATTCAACTCAGCTTCTATTTTTATATAATATCCTAAAACCAATATATATATATATATATATATATATATATCTATGCATTTTGTTCATAGAAAACCATCAAAAATTACAGAGACAAGAGTTCGTATTTATGACATGCATGAAATAAATGTGTTTATACATGTACTACGCCATAGATTTAGCCACAGAAGAGATCGCTGGGTACAGCGAAGAAAACATCAAGACCGTTTCTATGAGTTTTATTATGCTCTCTGACCCAGAACTCTTCACGGATGATGCTTTTGGGTGTAGATGTAGTCGATGTGAGCAGCCAGGGTTCTCCTCATCAAGCACTCCTCCTCTGCAACTCCGTCACAGCTCTCAGTCGCCACCTCTCCTTGCTCTGATCGGTCGTGATCCTGCGTGAACAACAAACTTTATCAGTCGATAGCAAAAACCCATTGTTCAAACAGTGAAATAAGTGTGAAAATACAGAAATAAGGAAATCGAAGATTTGAACCAGATGAACAGTCGGATCTGGGCGAGCCCCATATGCAAAAGTGTAGCAGATAAGAAGGGTTATGCAGAAAAGAGCAGAAAGCTTTGCCATTTTCTTTCCTCCGTCCAAGACTGAAGAATGGAGACGATGAATTTATAGAGAGAGAGAGACAGAGAGAGAGAGAGAGAGAGAGAGAGCGGGCGTGTGTGAATCTGTGAAGGTAGGTGGACTTTTCAAATTAGAGAAATTAAAGCACCAAGTATAGAGTTGACAATAGATATTATTCCATATATGGTCTCTAATTTCTATTTTTCTTTCCACGTTGATTACGTTCCCTTATTTGCATTTTCTACTAAGTTCAACGAAAGGTGTGTTAAACGAGCTAGCCTGCTCCTCCGACTTAGCATTGTAAAGGGCTTGGCCCGTTAAATTTTAACTCGCAAGTTGGTTCGGTTTGAAATTTTACCCTCTCAATAAAACTTGTAACCACATCAATCTTCTTCCGATACGCCAACAATAGAATTAAACTTTACGGGTCTCGAAAACTTCATAGGGAAGATGTCGATGGATATGGAAAGAGGAAGGTGAGAAATTGAAAGAGGGAATATAATGTTGACAAGAATCATTAATACAAATGTGAAGTCAAAGAAAGACAGTAAAAGAGGTTGGAGAGATCTGGATAACATCTCCCGAGATTCGATTTTAAGGACAGTTTGTCAACAAAAAGGACTCCCCCACTATTTTTAAGGCCAGAAAGCATGACAACATTAAGAAATCAAAAGGCCTTCCCCCCAATCATATCGCATGCAATGGGTTGATAGACCTCAAATCAGAGAAGCTTATAATCACATAATATGGCTTGATTCAAAAGACTTGTTGCCCTCCCCTCCCAATATCTTCGTTAGACAGTCGGATTCTCCGACCGTTCTTCTCGGATCCTGAGATCTCAGCTCCCTCTGCGTCGTGACATCTTTACCTTCTATCGTGCTCAATTTGTTAGGGTTAATCAGATCAGAATCTTAAACTTTTGGATCAAATTTGTCGTTTTGGACTTTTCAAATTTCTTTTTATTTTTTCTTTGACTGCCACCCGCGAAAAAGACATTTAGAAGAATTATTGTGGGAGATTTTTGTTGTTTTTATGCCCTTTATTTTAGGCTAATGTTCTTGGATAATCATAATCAGCCAAGCTTACTACCCAAGAAGAAGGAATGACTTGACCACAGGGGATCGAATCTCTCGACACTTGTCATTGTTTTATATCGAATGCAACTCAAGTCATTAAATAAAACTTATTAACCGGGAAAAATTGAGGTAATGCAATGGTCCAACCACACATCATGTTAATGTAATAGTAAATATTTCATAAATAATATAACTATGGAAATAAGTGACAACTAGACTAGAGTTTCCATCTCCCAAAATACTAAATCTCTCGTAGAAATAGTTACGTAAACTAATAACAACGAAAATCAAAGTTTAGGGATTCGCACATAGGGACATGACGTAATCAAATTATTCAAATAGCCTATTTCACACAAACACATCTTTCAACAATCAAATGTGCCTAACAAACACGAGACCTCCACTTGGTTGATCAAACTTAGTCTACATTCCAAGATGCACAGTAAAAAATAAATGTGCAACATAGTCATTGAAAATCGTACATATAGTAATACAACTGACGTATCAAAAATACAGGACATGTCATAAAGTATGAGACCATTTCTAAAAATAAATTTTTATAAAGACGTTTGCAATGCTCGATATAAACATAAATTCTCATCTCAACGGAGCCCACCGATTCTAAAACCCAAAAGTCTAAGAAGTTCAATAAACATATCAAGTCTCAATATCTATTATCATCCTAAAATTTTAAAATTAATTGTTGGAACCCACAATTAAGATATAAGAACCAACTATAAAAATTAAATGGGCTAAATGTCGAAGTTGGCCATCTATGAAGAAAACGCCGCAACATACCCCTCAAGCATTCTAAGGCGTTACATTCTTTGGATTGCCATAGAGTCGTAATGCCTCGACACTCCAACTACACGTTGTGGGATAACTTTGTGACACCGTACTAACATGTGTTTGCCTTGATGTCTCAGCATTCCAACTTCAAACGCCTTAAAAAGACGTGTTGCAATTTTGGGAGCACAAAATTGTCAAAGACATAGCGACCTATATCGCAATAACGTCACAACATAAAACATAAAATTGGCGCTTTTCATTTTCAAAATTCCATGGCATTAAGAACAACGTCCAGCCATTATGTTCCAAAATCCAACATGTTCGTCCCGATAAATCTAATTTTACTTATTCATTAATATATTCGTGAATTGGGCATGACTTTAACATAGTTTCATGATGGAAATCAAATTTTCGAAAACGTCATAAGTTCATCTCACCTCTAGGTAATGATCGAATTAGACTATTCTGTGACTTAAAGCGCGTTTGAACACGTGATTACGAATAAAGCCAAAGTCTTTAAAGCAAACATAAACGGTGAAAAATAACTTACCTCTTTTGGACCAAACACTGCAAAAATTCTTAAAATTGGAACCATAGACCAATCTTAGTACATCTTTAACATGAACTTACGACAGATATGTTATTGAAAAATTAAAGAAACAATAAAATATCACCCTTGCTGTGCTATCAACAATGGTCCAATGATCTACGATATTGCTGAAATTTTCTAAAACCCTAAGCATAGAAATGGCCTAGATTGGGACATGAATGACTACGTTATCACGGGTTGCAAATGGCAGCAGGAAACTTAGACTGAGAAAATTTAATAAATTAAAGAATTCAATGTCTTTTTTAAATAACAGGCATAAAAGGGGAACCCAAGTTGACTTATTGCTCCAAGAAAACACTGATTTTAAGGCTGTGAATAAATGACATGGCCACCCTATAACTAGGCCTAGGGTTTTCAAACTATGTAAACCCTAAACCCCGCTGTACTTTCGGCAATGCCCTGAAATGTGGAGTATAGGTGGGACCACTGTTCTTTCACTGGAATGTGTGTCAAATTTGTATAATTTATTTCAATTTCAGTAGAGGTTTGATTGAACCAAGTCATTTTCTTTTACTAGTTGACCAAATTGAAAGCATTAAACTGCAAATCTTTGGTCGAGACTTAGAGAAACAATGATACCACGTTTTTATGCGCCTATAATGTTGGTAAAATCCGGCAAATTAACGTCGGTTGATGGGTTTTTCACTTTCAATAATTCTACATTTTCAATCTATTTTTACTTTTTAATTCATATTTTTTTATGCGATAAATATTAATTAATGCAGTCGTTACTTGCATTAATCAATGTTTGACACGTAAAAAAATTAAGAATAATGAAAACAACAAAGTAGAAACAAATATCTTTCTAAAGAGATCACCTCGATGATGTAATGCGCGTGTTGGTCTTTTTGTACGCGGTTAAACATCCGCTCTGATCGCTCTCTAAAAGACGTGCAAAGGTTGCCTTTATTGCCGTAGAATTGCATATTTATAGTAGTCATTTAGGATGTACTCATAAACTAAAATACAAAGTTTTAAAACTAGTTTTATTGGTTAGCATTCACATGCATGCATTTCCAATTAATACATTATCATTTTTAAATGTGGTTCCATGAACAATAGTGTCGAAAATAATTGTTATATATATATATCATATTGTAGTGTATAATAAAATATTGCCACCACTATTTTCCATAAAAAAAAAAAGTTGTTCAAGTTTAAAGAATGTAAATTGACAAGAAAGAAATTAACCATCGAAGAGATCACTCGAGGTGTAAAGAAATGGTATGATCAGGTTTTAGAATTTCCACTCAACGGCACAACGTAGGTGCTTCCTCAAATATATTACGAAACACGCAAACACCTTCTCGATCAGTTGTCTGGCTTTTCTTATTAATTAAATTTTCTGCGGTTATTTAGAATGTTTAAGTTAAGAGTTGGGTGAGTTGGTATGTTTCGGGTCGAGTCCCTCGAGGGGTTTGACACGAGAATCATTTCGAGGCAAGCTTAGGGTGGTCCTTGATGCAGCCGACCACGAAGCAACAGCCGTCTGATAAAAGAATATAGGACCAAATCGATCATAAATGGTGGATTTGAATTTCCAACTAACAACTCTTTGAGATTTGATGAAGAAAGTGATGGATCAACAACGGAATATTAAAACTGAACATAGCTTCAAACAATTCGAGATTTTAAATCCTATTTTTTTTAATGATTTCCTTTATTAAACGTCTCATTTATTTATATATATATAAATATATAAACTAAACCCTGTGTACACACATGGGAATAAGTATCTTGCAATATATGAACGAGATTGGGTGACAATAACATAAAGCAATGAAGAAAGGACGGCTAACAGTGAAGAACCCTAATCCAAGATGGAGAAAATTGAATGGCTTTTTGAACCATTTAATGTTCTTTGACTGGATGGGTTCATACCCAAAAACATATTTTAAGTTTTCAATCAAAAACTCTCAAAAAATCCAGAAATCCGTGGAGAAATTGCAAGAAATAACAAGAAAAGCTGTGCAGAAACATGAAAAAAAAAAGGAGTGGAGAAGCTATCGTCGACTCAAAGTAAGTCAACAAAACCCCTCTTTTATTGGGTTATGAAAAAAGCCAAAGCAAAAAGCTATGTGTTGATTTGACTCTACAAGCCTCCAAGTTTTCCTTCATCGCTCGAACTCCAAGATACGTTGCAGGGTTTGAAATTCTAAGCCAGGGTTTCAATTATTCGATACAATAATTCAGTGGTTGCATGTTTCTTCTCGCTTGGGTCTCGTCAGTGACAAGTTTAATGCAGGTTTCACGTGTCATCATTCCTCTCCATACACGTTGTTCAAATGCTTTTTTGATTTTTGAAGAAACTTTTGCAAATAAAATTTCCAACTAAAACCCTTAAACCTAAGAATGATTTCATCAAGTCCAGCGTTTTTCATAGAAATCTCCAAAATATACAACGTCCAAGAGGTTTAAACTAGACTTGCAATTATAAAATGAAACACTAAATTATAACATTTTATGTATTCGTAGGGTTAGCTGAGTTGGTTCGGTTCACTCGAGTTGATTAAAGCCCATGATTTAAGTTTGCGAGCCAAATATGAACCGAGCGTAAGCAAATTTAATCGACTCAACTTCTCTTTGCAGGTTTTTGCGTCCGACTTTCCGCAACATCCCTCATCTTCATTAACCATTTTTTAGTTTTGAGAACTCCTTATCTTATGGATGGATTAATATTTTTAATGGGATAAAATTTTCTTCAACCCATTTACAGCAAAATTAGGCCTGCTGAAACATTGTTGGACAGTTCAACAATAGCCCAATTTAATTGCTGTATTCACTATTACTTGTGCCCTAATTTAATTCTTAGTATCTGAAATATCTTCTATGCAATGTGCTTTTATATTAAAATATAAATATAATAGTAGTCATAATGATAATAATTTGAAACTAAAACACTTAATTAATTATCTTTAGAAAAAGGATATTGAAAATTATGTGATACCGCTGTTATATTTGTTACACAACTATTATTAAACAAATAATTATTTTTCAAGATGCAAATTCATTAGTTAAATTTTTTGATGCAAGTTTTTATTTTGGCAACATAGTTGATGAAGAATAAGGTTAATAGTTTGTGTTACATTTACAAGTTCATTACAAACCTTTTCAAAGCTTTGAATGATGGATATTCGAGTAACGCTCCTTCATCGATGATTAGCGTGGCTTCTGCCACACAGAAGTTCAATTACATTATGTCATGATTCAAAAGGAACTCGACACAAAATGAAAGCGACCCGGCCTGAAATGAATTGCACGGCATGGATAGTGACATTTAAGATAGAATTAAGTAAAAACAGATCCAACAATTCCTCAAAAACAAAATAAAAATAAAAGTAGTCAATATTATAACCTGATTCAAAATAAAACAAACTCCCTCAAAGAAAAATAAAACGGTCAAGCAAAAAGCCTTTAAATCTACTCTTGCGCAAGCAACTAGAGACTACTCTAATTTAAGGGTAAAGTGCAATTTGACCCCCATTTAATGATGAAAAGTGCAATTTACACCTAAACTCGAATAATGGGCAAAAAAAAACTTTAATATATTGATAATGGTCAATTCACTCATTACCGTATCATTTTTCGTTAAAATAACACGTTTTTGTCACGTGTTATTTTTTTTACTCGAAATGCCCCTTGCTGGACTCAAAACCGGACCAGACCGGACCGGTTCGCCTAAATTTTAAAAACTGATCTGATTTCTGCAAAATACATTTGACATTGAAGTCTCGCTCTCTCGACCCTCAGCTCGCCTCTCTGTTACCTCGCTCTCTTGCTCTCTCGCACTGCTCTCTTGCCAGTCGCCCAACCTCACTCGTATTAGCACTGCCAGACTTTTTCTCATCTCTCTCCCTAAACCTGCCCTCAAACCTTAGAATTATTCCTCTGTCTCTTGTCACCTATCTTCATCACCAGTTCATAAGTAAGAAAAATTTGAACTCATTAATTTGAACTTGCGCTTCACGATTTCCATTGTCACTTCTTTCTCCTGTCCCCATTGCATGTATAAGTACGAATGTGAAGCTCCCCATTCTCTGATTTTTGTATTTTCTTTGTTGTTTTTATGTTGAAGCATGTTCTGTTTTCTCGTTTTTTGATTTTCTTGTCTTCTTTGATTTTTGTGTTTTTTTTTTCTATGATTAGTAAGCATGTGAACGTATCATTGTCTTCTCTGATTTTTGGGTTATAATATCATAAAATTGATTGTTCTATGTTTTTTGTGGTAATAGAATGCTAGAAAAATAGCAACTGTTATAATATCAATTTTTATATTTTCTCTTGTTCTATGATTAGTAAGCATATGAGCATCGTCTGATGATACTCGAGACTTAAAAACCATTGGAATAACTTGTTGCTTGACATTTTCTACTTGAGCCTCAACCCATTATCGTTTACGCTTAGATTACATTCCTCAAAGAAAAATGTAAGAGCACTTTAGCTAACATAGAATATATCTATCAGCATATTTATATATATTTCATTTGCTTTCTGTTTTTTTGTGATAGTTTTTGTTTAGCCTTAGTGTATTTTAAAATCTATTGTTAATTGTATATTTGATAATTTTTCAGCATGATCATTGTGCTTAAAAACCAATAATCAAATTTCTATTTTTTCATGCATGAATGTTGAAACTTGATTCTGTTAACCAATGTTGCTTCTTGATTTTGATTACTGCTATTTTCTTTGTGTCTTCTTGTCTTTTAATGTGCTGTTTACTTGTCTTTGTTTAAGTCTAGGATAAACTTAGGTCCATTTCTTTTGAGCACCAATAACATGTTTAAATGAGACCATTACAATATTATCTTGTTTAGTTTGTAGCCCAGAGTTTTCCTATGTTGGCTGAATATTGATGACAATTTACTGAAGTTTATTTTCTATCCTTATTTATTAATTGTTTAGTCTTTGTTTCGAGCTGTTAAGTACAAGAGAAAAGGATGAGGAGGGGTAGAAATAGACAAACATCGAGCACTATAGACAGTCAAGTTGTCGTAGGCAAAATTTCAACAGATAGTGGAGATTCCATGTTTCAAGTTAGATGTTATTGCAAGGTAAGAGCAACAATATGAATAGCATGGACACGGAAGAATCCTAGAAGAAGGTTTCTTACTTGTTCGAAGTTTGAGGTAAATTTTTATTCATTGTCATAATTGATGCATAAATTTGTGCTGTAAATAACAGTTGTACTTTTTCAGGGAAGCATAAAAGGATGCAATTTCTTTTCCTGGTACGATGAACCATTAGGAGAGAGACAGAAGAATGTGGTTAACATTTTACAATATAGACTTGAAGAAGCTGAAGCAATAGTCGCAGATGCTGAATCAAGACTCGAACAAGTTGCAAAAACACTCGCATAAGCTAAATCAAAGAAAGTGCAATTGCTTAGAGATAGATTATGGTTCTTGATATTATGGGATCTTATTACGACATTATTGTTGATCAGTTTGTATCAATTGTTTTAATAGATTCGTATGGTAATAACTGTGCTCTTTATCAACTGTAATGACATTTGCCATGATATGCATGTACTGTTCATATCATCGTTACAAAATCATCCTTTGTAAATCCTGTAATGACATTCTCTCAAGTTTGGTTTGAGATGAGTAAGAAGAATTGAAAATGGAAGGTCTTTGAAGTTAAGAGAATTTTTATCCATTTGTTCCTTGATTGTTGTTTTTGTAATAGCCTTCCATTCTTTAATTTATAGTCTTTTTGAGTTCTGTGGTCGACCTATATTAAACCGGTTGACACCTTGTTATCGTTGTAAGCCTTTTCGGTCGACCTCTCTGAGTATTTTATCGACACTTTGTTATCGTTGGTGTTCATTGATAGCCATTGTAAGCAGTGCCGGTCGACTCATTTATAGTGTGGTCGACACTTTGTTCATTTCTGAATTCACCGGTCAACACTTGTTTTTCCTCTGTCCGCTTCGGTCGTTCTTTGTGGTCGACACTTTGTTCATTTTTGAATTCACGGGTCGACACCTTGATAGACCAGGCGACACTTGCTTTCTCTCTGTTCGCTTCGGTAGTTCTTTATGGTCGACACTTTGTTCATTTCTGAATTCACCGGTCGACACCTTGATATATTGGTCGACACTTGAGACATGCCAAAAATATTTTTCTTTCTTTTATTCTTTTAACTATCACACACTTAATAACATTCTTTAGTGCTAAATACTCTTCTTCAAGGGCATTTTCAATTAAAGTACTTGCACAATCCTTCAGATTTGCTCAAATCTTCTACTTTTCAATTATATCTCTCCCTTTGATATTATCAAAAATATAAACACGTCACATTCAACTAGCATAAAACATTATATCAGTGTGTAATTCATTCAACACATAAAATATATCATTGCTAATATTTCAAAGAAAAATTTCAGTATCTAATGATTACAAATAACAAACTAAGAGAAAGGCAAAAACTAACAATGCTCCTGACGCTCACAAACTTAAGAGAAAAATATCACTCAGATGAAGGAACACTGAGATCGTCTGTAGGATTGGCTGGGAAAACTTTATGATCCCAGTAATCTTGAAGATAGTCAAGATACTCATGAATCTCGATGAACTCTTGACGTTGTTCAGCTTCCATCCGATCAAGACCACTAAGGACTAAGTTCGTAAGTGATTCAATGGCGGTGCCTATGCTGGCTATACTTGTCTCTAGATTGTTGAACTGTTCCTCAAGATTAGAGAGGTTCCCTCTAGGTGCTTAGAATTGAGGTTCAGCGATTTATTTTGGCTCTTGACCGCCCTCATCCACTTCCATGTGAGATGGTCCAGTACTCTTATCGACTTGGTCTCCCTTCACAAAAGTGTCAAATAATTTTATCTAAACAGAAACATAATTGCATCCAAGAAGAAAACACTATCATCAGTTAAGACACTAGCAAACAAAACAACAATTGATTCATCAAAACATGAAGCAATGTTTTTTTTCGAAAACAGAACACTATCATCGGTTAAGACACCAGCAAACAAAACAGCAATTGATTCATCAAAACATAAAACAATTTTTTTTTTTTAAAACAGAACACTATCATCGGTTAAGACACCAGAAATGGCAACATGAGAAACAACAAAATCAAAAAACAGAGAAAACACAAAAATCAGAGAAGGGAGACATGCAATGGTACTTACACATGCAATGGAGAGAGAAGAAAGAAGCGAAAGCGGCAATTGTGAAGCTCGAGAACAATGAGAATAATTCTAGGGTTTAAAGGTGATTTAGGGAGGGAGAGAGGAAGAAGCCTTGCAGTGTGAGTGAGAGAGAGGCGAGAGAGAGGCGAGAGAGGCGAGAGAGGGAGGAGGGCGACGGGCGACTGACGAGTGAGAGAGGCAAGCTGGGGGTCGAGACTTTTTAGTTAAAATAGGTTATGCAGAAATATTTTTATCAGTTTTTAAAATTTAGGCAAACCGGCCCGGTCCGGTTCTGAGTCCAGCAAGGGGCATTTCGGGTAGAAAAATATAACACGTGATAAAAACGTGTTATTTTAACGAAAAATGATACGGTAGGGGGTGAATTGCCCATTATCAATATATTAAAGTTGTTTTTGCTCATTATTCGAGTTTACGGTGTAAATTGCACTTTTCATCATTAAGTGGGGGCCAAATTGTACTTTACCCTTGAAATAAATATAGAATTGAAACAATTCATAAAAACTTTATTTACGATAAAGTCAAAATAATTTATTCGATGTTTGAACTTAAATAAAACTATGAAAAATCATTGAAAACTTAAACATACTAATTTAAATTCGTTTCAAAAAGATTTTCTTCTTCTATATTCTTGCTCGTCTTTATAAGGTTCTCGACCAAAGTCATTTCTTCTTCAGATAAAAATTTACCCATGTCACAAAACTACAAATTATGAGAATAACCCAGTAAACGAAAACACGAGCAGGTGCAAAATTAACATTATGTTTTAACGAATCTTGACTTAACAGTTGCATACTGATTGAAACTTATTTTTTAACCTTCATTCAGACTTAGACATCTCATTGTCGTTCAGGTTTTTTTATCTCATTTTCGTTCAGATATAGTCATCTCATTGCCGTTTAGAGATAATCATATTATTTTTGTTCAAGTTTAGTCATCTTATTGTCGTTTAGACTTTGCTTTCATGTATTTTTCGTCTATTCCATCATATTCATATACACATACAAATGTCCTACGAATTTATCTTGATATAATTATGTCAATGCCAAAACATGCATGGTCAAATATCAAAATCATGTAATAAAATAATTATAAGAAAATAACATAAATTTTGTAATGTAGGGTTGTAATTAAAACGCTGAAAACGTATTATTTTCACTTACCTGGATTTCGAGAGTTTAGGGTTATCAGGATTTTTTCAAGATTCCAAATACTATTCTACCTTAATAAAATATTTGGTGTTAAATTCTCATTTAGATAAATCCAATTTCAGAAATATTTGAGCAAATTTTTTTTACATAAACTCTTAGGTCCAATAGGGTTGAATTGAAATGATACGAATGACTTTCAGAATTTTTCCTCCATAAATAAAATATTTAGTATTAATTTCCTACTGTAATCAATTAATTTCAAAAGAATTTAGGCAGAAAATCTTTACTGGTTTATTCTTAAATTGGCTCGGTCGGAATAGATCATTTGGGATGGCTTTTGGTTGAGTTTGACAGTGTGGAGCCATCTGGTTTGGTCTAGTCAATTCTGGTCGAAATTGGGGTTGAGTTCAGTTTTGGTTGGACCGGATTTGGTTTGATTGGATTGATTTTGGTTCAGCTGGGCCGGTTCGGTTTGATAGACTGGTTTGGCTGGACCACTTTAAGTGAACCAGTTAGTTTGGTTCATGGATTGAGATTAAAAACTCGTTCTTCTTTTACTGCTTCATCGCACACCCGAACAGCTGTTCCTTTTTTTTCTTCTTTGTCGCTCACCCAAACCCACAGAGAGTGTGTTGCCGACGATAGAGGTTCATCTTCAAAAGGCAGTGATAACTTCAACCTAGAGAATTTTCATTAGAGTTCAGCCGCTCAAGTGGAAGGTTGTGGTTGTGACTTGGTGGCGCTCGAAGGTCAGAAATCGAAAGTAAGACTTCTGGCTTAAATTTGAGATTCACTCAGATTTTCTACTCTGCATATCTGAACCTAAACCAGATTTTTTTATCCAAATAACAGCAAATCTGATTCCTAGTCAGACTTGCAGAAGACATTGGGTGAAAGTGTTGAATCCGATTTCACTTTGATTTGAGAGATTTATGGCTAAAATTTTAGATTAGGTTTTGACTTTAAATTTATTTGAAAATTTTGAATTTTGAATTTGAAATATAAAATCCTAAATTGTTGCAATGATTTTATTTTCACTTAAGTCTATTTTGTACAAAAATAGTTAATGAATTATTTTTTATATACTACTTGTTTATGTGGGATTTTTGAAACCTGACCCCATCCATGGCTCGTGGAGTGTGATTTTTAAAATGGTTAAAAAGTTTTTGATGAATGTAAATGAACGCATTGTATTTTCCTCACTCTCGCATTATTTTTTAATAAAATTTATTTTCTCAATGCACATTCATTGACTAGTATATAAATTTTTAGTGAGCTAGATTTTTGCCCCAAAAGTCTCCCCCTTGTCATGGGTAAAAATTGTGGTGGTAGTAGTAGTTGATTGTCATGATTTTTCTTCTATTTTCTTTCGTCATGTGTTTATTTTCTTTCTTCTGTGAGAATTCTCTTATTTCGTTCATTTCTTTTCCGGTTTGAACATCACATTAGGTGTTTGATACTTGATTTCTTTTATAATATTTCTTTGGACTTTTCGTTGTATATATTATTACGTTGGTAATCACTATATGAACTTTGACTCATCTCATGCAATATATAGTTTTTATTTTGATCAAGTCTTTTGCTAGAATCAGAGTTTTAAGTTGGACAATCAAATCTTTTTTGAGCATCGAGTCGTTCGATCTGACATTTTCTGTTTGGGCCCACCTTGGAGTCATAATATAAATTTTATTCGTTCTTTCATAAAGTTATCTCACTACTCGAGACAATTTAAATGGTTCGTCTATTATTGTCATCTGAATTTTGAAGATTACAAAACATCACGACGGAAATTAGGATAAATTTGATTTTTAAGACGATTGCTTGTCCCACCATTGACAGATTATAGAAGACTTAAAAACCAAACTATTGATCAAAGAAACCAAGGTCTAAAAATAGTAGGCTTAACACATCAATCCAACATTAACATCATAATTGTATAATAATAATTCATGATGAAATAGTCAATATAAAAGTCCAAGATGAAATGGAAAATCCAAGATGACCAACTCACTTCTGCTTTGGTTCCATCGAATTTTCCAATCCAAGACTTGAAAAATAAGTGGTCATTTAGAGTACGTTGAAATATAAATTCAAGTGGTTTATTTAGTGTTTTAAAGTAAGTAATAAAATTAGTCATTGAAGTTATGTTAAACAAACCATCTGTGGGCCATGAAAAAACGATTCTACTATGTTATGGTAATAGTAGAATAATAACACCATTGTGAGAACGGAAAACCTATTAGAGGAAAAAAAAAAAGTCGTTCACGAACCCCTCAAACATTTGTGTCACAGGTAGATGCAAAAGACGATCATTATAAAAGATTATGACGTAATAACATTAATTTTGATCAAGTTTAGGGTTTTCATTCAGAGATGCGGGATAGCTGCCCATTACATGCTTGCATAATGTGCAAACACATTCAAAACGTCGAACGTACACAACCAACATTGACCCTACTCTCGTGTCGAGCAAATTTGGTAAGAAGTTTAGATTAAGGAAGAAAAATATTTTTAGATAAATAACTTTTACCAATTAGGGTTCTTCATATAATAATAACCCATGGCTCATTCAACTTAACGATACATTACGATAAAATTGACAAACTTCTATACCTCCATGTTAAGTCATCGTATATTTGGTTGTTGCCAATCACATTAAAATCGTTGCTTTCACTAAAAACTTACGTTGTTCAACTAGTTTACATTATTATTTTTAAACAGAATCTCTTTTTAATTTATTTTTTAAATTGGTTATAGGGGAATAATGTAATGCAACTCCATGATTTTCGTAATGAAAGTCGTCTCATGATGTGTTTATGTAACATGTAATATCTTTACTTCTGTAAATTGTACTCGATAATAATCAGATATATTGAATCACCTAATACTTTCCAACATCCCGTCATTATACATTTGCAAGTAATGATCGTGGAGAGTAGAATCTCTTTCTAGTTTTTACAAGCCTTGTTAATTAGTAAAGAATGGTTAGATCTTAGTGTAGGCTAGTAACACAAGTAGTGTGCATCGACAATGTATGTACTACATGACATAGATTCGGAAAGCGAAAGACTCATGTTCCACATTTCTTTTTGTTTAGTGGTTTGTGACCTAATTCTACTTGACTTTTTTATTTATTCATTCAATAAAAGCTTCTTGTGTCGGGTTAAATGCGCGCGAAAAATCTTCAATCCTTACCCGGGTAACCTAGTTGGCAATGATTCTCGATACCAAAACTAAAACGACACTAGGCAGAGCAAAACGGGTCTACAAGAAAGCGAAAAGGAGAGATCTTTCCAAGTATTTGTTAGATGGTATGCTCTTGAATGGATCAAATTAGCCCTCCCCCATCTCTCAATTATGCAATACAAGTTTGTACGAACACCTAGAGATAGTGATTAGTAATAATACTAGTTGAAGCTCACCTAAGCAACTAAATTATGACATTAAATTTAAATAAAGAAATCAAAGATGGTTATGGCGTCTCTTTTCACATTTCAAATAATTAGACTACCATTTTGGATTATGTCTTTATCTTTTTCTTTTAAATGTGGTCTGTATTGCTGCCTTAATATTGCAATGTGTCACTAATTAATTATTAATCCACTTGGCTTTGTTTCTAAGCATTAGGTGCGAAAAATAATACTTTCTTTTTCGTGGTACTAAGCCGCCGCTGTGGACCAGACATGGCCAAAGATGCCCTGGGATTCAATACTTTATCGACTTCGGCTAAAACTAATGGTCTCAGGTCGGATCTACCGATGTCGGACCAACGAGCATTCTTTCGGGTACCGATGCTTCTTTTAAAATTAATTTTTATTAAAAGAATAAAAATTCAGTTCAATATCAACTAGAATCAATCGAGATAGTTGTAGCAATTTATTCGACCCGTGGTGTGAATGTAACATTAAGCAATTAGTCAAAGTGCAACTTCCTTGATGTGTTGGTAGGTCACTCCAATAATTGCAAGAGTATAAAAATTCAGAGATTAATCTTGGCTAAATTGTTTCTTAGTGACTAAGCATAGCAAGGGGCCCACCCGCTTACAATGTTGGTCCCACAAGCGGGGCCCGCTCTGGTTCATGATGACTCAAAATCAAATACATCGACCCCAAAAATATATGCATTTGGACTAAACTACCACTACTTATCAATTCAATTTACTGCATTTGCCCCTCTGTGTCTCCACCTTAAATGTCGAACCCCGACGCAGCACTTCTTCCCTTTTCCCTCTCTTCTCCCTCTCCCCTCTCTCTTCACCTAGCTTTTGACGTCGTTCTGTCAGGCTTCCCGGCCATTTTTCCGTCCGATCTACGACGAGATGAACCCGTGGGAATTCGCTGAGCTCTTATTCGCTCCGTTTTGTTCCCAGGCACCCGTCGTTCCGCAGTCTGATTCCGATCCTTTCCAATCCCCGGCCCCCCTTATTTCAAGCCCTGATTCCGATGAATCGAAACAGGACGTGGACCTAACCCAAACAAACCCATGTTCCGAAGCATCGCTCCAGGAGGTTCCGGCCCTCGACGATCGTAAGTGGAGGCGAATGCTATCGAACCGAGAGTCCGCCCGACGGTCGAGGATGCGAAAACAGAAGCACGTAGAAAACCTAAGGAACCAGTTGAACCGGATTAGAACCGAAAACCGTGAGATCTCTAACCAACTGCGCGTTGCTCTGCACCACTACCACCGCGTGGGGAAGGAAAACGGTCGGCTCCAGTCGGAACAAAACTATCTCAAACGCAAACTGTCGGAGATACGTCAAATAATGATATTCCGACAACTTCAACAATTACAAACTCCATCGCCCTACTTCTTCACGTCCATAGTATCAGAACAAAACGGAAGCAATAATTACATGGCAAACAACATGATTAACACATAATCACAGACTATAATAAGCAGGACTAAAGAGGATCTCCCTCTTTCTGCTCTGTAAATTTATGGGCTGCAGAAGAGAAACAGGTTGGTTTTTGAAAACCATGGAGGGTTATGCCGATCAATAATATTGTGTAAGGATGAGTAGTAGGGCAAGATCTGAGAAGTCCTTTGAATATAAATAATTCATTCTGTTTTACGTAATTATATTTGAAGGGTAATGGGTAAGGTCGTCCTTTACAAAAGCCATTGATGCCGTTTCCATCTTCTTTTTCATGTATATTTTATTATTCAGCAGGAAGAACTGCAATCATTGACCTGAATCCCGATTATATTATCGCTTTGGAAACGATGAAACAAAATATGTAGAGCCCTAGACAAAGAAAAAGTGATACATTTTTGAGAAAAGAAGAAAGATAGATTTGAAGTTTGGATTCAGAGTTCAAATGGGATTCACAGGTCAAAAAAGAACAAACTTGATGGGGGTTCTTCCTCTATTTTCTCCATAAATCATTAGCTTAATGTATAATCACAGTTGGTATGATGTTTTCAATGTCATAGAGTCGTAGAATATAATATTCAAGTGGAATATTATAACTAAGTGGACGTGGGAAATGGGGATGGTGGAGACACATTTTGAGATCAACCCAATAATAGAGCAAACAAGAGTTGATGCGTTCCTCTCTTCCAATCACATAAAGTATGTGTTACACACCCTAATAATAAACTTCATATTAGTAGTAGTTGGGGTGACGATGCTAAGTAACCCATCATTGTTAGGTACCCTGGGCTAGGATGTTATTTTGTGGCGTGACAATTATTAGAACCGAAACGTTCGGACCATATCAATAGCTCGATTCGATTCATGTAAATGTGTAAATCGAGAGTCCAGATTGTTCGAGTAAAAAAGCAAGACCAAAATAAAACATGTAGAACCTTAACTTACACCTGAGTCATTTAAATGAAGATTGAAAATTTACTCGTTCGTTTAATTTACAAATAATAATTTTGAGTATTCATTGTCTATACTTTCTAAATATAAGATTCTAAGCAATGGAATTGACAATGTTTCTTCCTTTATTCGAAGAATAATTTGGTGGTTTTTTTTTTTTTTTTTTTCTAATTCTTATTTTAAAAATTAAATTAAATCAATTACAGCAACAAGCCCATCCTCTTGGGCTACAGCCCAGCCAGGAGTCATGAACTACAAATGAGCTCCTTGCTGACTATAAAATAAACTGGCCTTTGATCGGCGCAGCAGGATCGACCCATTTTCCTAACGAGACTTCAGATTTCCGAGCTTTCGTGGCTGCTCAAGACGTTGTTGTTGAGGGGTTTCTTTCTCGGAAATTCTGAATTAGACTCGAATTGGAGGATCTACTGAACTAAAAATTACCGGAGGAAATGCAGTCAATTGGAGGTATGTTTCTGCCACAGCCTGTTTTAATGCGGTCTTCATGGATGCTTATTTAGTTTGTTCGAAAGCTTCAGGGGTACCATCTGAAAGGGAGGAGAAGGTTTCCTTGGAGCTAACCGAAGAAATTCTTCAGAGCATGGAAGTGGGGATGACGTTTAGAGACTATGTAATCTCTCCCAACCATTATTTTTCAATTGGGTTTTACAGTTTAATAGAGTAGAACTAGCAAGCAAGATAAAATTAATCCGATTTCATGGGGTTCTCTTGGCCTGTTTACGCATCGGTTTGAGTGCTTGTGATGTTATTGTGTTTGATGGGAGTTACTTTCTTACAATTTGGTCTCAAATCATCTGTTTTATTGATTAAGATATGGGATAGTAAGAATTAAGAGTGGTAGTTTGATTCTTTGAGAAGAACATTAGACTTATTTATTAATTGATTTTCTTGTAGCAGAATGAGATCATTTATGTTTGTGGTATTACATGTAGCAAAGACGATATATTTTGGATTGTCTCAATAATTCTTTTTAGAATGGTAGGATCAGCTCGATGGATTTTCACAGGACATCAAGTTATCTTGTGACTGCAAGTGACGACGAATCTATTCGACTCTATGATGTTGCAACTGCAACGTATGCTTCTGTCCATTTTCCGTTAAATGCCATTTTCTTCACTTCATTGATCAATTGTTCTTTAAACTAGTCCACAACAATAATGTTTTACAATTCTTCTACCCATATCAGATGTTTGAAGACAATCAACAGCAAGAAGTATGGTGTTGATCTAGTTTGCTTCACTTCGCATCCAACAACAGTGATATACTCTTCAAAAAATGGATGGGACGGTATTATATTTCTGACCATTCTTGTCCAAGCATGGTCTTTCCCGATCGCTTATATTTGTTTCGAATTGATTCAGAGTCTTTGCGACTTCTTTCATTGAATGACAACAAATACTTGCGCTACTTCAAAGGTCATCATGACAGGTTTTGATTTCTGATGCATTTTATTTTTCTTAATTCTTGTGTGAATAATTTACTTACTTTACGCCCCTCCCCAACTCTCAGGGTAGTTTCACTTAGCCTGAGCTCCCATCAAGAATCATTCATCTCAGGCTCACTTGACCGAACAGTTTTACTTTGGGATCAACGGGCTGAGAAGTGCCAGGTTTGTGCAATGAAATCTATATAAGCTAAGAATACTTGTCATGTCATTAAAGCCTAGCCCCTTTATATTCATTCCTACCTTAAAAAATGGTTTTTTTTACAGAACCTCGTGTATTTAATCTAGGGTCTTTTACGTGTACAAGGACGGCCTGCTACTGCTTATGATGAACAAGGAATAGTCTTTGCAATTGCTTTTGGAGGGTACGTCAGAATGTTTGATGCTCGCAATTATGAAAAGGTACAATGGTTCATAACGTAAATTGTGTTATACGACTACAAAAATAATTTCTTTATTTGAAGATATTCTATTTCTAGATTCTCTGATGCATTGAAGTTTCAGGGTCCTTTTGATGTGTTCTCCCTCGGGGATGATGTATCTGATGCAAATGTTGTGAAATTCAGTAATGATGGGAGGCTCATGCTGGTAACAACGATGAATGGACATGTTCATGTGCTTGATTCGTTCCGTGGTACTCTTGTGAGTGCCTCTCTTTGATTTTCGACATCTTAACCCATGTACCTTCTGCATACTCTTTGTTATATTTTGTTGATCTTTTTATAGCTATTCACATACAATGTAAAGCCGGTCTCGAGCAACTCCACCCTAGAGGCGTCTTTTAGCCCTGAAGGAATGTATGTGATATCAGGTGAAGCCATGTCTTCTATTCTGTCTTTTATTTATTGCGTCTAATGAGATTCAGGTCTGACATATATGAAGTCTCAAGAAATCGTGCTCAAATGTTTAGAAAATATATAAAGTTTTTAGAAACCATGTTCGACCAAATATCAAACAAGAAAAATTAGACGTTAATTAATGTTATGATTCATTTCATGACCGACAGGCTCCGGCGATGGTAGTGTTTATGCCTGGAGCATAAGAACAGGGAAGGAGGTAAATATCAATTCAACTTGTTTTACTCTTTTGCTCTACTTTATAAGAAACAAATTTTCTTTCATGTTTTACGCGGTATAGGTTACGAGCTGGATGAGCACTGAAATGGAGCCTCCGGTCGTAAAATGGGCACCGGGAAGTCTTGTATTTGTATCTGGCTCTTCTGAACTCTCGTTTTGGATACCCGACTTATCGAAATTGGGAGCCTACGTTAGCCGAAAGTAGATAGTCTTATGCTCTTCGTTTTGTGTAACATTGGTAGACTTCTAAAACTTGGTTTGGTTGCAAAATGGGTCCCCTCCCAATCGATACACAGATTTAGTTACCGACACTGAGAAGGTTTGATACTAATCTTCCTCCTGATATCAAAAGTATGTCAAAACTCATTTGATCGTCTCTCTAAAGCTTGGATTTCTTTTTAGGCATGAAACGCTTAACCTAAGATTAATGTTCGCAAAATTTCGACCCAAGGCCAAGTAAGGCCTGGTTTGTCGATCATTGTACCAAAATTTATGGTCCAAGGTCTAGCTTTGGAGTATCCTTCAGACTGATAGTGAAAACTGCCTCAACGTAACTCCCCATGTTTGTTTGAGTGGGAGCCAATACCATCTCTCCCCCTCTCGAAGATAACATTTTCCAAAGAGATGATAAGAAGAACAAGAATGTTATACTGAGGAGAGTTACTTTCAACGACGAATTATGGTGTGAAGAACTGTAGATCGATGTTGAAAATCAACCTTGAAGAAACTATTTGGAGGGGGGAGGGAACTTTTACAGGTAAAGAAAATTTTGGACCTTCTATAAATGCTTAGTAAATCAGATTGTTTGCATGAGAATTTATGCTTTGTTTTAGAAAACTAGAAACAGACTTGTCAAAATTTTGGGGGTCAACGATCGGAGGTATGTTCAACCGGCTTTGCCCCACTCTTTAAATGGTTATTATAGTGTTTAATGCAAAGATTGATTTTTGGACACAAGTTTCTGTCTGTGGGACAATGAATTGTTGTTGTTCCGATGGCATGTCTGACTAAGAACATGGAAGTTTTGGTGGGACATGAGAATTTAAGATCGGCCAGAAGACGTTGAGTCTCTGATCATCCTTGTATTTTAGTGAATAAGTAAAGGGTGACACCATGAGAAAAAGTCACGTATAAGATGTTAAATTGACATGATTTTAAATTGACACTTGAAAGTTCAATCTAATAAGCTCGAGGAGTTTATTTAAGAAATAATTTTCAAGGACGAGCCTTGAAGTGCAGACATAAATAAGGTTGGCCAAATGTCATTAATTGATTTGTTTGCATGCATTCTTTTACCCTTCTCTCTTAATTTGTTGAGTGTAAAATCATCTATTTTACACATGCAAATCAATATTATTCTCAATTACAAAAAAAGATATAATAACATAATTCATCTCCATCCCACCTCTTCTTCTTAGGTTTTTTCGACCCTACAATCTATTGAACTGATGTATATATTTAAGAAGACGTATCTTATAAAGGAAAGCTAAAATGATTTTAGATCATGAGATTAGAATTCTGTGTATCGGGAAATTCTTTTGGTTTGAGTTCAATGGAAGAACCATGATGAAATGGAAGCTACTTGGGAGATTGAGTCAAAAAAGACGGCAAAGTATTCCCACTTATTCAGTGGTACGATGAAGCTCTGCTAAATTTCGAGACAAAATTTTCTATGTGGGGAAGAATGCGAAAGCCGCCTCTATATACAAAAAAAGGTTTTAAAAAGTAATTAAAATTTCTCCTTTGTGGGAGTTGGTGCCAAAAGGAGGGGAGTAACCACACCCGTTACTCCAGGCTAATGAATAAATTTCCGCACGAGACGGGAAAGTTCAACACCGGCAAGATGACGTTGATTCACGACTCAGATCATGCTGAGTTGCATCCGAGCCTTCATGGTCGCAACTCATGACTCTGTCGCAGCCCAACCCCAAAATTCTGCAGTCGTAGCTCTAACCACTTGGGTTGCGGTTGAAGGCCGGTTTTGTGCTTCATTTTTTACTCAATTGTTTTTAGGCGTTTCAAGGCTTGTTTTGGACCCGAATCGGACTTTCGACACAATTGTTCACAAGTTAAATTCGAAGCCTAAAAATTAGAGATTTAAGTATGAAATATCAATCATGATATTGGTTGTGCTATTGATTATTTACCCAGACTTGGGATATTTTGATTTGTACCTTAGTAGACTTCTTTGATTTATGATATTGGCCCTTGGTAGTTGGTAGGTTCATTTTTAGATAGAGGTTAAATTTTATGTACGTCATGCATGGTTTTCTGAAAATTTATTTTGTGACGTGTCTCACGTAGAATCAATCATGTGTGTATTTTATGGCTCGTCAGTTTACGTATTATATATGTATTTTCACTAAACTTATTTTAATTGAGCGTATATATTCACTTATAGTTCGACGTATGTTTATTTGTTATTAATTAAAATAACGTAACAATTGAAGGATGTGTTCTTAGGAAGTTATTTTGGAAAGTTAGACATTGTTAGTTACATTTGTTAAACTCTACTTTTTAACATTTTATTTAGTACAGTTATTATGATTTTATATTATCACTCTATCTGTATATCACTTGTTGGACCTTGTTAAATCTTAATTGTTTTCTGGTCTTGGACTTTAATAAATTTTAAATATTTAAAAATAAGGGTAAAGTGTATCTGTCTGTTCTCAGCTGGATTGTTGTGCGTTCTATCTCTAGTTCCTCTCGAATCTTGAAACTAGCTATTTTTTATTTTTCTTCAGCATAGCGGAACGCTTTAATGAGTTATCAGGAGCGCAGCTTCCTTACATGTAGTTGTGGTGCTAATTCCTTACTGAAGTCGATCTGTTGGAGACTTGCCGGATGAAGCCTGCGAGACGACCAACATGAAAAAAAAAAGGTCCATTCTTGGCTCGAAATCGGGTCAGATCCAGACCGTGCCTAAGTTTGTGTGGAACCAGGCCACGGGCCAGTTGATGACACTGCTAGTAGATGTAGTAGGAAGAAACTCTATCCACCAGTGTCAAATGGCAATCAAGAAACAGCTTAGTTTTATAGTTTTGCTTGGGATCTTACTCCAAAGCAAAGCCCTTAGGCCAAGTCACACGAGTGAATAATTACATCTTTTGAGAGCAATCATACGTTTATGACAATTTTGAATGAAGATAATCATCAATTTTAGAAGTTCGAAAAAAATAGGGTCCACTCTTTTTGGGTTGGTCATCATCATTAAGCACAACCTCCGTTGTTCATTCAATGAGTGGCACAGAACAATTGAGGTGTGGTTGGAGAAACAGAGAGAGAGAGAGAGAGGGAGAGAGAGAGAGAGAGGAGAAGTGAGAAGTTTGAGGGTTTAATGACATGAAAAAGGATCAAAGGCGTGATGGGTTCATGTTACTGGTAAGGGACATTACGTACTTGGAGACTCCGAAAGCTTTCAAGATCTTCTTCCTTCCCCAAACCTCTAAATGTTTCTATCTATCGACCCTTTCTCTCTCCTATTCTTTCCTAATAAACCCTACTCTTTCTCTCTCTACAGAAAGCTCTCTCTGTCCTAAACCATATTCAATACACCCATTCCATCGAAGTTTTTTTCTCAAACTAAATGAACCCATAATGTCTACGACAATGACCATTTCCCTTTAACTAGCCACGTCTCTTGAGAGACTGTCAGAGTCGGAAAATAAAATGCCAATAAAAGAGTATGAAAACTTACTGACGGTTTTTTTTAGGAAAAACAAAATCTGACCTCGAGTCACAAGTGAAATGTTGCACAATTAAGTATTGTTTTCTCATTAATAACTATGGGTTTCGGGCCATATGCGTGGTCTCGGATCCATAATAAAACATAATTGTGCTAGGCCCGTAGTCAATATTAGGATTTCATGGTTTTTATTTATTTATTTATTGATATTTGAGTTGCGAAACTCAATTGTACCTATTTTTATTAGTGATCGTTCTCATCTGCCTATGATTTTTTTTCTTTTTAAAGTTTTTACGTAAATTTTGGTGTCTATTATTTAATTATTTTTTTTAATTTCTCGTCGATTTTTTGACAATTAGTATCATAGCGTAGTTGAAGATTTTCTGAAAATCAATTTTTCGATTTATCAAAGGTTCGAACGATTTGTTTTTGGAAAAGGAAATTGAAAATTAAAAAAAAAGGAAAAAGATATTCCTTTTCTTTTGTTCGGTTCTTCGTCAACAGCGAAGAACAGAGGCAGCCCTAAGAGAGGGCCGCCGTTCGTAAAGAACAGAGAAGTTCCACGCTGCCCGACACCGTTCTGCCATCAAAGAGAAGCCGACCACTGTGCGCCGGATTAAAGCGCCGCCGATCGTCGTCCGCCATCCGTTAGAGAGGACAACGTCTCTTTCTGCCACGAAGGAGAAGTCAGCTGCTGTCCTTCTTTCTATTCTTCGGACGCAGAGCCCTGTGCCTCCGCCATTCGTCTCTCAGTCGCACACATAGGACATAGGACAGAAGCCATCTCTGCTATTCTATTTGTATTTTGGTTGATAAATCAGCCATTCAGCACCGTCGACGTAGAACGCCACACACAATTTCTTTGATCTTTTGCCGACTTGCTCGCCGTCAGACTCTGCCATCTCCGAACAGTGAACTATCAAAGAGCAAAAAAAAAAATCCACGTTTTTGGGTGTTGGATATTTTTTGATGAAATTTCTAAAATTATCTTGGGGTTGAATAATTGATTAGAAAATATCTATATTTGGGCGAGATTGTTGGTTCTGATTATTTTGTTAGATTTGAAATTTGTTTTGAAATTTTCAAGGAACTGTTTTTGGGTTGGGATATCGTTTTTGGGCTTCAAAATTTAGATAATTGTTGGGAATCTATTGTGATAATAATTTTGTATTTTGTTGAATTATGGAGAGTAACTCGATTTGGATGGCCACATTGAACGACTCCAACTATTATGAGTGGAAATGGAAGATGGAAGATATTCTCTATATGAAAGACTATTGTTTGTCAGTATTTGTTGTGCGAAGCTATCATCTAAATCTGACATCGAAAGAGAATTGTGTCATCGTCAAAGGTGCGGTTACATTCAACAGTTGGTCAATGTTAACGTCCTCAACCATGTCAGTGAGAAAAAGAACACTTAGACCTTGTGGAGAAAGATTGAGGAGTTGTAGCTCGGAAGACCGAAAACAACAAGGTGTTTTTGATCTAGCAGCTTCTAAAGTTGAAGTACCAAGACGAAAAAGTTATGACTGATCACTTGAATGCTTTTCAAGGAATTATCAATCAGTTGGCTGGAATAAAAATCAAGTTAGATGAAGAAGTTCAAGGGTTCATGCTTCTTAGAACTTTACTAGACTCGTGGTAGACATTCAGAATGTCGTTGTCCAACTGCACCCCGAACGGTGTTTTGGCTATGAATGTAGTCAAGAGTAGTGTTATGAACAAGTAGATGAGAAGAAAGTCAACGGGTTCTTTTATACAATCAGACGTTTTAGTCACTGAAAACAGGGGGAGGAGTCAAAGCAAAGGTTTGAGCAACCAAAATCGAAATCAAAGCAAGCCGGGAAAATATGTCAATTTTGATTGTCATCATTGTGGCAAGAAGCGACACATCAAGAGATTTCGTTGAAAGTTTCTTCCGAGTGCCAAGGGAAAGGGAAAGGAAAAGAAGACTGAAGAGGGTGATACAGGTTAGAAGGTAGCCACGACCACCGAGGAGTTCTTTAGTGCACGATCACAGAGGAGTTCTTTAGTGTGTATGATGGAGATGTCATAAATCTCGTCTGCCAAGATGCGAGTTGAGTGATTGATAGTGGTGCTTTGATATATGCTACTTCGCAGAGGGATTTCTTCACAACCTACAATTCTGATGCTTTGGAAGTGTAAGGATGAGAAATGATAGCGTTGCAAAAGCCATTGATATGAGAGATGTGCATTTGGAGGCCAACACTGGCAACATATTGGCTTTGAGAGGTGTGAAGCACGTCCTGACATCAGCATGAATCTGATCTCAACCGGAAAGCTTGACGATGAAGGGTTTTGCAACACTTTTCGTGATAGAAAATGGAAGCTCATTAGAGGCTCTTTGATTGTGGCAAGAGGAGAAAAATGTTCCTCTTTATATGTAATGCACACAAAGATTGCAGATTCCATAGTTCATTTGGTAGATGATGAAGGCGTTGTAGAACTTTGGCACAACCGGCTTAGCCATATGAGTTAGAAGGGATTGATGATGCTAGCAAAAAAGAATCTACTCTTAGGTATAAAAAATGGCTCTCTAAAGTTGTATGCTCACTTCTTGGCAGACAAGCAGACTCAAGTAGCTTTCAAGAGCGTTCCTCACTCGCGAAAACCGGGTATACTTGACATGGTGTACTCCGACGTGTGCGATCCGATGAAGACAAGAACACTTGGTGTTGTAGTGTACTTTGTGACTTTCATTGACGATCACTCAAGGAAGATTTGTGTGTATATGTTAAAGTCAAAAGATCAAGTGCTAAACATTTTCAAGCAGTTTTATACTCTCGTGGCAAGAGAAACATGTGTGAATCTCAAGTGCATCTGGACAGATAATGGGGGTGAGTATTGTGGTCTTTTTTGATGAGTATTGCAGAGAGTAGGGTATTCGGCATTAAAAGACAACTCCAAAGTTGAACCGGTTAGCTGAAAGAATGAACATGGCACTTGTTGAGAATGAGAAATGCTTGCTTTTGCAGTCACAGTTGTCGAAGTCCTTTTGGGGTGAAACCGTGAATATAGTAGTTCATTTTTTGAATCTCATGTCGAATGTTCCTGTAACGACCCGTACGTCGTCACAAAACTTGACATTTAACTTTCATATAAAATTTTCGTTTTCGTTAAAACATTGAATTAACTTTTAACCTCTATTGAAATAAATAGAAAACATTCTTAAAATATGTTTGGAAAAGAATAGTTAAAACAAACTTGAGAAAACTTAAGAAATTTTTTTTAATTGCACTGTTCACATGAACAGTGTCTGACACTATTTAATCGCCCCTGTTGGGGCGAGTCTCCTGTTTGGGCAGAGGGAGGGGGGTTGCACCCTCTTCCTCTTTTCCTTTTCTTCTTCTTTTAACACGTGATAACACTTTATTAAAAACCTTTATGAATTCATTCCTATTTCTATAACCTATAAACTTCATTTGAAATTCTTCAAACATAACATCTTTTACCTACATTTCAAACCATCCGTTGTTTATAAAACGAATGAAAATGTATAGTGGAAGTCTTTAAAAACTTGCGTGAACTCATCATCAAAATATTTTTTAACTAAACAAAATAAATCTCAAACAATTCTAGTAGTTTCAAAACATAAAACCTAACTATACATCCATATCCAAAAATCATTTAAAACTACATCAAAAGTTAAAAATTTCACCCACAGGTCAAAATATCGTCTGACTGCCACAAACGCACTACCCTATGAGATCGTTCCTTCAACTGTACTTATCCATCAACTTGAGGCTTAACATCTTCACCTTTAAATTTGTCACCTACATCACAAAGTTTAAACTATAAGGCTAATGTTTAATAAGCAATGTATGATGACAATGAATGCTCGTGCATGCATGAATCGTAAAACATATTCTTTTCACTTAACTTTTGGTTAACATGACATGGGTTAAGAAGGGGTTGAAGGGGGAGTAGGCACATCACATAACATAACATGGTCAGTGGACAAAACATAAGTCGTACTTGCCCCGACTCACAACTTAACCATTTACGTACTTTACATAATCTTTACTTGGTTACATAAAACATGCTCTCAAAACATTTTGCGTGATTTTAAAGAAAACATTATACATGTTAATGTCAAATGCACATACTAACATAACGTCAACATATTCTCATACATCCATCAACCAACCACATTACACAGTACAAAACTCTTAACTATCATAAACAACCACTAATTCTAAACTTAATCTACCCATAAGATTAAACCCCAATGAATGCATAAGGTCTTCAAACAACCATTAGAAACGTAAACTTCCTATCACCTTTGTGATGTAACCCGATCAGCCAAGCACATGCAACATCCACTTATCTTGATTCTTAGTAATATTTTAAGCAATTTAATTAATTTCTTTTGTTGCTTGGAAAACCTATAGCATGTGAATCAAACCATTAATATTACATCGAGTTTCATAGTTCAACCATGCATAACATTCATCACACTCGTCCAATTCCAGAAATTCCAAACCAATTAACTTAAATATTCAAAACAATTAGCTTAAACCAATTTCCAACAATGAACAACAATTCTTTAACCATTCAACAATAATTTTCGGAATTGACTTAGAATTGCTCCAAATTCAAAATTCTATAACTTAGGCTACACTTAGCCAGAGTCTAGATTAACATGGCGAAATCCATTTATCAAAAACTGAACTCAATAAATGGTAGAAATTCAGAAAACCAAACTGCACCGTTAACCAATTCAGATTTTTTGCTTAACTTTGAAAATATATAACTAATTGTGTACTCAACCAAATTCTATTATTCAAAATGTTATGGAATCCTTAAAGAGTCTGGTTTATCATGATCAATTCAATTTATCAAAAAAAAAAAAAACCAATAGCTCAGCCAAAAATTCCATAACCAGAACCAGTTCTGTTTTAGCCATAAACAAAATTTTTTTAAACTTTAATCAATCCACCACTTCATCCTATTTAACCACATATATGCTCGTATAACTTGAACATTCACCCAATAATAGAAGGAAAGCAGCAACTAAATTTAGAATTTTCGTGCATACCATTAGGGTTTATCAAGCATCCAAAACTTCCACCAAAACCATTTCTCTTACGATTATAGAACCCGAAACTTACATACACTAAACCCAATTTAAGGAATAACCTAATCTCATGTTTAAAGCTTCAAATCCGACAAGAGAGGAGTATTGACATGGAAAAGTAAGAGCCGTGCGTGAGGGAGAGGGAGTGCTTGGCGTGAGGTGAAGAACCAAGATAGAAATTGTTGAGAGGGAGAAAGAGGTTCGCTGGTGACTAAAGAAAAATCGTGAAGAGGGAGAAGAGAGAATGAATGTGCTGGTGAGGGAGGGGTTTCAAGTGAAGGGAAAAAAGAGAAGAAAGAAGAAAAAAGGGTGTTTGGTAACAAGAATAAGAAAGCTTCTTCAATAAGCTTGGATTTCAAACCACCTTCAAATCCACTTAATTCTCACTTAATTCAATTTCATTAAACTCTAATTCTATTCATTTAAATTTCCCCTTTAGTTATTTGATGTTTAAAATGACATGTACGGTAAATTTTTGGGTGTTACAATGACCGAATGTATACGTATGAGCACGACTGCGAGGCAAACCTCGGGACCTAAGTCGAGTGTATGCAAATCCTGGACTCGAGTATAGGAAAATCCTGGGTCATAAAAATGAGGTCGTCACAACCTTACATCGTTTGGGGAGGTATATTGAAATGAAACATATGTATGGAAACTTTCTCAAGATAGTAAAACGCGTTTTGGAGCACAATTGACAATGAATCCCATAAGAACTCCAAACTTAAAAGTGCTCCGGCAATAGTAGTACCATGTTAGGTGACCGACTGAGAACTCTTCGCCAAACAAATCCGTGAGGGGAGGATATTGAGTTACGGCCCAATCCCCAAAGCGGACAATATCTTACTGGAAAAATGAGTTGTTATAAATAGTATCAGAGCCTATACTCGACTGGAAATGTGGCCAACGAGAACATTGGGCCTTCGAGGGGGGTGATTGTGATGACCTTAATGTGTACGTCTGAGAACGACTGCGAGGCAAGTCTCGGGTTGCAGGGCAAACCTTGGGACTTAAGCTGAGTGTAGGCAAATCCCGAACTCGAGTATAGGTAAATCTCAGGTTGTAAAAAGGGGGTCGTCACAATCTCAAATCTCTTGGAGTGGTATATGAAAATGAAATATATGTAAGGAAACTCTCTCGAGATAGTAAGACGCGTTTTGAAGTACAATTAGCAACGGATCCCATAAGAACTTCGAAATTAAAAGTGATCCGGCGAGAGCAGTACCATGTTAGTTGACCAACTGGGAAGTCATCGATAAACAAATCCGTAAGGGGAGGATATTGGGCTACGATCCAATCCCCAAAGCGGACAATATCTTACTGGAAAAAAAGATCGTTATAGTTCCGTTGGGTTTCGAAGTTCCGAGTAAGATGTGGTCTGGAAAAGAAGCCTTATATGGCCATCTGCGCATCTTTGGGTGCAAGGCCTTTGTTCACATTCTGAAAGACGAGCGGTCGAAGCTTGATATGAAGACAAGGTCGTGTGTGTTCGTTTATCGGTTATGGTCTTGATGAGTTTGGCTACAAGTTCTACGATTTGATGCAGAAAAAATTTGTAAAAAGCCGAGATGCAATGTTCGTAGAAAACCAAGGCATTAAAGATATCGATAAGACAGAAATGGCAGAGAAGTACAATGATAATCTGATTGATTTGGATCAAATTTCTACTCCTACAAAGCATTCCAATCAATGGGGAGTGGAACTGGAGTATGATACTGGTCTCGCAAATGATGAAGTCCCCACAGCTGATAATGTTGAACCGACTGAGCAAGTCGAAGAAGAGGTTCAAGAGTTACCATATGAACCTCTTTTGAGAAGATCCACTAGAGAGCGACATCCTTTGACGAGATTTACTTCAGATGAATATGTGATGCTCACAGCCGAAGAGCCAGACACTTACCAAAAGACCATTTTCGTTAATAAGAAGAAAGAATGGTTGAAAGTCATGGATGAGGAGATGCAGTCTCTTCACGAGAACCACACTTACGACTTGGTGAAGTTACCACAAGGCAAGAAAGCTCTCAAGAATAGATAAGTCTATAGGTTGATAGAAAATGCAAGCCACAGCTAAGCTACAAGGCTCGATTGGTTGTGAAGGGGTACAGTCTGCAAGAAGGGAATTGATTTTGAAGAAATATTTTCACCGGTGGTAAATATATCCTTGATCCGAGTTGCTCTTGGTTTAGCGGCACGCTTGAACCTGGAATCGAGCAACTTGATGTGAAAAATGCATTTCTTCATGGTGACTTGGAGGAAGAGATTTACATAGAACAGCTCGAGGGTTTCAAAGTCAAAGGAAATGAACAACTTGTGTGCAAGTTAAAGAAAAACTTGTATAGTCTTAAACAAGTTCCACGACAGTGATATAAGAAGTTTGAATCCTTCATGGTGAGTCAAGGGTATAGCTGGACATCATCCGACCATTGTGTATTTATCAAGAGGTACTCCGATGATGATTTCATTATTCTCCTCTTGTATGTTGACGATATATTGATCATAGGCCATGATACTAGCAAGATTGCTAAGGTGAAGGGAGAGTTGAGGAAGTTGCAAAGAAAATACTTGGTATGAAGATCTCTCGTGATAGGAAGAATAAAAAATTGTGGTTGTCTCAGGAAGTTTACATTGAGAAGGTACTTGAAAAGTTCAACATGAGTCAGACCAAAGTTGTGCGTTCTCCATTTGGAAATCATTTCAAACTCAACTCGAAGCAATGTCCTACAAGTGAGAAAGACAAGGCAGACGTGAGTTGAGTTCCTTATGTGTCTGCTGTTGGAAGTTTGATGTGTCATGGTATGCACTCGACTCGATATTACTCATTGAGTTAGAGTAGTTAGCTGGTTCCTCTCCAATTCTGGCAAAGAACACTAGAAAGCAGTGAAGTGGATACTCAGATATCTCCGAGGTACTTTTAGATTGTTTTTGTGTTTCGGTGGCAGTGATCCTATGCTAGTCAAGTATACTGATTCAGATATGGTCAGTAACATTGATTCTAAGAGGTCCGTTTCAGAATTCTTGATATTTTTGCAGGAAGAGCCATATCTTGGCAGTCAAAGCTAAAAGATTGTGTTGCGTTATTCACCACAGAAGCCGAGTACGTTGCGATTACTGAGGGTTAAAAGGAAGCTCTGTGGATGAAAAGATTTCTTGAAGAATTGGGTCTACGACAAGAGAAGTATGTTGTGTTCAGTGATAGCAAGAGTGCTATCCATCTCTCCAAGAATTTTTCATTTCATTCAAGATCCAAACATATTGATGTGAGGTATTATTGGATTCGAGATTTGCTCGAGGCAAAACAATTACATTTGGCAAAAATGCACACCAGTGAGAATGGTTTAGATATGTTAACGAAGACTTTGCCGAATGAGAAGCTCGAGGCTTGTCGGTAAAGAGCAGACTTATTGGATCCCACCACATGAGTCGGAGGAAGAGTTTGTTTGGTTCTGGGCCAAATGTGTGAATTCAAATTCATAATGGGTCATACTCATGCTAGGTCCGTAGTCAACATTAGGGTTTCATGGTTTTCTCTATTTATTGATATTTGAGTCGCAAAACACAATTATATCGATTTTCATTAGTAATCGTTCTCCTCTACCCATGGTTTTTCCTTTTCTAGAATTTTTACGTAAATTTTGGTGTCTATTATTTTCTCGTTTTCTTTTTTGATTTCTCGTTCTATTTTTCAACAAATAAATCATCAAAGATCATGTTTTAACTCAAGTTGCTATTTTTGCAAATTGATTTGGTCAAGTTAGTCGTTTAGGCTTGATGGGAAATCAAATAGCTTGTTTGATGAAGCGATAGTATTATCATTTTAATAGAATTTTGATTTATTGTTTGAGCACATTTATTCATTTTTTGTCATCATGAATAGAAAATTTATATGTTATTTAATTTTTAGAACGAGTCTTAGTCTATGTGTAGTGGAATTAGATTATACATGAAAATATAATGTAATGAAATGTTGTTGCAAAGCATTTGTTTTATTCAAATTAGATTACATTGTAAAAAGAACTAATTAAACTCAAAGTAACTTGAGATATCTTGGCATGAGGAAGCATGATCGGGCTCGGCAAGAGCAAATCTTGCATAACATATATTTTCAAAAGTTCGATCAACTTGTCTCACTTTCTTAATTTATCGAGTCAATCTAGTCCAACTTATTAACTTGATGTGTTGGGATTCATTTGGTTATCACTTCTTTCACAATAAAATAATACATTTTAAAAAGCATATACAAGTATTCAAACCATTTCCAAACAAGTCCATAATTTTCCTTACATGGATTTAAAATATATAGGGCAAAACTCATAGGTAATAAAACTTACATCCACTTAACTTAGTAGGGTGAGATATATAAGGTTTATACTAATTCCAAACAAGCCAATAACTTCCTTTACATGGAACTTTAATAATATTACAATTTGGTATGACGTGAATTGTATTTGAATGCATAGTAAATTTCATTTTAGCATTTCTATGTAGTCTTAAGGTAATTATCATGATTAATTATCCTCTGATTACACTTTAATCACATAATTCGTCTCTAATATTAAAGTAAAACATTGCAGTGTACTATTAGTCGATAAATTTTATTCATTGACATGCTAAATTATATCCAACAAACTCCATATAACATGTTTAATGCACCTCAATTCTGATGCTCAAGTCGAAATTGAAAGTCCATATTCAATTATTTCTCTAGTACTATGTTGATTCTACATATGCATAAGTTTTTATCCTCATCTTCAATTTACTTATCATAAAGCAAGCTTCAATATCAAACAGTGGATGTACTCATAAGAAACACCTCCACTAACTTTCATGCAAAAATTAATATTTTTATGTGCATACATGAAATTGACTTAATTACACCATTAATTCATAGGTTAAGGTCTCTACTATTATTCATATTTTTTGTTTGGAAATATACCCTCGATCGATTGGTTAATTTCTTTTTCAAATCATCTCAAAAATGACTATATAATGTAATGACGTAGCTTGTTCATATTTCCGAACTCATGATTTATTAGCATTTTAATTATATTAAATTATTTTAATCGTGACTATTACAGTTAATATCAACTAAGACTATTACTGTGCATATACAATAACCACAATGTCACTTAGACTTTTCTCATCTATCTTATATTTTCAAGTTTTAGAAATCTTGGCCTAAAATAGTCTCCTCGTGCATGGTACAACAAACTTTATACATCTACGTTTATTTTAAAAACAACATCACCTTGGTTATGCTAGTTCATGTGGATGACATATTGCTTGCATGTTCAAATTCATCTACCATTCAATAGTTTTTAAGTTTCGCAAATCCTAATATGTTGTGCGTGCCTTGGACAATTTTAAGTATTATCTTAATGCGTCCATTACCATGACAATTTCGCCTTTTATCTCCAATTGACTAAATACATACGCGATCCTCTTTCTAGAGCAAGAATGTTGGACTGTAATCCAGTACCCACTTTGAAGGTCATGGATCCCATGCTACCAAAAACTTCAGGTACACCCTTGGTTCAATTTATTGTAGTGTGATTGGTGATCTCCAATATTGTGCTTTGACTGTCTTGGCATCGACCTTCTGGTAAACAAAGTGGGTCAATTCATGTATAGTCCAACATATCTACATTAGTAGGCACTCAAACAATTTTTTTATTATTTAAAAGGTACTCTCTCGAGTTCTAAGTCAGAGTATAAAAGTGTTGCAAATTGTGCTTCTAAGGTTGCTTGAATACAACATTTATTGTCAGAGCTTCATCTCTCAAATTGTTGGCCTCCTACTATATGTTGTGACAATAATAATGTAACTTATTTGGCATCTAACCTGGTGCTTTGCACAAAATCAAAGCACATCAAAATTGATTTCTATTTTGTTCGAGATAGAGTTTTATGAATTGCACTTTTCAATCCACTCCATCTATCAACCAAGTCATAATTGGTCTTACCAAGTTGTTACCACCATCTACTTTTAGACATTTTAGATCCAAGCTTAGTATCTTACAGCCTTGATCTTGGGAGTTTGGGTGAGAAAATTCACAAGAATCAAAATCTCCAATCTTTGATATATCTACATTTGTCAAGTTAGATTATGCATGATATACTGAGGGAGAAAACTACAGCTACATTACGTTTAAAATTAAAGTAACTAAATATAAAGAATACTCTATCTAGTAAGTTGCATATGAAGCAACATGTTTGTTTTCATCAATTGATGGAAGATACTTCTATTACAAATATTTGATCGCATTCAAGGAAATAGTTTCAGAAGTAGAGACTATACAGTGCAGGCATGACAAAGAAGATTTGGGGATAATTTTACTGTATTTATTAATCTACTTTATAAAGTACCTTCAGAGAGATTATCTTGTATAGTCGGGATACTCCAACTCTAGAAGAATTTTGATGGTGTAATGTTATTAAATGAGAAGTTGTGGCAGATAGTAGTTAGATCTGAGTTTCAAGTGAAGGGATTTGTCACGCGGTGTAGAACACAAGGGTCAAAAAATAAAGGCATGATAATGTAATGTTTCAGATGACAGATCAAAGTCCAGAAATTGTGATAAGATCTACTATTTTTGTCAGAAGAAGATGCATATTAAATCAAAGTGTCATAAATTGCAAAATAAAATTAAAAGAGACACCAATCAGAAAAGAAAATAGTCGAATACGTCAAGTGAAGCTGATGTTGCAGAAGAAGAAGAATGTGGTGATGAAGATTTTCTAGTTGTATTGGATTATGGATTCAACTTTTTTTAATATATATTTTAATCGAAATTAGTTTTCAACATGAGATTGTGTCTAAAGGTATTGCGTTGATGAGTAATAACAATACTCATTGATAGCTAATATTGAAAGAATTTAAATATATGTAATAAATGTTGTGCAAATTTGAAATTGGTTGAGTTAGATTTATTCAAAAATTACACTATCTTGAAAAATGACTATAAATTAGAGTTTAGAGCGGGAATTTAGAGATAGTTGTAGAAGAAAAAAATATTTTTAACACTTTAGAGTATGTGGTCATGTTATAAAATTGAGATAACCAATGGGTTAGTGTCGCGTGTCATTTCAAGATTAATGATTAATTATGGATTAAAGAGTGATTATAGAGTGATTAAAGGTAATTTATCAAGATTAATTATGTTAATCTTGATAATCAGCTTAAAACTAATCAAAACTAATTAGTTTAAATCAGTCATGCTCAAAACATAATTAGGTTGGTAAATTGGTGATTAAATGGATATGCTAGTGTTTATTAGTCATTTCACATCGATTTTCAACGATAAAATAGTAATTTTCTTTAGAAGTTATCTTGAAGTCCTTACTCAGCTATTAAAAAGAAGAGAAGATATGAGAAATTGCCAACTAACATTCTCTTGTTAGAAGGAGAGAAAGAAAGAGTGAAGAGTGAAAGAAAACGGAGAAAACAGTAAAACAGAGAGAAAGTGGAAATTAAAAGGGGATGGGTATGAATCTATTCACAAACCTTTTAAGAAAAATTGCTCTCCTCGTCGAGAGGATGCACTTGAGCTGCATATTAGATTTGAAGTGAACTAAGAAGAAGATTAAGGACGTATGATCTCTAGTCTATCTATTTTCTAAATTATGTTGAGTATTCCATGGTTTAGATAAAAGGAATTGTGGTATAGGATAAATTTCATGGGTTGCATGTTGATATCTTTGATGATGTTAGATTGACATGGTTTGATTGTTTGCATTTGGTGATTATAGACTTGAAATCAAGGTGGTTATTGGAGAAAAGATGAACATGAACTCTTAGATTATATGTCAATATCCATTCTTAGTAATGTAGTTGATATTGGTTTATTATGGGTTGAAGTTTGGTTCTAGTAGTTGAATATGAGAATTAAATTGATGTGCTTCTATGGCTAAGATTCAATGTATAAATTTTTTAAATTAAGTGAAATTATTAAATATTTTAGATGTTAAAGTGCGAGTTAAAAGGTTTGGTGAAAAGCTTGAGTAATTGGATAGATTGTTAAATCAAACGTGGTTTACGAGTTATATTATATGAGAAATAAGATTTGATGGTTGATTAAAGGTATGAAATGGACATGTTGATTTGATAATAATCTTAGATATGCAAATATAATGCAAAAAATGAAATAAAATACTTGGATAGAATGAAAGTGTATATTTTAAGGCATGTATATGATAATTATATCTTTGATGGAATACTAAGTGGAAATCATAAAAGAATTTGAAAGTGTCGAAATCATGAGAAAATGTCTTAAAAGTGGGTTTCGATGTCCACTATAGACGTAAGGATCAGTAAAACAAGAAAAAAAAGTATCTCATAAGTGTGTGACAAACTCATATTACTTGCATTACTAGTATATTCATATATTCAATGTATACATAGTGAAGATACTTAAATCATGCTTCATGGAATTATTTACATGTGAAAATGATATTACAAGAATTATTATTGATAATGTTTTGAGCCTAATAGATATTTTGTTGATGGTGGATTGTGTGACGTATGTCAAGCAAAAGAATAGGAAAAAAAAAGATTGTGAGAACCCCTTGAATTATAAATATCTAGCCTTCAGAGGTATATTATGTTGTGACATGTATGCACTACTGGGAAAGACTGCCAATAGGATGTAAGTACGTCTACGGCTTTACATATTATCATTTATTGATCATGCATATTAGTATTCACAAAAATATGTTAATGTGATACTTAAGGATAATAATATCATTCAAATAAATTGGTACATAAATGCACTTATTCTTATCATAACATGAGTGTGACAAATGCATTTCATACACATTGCATATAGTTGAGTATAGAATGTAAAATTTAGTAGATGTTGTTAGTAATGTTGCGATAATGTATGAGTATATGAATTATGACATTAGACAATGATCTCAAACATCATGTGTCTAAGCATTTTCTTAATTGCATTGTACATTTCTGACATACATTAATTAGAAATGTCTAGATAATTTTAATAAAATTACAAACTATGGGATGTGTGTGTGAAATGTACATGATATTCATAATACATGTCATTATGTATAGAGTTGAGAATTAAGTGCATGAAAACTAATTGCACATGAGGATAACATATATTTAGGTCATGATTATCTAAATCATGTGTCTAAGCATTCATGTATATGCACTATACTTCTTACATAAATAGTTGTGACATATAATTAGACATTAATAAGAAATGTGTAGTGAATCTTGTAAAAAACATGGAAGTTGACATTCATTAGAAATATTTAAGTTAATGTTATAAAAACAAATCATCTAAGGCATTAATATACGATTAAATGTGATATCATCTTAATTTAATTAATTCTTATATTAGAATTCTAAATTAACTTATAAAGTTCATTGTGCAATTTTCTCTCACTGTTCAAGAGCATGTGATCGTAGCTCAAGAGAAAAAGGTAAAGGCAAAGGCAAAATAGGTTGACGAGTTACGCATAACATAGACCCAAAGATTCTTTAGGTCTTGTCTTTTCATATATTTTAATTTAGTATGACTCTCATGTATAAAAATAAATTTTAAAAAAAATCTTGTATATAACGAGACTTGTAAATTAATATGGGTTGAATTTCATATATTTTATTAACCCAATTGCATGTATGATGGTTTGTGTTTTTGTCTGGACCCGACCCGACGAGTCTCGACAATTCGAATTCCCGAGGTGAAAAATAACTTAAATAATTTTCGAGTTTTCAATATGCATGGATATGTTTGTATTTCTAAGTAATCTTGTCTGAATCATACCTGGAATCTCAAAATAACATATATCCAAAACAGTTCAGTATTCTCAATCAAATAATTAAATCAATACTATATTCAAACAAATTAAATATTTTTTAGTTAACAATTTCTATCATTTATATCATTCTATCTAAGTTTTTTAGCGGAAGCAAAGAAGGTAAACACAAATCACTACATGTGACCTGTACAAAAGTTTCTGTACAATTCAAAACTACCTAACACAGATCCAATCCAAAAGTGATCGTCTACCTCGATAGTTACAGCCTATGTCTCTTTTCTTCAAGTTCTTTATGTTACCTTTGCTTTCCTGTCACGGTGAACAATCTCGTTATCTGAAAAATATAAATATTTCACATAATGAGTCATTGACCCAGTAAATAAATCTAAGAGATAGAATAGCTAACTCATACTCTATTACACTATCTAGGACCAATCTTCATTCTCGACCTATCATTGATTATTTTTTAAATCAACTTAAATAAATGTGTTTTGATTTAAAATCCATGTCATTTATATGAAAATGTATGTATGAACCATTTAAAACTCATCCAATCACAGTTTAAAATCATTTTCAATAATTAAATCAATTTGATGCAATTATTAAGAAAATGCATTATTAAAAAAAATCATAATTTAATTCAAGGTTTTCCAAAATAGTTTTTAACATTCAAATTAACATGATAAAAATGAAATCCACGACCATCACATAACCCTACAAGTTTCTGGACTTTCACTAATAAGGTTGTAGGACCTTACACATTACTTCCCGTGAGATTTAGAGATTTTCAACTTAAGGAAGACATACAGTTAATTTCTCAATCATTTTCATAGTCATACTATCACACACGAAGAAACGAGTCCAGCCCAATGGATGCTTAGGCTACCATGGCTTTTCTACTCTCTCCTTCCTAAATGCATGCTTTAAAACCAGTTATAAAACAATACAATGCATGTTTAAAATACGCATTCACCCATAAAATTTATATTTAAAGTCAATGATTTCAATATAATATAAAACGTAGTTTTTCAAATGATAGGTTTGATAATTCAATATAAATCGAATTTAAACGACATGTCAATGAAAAGTGAAATTTAACCATTTTCAAAATTCATAGTTCAATTTCAGTAAAAACGATATCAATTTAATTCTTCAACCTATCCAATCTCAACCAATTTACCAAAATCTCTAACCTATCCAAATCCACAATAGAAATATATTCTATCTCCACCTAATGCATTAAAGTATAAATTAACTAATCTAACTGTTAGATTTACTTACCGTATTTGTCGATTTCTCCACTTTAATCGGAATCTCCACCAAATCTTTCGATTTTTACGTCAAACTACTCATCTAACCAAGATAAACAACTTCCTTTAAAAGATAAATTGCCGAATCTCTACTTTTTCCTTCTCTTTTCTTTTAGTTTTCTCTCAATTTTCTCTTCTCTGGACTCTCTATTAAACTTCTTTTGGTTTTCAGCGTGAAAACCGCATATGCCTACCACCTTACCCATTTTGTAACGGTGTTTAATGGTTAATTTACCACTAAACCAAATTTTATCCAATAAAATTACTAATTTACCCTTGAGTTTGTAGAAAATTACCAAATAACCATGGTTAATTTAATCTTTAACCAAAATTAATTTTAATTTAATTACAATTAAATTAATCTTAATCAAATTTTTATCTTTTTAACGTATGATTTCTTCGATCCAACTTTTCCAACGTATATTTATACATTCTTTGGACATAAATATACACGATTACAAATTTTTAAAGTCAAAAATTAGATCTGTTTTATTGACGAAGATCCGAATCATTACAATTTTCTACTTTCCTCCCACCTCAAAAATCCAAAAGTTCATGACTTGGTTTTCTAGGGGATTAAGGGTCGGGGCGCAACCGCTGCGACAATCAGTAGATGGACTTTGTTGTGTTGAAGGGACACAAAAAGTCCCTTTTTGTATATGTCGCAAAGTTTTAAAATTATTGATAATAAGATTGCTATGTTTGTTAAGTCACCTAGAGATTTGTCTATGAAGTCTAAAGAGAAATCAAGTTTTCAAAGTGAAGCTTAAATTTGGATCTATATCAGAGCATAAATGCCAACCTAGATAAGTTGTTTAGGGTAATATCATCACAAGTTTCAATTTCAAGTCAGTGTTCTATCACTAAAGGAAAATCCAAGAGGAAGGTTAAACTTCACGCGTTATGGTGAAACTAGTTAATGGATGATGCATTGAATGTGTTCGAGGGTTTTTTACTCCAGTGAAAAGTTTTTTACATATTCAGGTAGGAGTTGATTGCGACGATTCTAACAATATAATGATGTTATGGAGGAGAAAATGAAATTTCTTCTCGAGTTTATGCGTTCGTTGATATTAGTTGTTGGTGTTGTCCTTTAAAGACTTTGTGGAAGAGAAAAACATTATTTTTTTTGTAATTTTTAAAATATATTTAATGCATTAGAATTGAAAAGATAATTCTAAATTCCACTTGGGTGATGCAAGTTTAGTTCACATTGTAAATCTCAACTTAAAATTTTAGTTTAATATTATAAATATATAATTAAATCTCAAAATTGATTGTACTGCATTTTGAGATATAGAATTTCTCATCTTCTCCTATTTTTTTTTCTCTTTAGGGTTTTGATCAGGGTGTTTCGTTTTCAACATGTCAGTGTCCGCTTTTAACGAATAAAATATCAACAATAAGATTACGAGCTAAGAGTTGGAGGTATTCATATCTATTGTAGGGGAAAAAGAAGGAAAGCAAGAAAAAGTTAGAAAGAGAAAGAAGAGAGAGAAAAGGAAACAGGCAGCCAAAGTTGGAGAGAAGGAGAAACATTTGAGGTGACAACGAAATAATGAAATTGGCATTTACGAAGAGTGGTTCAAACTCCAAAATATATACTACTTCACCCGCGGATCCTGAGCTTCTTCTTCTTCTTCCTCATCTTCCATGACAGCGGCTGGCTGGCTGGCTGCCTGTGTATATTCCCTTCACCTCCCCTTTTTTCTTTTCATTCCCTATGCAGAATTGGCTGCACCTACACATAACCCTCTTCTGCTTCACATTCTCTGTCATCATTTCTCTCTCTCTCTCTCTCTCCCCTGTATCTTATAGTATTTATTGAAGTACTACGATTAATAATTGATAAGTTCCTGGATTACTCGTATTTATAGAAGGATAATCATTATAATAATTTTACAGCTAACAGAAGATTTTTTGTTGGAAAAACACAACATCAAGCATCAACTACCTAAGATTGGAAAATCATTTATAACTAGGTTTATTTAATCACTGCAACGTTGTTCATTGTGGTTCGTTCAGAAACCTGCCAGAGTAAGAGCTTAGGCTAAGCTCTAGGGATGTCCGGGATCCACTTTCTTCGGAGGTCCGGTACCAGGTGGTGTAAAAGCCGTCGGAAGTGGCCGGGAACTTCATGTTGCAGAACCCATTGACGTCTTCCCCGTGCATGGGGAAGAGAGGGAGAGTTTCAAGCTCTGGAGTTTCAACTTCTTCTTGATTTTCTTCTACTTCTTCCTCTCCATTCTCTAAATCAATCTGTTTTCTTCTTTCGAAGAGAGTACTGTAAGGTGAAGAATAAGGATCCACCCCCACCCATCCGAAATTGTGGGCTGCAGCTCCTACATTAATACTGGTACTTCCTCCGGCTGATATTGAACAGTCCTGCATGAAAAAGACAATTAGAGAGAGAGAGAGGGAGTACTGAAAAAGGAAGAAAAATGCGGAGTTCCAAAAGAAGAAGCTCAGAGAAAGAGCTTCACAAAACCTAGAGAGAGAGTCTCGCTCTGGAACTTGCTTCCTCTCTCCTTCACAGCTGAAAATAAAAGCTTATACACCATGCATAAAGCTGAAGTGAATATGGTTAATTACTCAGAATCTATTGCGGAAATAGACTAAGAATTCTCACAACTTTCTTCTGTTCCATAATAAGATCAATATTTATGTTTTTACAGGTCCCGAATCAAAATAGAATATTGAAACTTACTCTGAAACTTTTTTCCATTGTTGCCGATCCATACCCGCCATAGCTCCCCATCTGCCCAACAACAAGCATGCCTGTAGAAGGTGCAGTCGTAGGAGAAACCCCTGAAACCAGATTGTAACAAATCTTTACAGACAAATAATTTATTGAAAGATTGACAATCTTCGTCCATTTCACTGCGGAGGAAGAAAAGACAGAAAAGGTGAGGTTAAAAAAGATTCACCATTAGAGGAGGTTGGGTATTTCCAACCGCCATTTCCAACTGATGGTTTCTGCATGGGTACTACTGGCTCTGCAGTGGTTAACCTTTTCTTCTGTCTCTCGCGAGCTTTATGGTTCTGAAACCAATAAAACACGTTTTTGCCTTCGATCTTACCGTATTGTCTGAGGCGAGCGGAGATTCTCTGAATCTGGTCAGCACTGGGAGACCTAACGCCATTGTTGTAGTAAAGCTCCTTCAAAATTCGTATCTGGTCAGTGGTGGGTGTCCATCGAGTACTGCTTTGTCTGGACAAAAAGCTTCCTTTTCCGCTGCCGCCATCTTCGTTTGGCTGTTGTTGGTGTTGTTGTTGAGCTTCCATGAAAGTTGAAAACAAAAGGAACAAACCAAGACGAAGTTGGTGGAAGACTGAAGAGAGAGGACGGGCAGATGGAGGGTGAAGAGATGGAATCAGAAGTAATATATCTGGGATAGAAGAAGTGAAGATGAGAGAGAGAGAGAGAGGTTCAGAAGAGGGGAAGGGACAAGAGGGAGCTTAGAAAGAGAGAGTAGCAGAGGAATTACTTGGCTGAAAAGACAACTGATCAGATAGAGAAAATTATATAGAACTTTAGAGAGAGAGAGAGAGAGAGAGAGAGAGAGAGGGAGAGATGGAAGTGATATATTGGATGGGAAATGAAAGAAAGAAACGAGGGTTTTGAATGAATGAATGAATGGTGGAACAAAATGACGTGGTTTAGTGTTCATTAGGGTTCTTTATATGTTCATGTAATTTATATATTACCCCTATTAACCACATCTAATTATGCATTAAGTTTACCTTATGTTTTAGTACATAGTCGGAGTAACGTACACAGTAGAGTAATCAAGAAAAATAAAATAAAATTTGGGTCTTTTCGGAAAGAAATACGAGAGGTTATTTCTTATCCGTGCTACTTGTATCTCTTAGGTGTATTTTGTACATTACGCGCTGAAGTATAAAAATACTAAAAACTAATAGAATGAGTACGGGAATAACGGAACTTTAAGACCCGAAAAACCCGACATTCGTAAGAGAATTTGCAAAAGAATGAATCATAAAATGATCAAAGAATTGAAGTGGGGATTTTACATTTAGAGTTTTAGGGAGAGGCCTTGTCATTTGATTATAATTATAGTAATTAAGGTTTTAGGTTACACACGGGTGGTGTGGCGCTAATTCTCACAAAGCGAAGGGTAATTGTAGTAATAAAGAGAATAATAGAGGGGCAAAGATGGAAGAACAGTCTGCATGTTTTCTGCAATTCTTTTAGGGCTACGAGCACGCGCCCCAACAAATAAATGCGAAAGCATTAAATGAAGTAGGCGTCATTCTTTCTTTTTACTATTTCCATTTTTTTTAATTTCACTTAAATAAAATATAAAATAAATAATGCTAAAAATTTTATAACTACTTTAAATATATTGATTAATAATATCTCTCTTAAATTATATTTTTATTAATAAAATAATTTCTAATCTCTCGATGAGCGTCGATCTCTCATGCGCTAAAATTACAAAGACCAATAACTCGCTCTTCAAACGTGTGATCTTGCAATAAGCTTCCACTTAATTTGGCGAGATCCTTGTGGTTGAGGCTTATCCTCAAATGTCAGATCCCGTTGTTTAGAGCAGGATCCTGCTACAAAATTATTCTTTGGAGTGAAATATTGCTCTTAAATAGTTCGTTCACGCTTTAAAAAATATTTTTGAAACACGAGAATCAACTATGGACCTATGATCCTCTTCTTTTTCATAATTTTCATATTTATGCTCAATTACAAGTTATCACTGTTTGAATTGCAGCACAATCATGAATTTGGTCTATTCATTCTTTCAATAGTAAAAATAAGATGGTTCTACCACTTCTCAAATACCGTTCGAGAGCCACAGGAGTGAGCACGAGCTAACCAGCTGATCATTTTCCATAAGAACATCATGCGAGGTAGATGTAGAATGAGGAGTTAATGAGATGGAGGCTTGCCGGAGAAGAGTGTTAGGCTTCGAAAAATGGGCAAAACCTCACTTGCAAAGATTGATGCAACGATTTTGAGGATGGGTTGGGCATCGATTTTGTCAGAGATGGGTCGAAGGTCGATAGAGGTAGAGTTTTTAGTAGGAGCGAGAGCATAATGAGTTGCCATTCTGTTTTACACTAACTTAGAACGGGAGCGCACTTGCTAAGAACGGGATCCCACTCATGATAATATTTATGGAGCGAGATTCTATTCTAAATAGCAAGACTCGCATTCGAGATTGAGTCTCAATCGCAGAATCTTATGTTCGAAGAATGGACTCGAATCTTCGTAATTTTGCGAGTTTTCGGTTTAGAGTTATTTTATGAACAAAATTATAGTTTAAGAGCCATTATCCAAGGTGCGGAGATGATAGAATGACGCATAGTTAAGTGAAAACAAATGGAGATTATGATTGTGTATTAAGCAAAAGGCGTAGAGGGTAGGGTGTTTGTCTTTCGCTCAAAAAGCAAACGTCAAATGTGGAGGCAAGACATAATAATTGTAAATAGAGAGATATTATCCACGTCTCTTCGATTTGGACCAAACCCACAGAATTTTTATCACTCTTTTCAGTTTGACTGGGACTCAATGTCAGAAGACATTCTAACGAGGAGAGGAAAAGACCAATAATTTTGGAAATTTATCAATTTTAATTAATCAAACAATATTCATTTGCATTTTTCTAGTATTTTTAGCATTTTAATGCAAAAGGTTGAGAGATTCAATTAGTATGATTTTACTTCTCCACAAAATTTGAAGTATTTTGGTATTTTAACTCTCTCTCTCTCTCTCCTTGAATGAATGTCATATTCCATCCCCCTCTCTCTCTCTCTCTCTCTCTCTCTAGGGGACTCGTTCTCTCTCTTCTCAGATTGCATAATATGTTTGATTTTGACACTTCCATCATGAGATTGCCTTTCCTTATCATGCATTTAAATGGGGTTTGGAGCCTCGCTCTCTCTCTCCTCTTTCTCTCTCTACAGTCGACTACACGCACAGGGAGACATGGGTGTTTGTTTTCATTATCACAAATGCTCCCTTCCTTTTTCTTTTCTTGATCGTCTTCTTCCACTTTACTTGACAATTGAAATCTGCGACTCTCTCTCTCTCTCTCCTCCTCTGAGATCAATCCAGAGCTGCTTACCTCACCAAGAAGTCCCTTCTTGTTTGCTCAGCCGTATTGGGTACACTCCCTTTCTTTCGGGTAATCATCCTCTTGCTCTTATTTTCCACCCCCATATCTCTCAGATACATCACCATATCATTCCATATCTCTCTCTCTCTCCTCTCTTTCTCTCTCTAGCCTCCTACCCTCTCTCATTCTCCCTTTTCCTCTTACGAACCCTAGGACACAGACTTGCAACCGCATAGCAATTCCTAGCCGCAACCCCCCCTCTCTCTCTCTCTCTCTCTCCATCTGATATTGAAATGGGTCTGAACAAAACACCCAAATGCATTCTTGCAGTAAAACAAGAAATAAACACATGGGTAGAGTCTGTTTAATCTTATCGTCCTCTGTTGCTGTTCTACACAAAATGAATGCCCAAGTGTTCAAAATGATTAAAAAAATTCAAAAATTGATATTTTTTCAATCTGTTATCAACACTATCAGTTTTCATAGTAGACGTCTAACCTATCTGATGATATTTATTACATGGGAGTCATTGTCTCTGATATTTGATAGCAGCTGTTGCTTTCAAGTAGCTTAATACGCCCTACCCTCTCTCTCTTTTTTTTGTTCTTGCATGGCTACAGCGTGGACCCACATGGAAAATTATGAAGATAGAAAAGGGATTGTTTGGTTTGGCAAGAAAATGAACCTTTGCGATGAACTGGACCGCAAGAAAAGCCACTTTTCCTGAGTTAGGGTTGCAGTTTTTCAGTGCAGTAAAATGGTTTTTAGACTTGCAAGGACCACAACAGCCATTTTGATGCCTCTGATTTCACAGCAAAATGGCATTTTGAAGGGTCTTTGGGGTTCCTTGTTTAGGCTTCCTAGAGTACAGTCTCGAGTTCCATAGGACCCAGATTTCAGCCTCATCGGCAGCGTACTTCATGGTCGGAGGACAGCCTGCCGGTAGAACCCAGGCCGGCTCTATGGCCCTTTTAAAAGAAAATATCGAGCCCATATCGCTTCATTTTCATCGCAATGGAGAAATGGCTGACGCCATGTAATCTTAAACAACCAAGGAAATGTCTCGATTTGATACGAATTGAGAGTAGGAGAATAAAAACAAAGACGTTTTATTTGCACCATTCTTTTTTTATTGTCTCACGAAAGAAACGAAGGATATAGGCTCCTAAGAAGTTTCAACTAACAAGGAGATTATTACAATACTATGTCTAAGTACATCTACAAACAAATAAAATTGTTAAATCACTTGGTCAAGTTTAAATTACTTCTCAACACCCTCCCTTAATTTAAACTTGCAGACACCAAGCTGACATCTTAGATAAACATGTTTTTTCTCTAGGAAGAGACTTTGTGAAGATGTCTGCATCTTGCTCCTCTGTATTGTAATAAGATAAACTAATTTGCCCTTCAACAACAAATTCTCTAATGAAGTGAACATGAACAGTGATATGTTTGGTTCTGCTATGGAAAGTAGGATTTTTAGTCATAAAAATTACTGCTTTATTATCACAAAAGATCTGAGTTGCTTCTTTTTGTTCATGACCAAATTCTTTAAGAATTCTTCGCATCCATACTATCTAACATGCTGCTAAAGTTGCAGCTACATATTCACCGTCTGAAGATGACAGAGCTATTGTTGATTGTTTTTTTGAGCTCAAAGAGATGACACCTGAACCAAGATTGAATATATAATTTGTTGTACTCTTTCGATCATACAAGCACTCGGCCCAATCGCTATCAGTAAAGCCAATTAATTTAAATTTAGCAACTTAATTGAACCATAAACCGAAATCAATTGTTCCAACAATATAACGCAATGTTCTTTTTTGCTGTTCTAAGATGTTGCTTTGACGAAGAATGCATAAATCTTGAAATTACCTCCATCGAATAAGCAATATCTGGTCTGGTGTGAGTTAAATATATCAAACCTCCCACTAAACTCTCCTAAAATATGTTCTATCAGTTGGTTCAATTTCGTCGTTAAGTTGTAATTTTCCATTCAAATTCATTGGTGTAGCTGCAACTTTATAATTGAGCATGTTAAACCTCTTAAGAAGATCAGTAGCATATTTCTTTTGATGGAAAAAAACCTCATTATCAACTTGATTCACTTCCAAACTAAGACAATAGCTTAAATTACCTAAATTTGACATCTCAAATTTGTTCTTCTTACAAACTTTGAATTCTTTGATAAAACAGGAAGAACTCACGTGGATGATATCATCTACACATAAGCAAACAAAGAGAAAATTGTTACCAGCTTTCTTCAAATAAAGCGTGGATTCATTTTTGCTTCTCTTAAACTCATTTTCTTGAAAATAAGAATCAATCTTGCTGTGTACTATACACGTGGGGCTTGCTTTAAGCTATAAAGAGTCTTTTTCAACTTGTACACCTTTCTCTCTTCACCATGAACAACAAAGCCTTCAAGTTGAGTTACATAAACTTCTTTCAACTCACCATTTAAAAAGACAGACTTAACATCAAGTTGATAATCAATCTTAATTGAGCAGCTAAGGCTAGAAGAGTTCTTATTGTTTCAAAGCGAACTACGGGAGAGAAAGTATCTTCATAATTGATACTATGTTGCTGTGAGTATCCCTTGACCACGAGTCTTGCCTTGTATTTTTGAATTTTGCCATAAAAATCATACTTAGTTCTGAATACCTATTTCACTCCAATGACAGTTTTTCCTTCCGGCAACTCCATCAATTCCCAGGTTGCATTTTTGTTAATTGCCTCCAATTCTTCCTTCATTGCTATCCACCATTCCTCTTTGCTTACAGGTTCTCCAAAGTTTGTAGGATCAGCTATAGATAAAGCTTGTGTAGCCTCATAAATATCTGCTAATGATCTGAATTTTCTCGATGGAGTTTCATCATTGGATTTGTTATTTCCACTTGAGTTGGTGGGATATAGAGTTTGTTGAGACTGATCGTAAAAAATCATTTGATGAGTTATTGCTGTTAGAGTTAGAGGATATGGACGTTGTTGAGGTTAAGCTGACAAGTTCAGGTGTGTTCTATAGAACTTCATTTTTAGCTGTATCAACCTTAACACCATCTGATTCTTCATTCCATATCCATTTTGAATTTTCACCAAAAACAACATTCCTACTAATAATCACTTTGCCTTTTTAGATTATATAGCCTATATGCTTTAGATTGATCACAATAACCAACAAAAATACATTTTGCGGATTTATCATCAAGCTTATTACGATTGTGTGAATCAATTAAAACATATGCGATACAATCTAAGGTATGTAAGTGGCTTACTGAAAGCATTCTTTCTTTCCAAGCTTGATAAGAGATATAGTTCAAGACAACTTTTTTTGGAGATAAATTTAGAAGATAAATTGATGTGGTTACTGCTTCTGCCAAAAATATATTTGAAAGACGTTTGGTTGTCAACATGCTTCTTGCCATCTCTACTATCATGCGGTTCTTGCGTTCTGCCACACCGTTTTGTTGTAGTTTATAAGGCGCCGTCAATTCCCTGTGAATGCCATTTTCTTCACAGAATAAAGAAAATTCTTTAGATAAAAACTCACCACATCTAATCAGTTTGAAACACCTTAATCGGTGCGCCACTTTGCTTCTCAACATAGGCCTTAAACTTCTTGAAATTTGAGAATGTTTTTGACTTGAGTTCTTTAAAATATACCCAACTCATGCGACTGTAATCATCAGTAAAGAGTAAGAAATATTTGCTCCTGCTAAATGATATAGTTTTCATTGGACCACATAGGTCATCATGCACTAACTCAAGAGTTTTAGATACTCTCCAAGACCTGCCTATAGAAAAAGGACGCTTGCTCTACTTTTCAGAGGCACAACCTTCACATAACTCAAGTGAATCAATTTGAGGCAGCCCACTCACCATTTCTTTTTCATTTAACAATTTCAAACTGTTGACATTTAAATGTCCATACCTTAACTGCCATAGTGTGGATTCATCTTTTTCTTTGACAGCAAGAGCATAACTCTCTACACTAGAGATTTCAAGAGGAAATAATTTGTTTTTAGTCATAGAAACGTTAGCTACATGCCCAGAAGTTTTTTCTTTAATCACACAAGAATTATCATCAAACAAAAGAGAAAAATCACTTTCCATTAACTGCCCAACACTCAACAGATTATGTGACAATGATGGAATGAAATAAACATCATAGAGAAACTTGACATTACCGCGATCATTCTTCATTGCCACAGTACCCTAACCTTCAACTTGCATCTACTTATTGTCACCGATTCTTACCTTCAACTTGTAAAAATCATCAAGTTCTTTGAATAGAGACCTTTCATTGGTCATGTGATTAGAACATATGCTGTCCAAACACCAAATATCGCTAATAATCTTTGCATCATCATAATAGGCCATAAGCAACTTAGCCTCCTCTTCTTGAACAACACAATTTGCTTGTATGTCTTTTTCTCTTTTCCAATAATTAGCTTGTACATGTCCATATTGTAGGAAATAATAGCATTGGATATTGCTTTTGTTGTTTTCACGTCCTCTGCCTCTTCCACGATAGCTCCTCTGCTGCGTCCTCTGTCGGACATCTCTCCCTTCACATGAAAGGCCTTTCTTCATCTGGTTCATATTTCTTCAGTTGTACTTCATGAGATTGTAAAGATCCCATTAGCTCATCAAATGAGTAAGTTGTCAAATCTTTAGACTCCTCTATAGCAGCTATTGTATAATCAAACTTTGAATTCAAACTCCTCAGTACCTTTGCAACAACGGTTTGGTCTTTGATTTCCTCTCCATAGAACCTCATTTGATTGACAACAACATCCACCCTTGTAAAGTAGTCCTGTACTGATTCTCCATTTTTCATTTGTAAGGTTTCAAAATCACGACGAAGAGATTAGAGTTTTATCGTGATTACTTTTAAGGAGCCCTAGAAGGATGTCTGCAATGTTGTCTAGGCTTCTTGGGCAGTGTTTGCTGCTGAAATCTTAGTAAAGATAAACTCATAAATAGTTTGCTGAATAAGAAACAAGGCTTTTGCATCCCTCTTCTTGCTCTCCTTTACCTTCGCTTCCTCATCCTCCTCAGAATAGCCATTTTCAACTAAATCCCTTAAGTCTTGAGATTTAAATAAAGTTTTCATTTTGGTACTCCAGAAGTCATAGCACTAACCTTTGAAAACTAGAATTGCTGGTTGAGAAACGTTCACAACATTGTTGTTTGCCATAAGCATGCCCAATTACAATCGAACCTGACTCGGATACCAATTTAATAGGAATTGAGAGTAAGAGAATAAAAACTGAGACATTCTATTTGCTCCCTTATTTTTTTATTGTCTCACAAAAGGAAATAAAGTGTTGTATATAGGCTTACAAAAAAACTAACTTCTTAAGAAATCTCAACTAACAAGGAGATTATTATGGCACTACGTCTCAGAACATTTAGAAACAAATAAAACTATTAAATGACTTGGTCAAGTTTGAATTACTTCTCAACAAGTTTGACGAGCTATTACAAGAAATTCATCAGAGGGCACGACATTTTAGCCAAACCCCTTACCGACCTGGTCAAGAAAAACCCTTTCTAATGGTTGCTAGAAGCATTGAAGCCTTCCAACACCTTAACATGCGATGACCTGTGTATCTGTTATGGCTTTGCTAGATTTTGCTAAGCTCTTCATTATCGAAACCAACGCTTATTATGGAGGGATGAGTGCGGTTCTTATGTGGAATTATCAACTTATTGCCTTGATGAGCAAATCATTCAACTCCTATAACCTGAGCTTGTCCATTTATGATAAATAGCTTCTCTCTTTAGTCACAACTGTGCAACAATGGCAATATTACCTAGAATGGAGCTATGGTTTTCTTAAAGCTCCAACTTTGTCACCAACTCTCAGTGGCTGATTGACTTTCCCATAACCTCTCCCCCAAATATATGATAGGTAGCATGTCAACTTGAGCTTCCGTACTTAGCTTGTATTCACTCGCTCTTTCACGTCTCTCTTCTTAAAAAATGTTTGGGGTGTAATTTTCTTACTTCCTCGTTTCCTTCTTTCACCCGACAACCATGACAAACCATTGCCTCATGCTTCTCTCTCTCTGCAAATTCTTTACATCAGACAACTCTCTCTTGGTACTTCCCTTTGGAGAGGGATACTAGGACCAATTATTCACGCTCTATTATCGAATTGGAGCAACATAACTGCCATTGCAACTCAAGTTTAGAAATTTCTAAAGGTCTCCATGTTGAGTTGTGAAGTCTACTCTATTGTTGGGGGTAATTTGGTTATATTTACCTTGTTATTCTGTAATCCTAATTCGTCTATTACATAAAAATGTTGTTGGTAAGATTTCTGATAGTGGAGATTCTGTATTGAAAGAATCTACCATGGTCAACTTGACAGATTTTTCAATTGATAATACTCCGACGGTCAAAGAAGATCAGGGTGTTGTTGAAGAAGAAGTTGATGAGAATGTGGCTCCAGAGGTAAATCCACAAATGCCGATCACATAACTGAAAAGATCATCCAGAATAAACAAACCAGTCCATAGATGGTGTCCATCTCTTAATTATATCATGCTGACTGACAGAGGCAAACTGAGATCTTATGAGGAAGCATCACAGTCTGATGATCCGATTAAATGTGAGGCAGTCATGAAAGATAAGATGGACTCGTTGAAGTCAAATCAAACTTGGCAATTGGTTGAGTTGTCAAAGGGTAAGGAAGCACTGCACAACAAGTGGGTTTATCAAATTAAAGAAGAACATGATAGAAACAAGAGGTACAAAGCAAGGTTGGTTGTCAAAGGTTTCCAACAGAAAGAAGATATTGACTACACCGAGATCTTCTCACCATTGGTGAAGTTGACGATGATCAGAACTGTCTTGGGTTTGATTGTGAAAGAAGACCTTCATCTTTAGCAGATGGACGTGAAAACTAATTTTCTTCACTGCGATTTAGATGAAGAGATACATGTGATAACCATAAGGTTTCAAGGTAAAATATAAAGATGAGCTTGTGTGTAAGCTTCAGAAGACTTTGTATGGTTTGAAGCAGGCTCCAAGACAATGGTACATGAGATTCGATAGCTTCATGAAGAGCAACAACTTTGTGAGATATGAAGCCGATCATTGCTTTTACATTAAAAAGTTTGATAATTCCTACATTTTTTGCTCCTTTCGTTGATGATATGTTGATTGCAGTAGCAAGCTTGCATAAGATTAATAGGCTGAAGAGAAAGTTATCTAAGGAGTTTGCAACGAAGGATTTGGGTGCTGCAAAAGAAATCCTTATGATGAGGATCTTCAGGGATAATGAGGTTTTGAAACTCTCACAAGAAGAGTACATCAAGAAGGTTCTTAGCAGGTTCAAGATGCACGATATTAAGCCAGTCACTACACTATTGGCTAGTCATTTCAGACTATCCACAGATCAGTCGCCCTCGACCGATGAAGAGAAAGACTACATGGTTATGGTTCCATATGCCTCTGTTGTTGGTAGTCTTATGTACGCGATGGTTTACACGTGACCATTACACATGTAGTAGGAGATTTCAGTAGGTTTATGAGTAATCCAAGAAGGAAACATTGAGAACCCGTAAAGTAGATCTTGTGATACTTGAAGGGAAGTTCAGAGTTCGTTCTATGTTCTTAAAAGTCAGACTTTGGTCTAGATGGATACATTGATGCTAAAAACAGTGGTGATATTGACAGTAGTAAGAGCATGACTGAGTATATTTACACTTTGGGTGGCACTGCAATCAGTTGGGTCTTGAGGTTTCAAGATGTAGTAGCTCTTTCTAGTTGTGAAGCTGAGTATATTGAAGTGACAGAAGCCACGAAGGAGTGTGAAGCGTCGATTGCTAAGATGAAATGTCCATCGCTTCCAAACCCGAGATGTGTGAAGTGTGGACTGCTGCCAAACCCAAGAGTTCAAACATGTCGACGGGTTACCCTTACGTGTAGCACCTTAATGAAGTTCGCGACTGTTTATAGTTTTTTGGTTTGCGTTTCTAGTTTCGATATATGACTCATCATTGTGTCCTTCTTTACTGTTGAGTGAAATAATCATAATGTTGGATTTGTTTTAAGCTTAAACGACTTTGAAAATTTTGAGCCAGTTGCTGAGGTTGCATCTTCAATTGGAAGGATTGATTGACGTAAAGGTAGGAGTTCTATATTATTTGCAGTGCATCTGCATCATAGTTTTATAAAACTTATTTTGGTGAATTGACAAGACCTGGTCTCCATCACGTCAAGTTTTTACGTATATGTACGTGAGATTTTACACGTTTTCCATTGATATTTGGTATTTATATTGAGTGATATATCATGATGATATCCCGATATACCTTCTATTGCATGAAGGTTGTCATGTTTGCACATTATGAAATGGGTAATAAGGCGGTGACGACACGCTCCTTGAGTTTTAAATCCTTAAACTTGATCAATATATTGTTGATTATTATTTATACGGGTTGCTTCGTAGATAACCATTTTTCATCGACAACTCGAGTAATGGGGGTAAATCTTCGACCGCACATTAATTGTTTCTTCTTATTGACTCACGAGGTATTGTTGGACTTCGATCGCTATTTTTTTATGAGTGTGCATGAGAAGAGTTTTTGAGTGACGCTTTTTTTTCAGTGAAATGATTTTTATATGATAAGTTCGATGATGACAGATTTTCATATAGTCGTCTATGTATACGACAATATTTAACTTAATGTTTCATTGATAGCTTGTGGAGCATGTTTCTTTAAAATGATGAAAATGAATTTTCATGTAACGATGTTTCGAAAACTATATTGTACTTTCCATGTTTTGAAAGGAAGGATAAATTAAGTTTTAGATGCATTTAGTATAACATTTCTATTGAGTTAGTCAATCACCTTAACGACCTCTCTCTTTACAAGCAAGGACAAGAATAGCTGGAGCTCAATGGCTATTATGTTTATTTATTTTCTTGTTGAGTACTTTTATCAATTTCTAGGTGAAGACTTGCTTCTATTTGAACTTGTATTAGTTAAATGGATTTGGATTTGGACTTGGATATATAAACCTTATTCAACTTCTATTTCATTTATCGCGCTATTAAATCTGTAATAATTATTTGATAATACGTTGAAATCTTTCGCTGTGAACTAATAAAGATCAAAGAGCTTACATGTCATTGCATAGTCAGAACCCCTTCCATGCATCACTATATCAATTTTATACTTGACATAAACAATAATGAGATATTAACAAAGAGTAATCTTGTTATTTAATAATTCAATAATGTATACAAATGGACATGATGTAACATTATTTATAAATGAACAGAAACATCAAATAAACGAGCTTACCTTAACATCTGATATTAACAAAAGTTTTCGATAATATCCCTCCTTTCAACATGATCAAAAAAATGTTTGGGGAGTAATCTCTTTCATTAACGAATTCAAGACTATAAACTTAGTGTTGATAAGTTCAATTTATTAGAGATCAATCAGAGGTTTCAAATTCATTTCATTTTAAACTTAACTGTCCATCAAAGATCAAACGAATGTCTCGTAATGGAATTTCACTCATTCATGAATGAGAATGCTTATGAATTATGATCCTTTTACCAAATTTAGTAATCCACATCCGTGAATAAAGTTTTAACAAATTAATTTACACTCATTAATTGTAGGTTAAAAATTTTACACTTAATCAATATACGTCTTATTAATTGTTTAGTTTTTTAAACTTGACGTCTCACGTATTTTCTTCTTTTATTATGTCTTTCCAATTTCATTTATCATGTTATGTATTCTCTTTATTAAATTTCTTTTTTGTGTTGACCCTTATTAATGTTTGTACATAATATTTTTATAATTTGATTGGGTAAAATGCATTAGTTCTTGAATTTAAGGGCGAAGAACAAGGGAGCTTTTCAATTAGCGACTAAATCGTGTTGTTAAAAGGTTTATTAAAAAAATCACGTTTTGTCACGTGATCTTCTATGCTACACAATTTTTACAGAGAAAAAAATTTTCATTTTGGAAGTTTAATTTTTCAATTTGTTTCTTTCTTAAAATTGTTAAAATGACCGATCAGTTTGATCCAAAATTGTTTCTCTATGAAAAATATTTTAGTGAAAAAGATCACTCGGCAAAGGATTAATTTATTTAATGTACGATGACAACTTACTTGTTAATACTCGTAAGTTTAGTGAGTTATCTGCCTCTAAAAGTTTGAGAAGATAGTTATTTTTCAAAACTAGCAAGTGTAGCCTGATAACACAATCCAAAAATATTTTATAAAAATTAAATTAAAATGACTGAAATGATTAAATTGAAACTTGGGCAACAAAAAAACATTCGGCTGCGTCCGCTCTTCTCAGTGAATTCCATTTCGGGGTTGAAGCTCAGAGGCCATCTGCGAAGCAAACCGAAGATCCTCCGTCGAGGATTGAAGGCGTCGGAATCTTCCTCCGGAGATACTTTACAACTGTAGTAACGGTCTGCAAAATCCGACTCCGCATTTCATTACTCCTCCGCGCGCGCTTAATGTGCTCTGCTTGTGTTCCCGCCATCAAGGGCTTGAAAGGAAGGATTGAATTTCGCTTCTGTTCCTTCCGAAAACCTACCCTTGAGACATAATGTCCGCCAGAAAACAGGGTGAATCTCAGTCGGACGATGGCGGCTCTGCCTCAAAGCCACCGAGAATCAAAATCTCCAAGTCTACTGAAGGAGGCGACAGTAAGGTACTTTACGTTGCTCATTAATGCGATTTTTTTTAAAAATTGGAATCTATCTCTACTTTAATGTTTTCGTCTACTTAATCTTGCTAGAGTGCAAACAGGAGGCTTAAAGACATGGAGCTTTGCGTTCCAATAGTGTATGGTACCATAGCGTTTTATCTTGGTCGAAAGGCGAGTGAGTAAGTGTTATCCGTGATAGATTTTTTCAGTTTGCTTTTCATTTCCATGAATAATGTTTATTGGTTTTCTCTTTTAAAGGTCTCAATCACATAAGTGGACTGTCTACGTTCGCAGTGCAACAAATGAAAATCTGGGGGTGGTGGTTAAACGAGTCGTATTTCAATTGCATCCTAGTTTTAATAATCCTACAAGAGTGATTGAATCACCTCCTTTTGAGTTGTCGGAATGTGGTTGGGGTGAATTCGAGATTGCTATCACCCTTTATTTTCACAGTGATATATGTGATAAGCAGTTAGATTTGTGAGTTTTTTTTGTTTTTCATTTCTTGGTTTTTTGTCTCAGTTTTTGTTGCACGCGCAATGACAAATTAACAGGTTCTCTAACTCTTTAGGTATCACCATTTGAAGTTATATCCTGAAGATGAATCTGGTCCACAGTCTACAAAGAAGCCTGTTGTCATAGAATCTTACAATGAGATTGTTTTTCCTGATCCTTTAGAAAGCTTTGTTGCTCGTGTACAGAATCACCCAGCTGTAGTTGTTCCTCGGCTTCCTGCTGGTTTTAATTTGCCTAATCCTGGTAAAGTTGTAGGTTTGTTGTTTTTGAATCCCTTTTCACTACATCTTCTGAAAGGTATTTTTGTATGGATTTTTTCAGTTCCCTATGACAATTTGAGCGAGAAAGAGAGAGGCGATACCAAGGATCATTCTCTTACCCAATGGTTCATGAATTTCTCAGAGGCAGATGAGCTCTTGAAGCTTGCAGCTGCTCGTCAGCAGGTAGGACAGTTTATTCTCTTTTCATTTCTCTTAGTTTTGTTTTGTAATGTATTTTTCTATTAGTGATTGAGTTTCTGAATTCTATGAAGAAGCGAGCCATTTATGCTGTATAACACTGAGAAAGTAAGGCATTATAATGTCTAATATCTTTTGCAATGGTTCATGCTCTATATTAAGAAAATATGCACTCTTCTTTATTAGTCATATTTTACTTTCTGCTGTCTGAGGCTCAAATTTGGGAAGGGTATTTAATGAAAGGTCATTAGTTGTTGTTTCATGTACACATATTAATGAAATACAATTTGTACATGTTGGTTGTTATTTTACTTGTTTACATTCTATTTTCTTGCTCACCATCTGTTTAATAAGTCATAATTAATGAGCTTGAAGATGTATGTCATATCTTGTTGAGTTATGCTACTGACTAAAATATGTGTAAATAATTTAGAGTTATTAGGTTATTCATATTTATAGGGATTAGAATTGTATTTATATACGTATATTTATTTTATTTTCTAGTTTAGGTTATTCTTTCCTTTCTTTACTAAATTTTATTCATGTATATATACTCATAGTTAATGAGTAAGGTAATTAATCTCTAATATAGTGTTAAAGCTAGGGTTTAGACTGGTTCTTCTTCACAGAAACCAGCTTTAGTTGCAAACCCTAGCTGGCGTCCGATGAGCCATCTCCGGTCAGCGACATCGTGCGGCTCTGTCATCTTTGGCCGGCTCTGTCCTCCTCCTCGGTCTGCTATCGCTTTTGATGAGCCATCTCTAGTCGCACAGAAGTCCTCCTTGGTCAGCGACATCGTCTGCAACATCGCGCGGTTCGGTCATCTCTGGTTGGCTTTGTCCTCTCCTCGGTCTGCTATCTCACAGCCGTGCAGAAGTCGTTGAACGACTGTCTTTCTTTAGTTGGTTTCTCAACAACTTACTATTTGCAAATCGGAGGTCGACAATAAAAGTCTCGCGTCTCGTTTGGAAAGAAAGTGACGTGAACCAGCATCACCCTTGCCAATTTCTCTGTGAGTGTCTCGTCTCAATTCGTTCTCTATGGCAGAACAGCATTTGAGCATCAATTCTACCTGTGATTCTAATTACAATTTCACTATTACCTCTTATAAGTTAAATGGAGGTAACTTTCTTCAACGGTCTCAATCTATCAAACACTTCGTTCAAGGAAAAGACAAAGTTGGCTATTACTCCGGGTTTGCAGTGAAGCTTGAAGATGAAGGTAAGAGATACAACAGGTGGGAGATTAAGAACTCAATGGTCATGTTCTGGCTGGTGAATTCAATGGAGCCAGATATTGTTCGGACCTATCTTTTTCTTCCAACCGCGAATGATATCTGGGTGGCTGTAAAAGAGACTTACTTTGACTTTGGGAATGGAGGACAAGTCTTTGAGATCAAGACTCAATTGAGAAAGGTCAAACAAGGAGAGAAGAGTGAAACATAATACCACACTGTTCTCAAAACTCTATGGAAAAAGTTTAATTTATTCTGTGATTACAAGTGGCACTGTGCAAAGGACAGTGCCTTATTTCATAAAAAAGTCGAGAAAAAGAGGGTATTTGATTTTCTAGTAGGTCTAAATAAGGACTTGGATGAGGTGCGAGAACGAATACTGAGTTGAGATCCTCTTCCAAGCACTCGTGAGGTGTTTGCTGAAGTTTGAAGAGAAGAAAGTCGTCGACTGATGATGCTCGATCATGCGTCAACCCCTCCTACAGTAGCTCAGCATTGATGATCACTAAGCCAAATAAGTCCACTCAGATGTATCCTAAGCACTCAGATCGACCAGTTTGCGAATTTTGTTATAAACTTGGACACTTTAAAGCTAAATGTTAGAAGCTACATGGTAAGTCTGTTGACTTCACTCAAACTAACAAATTCTCTTGCGACAACAAATGAGGCTTCCAAGCTTTATATAAAGCACTTGTAGTATCTCAATCATTTGTTGACAATTATTTTCTTCAACAAAGAAAACCTAGAACAATTGTATCAGATTATGGAGTTCGCATCACTGCAGTGTTTTGTGCCACATTAGATAAATCTGACCCCTAGATCATTGATTCAAGGGCCATTGATCATATGACAGGTTCTTTTTATAAGTTTTCAACCTATTTCCCTTGTTTTTGAAATAAAAAAGTTAAAATTGCAGATGGTTCAATGTCTGCAATTGCAGGAAAATGTTCTATCATTGTCTCTCATTCCCTTATCTTAAATCTTCATGTGCCTAACTTATTTTGTAACCTATTGTCTGTTAGCAAAATAACTAATGATTCTAACTGTGTAATCAAATTTGTGTCTATTGGTTGTGTTTTTCAGGACTAATGCTCAGGAAAAATGATTGACAATGCTAAAGAAAGCGATAGTCTTTATTATTTTGTCTCAGACAGTCTCTCGAGTAAACAAGTTCAGAAACCATGTTGCTCTAGTTTTTTTATCTTTAGATAATGAAATTATGTTATAACATTATACACTTGGTCATCCTAGTTTTGGTTATTTGAAATACTTATTTCTTGCTTTATTCAAAGATAAAAATGTTAGTTCCTTTCAATGTGAGATTTGTCGATTTGCTAAACATAAACGATCTGTTTATCCTATTTAGCATACATGTCATCTAAATCTTTTTCACTTATTAATAGGGACATTTAGGGACCGTCTAGGGTTAGAAATCTGTTTGGCTCTAGATGATTTATTTCTTTTATTGATGATCATATAAGAAAAACATAGATTTATCTCTTTAAAGAAAAATCTCAAGTTGCTGAAACTTTAAAAAATTTTAACACTATGATTAAAACTCAATTTTAGTATCAAATTCAAGTTTTGAAAACTAATAATGAAAGAGAATATTTTAATAATATTCTTAGTAAGTTTCTTGTAAAACAAGACCATTCATCATAATTCGTGTATTGATGCACCTCAACATAACGTAATTGCCTTGAGCTTTTTTGTTTTTTTATGAATATACCTAAAAGATTTTGAGGAGAAGCTATACTTAATGCTGCATACCTAATTAATAGGATGCCAAACAAAATACTGTGCTATCAATCCCCCTTAAAAACTTTACAATCATTTTGTCCTCACGACAAATCTTTTACTCACTTAGTACCTAAAATTTTTTGTTACTAGTTTTGTTCACATTCATGATCATAACCAAAATAAATTAGATCGTAGGGCAACTAAATGTGTTTTCTTAGGTTTCTCTCCTACTAAAAAAAGAATATAAATGTTTTTATATGAATTCGGGAAAAATGTTTGTTAGCATGGATGTCACATTTTTTGAAAATAAACTTTTTTTTAAAAAAAACTTCTCTTTAAGGGGAGAATAGGGAAACGAGTGAAAATAAGTTTTTGAAAACCATTATTATGCCTACATTTGTTCTTAATTTTGACCAAAACATGACAATAAATGTGGATTCTGCTGTGAGTAATGTGGCTTACACTTTTGAAGTTCGTGTTTACTCGAGAAGAAAAGAGAAGTAACGTATTGATCTATTGCCCACTCCAACAGTGTCATCATCTGAACCAAGTGTTGATCCAGGTAATCTCAACTCTATTCCATTTCTTCTTGATCCAACTCTAGAGTCTGACCACAATAAATATGTTATAACTCCGGAGCCAATCGAAAGTGATTTTAGTGTACCCATAACTCTTAGGAAAGGAGTATGTGAGTATACCAAACATTCTATTGTTCGTCATATGACATATCATAAACTCTCACATAGTTTTGGAATCTGACCACTAGTATTATTGATGATAAAATTTCAAAAACGATACAAGAAGTACCAAGTATTTCAAAGTGGAGGAAGGTCATTCTAAAAAAAATGAAAGCTTTGAAGAAGAATGAAACTTGGGAGATAACAGAGCTTTCAAAAGGAAAACACCTTGTTGGCAACAAGTGGATTTTCACAATCAAGTATAATTCGGATGACTCGGTAGAAAGATACAAAGTTAGACTTATAGCTTGAGAGTTTACTCAAATCTATAGCCTAGATTATATAGAAACATTTATCCCAGTTGTCAAACTCAATACCATCAAGGTCTGACTTTCACTAGCTGCTAATCTGGATTGGTCTTTTTTTTAAGTTTGATGTTAAAAATGCATTTTTTAATGATGATTTAGAAGAAGAGGTGTTCATACCAATGTCTCCAGGATTTTGATAACGTGAGTGTTGCGGGAAAGTCTGTCGACTAAGAAAGTCCTTATATGGCCTCATGCAATCCCTTCCTGCTTGGTTTGCGAGGTTTACGGTTATCAAAGAGCACGGCTATTCACAAGCTCAATCAGATCATACACTATTTTTTAAACACACTGCAAGAGGTAAAATTACTATTCTGATTGTGTTTGTGAATGATATAGTTGTGATGGGAAATGATGAAATGGAGCTAGCATCATTGAAGAAGCTTCTTGCTTGTCAGTTTGAACTTAAGAAATTGGAAAATTTCAAGTTCTTCCTAAGTATGGAAGTAGGTAGGTTAAAGATTGGGATTCTTATATTCCAAAGAAAGTATGTGTTCAATCTCCTCAAAGAGACAAGTCTCCTCATATGCAACCCTGCCTCAACATCTATTGATTCTAATCAGAAGCCCGGTCAAAATAAGAATGAGATACCTGTGGATAAATTTAGATATCAAAAATTGGTTGGAAAACTGATTAACTTAGCTCATATGAGGCCTGACATTATATTTGTTGTTAGCTTAATAAGTCAGTTCATGCATTGTCATGCTAAAAATCACCTGAAGGCTGTTTATAAAATTTTCCACTACCTCAAAGAAAGCCTTGGCAAGTGCATTATGTTCATGAAAAATAAAAATAAACAGATTGAAGTGTTTACAGATGCAGATTGAGCAGGGTCTAAAATTGGCAGAAGATCTACATCTGTCTATTGCATGTTTGTATGGAGTAACCTTGTGACATGGAGGAGCAGAAACAAAATGTTGTGGCAAGGAGCAGTACTAAAAGTGAGTTCAGAGCAAATGATTCAAGAAGTTTATGAAGTTATTTGGTTTAAAAAATGAAGTTGTTTTGTGACAATAAATCAACTATCAACATTGCTCATAATCTAATGCAACTTGACAGAACAAAATATATAGAGATTGACATTTCGTCAAAAAAAGACTAGAAAGAAGGGAGATTTGTATGTCACATGTTCTTACATCTGAACAACTAGCAGATATCCTAACAAAAGACCTCTGCAAGCAAGTGAAAATATTCTAGTCAAACTTGGCATGATTGATATATTTGCTCCAGCACTGGAGGAGTGTTGAGTTATGCTACTGACTAAGGTATGCATAGATAATTTAGAGTTATCAAGTTGTTCATATTTATAAGGATTATAATTATATTTATATGTGCATTTATTTTATTTCTTAGTTTAGGTTATTATTTTTTTTTCTTACTATATTCTATATATATATATATATATATATATATTCTTAGTTAATGAGTAAGTATGGTAATTAAGCTCTAATATATCTTTTTTTTTATTGCTATTTATACTAGGTGCAAGCTCATATCGTCAAGTTGAGAAGGCAACTGAGTGTGATGGATGGACTGCCGCAGTTTTCAAAACCAAACACCGGCTATGAATGACTTGATTATGTTATGTAGAATATTCTGCAAGATGATTTTACTGTGAATTGTGGAATGACAATAACATCTGATTTCGTCATTTTGATGTTACTCTGCGGCTTACATTTTCGCAGTTTTTTCTTATTTGAGAGCTTGATATGAATTTTCTAAGTTAATTGCGTTATATAGCACAGCCTTGGATGTAGTTGAATGAGTTGTTCCTGATGACAATAAACGATGTCTGTCATACTTTTTTAGCTAATTGAAGCAGTTAACGCACAATTTCAATTTAAGAATGAGGAAGGTTCTATTTCTTGTGAAGCAAGACCAAATCAAAACACACAGCAAGTGGTAGTAGCATAGCTCTCAAACTTGTGACCTGGCTTATCATGAGTATATATGTAAATTTTTTTATAAAAAAATTTACTCTTTATTCATGTTCCGAATCATATATTTTGCAAGCTTTTTGGAGTCTGTGGAACAGGAAAGCACCCCTTTTCTGGGTAACTTTTCTTTTTAAGGTTACTTTTTATGTTTCATGTTTTTTTGTTGTACAAAATCTACTTTTGAATTGATCATTGTGTCTTAACGTATTCCTCCTTTTTTATGCCCAAGAAGTTGGATATAGTACATTTGATGTCTTTGATGACAATGAATGAAATCAGGATGGTGGTTTAGGCCACTTATTTAATCAGATTGGAAATGATTAGTTATTTTGTTATGTCACACGCGGTTTATTTAATGTCGACAATCTATGGAGTTTCTTTTCAGACATGGGTGTTATGTGTAAAGGATCTTGAATTCTTGATGTCGCTTACGATAGAATCAGGTAAATGGAACTGTTTCCCTAGTTCAAAAGTTCCAGGTCCCAAAGCTTATTATCAAGAATGCAATCTTTCCTTGCTTTTGTTTTTCTGTATTTGATCTATATTTCTTCCTTGCTCGATACCGTACACGATTGAATTTTTCATGTCATCTTTAATCTTTTATTTGGAAAGCCTATCCTGGATACATTTTTTACTTGTAGTACTGAAGATATTGATTGAAATATTTGCTAAGTATATTTGTTGAAAGGATGCTATTTAGAAGTCATTTGCTTGAGTTAATTCAATATGATTAGGTTCTTAGCTTGTTATAAGCTCTTATATGATTCATTATGTGAAGTTGTTTCCTGTTTCAAATTGGTTATTTGTTTCCTAAAAGAAAACCTATCATGAACCCAGATATCTCTGTATTAAGTTTCTTTTATCCTAATATTTATTTGTTTCTTTGTGTTTCATAGTTTAGATTGTCAAGGTAAATCTGTTTAGAATTAAACCTCAATCATTTCATGCTCTCCATTTGATTCTGATGTGACAATTTGTGGTGATTCTGGGAGATGGATTGATTTCCCCGGTAAAGTTGCAATTCAGGAAAACTTTCAAGCACTATATATGAATGGGTTATATCTTTACTTCTTTAGGAACTCTACTTGACAATATTTATGTGGATAAAGAGTCTGCAGAAATTGACAGCACATTAAGTGAATGAAACACAGTTTCATACTCTTGTAGTACAATGTCAGGATCTTGGATAACCTAACGAACAAAAGAATGAATTCATCCACTTCATTGATTACCCAAGGGTTTGTTTCGACACTGTGGAGTGCAGCAACTCTTTTTTAACTCTGGCCAGCTTATTTATCCTCGTCAATCTGCAATGGTGTTCATTTCAAGAGGCATAGGTTTTATTATACTTCTCCTTTAGTTTGTAATTATGGGTGGTCTTTGAATGTGAAGACACGTTAGGAAGTAGTTGGTGTTGGAATAGTCCTCACTCAATATGTATATCTTCTTGCATTGACAGTTTTAATCCACAGGGTATTTGCAAAGCTTACAGCTCCAGGTGCGAAGATCTGCTTTTCCTGTTCCCATTCTGTAGTTAACAGAAAGTAGCAAATGCCTTGTTCATCCTGCTTTGGATCCTCGAATAGGTATGACTCACAAACTGGCTGCAATTTCGTTTTAGGCGTTTGTCTTATCTGAAATCAGAAATTATCCTTTGGAATAAGCTACTGTTCTGTCCTAAATGTGAATACATTACCCATTTTAAGTGTGCTTAAAAAAACCACATTTATTGGTGGGTTTATATATTTTGTAGTGTACAATTTCAAAACCACATACATTTGGCTGCTTTTCAAGAAAAGCTGTGCGGGGTAGACTGGTACAGAGTGGCACAAACACCTTATTTGAAAGAGGGTCTTCATTAACATGCTGGAATACATAAGCATTGTGTATCCTCCAACCCAAGGATGTATCATTCTAGAGAGAGAATGTTGGTGCACTTGTCCAAACCTTTGAATGTACCATTTTAGAGAGAGAGAGACCACATGTTGTCCTAGAGGAATGCAACAAGGAAGAGAAAACCCCACTTGGGTAGGCGTTAAGATGACCATTCCACTGGGCTGCCTTCAGAGGGCTTACCATCTCTTCTACTGTCCCCACCTCTCACATGATATTGTTTCAGACCCTTCTTCTCTTTCTCTCTCTTCATCCTTAAATACTACTTAGCCTTTGTCCTCTCTCCCCACCACCTTTTCTCCTATGGCTATCAGAAAACCAAATAGACTATCCCAATCGGCATCACTGAAGGAGATGCTCAAAAGATGCTCGAGCTTCAGAAAGAAACCCGGCCATGGCGAAGAAAGCCTTCCGGATGATGTGCCAAGAGGCCATTTTGCCGTGTATGTGGGTGAAAACAGAAGCAGATACATAATTCCCATTTCGTATTTAGCTCATCCGGTGTTCCAGAGTTTACTTCAAAGAGCGGAGGAGGAGTTTGGCTTCAACCATGACACGGGTCTCACTCTTCCTTGCAACGATAAAGCTTTTCTCTCTCTAATATCCATAATACGATCAAGGACGGAATTTTATTAGCAATCGACTTCTTTTCTTGTTTTAGTGAAGAGAATTATTGGTAGTGCTCATGAAGCTGCCCCATTCTTGTTGATAAATGTATTATCTCCATCAATGGAGGTTCTAACCAAACATATTCAACAGTCTTATTTCCCACTTTCTTTTCTACTGTCTCGTCGTCTTCTGGTTAGTGAGTTCATGTAAAGCTGCTTGGATTGGATCAATGTAGTTTTGGAGCTGCCTGTAACGGGTTAGGTGGAAGTGGTTTTAGCCTCGGAAAGTCAAAAGAGCCGCCATGAAAGTCAATCCCCCAACTTGACTTGCTTGACATTCACTAGAGAAATTCTCTTCCAATACATAAATCTTTTAAGAGTCTTTGGCTACACTTATGTCGGACATGCGACTTTATCTTATTACATAGATAGGGAGAAAAGACTTTATCCAATGAATTACACTCTTTGTACACATCTAGGGAGTTCTGTTCGGGTTTAGATTCAAACCAAGTGGGAGGAAGTAGAATATTTACATAAGAAGTAATTAGCGTAGTCAAATTATCTCACAAGTAAAAGAAGACGTATCATATATTTTCTCTCCAAAAGATTTATAAATATTATCTTGTTAGTGTTCTTCCATGAAATAAGAGAATTTCTCGTAAAAATATGAAATTTAATAATAAATTTAAGATACGTAAGATCAACGAACCAATCAATACGATTTGTACTATTACTAGCCTAGTCGGGGATTTGTGAGTTGGGTTTATAACAATCATCGACGGTAACATCGTTTCCGACTCGCCCAAGGAGGGATTCCGGTGTGATTAACTAGTTGGTAGGGTAATATTTAATGTTTCCAACAATCATTCCACTATAACATTAGTAGTTAAATGTTTAATTATTATTGGTTGATAAAACTTGGAAATGTGACAAAAATCAAAAGTACTTAACTTTTGAAAAGGGATGTTGTACTGGTTTGACTTTCATTTTCAGGTTTTGGAATTTTTATAGACAAAACCCATTTGTCTACTCTCAGTCAATCTACACCATGGAAGCTCAGCAGCCTCTCTCTCTCTCTCTCTCTCTCTCTCTCTCTCTCTCTCTCTCTCTCTCTCAATTTAGAGAAAGATGGAGATTAACACCAGTGAAACTGCTTAATCAAAGCACATGAAACTGGGTCCCCTTCTCCACCACCTCATATATCATGTCTTCACTTTCTTAAGCAAAAATTTCTTACAGCACAAGCACAACCAACCAATGCTTTCATTAAACCACTTGATACATGCGTGTGAGGATTGTGTTTTGCAACTTTCAATTTAGTTTTGGTCGATTTTGTCGTCGTCATTCTTCAAGAATACAAGTGCTTAGATCGCATTGAAATCTTTCCAGTTGTTGATAGAACATAAATGAGACGTCTCAAAGTTTTGAAATTGTTGCCTTCTCGTCGCAGAACTTGTCTTCTCCTTGGCGTGAGAGAAAGAAATTAGTAACAAATCTAGGAACCAGGGATTTGGAAAGGAGACAAAGGTCACATGAAAGAAAGTGTAATGAATCAAACAAGGACCCATTCTTTCAAATCATTCAATTTTGTCCAAAATCATCTTGATTAGATTCCAATCCAATAATTGGATTTGCCTTCGATAATATTGTGCAACTAATGATAACTATAACGCACCAAAAGAAACGACAACAAAATGGTACGTATCAAAAGAAACGCACACGCAACCAAATGTAAAGAGGAACTCATTCATGCCAAAATAGAATGTCATTAGCCACAAAATGTGTTGTAACCCGACCTCGAAAAGCCAGGACGGTATGTATCTGGAGAGTTGTATAATCACTTATTGCTTAAAAAATGTGACATTACTCTAATATAGTATAACGTGTTTTAGTGTAACTTTGTTATTCAAAAATTAAAAAACTACATTATACTAAAAGGAACTACGAAATCATCGATGCCGTAATGTTTATTGTGATTTGGATTCCAACTAGCAATTTGTTCTATTTTTAGTGTTAGAGAATTGGGTATTAGATTTTGTGGGGGGAAGGACTCTTAAAGCCCAGGAGTCCAGTTGAGCTTTAGCAACCTCTCGACCCTGTCACCACGGCCAGCCCAACCCATGAGATTGCGCCCCTTGGATGCAATGGGCCCAAGAGACAAGCTCTAGGCCTCTTTTTTGCCTTGGGAAGGACAATAAAGTCGGAAAGCTTTGGCTTTCTCAAAAAGGATACGAGAACCATGTGTCGTGTACGTGATGAATTTAATCGCTTGAACTTTTTTGTATTTGCTACATTCCAAGTCTACTGAAATAGCATTCTACGTTAGATAGAAATCATCACATGTAATGGTTCTTTTTGCTTACTAGCAAAAGGACGAGATTTAATCTCATGTCTTGACGTGTTGCTCAACCGTTGATTCATGTCTTATATTTTTTTAAATTTTTATATGTGCCTTAACAATTTAAGCCAATGACAACCAATATGTTACTCGAGTATGAATATAACATTATCTAAAATTTTTAGAATTTAATTGTAATTTATGGTAATTAATTAAAAATTCTCAAAATGTAAGGTTATTAAAAAAATTTACAGTTAAACTACGCTAGTGATCAAAATTTAAACAACATTTTATGCACGTCCCGATTTCCTAACATTGGTGCTTGTACATTTACGAAAATTCTAGCAAATGAAAGAGTCGGAAATGCTCTATGTTACGAGAGTCTGCAACTTAAGTGCATGCACTCGTCGCTAAAGTGGGGATGCCCGCCGCAAATTTGCACGAACACCCACGAATGGAGCAACCAATGTTCACCGTCTTGAGAGTCCGCGACTCGAGTGCAGATGCCTGTCTTGGTATACGCGGGCATCTGCACGAGCAAATTTTTAACGAAAAATTAGAAGGATAGCCTATTTTGTCAAGGGAGATTAATGCAATAATCATCTTTTTGGTATCCCAAATATTTGATAATCTACACATTATCTTGGATATAAAAACAAGGGCATCTTTCTAAGCGAAGCAGAGGCCGCTTCTTATCGACGCTGCGATCTTTCCTCTCCTGCTCCTGCTTCTCTGAGCTGCAAAGATTGAGTCCGATCGGAAGCGGAAGAAATTGGCTCCCTCGATCTCATCCTCAGATCGATCACACAAGAACAAGGATCACAAGAAGAAGTCTAAAATGGCGTCATCCGCGACTGACACTCAGGTTAGGGCATCCCACATCCTGATTAAGCACCAGGGTTCCAGACGTCCCGCTTCCTGGAAAGATCCCGATGGCCGAGTTATCAAAATTACAACCAAGGAGAGCGCCGCCTCTCAGCTTAAAGTTATTCGAGACGATATCTTATCTGGAAATGCCAAGTTTGATGACCTCGCTTCTCGCCTCTCCGACTGTAGCTCTGCCAAACGCGGCGGCGATCTTGGTTTGTTTGTTTCTCTTTCATTTGAGTACACTGAAGTTTAGTTGTCTGCGTTTAACTCGAATGCCAAGGATAGTGATTATTACAGTTTAGTCTTTTTATGTTGCCATTTTGATGCTTCTTCAACATTTCTCTGAAACTAATTTGATTCGGGATTAGTAGGAAAATACGAAACAATCTCTTACCTTTATCCCGTTAACTATAATACTTACACTGAGAATGAGAACAATGATAATGATTGACTAGCATCGAGTATGATTGGAGACTTGTTTTTCCACTGGCGAAGTTTTGCATGTATTAGGAATACCATTTGAAGTAAGTGATGGTAGTTGACTGGCCAAATGGTTTGCACCTTGGGAGTAACGTAGAGGAAGTGAAATCGAACATGAGATCCACTTAATTTAAAAAAAAAAAGAAAAAAAAAAAAGAAAGCAAAGGAAATTGACAATTCTCTGGACAGATGTTATTATTCAACTTATATATGTATGTTATATTGTATATGTAGTTTTTTTATGCGTATCTAGGCCTTCAATTTCCTATAAACCCTTCAACATGGTCCTTTCCAGCTATTTTGATCTGATACTGTAGCCCTTGAGGGCAAATCTTTTAGTCTCAGTATTTCTTGTCTGATGCAGGTGGGGAGGCTCGGAAGTTATTTGATTCTTTTGGGTTTTCATTTAAAGATTATAGTTGGTTGGCTACTATTGTTTGCATATGTTATTGTAATGGGATTCTATTGTCCATGGAAGTTCTTAAATTTCCAGGGTAGATATGTATTCTTCCTAGTTCGTCATGGTAATGTGTTCGTGCGTGTTCGTGTGATTGCTGTGATGTTTCGAATTAATTCCTAAAATCTCTTCAAATGTACAACCTAAATAGTAGTTCTCTAAACTTGCTACAAGTAAAGAACTCAAAAAATAGATAATTATGCTTACGTACCTAATCTAATTGAAATATTCTAATAGCTTAGTTTCTGGGGTAAACAACTATGGATTCAAATCAGCTGCACTTGGCAATATAGTAATAAAAGAAAACGAAGATGATTTTGCTAGTTTCACTTTTTGCTGTACATAAGTTCAAAGATAGGTGCATAAATCTTGGGATCATCTGCTTGGTTAGTTCCTTAGGGCATCACATGTTTAATAGTTAGCACATTTTATGTTTGAAATTTTTTTATTGGTCTCATTTTACTATTGTGTGCACATGTAGATTATAATTTATGCAAGTTTTTGAGGGGAACATTATGTGTTTTAAGTAATCCTAGTTACTGCAACCAGTATCTAGTTACCTCGACAAAATATTCATGTTATTATTGTTATTGCAGGTCGATTTGGACGTGGGCAGATGCAGAAACCTTTTGAAGAAGCGACATACGGCCTTAAAGTGGGTGAGATAAGTGACATTGTGGATACAGATAGCGGCCTTCACATCATTCTAAGAACTGGTTGATTCTTATCACAAACTTTGATGCATTAAAACTATTGATTTTAGTGTACTGAATATTGAAATGGGATTTCCCATTAACAGTTGCATTTGGTGTTTGTTGAACTGTTCTCGGATCAATTTAAAACTCTATAGTGGTTGTTATGTTTTCGGTTGAATAAAGTTTTGAAACAATCATCTGTTTAATGTTTCTACGCAATTACATTGCGGACAGAAGAAACGCTTGATCCCTTTTAATCTATTGTTTTTCTTTTCAACAATTCTTCTTGTAAAAATGCATCAATCAGAACTCAATGCTATGCGGAAGTGTTGTTATATAGGACTCGTGTTTCTAAAAATTGAATGAATGAGAGATTATTATGTGTTGTAATCCCATAGAATCAGAGTTTCAAAATTATCGAACGCCGTAAAATTTTCATTTTCGACACCAATCGCCGAACATCTTGCAAATTGGCCAGAAAGGCTTAAGATGTGAAAGAACTTCATTAAAACATTAATTTACATGACAATCAAAGATGGAAAGAGAAAAATCAGTTTCAATCATTGAAGTTAAAACTCAAATCTTGAAGAAAGAATTATGAACACAAACCATTTGGTGTACATGAAAGAAACAAGTGATGGGTCAGTTCAACCTGGCTTCGCGTCTACATGTCTTCCAGCATGGGAAGGCCACTGCCGCTTTTCAAGTCTGCATTGGCTACGGTGAATAGTTTGAGAGACGGTCGAAGAGAATCCGGTCCCTCTGCTTCGATTCTTTTGCACAAAGCATTGCAATTACTAACAACCTCCGTCAATCTTCCTTTGAACTCCCCAAGTTCTACCTGGAGAGCATGGACTGCATGAACAGTCATTTTGAAAGTCACTTTAAAGATATAATAAACAGAGACAGATTCAGACGGTGAGGATTCCATTTGTCGTCACCTCCAGATAGATGTTGCGAAGTTGTCTTCATGGCCGAGACAGAGAAATTAAATCGTTGAAGAAGTTTGAACGAAAGAGCATCCACGACTTCGATCTTGTTTTCGATCTCTTCCTGTAACGTTGTACCATAAGTCGGATGTCGAAGAACACCAACTTCTTCAACAATTGCGATCATCTAGTTCCTAAAACATACCTGTTTTTTGCTAATCTTTAGAGCTTTCTCTTCCTGCCACTCTCGATACATGGAAAAGAGCTCCATCAGTACCTTCGGATTCACAGTTCCTGTAAGCCGAAAATGCAACAAGGAGTATCATCAATCACTGGATTCAAAAGGAAAGTTTAGTATCAAAGTTTTGAGACCTTCCCATGATCGTGCTCAAGATTTTTTCACTGCTGGCTTTGAAACGGTAGAAAACATGCTATTATTTGGCTCTTCAATCAACAAAAAGTGAGCTTACACTACAAGGAGTTTATGAAATTTCCTTTCTTTTTGCTCCATTTGGTCATCGCTGAATTGCAGCACATATAATCGTTTTGCTCGAAAGGAGGATTTATATATCAATCGCACACGCCTAACTATGGTCGTTTTTTAGCAAAGCAGCAGACAGCATGTAAAAGGCCAAGAGGAATTACAGAACCATTTTTTCTACATCAGTTGACATTTGGGTAGACATGCTTTAAACTCAGACAATATGTCTTCCATGAAGATAAGCAATTTTAGAAGCAAACGATCATTGAATTCACCCTATGTTTTCCATTTCAATCCGTGTGTAAAATTTGACACATGCAAATCTCAAACGACATGGACATTCAAATGAGAGTATTTTTGCAGTGAAGTTGTTTCATCTTCGTCTAAGCTAAATCTATGAAACAAACACAATTTCCAAATTGCTTTTCAATTTCAATTGGGGTTGCGTTAAAGGTTATGGCTCTCATGCAGCATAATTCAAAGTACCAACCAAAGTAAAGAAGAAAGAAAACAAACAAGTAGAGCCTAAATCAGAGACTAGAATGAAGGAGCAAAAACATGTTCAAACCAAAGAAACGCACCTGTAGCTGTGGACGACGAAGCCTTCCTCACTAAGATGTCAGTCAAACTACCCTCGGTGGGAGGTGAGGTTAATATTGGCGTAGTCTACAAATACAGGAAGCCAACCAAACTTCTCATTCGAAATCCCAAATTATGGAAGAAAAATCAGAGAAATTAGAAGGCTACAGAGCTTAGTTAATCACTGACAATTTCCAGGGATTTGAGTCTCTCTAAAATGGGATCAACGGCATCTTGTCGCTCAGAAACGGTGGTGATCTCATCAGCCAATCTCTTCAGGAAAAGCAGACAGAATTCGACGAACAAAACGATAATTAAACATAAACTTTCAATGAACTAAAAAAAACAAAGAGAAAACGTTGAAATTGAGAGTCACCGGTGAGCTTGAGAGTGTGGATTCTGAGGCACCCATAGCTCGTAACAAGGCTCAGAATCAAAGCTTAACGAGAAATCCAATCACAAATGACCATCTTCTTCCCAGCGAATGACCAGAATCTGACGAATGCCCAAGATTGAGAAAACACAATTTCGTCTATGCCGCACTTTCGCAAGAGATCACTGAAACTATTTTCCGACGAAAATGGAACGTTGATGAATTTAGGTAGCTGGAATTTGGCGAAGGAGATTCCTGTTATAGTATGGGTGTCGGAGATGACCAAATACGTCATTTCCCCCAAGTCATGCTATTTTTGTAAAAATAATAATACTAGAAATGCAAGAACAGAACTGTTTCTATATCCAATCTCTCTCTCTCTCTCTCTCTCTCTCTCTCTCTCTCTCTATTTATATAATATATATAAAGACCCTCGGTTCCGGCGATCCGAAGTCCGATCATCCAACCGTCGGGTACTTTGATTCCCGTTATTTATCTCCTGGATAACGCGTTCTCGTTTTACGATCAGAACGGAAGCAATCTGTTTGCCTTCCACGGAGCTTTCTCTGATTTGGTTCCGCTAGGGTTTTCTCCAATTTCCCACAATCTTCTTCTATGAGGACTCGAAAGGCGGTTACTCCCCCAACTAAGAAGCAGCCGGTCAGGAGATGCACGACGAAAAGCCCTTTTAACTCTTCCGGGTCGGCAAGTGGGACTCCTGTCACACCCTCCGCTGCGAAGCGCGCGGCTGCTGCCAGAATGAAGCGCGCGAAGAAGGATGAGGAAGCCTCCCCCGCCACCGCAGCTGCTTCACCGGTCGCCGACTCAAAGCCCGAGGTTCCATCAGGTTAGCATGGGAACGGCCTTTATTTTGCTGAAATCGCTAGTGAATGGGAACTTCATGAACGATTGTACGACCACTGGCGGACTGCTAAGTTGGGTCGCTGATATGAATCTGTTGGTTTATGGAGATTGAAATTGTATTATCAAATCCGAATTCTGGTAAAATGTTGCCTTCTTCCTTCCATTCATGCCGCATTTGCTATGTTTTGTTTTTTTCTTTTTGATTATCAGGAGAAGAGACTGAAGGATCCATTGACATGCAAGTGACACCAGCCAGGCAAGTAGTTGCTTTTACTCGATCTGCAGCAAAGAGAGCAACAGAGAAGAACAAGACACTTGCTCCAGATAAATCGCTTTCCAATCTGGAACTTGTATCTGGAGCCTCTGTTATCACAATAGTTGAAGATTGTAAGGAGAAGCCAGTAGTGGCTATTAAGGATGCGGAGATAATTCCTTCAGATACATTACTTTCTGAACATGATCCTGCATCTGTGAACACTCTGAACCCAAGAATTGAAGATTCTAAACAGAAGAAAGTAAAGATTGTTGAGGATGTAGAGATAATTTCTTCAGATTCACTGCTTTCAGAACAGGAACCTGAATTTGGAGACTCTATGAAACCAGGAATTGAAGAATTTAAAAAGGAAACAGAAGTGGACGTTAAGGATGTTGAGATAATTGCTTCGAATACATTTCTTTGCCAAGGAGTATGTGAATATGAAGGTTCTATGAAATCAATTATTGCAGAAGCTAAAGAGAAGGAATCACTGGACATTAAAAATAGGGAGATAATTGAACAGGACACTATTATGGGTGATGTTGGAGAATGTGTCCAGATGGTACACACTACAATGGAGGTAGAGCTGCCTGTTGTTGAAAACGCAGGAGATGCCAAAATAGAAGAGAGCAAGATGCAAATACAAATTACCCCCTTTGCCTGCTTTGAAGAATCTTCCATTGAAGAGAAATCTACTGGTGTAGATGTTATATTGTCTTTGGATACCATGAAACCTGGTGAATTAACGAAGGAAGAGTCAGTGGAAGACAATCCAGAGGAGCAAGATACTGAAGGTGCGAAGGATGATGAAGAATTAAACATTCTATCTCCTAATGTAAAGGGAGATAACAAAGAGGACTTGCTTGGAATAGATAGTCAAATTGCAAATGAGGAATGTTTTATAAATGTTCAAACTAAAAAGTATGTGGGGGAGGTTTACCTTGGTGAACATGGAGAAGAGGAGATTGTAGAGGAGGATCTTCAGGTGCCTGTTGAAGAAAATGAGGCAATGGAAGAGGAACATAGGGAGTTATCTGCGATGGCAAAGGAGCCAAAGATTGGAAAAGTTGACCTTGGTGAACGTGGAGAGGAGAAGATTGAAGAGGAGAATCTTAAGGACCCTGTTGAAGAAAATGAGGCAGTGGAAGAGGAACGTAGGGAGTTATCTACGATGGCAAAAGAGCAGAATATTAGAAAAGTTGACATTGGTAGACATGGAGAGGAGGTGATTGAAGAGGAGAATCATCCAGAGCCTGTTGAGGAAAATGAGGCATTGGAAGAGGAACATAGGCAGTTATCTGCCATGGCAAAGGAGCGGAAGATTAGAAAAGAGCATGAAATATTTGTTGGAGGTTTGGATAGAGATGCCACTGAGGAGGACGCGAGAAAAGTTTTTGAAATAATCGGAGAGATAGTTGAAGTTCGGTTGCATAAGAATCTTCCTAATAATAAGAATAAGGGATATGCATTTGTGACCTTTTCCAGTAAGGAGAATGCAAAACGGGCTCTAGCAGAAATTAAAAACCCTATTGTATGGTTCTATGCTATTTTTTTATTTACTTAATGATTTATTTTCAATATTGATTCTCCAATTTTCAGATTGCTGGAAAAAGATGTAGGACTGCACCTAGTGAGGACAATAACACATTATTTTTGGGTAATATCTGCAATACATGGACAAAAGAAGCTGTAAGTAACCAATTTAAAACAGAAATGATCATTGATGTTATAAGTATGACATACTTGTACTTAGACTCGCTAGTTTGGGATGATAACAGATTAAACAAAAGTTGAAGGATTATGGTGTTGAAGGTTTTGAGAAGATAACACTTGTATCAGATGTTCAACATGAAGGGTTAAGCCGAGGATTTGCATTTGTTGAGTTTTTTTGTCACGGTGATGCCATGCTTGCATACAAGAGGCTTCAGAAACCTGATGTTATTTTTGGTCATGCTGAGAGGACTGTTAAAGTCGCTTTTGCGGCACCCTTACAGGAGCCTGACCCAGAGGTCATGGCCCAGGTGAAATCTGTATTCATCGATGGTATCCCGCCAAATTTGGGTGAAGCACAAGTTAGAGAAAGATTAAAAGGTTATGGTGACATTGTGCGGATTTTTTTGGCACGAAATATGCCAACAGCAAAAAGGAAGGATTTTGGATTTGTTGATTTTTCTACCCACAAAGATGCTGTTGCTTGTGTTCAAGGTTTAAATAATACAGAATTTGGTGATGGTAATTTAAAGGTAACTTTTATTACAAGTAAACAATGGCGGAATATTATGACTACTGTGTGGTGGTTGATATACTTTAATAGTATTTGTTTGGAATATATATAGCATCTATCGGCCATATTCACCAACAGTGACTCGTTATTGAGATGCAGAGTTCTCCTGTCTTTTTTTCTATATTTAATTTTTCACCAATATTCACATTGACTGGGTGGTTTCACTGATGACTGTGTAACAATTAATTAATATCGCCAAACCTTTTGGAACAATTTATTGATAAATAATTGATGTTATGCCAGACAAAAATTAAGGCGAGGCTTTCAAATCCATTGCCAAAAACTCAGGCTGTGAAAGGTGGAATGTGTGGAGGATTTCGAATTGGTCATGGTAGTGGTGGACCAATTCCAAAATTTGGTAATTCATTTAGTTTTTACCTATTCTTAATTTGTCTGTCAAACTTCATTCCCTTGTGATTTATTCATAAAATTTTATGGAAATTCCAGGGAAGAGTTTTGAACGAGGTGGAAATTCATTTAATCATCCACACTTCATGCGAGGGCGAGGTTTCAATCAAGGTGAACAAGTTCAAAGGGGCAGAATAGGTTTTCAAAACAACTTTGAATATGAGAATCCATACCCGGAGTTCAACAGAAGACAAGATATAGGTAAAAATTAGTTTCTTAAAAAAAACTATTTAAGTTACACTAACTGAAAATTCTAAAAAGGTGGTGGAAGTATTTTTCTATCATTACTTCAATGTAAATAATCATACAAAAGCAGGTGGGAGAAGGGGATCAATTAGAGGAGGTCATTTTAGCTCTGTGAGAGGCGGTGCAGTGGCTGCCTCATCAAGACCTCTTCTTGATGGGTGGCGTGATCCTCCTGGCAGGGAATATGGATTTGAAACCCCTCTTAGGCAGCAACCATATACGTCAGAGGCACACCATGACAGATCATATTTGAGACCACACTTTGATTCTCAATATAATTACATTGGCAATGTTCATGGAACAAAACGTCCATATTCTATGATGGTAAATTGGATTTCTATCTGGAAAGAATTGAATGTTTGTTAATTCCTATTGATGCATGGTTTGGTTTTTAGGAGCATGGTCCTGATTACATTGAACCTGGTAGAGTTCGCCAGCGATTTGAGTATTCTAATCCAGTAGGTCCATTTCAAGGAAACCATTACCGAGGTATTATTCGCATAGCGAGTTGGTTTTTCCTTTTATCTTCACAGCCCCCTCTGTCCCCCTCCTTTTTTTTTTTTTTTTTTTTCTGGCGCTCCCCTCATATAAGAGTCTAACTGTTATTTCATGGGCTTGCTTTATGTTTCAGATACTTACGGATCTGGTAGCAGCAGTCAGTTCCCTAATAATATTTATGGCCCTGATGTAAGAGATTAATGATTAGCTAGTCCTGATACATTGAAAATAGTTAATCAATCTTATTATGCAGTATGGTGGCGGTCCGCGTTCATCATTCTACCAAGGTGGTCACTCATTTGGAAGAGGTTATTATTACTAATATCACGAGCCTTCGGTTTCTCGAATGGTATAATTTCTTTGTTCTCTTCTTTTTATCCTTTAACTAATTTTACTTAATTAGTGGTCTTATGGTTCTCTTTTAATGCTTTAGGTGGCTTTTGAAATGGCGTGATTTTGTCATGGAAAAGAAGTGGCTAACTTCTGGAAAATGAATTTGAAGTTTTATATGATGCTGTTTCTATTCCTTTAATTTATCCTTGTAGTTCATGCCAATCATTGCTTATCCTTTCTCTCTACACATAATCATTCCTGAACTGTCTTGGTGTTTTTTCCCTCCTGGTCCTGGTTCTAGGTCACCCATGTCTATAAAGATTGTCCATAACCAGCTCTGCTTATGTAGTAGGAGTGAATGTGCCCTTAGGTAGATTAATTTGGGAACTACGGTGTGGGCCTTAGATGTAAACATTGTTTCATTTACCGTGTTACTTGCTAGGCTCGAAAAAAATATACGATGGTACTAAATCTGGTATGGAGGACACTTTTGGTGACTTTTATTTTAAGGTGTCTGTTTGATGTCGTGCTTCTTTTGATTGAGGAACAGAGCAGAAAGTTATCGTTGATTATGAAGTTTAACATACGTGATAATCTTTGAGGTTAATAGAGGAGATTTGAAAATGTTACTCTTTTTGTACAAAGAGGAGGATTTTATTTTTTACCATGAATCTGAATTCTGAGGCACTATGGAGCTATAATTACGTATAATCTTTGAGGTTTATAGAGGTTAAGATTTGAAAAAGATATTGTTCACAAAGTTGAGGATTTCATCTTTTACTGTGGATCTATTCTACATACTGTTGGAGTTATTATGGGACGAACATGATGCATTGATGGATTTAATCTAGGGGATGTCATCAGGCGTAAATGTCAACTTTTTTTTTTCCCTGCAGAATGTCAACTTTCCAATTTTAAAGCTTTTAGAGTGCTGCTATTATTTCTCTCTGTGAATCTATGTTGGCTGGAAGTATGTTATTTTTGGTGACAAAGGTTGCCCCCCCCCCCCCACCCCCCC
>CM039522.1:291362-303849 GCA_022433055.1 Begonia peltatifolia
CCCACCCCCCCAATATTGATATTACATATCGTTAGTTTTTGTTGGAGAGGAGTAACAACACAAATGTGAGAGTTGGATCAAGTCCGTATAGACATTGCATGCTTTATGTTTGTCTTGTGTGGTAGATTCCTTTAAGTTTGTAAAATCAGAATGTCAGTTGGTATTGTGCTCATTGCTCTTGACAATATGGCAGTATATCCTTGGGCTAGTGAGTTGTTAGGTCTTGCGATTCTCAATATATGGTAGCTCTGTGAAACTGAAACCATGTTGATTTTTCTCTTTGGCTACTTAATTTGCCTTGCAATTTTAGGATTTAAGTAGTTGGTTTCTTGGTTTTGCTTAGTGGCTACGCCCTATCCATGATAACCAGCTCATCAGTCAGCAAAGCTTGCTTCTCTGGGTAATTTTAGCATTTCAGTTAGCTTGATAGCCAGAAATAGCAAGGACAGGGTTAAGGTAAGTATTTCAAGTGGGCATTGCCAAAAATTCGCCATCATTATGGTGTTTTACAAAATAGTTTGAATATAAATTTTTGGGCATTCTGGTTTATGTAGCTTAGGGACCCTCGAACTTCATCATTTTGTGATTGCTAGGAAGAGGGTGATTGATCCAAAAGAAAGTCAAGTGGAATTGAGGTTGGAAGCGTTCGTTTTAGGAAAAGAGTTGTAGAATGATGTTATTTTCAGTGGAGCTAACAGAATAAATTGGGGATTGAAACTAATCTCTAATCAACTGCATGCTTTAGGGTGCTTCGTTCTTCCTTTGGTCCTTGATTTGTCGCTTGAAATTGCTGTTGTTTACAAGTGCTGTAACATTTGTCATTTACCTTTTAGCAGTTGTATGTAATGGAGCATGTTTGACCTTATTTGGTAATTACAGTTTATGCGTGATTGGGACGGGCTGGATATTTTGAAGCTTAACTTTTTGTTGTTTTAAGGAAAAAGTAATACCCAATTCTGTATTGCAGATGAGCTTCTGGGTTTTGTTGATTGTCATAAAGCTTAAGCATATCATCTGTTTGAAGCTGAACTCCAAACAAAGCGTTCAAAAGACTCCCACTCGTGCATGCTCATCATTCATTAAGAAAATGACTCCACGATTGGACACCAAATCAAATCTATTTCAAGTTTTTCATTGGCTGAAAATCAAAACATTCTTCAACATGGTTTGCTGCAAAGTTCTTGTCTCGCATTTCGTGGGAGAAAGTCCCTCCTTGGTCCCATCAGACCTCCTAATTCGCATCCTCCAGTTAATGCCTGCAGCCAGTTCAAATCATTAGACGAAGATTTGGGTCATGTGGGAGAAGTTTGAGAGGTTGGATTGGCCGACGATGGAATTTCAGGTCCAACTCGGCAGCCTTCGAGCATGAAATCAATGTCAGACATCGTGGGCCGGTCAAGAGGCTCCAGTGCAGTGCAAAGTAACCCGACTTTGATGCCTAGCAAGAATTCTTCCCACTCTGATGATTCAGGGTCCAGCTCAAGCAATCCCGGATCCAAAAGATTATTGATTCGACCACTCTGCAGCTGTTTCTTCACCCACTTCACAATATCTTCATCGCAACCAAACATCACTGATCTTTTCCCAGTCAACAGCTCGAGCAGGACAACTCCAAAGCTGTAGACATCTGATTGCTTGGTAGGTTCTCCTGTTAGCACCAATTCTGGAGAAATGTAACCCAATGTGCCAACTGGTGTGGAAGAGGAAGCTTCGGTTGCATCCGAGATCGTAAGATGATCAAGCCCGAAATCTGACAAATGTGCTTCAAAATCGGCATCGAATAGCACATTTTCAGGCTTAACATCGCCATGTATGATGGAGTTTGCATGGAGGAAACCCATGCCCCTAGCAATTCCAAGGGCAATGAGATTTCGCATTGGCCAATTCAAAACATGTCCTTCTCGGTGAGATGCTTCTTGGAGAAGAGTTGCGAGGTTTCCATTTGGCATATAATCATATACGAGAAGTTTCAAATCTGGCCCTGTATAGCAGCCGCGAAGAACAGTCTGATTTCGATGCTTAATTTTACCCAATAATTCGGCTTCTTTTCTAAATCTGGATTTGTTTATCGATTCGTTCGGGAGGCGGCAAATTGCGAGCACCATTCCGTCATTGTAGCTGGCTTTGAAAACTAAACCGTGCCGATTTCGATTAAGAACATTCTGTTCATCAAATTGCCTTGTTGCTTCAACTGTGTCAGCAAGAGTTATTTTGTTGTTGAATATCACAACTTTAGGCCCATTGCTATCAGAGCTTCCCCGGCCACTACTCACTCCAGCATTGGTCCACCCCAGACTCCGCTTCTTCTCGCCAGAAACCCCCTCTTTCAGCCTTTTCCACCACATTAAGAGACTAAATATGTAAAAGCAACAACACCCGGACAGTAATATAGCTCCACTGGCTGCCACTGCAATCAGCAAAATTAGTTTCTTTCTTCTCTCTTTTTCATTTACATTCTCGCATTCCCGATCCAGTGGCTTTCCGCATAACTTTAAATTGCCAGAAAATAACAACAAATCATTGAATCTAGAACCTAAAGGAGCAGGAATCTCGCCTTCGAGTTCATTATTCGAGACGTTAAAGTCCACCAATCCACTGATAGAGCTAATATTTGCCGGAATTTCCCCACTTAAGTTGTTCGAAGAGAGGTTTAAGCTTGTGAGGTTTAATAGCTCCGACATCAAGCTGGGTATGGTGCCTGATAGATTATTTGAGTCTAGCAGCAGAGTGGTTAATGATAAGCACTTGGAAATTTCTTCAGGGATTCTCCCTGCCAAATTATTTTGACCCAAATCGAGCTCGCTTAAATGAGTTAGCTTTGAAAGATCGACCGGAATGTTTCCGGTCAAGGAATTGAATCGAGCCTCCAAAACTTGAAGACTTGAGCAATTGCCTATCTCTGGTGGAATCATCCCGGAAATATGATTGCCGGACATCGAGAGAACAGTTAGTGATTGGAGAAATCCGTAATTAGCTGGAATTTGACCAGAAACGCCATTTGAAGAGGTGTTCAAATACCTTAAACTCATCAAATTACTGAATCCTTCAGGGACATCACCGGATAGCATGTTCTCCTGCAGAGCCATCACTTGCACGTTTGGCAGACCGAAAAGCTCAAATGGCGACTCACCCGACAGTTTCTGTCTGCTCAAATCAAGGATAGACAACAAGAAAAGGTCTCCCAAGCTGGCCGGAATCTCCCCGGAGAAGCCATTTCCGCTTAGATTCAGATTTACCAACCGAGTTAGACTCCCAATACCTGTAGGAACTTCACCGCTCAAATTATTCCCGCTGAGATCGATGAAGCTCAAATTTTTCAGCCCAAGTATAACTTGAGGGAAGCACCCACTCAAACCATTTCCTCTCAAATCCAAGCTTTTAAGCTCCGTGAGATTGCTAAAACTCACCGGAATGGATCCGACGAACTGGTTTCTCCCCAGAATCAGCACATTCAAACCCGTCATTTCACCAAAAAACGCCGGAATCTCTCCGGCAAGGTGATTTCCTTCAAAATTAACACGGGTAAGTGAGCTACATTTCCTAACTTCCGGTGGAATCTCCCCGTGGAATGAATTATTCGCCATTTTTAGCTCCACCAATCTCGAGAGGTTTCCAGTTTCGGGTGGAATCACTCCAGAGAAAAAGTTATCTGAAACATCTAAATGGGTTAGAGTTCATATAAGAGAAGTTAAGGAGGACGGGAAGACGCCTCGTAACTGATTGTGTTGAAGATATAGAACTTGAAGAACACTGTAACAGGGTGCTGTCTCCGGCTGGAGAATCTCCGTCAGCGCGTTAAACCCTAGCTGAACGATGCGGAGTGATGGTGGGTAGCCCGAAACATTGCAGAAAATAGAAGACGGGATCGGTCCGGAAAGCTTATTCTGCGAAAGAGAGAGTACTTGAAGACGGGGGAGAGCTAGGATGGCGGGCGGAATCACACCTTCTAGCCCATTGCCATCAGCGCTCAAATGAAGGAGCGAAGAAGAATTAGCGATTGCAGAAGGTAGAGTCCCGTCAAAAAAATTGAAATCCAGCGAAAGATATTGAAGTTGTTGAAGCGACCCTAAGGTCGCCGGAATCTGTCCGCCAAACTGGTTAAAAGAGAGGTTAACGAGCTGAAGGTGCCCGGAATCAGCAATAGTTGTCGGAATGGCACCGGAGAACGCATTCGAAGAAATATCTAGGTACTGGAGATTCAAAGGGAGATGGTTTGGAATAGCACCAGAAAGATGGTTCTGCGCCACGTCGAGGATTTGAAGATGGGCAAGGTTTGGGATCTGCGAGGGGAGAGGGCCGGTGAAAGAATTGGAAGGAAGAGACAGCTTTTTGAACAGCATGAGATTACCGAGCTCGCCGCTAAGTCGGCCCTCGAGTTGCAACCGAGGCAAACGGAGCTCGGTCGGTAACTCGGTTGCGGGTACAGAAAACGCCACGCCAGTCGCAGGGAGCGGAGGGGGAGGAGGAGTCCCACCCCGTCAAAGCAGCGAGAGGGTCGTGAAGATTCAATCTGAAGGCCGTCAAGGCGGCAATCTCGGCTTGGATCTCCGAAGAAGAGCGGTGGGCAAAGAGAGAGAGAGAGAGAGAGAGAGAGAGAGAGAGAGGGGAGAGCAAAGGAGCAGAAAAGGAAGTAGAAAGCCCATCAAGTGAGAGCTTGAAAAGCCAGAGTGCGAGCTAGAAAGAGTCACGCAGGTAGAGCAGAGAGTCGCAAGTCCAGTCGCTGTCTTCCGTCTTTCCAAGACGAACCGACCTGGGAAAAACAAAAAGGGCCAGGTGGGCTAATGTCAAACGACGTAGTTTCGAATCAGTAAATTAATTAACAAGGCTAAAAGTAAAGCAGGAGGAATTTTCAAGTTAAATAGTTTGATTTTGTACCCGCCTCTCCCTTCTACCCATCACACAAAACCCATAACCCATAACCCATAACCCATAACCCATAACCCATTGTTTTCGACTCCTCTCCTATCTACACCAGACGGCAGACATTCATTGTATGACTCTTGTCAATTCAAATCAACGTACTAACACTTTTTTTATTTACTCACAGTCAATTAGTGCGGTCTCTAGTGCTGCTCATAAATACTCTTTCCGCCTCGTTTCCATAGATTAAACCTCTGACTCCTCCGACCACCCGGTGTGAAGTTGAGACCAAACATTTCCTTGAAAGCACAGTCTGGCTCTACACACCCTATCAGCTTTGCTACAACAATGGCACTCTCCGTTATATGGTTCATGTCTTTAGTATCGGTCCATAGGCTGAGAGCTAATTGCATCCGTCTTTGATTTGAATTAAGAGCTATACCCCATTTGCAGAACAGGCTCTCTCTTTCTTTTCTAGAGAGCCTTTTCTGCATTCGCTCGCTCAGCATCCTCCTTTCGCGCCGCAGAGTCCTCATGCTGCTCGAAATCGTCAGAAGAAATAGTAATTTAGTTTTTAAGACAAATGTTTGCATCCGAAGATTATGAGTTTTAGACTTTTATTCAAAGGAAGTCAATTATTTAAAAAGTAGTTCTTGAGTTTAGATGCAATCCTATGAATATTATGGTTTGGTGCTTTGTCATAGGCACAAGATGATTACGTGCAAGAGCAGAACAAAGTGTCCATGCAATTTGCTGTGACCAAATCTAGAGAATACTCGGGAAGCAATATTATGGAATCCAGGATCATACTTGCCTCGGTCTATTTCTGTCTGTTCAATGTTGCCTATTATGAATTTTTCTTAATTGATAAGAGAGCAAGTTCAAAAGTCCATAACTTTGAGATGTAATACCTTGATGAGGGTGTCAAATTTCGACCGTCTTCAATTGTTTGATTTCCACGAGTAAATGTGTCTCTAAGAAAGGACAGCCTCCTGAATTCTACTTCCATGTAAATAGAATCTGCAGGATCGCCTTTGAATAGCAGGAAAAAGTATGTTCTATGAACCAATGAGACATTGCAGGCATGCCATAGCTCTATAATTTCTCTTTGGATCTTCTTGAATTCTGAGGACCAGTTGTTCAAAGGACTTTCTACATCCTTTTCAATTGGATCCAAGCCGACATCTTTCACAGTTTTTTTGGCCGGAATGGGATTCGATTCAGTTTCCGGTACCTATCATGCAAAACAAAACTCTATCATGATTGTTCCATCAGACTCCATTGTAAAATTCATATCGGTTTTTATAGGATGACCTCAAAATTTGCAATGAGAAGCTCTAAATTATAGATTAAACATTTATTCTCTTATCAAAGGATGAAAATTCAAACAAGCTTTTGGTTTCTGATAATCTAGTGAGAAGTAAAAAAGATTACCATACTGTCAATGAGTTGACTTCCACACTGAACATCAACCTTTTCTGCTATTCCTGGAACAGAAGAATCGACGCTGGACTTCTCAATAAGTGGTTCGCTTCTACATTGTTCATCATTTTCACCAACAGAGATTCTTTCAACAGAAATTTGAGAATTACTCCTTGATAACTTCTTAACCTCTGTAGCATATTTAATTTCGGGAAGTTTTCTAGGCAAACCCTCAAATCTTCCAGCAAAATCTTCCCCTAACCAACTTGCGGGTGTGCTCTCATTCTTTTCCATCTTCTCAAACTGACATGGAGACATTTTTGTCAGAAGACTTTCTTGACAACTTCTACTCCTGACTAATTTAAAGTTTTTATAACCATTGATATCATTCTCAAATAGCCGGTGAGATGATTTCTCTGGAGATTGAAAATTGAAATTTTGATTGAAGCTTTTCAACTCTTGTTCTTCTTTTGGAGAGGGCAAACAAAATCCGTTGTTTGCTGAATCTCCATTTTCAACTGCTGTGAGTTTGGAAGTGGCAGTGCTTTCCGCAGGTGATGACACATTTGAATTGATGTATCCACTTGGGATATAGCATGGAACAGTTGAGGGTACATATTGATCTGCCATTGAGTATTCCGTCTCAATACATCTAACTTCCTTGCAGAGATCATTTGTTGTATAATCGGACTGTTCTTCCATCTCCTGATGTGCTTTGGTTTCAGCAGCAGAAGTCCTAACTGATAATGACGTTGAAGATGGCATTTGTGAGATTCGCCCTTCAAAGTCATCTAGTTGGAAAGCGTTCTCCTCAGAAATACTACTACTATTTCCATCTGAATACTGAGATTCGTCAAAAGAACCAGCATCTAGAGATTGAGAATCTCTCACAGAAGGAATCTCTGTTATATGATTTTCAAAGTCCCATGAACTTCGCACTTTAAGTTTTGGGTATTGACCATCGTTATTTGCCTGGAGAAAGATTTTAAAAGGACTTAAACAAGAAATTCAACTTAATATGAACTTGGATGTTTCAGTCAATCTAACTTTATTTACCGATGCTATTGGTTGTTCATCATCAACCATTTTTAGCAGATCCTTAACCTGAGACTGAGCAAGGTCCCGTTGCAGAGTTGCCTCCATTAGCTCTGCCTTTAGCTGCGTTTCCATTAGAATAAACCAAGAAAAAGACAAAATATTAGTTCTCCCAAAAGAATATTTGTTCAAGTAAAACTTGGTAATCAACGTTTCCCACATTATTCGTATTTGGACCTTCCCCTTACACCACTATAAACTTGCAATCCTTTTATCAGCAACAACAAACACAGGGTGGATTTGGTAGTATTATGTATATTGTGTCTCAAAGAGAGACCAAATGGATGGCACTTCAAGCGGATTATAATTAATGGCTGACAAAAAAATTGAAATGGAATACTTAATGCAGTAGCTGGGTTTTTATTCGCATGTAAAGATCATAGAAGTGTGGAAATTTACGAATAAGAAAAAGGGATTCCATGTCAATAGATATTATTGTGAAACTGCCACATCATGCATGAGCATACATGTTCTATACGATCATTCTAACCCATCATTACAGAAGACTACATGCAAAGTAAAAAGTGAAATGTCAAGGAAGCTACTCTTCAAGTGACAGATACTAGCTACTACAAGAAATGAAAATGTCACTTCTGATGAATGGGTTCACTATGGATAAGGTGATTGGTAGGAACACATAGCCTGCAACAAGGACTCAGGGAGGAGGACCAAGAAAAGGAAAAAAGGAAATGGTGAAGAGACGAGTCTTAATATTCCCCCACCAACATGCAATTGGATTTTGACTCGTTCACTTTGTTAAAACTGTCTAATGGTTACCTTTTCGATTTGCAGGTCCTTTTCTCTCAGCAAAGCTGCAGACTCGGACATCAAATGAGTTAGTCCCGAACCATTCAACTCGGTCTCCAATCTAGCCAATTCTCTTTGCAAATGCTTGACCAATGCCCTGTCAGACACCACCACGTTCACTTTTGCATTTGTTGTTACTTCTTTGGCACAGCTTGCAAACAGAAGAGTGTTTCTTGTCTGCTCAACATGACTTCGTGCAGGACTCAAAGTACAGATGATTGCAGTTCTAGCATTGCCTCCCAAGGAAGACTGCAAAATTCGGGTTAACTTTGAATCTCTGAAAGGAACATGTCCATTTCTGCCCTTGCTGCATTCAAAGTTTGGAATTGCACGAATACATATCATTGGAAATTGGAAAGGTTTAAGAATGGTGTTGAAGATAAAGGCAAGAAAACTCAAAAAATTAATTCTAAACTTTGACCGCTGTACCAATTTACAGTTGAAATAGATTTCTGGAAGCTTATATCTTCTAGCAGAGTCAAATATAATTGAAATTGGATAGAATAATAGTGCTATGGATAAATGACCATTGTACAATTTTAAATATAGAAGGAAATATCAGCAGGGAATCCAACGTAGAGGTTCAACAATCATTAATACAAGTGTAGATTCATGACACTCCAACTGATTTTTAATAATTGAAAGTTGGAATGCATATTCTGTCCTGTAATAATATTGATGAAACACCAACTAAGAAAGTTACAAAAGTAGCGTTCACTAAGTACCTGAGCTTGCGGATTACAGTTCCCAAAGTTAGTAAACTCCTATTTATGTGGCAACCTTCTTTTAACCTCGTACCAGCGGATAACGATTGAGATGCTCGTTCACTTCCAGCAAGATCAACAAAATTCTAAAAAAAATTGATGGAAGTTTTTTAAGATTTCGTGATCATACATCCCCCTCTTCCCAAAAAAAAAAAAACACACACACAAAATAACATAGCATTTGTTCATACCACAGTAGCTGAAAGCGAGCTTGACTTGTCATTTCCTAGATATTCCTTTGCTGAACTTTCAATTGTCTGAGAAAAAATGACGTGGCTTGGTTTTAATTATGATATAGTTATAATCAAGTGTGTCGTTAATAATTTTATTACTGAAACATGCACACATGCATACCAGCCTAAGGATTTGATGAGACCTGGAGCTTGCTTCGTTCAGGGAAGTTTCCCCAACTTGTCTTTGAGCTGCATGCACCATTGAAATTTTCTCAACTATCTGAACAAACTAGATTTAGTGAAAGAGAAATTACTTCAAACACTTTGATGTACCTTCACAAACAGATAAAAGCTCTTTGAAATGACTCCAGTCATTCAAAATTTCCTCCGTTAGTTTCTCAACGATAGTCCCTCTCTAACAAAATAGCAAGGAATTATTGATACAGAGGATGTAAATAGCACGATCCCCCAAACGTCAAAAAGAAATTTACCTCTGGATCATCAAGAAGTCTAAGAGGACTACTATCTGCACTAAGGAGGTCTCTAACAGATTCATTGTAGATCTCAATAGCAGAGAACTTCAACAAAAAATCTCTTTCCACGTGCTTTAAATTAAAGAAACTATTTTCAATAAATAAATTGTCCAAAGAAAATCAATTCAAAACTAAAGGTAGAAAAATCCAAAAATTGATAGAGTATGTTCAGTTACCCTCTCTATATAGTCATATATATCTGCCACAGTGTACTCTGTAATTCCACTCATTGTATACGTTTTTCCACTGCTTGTTTGTCCATATGCAAAGACAGTTGCTGAAATAGATATACGTTAAAAAGGAGAATATTAATGAAAGAGAGTTTGTGGCCATTAATGGGAAAAAATAAAGTAAAGCTTGGTCTGAACGTACAGTTAATGCCACTAACAACGGAAAGTGCAACTTTCTTGGCTCCTTCATAAACCTTCCTCGTTGACGTATCAGGCCTGAATACTTTGTCTAGAAGTATCCAAGATGAAAAGAATAAGAGGTGAAAAATGTAACCAAGGAGATAGTATTGGAAACTATAACTAAATCAATGAAAACAATACAGAACAATAATACACTGTATAATTATTGTAGTGAAAATCAACTTAACCAAAAAGGCAAATTCACATAAAATTGGCAATACTTTACTCAAGGCTGGGGCCTTGCTTGTAACTTTCAGACATCTTAATATAATAAAAATAAAAATAAAAATAAAAATAGCAAACAATAAGCAAGAACATTCATACCAAATGAGTAGGCATTTGGGTACATTGAGCGCTCAGAAACAGATAGAGTGTTTCTGTAGATGATAGTGTTATCATTGATGCATTCCCAATCCACTGCGTCGTTTTTTGCAATTTCCTTGTCATTCAAAGGCCGTAGCCGGACTGAGACAAAAATTCTATCCTCACGAGCACCTGGCTCTTGCATCAGTTCTTCCCCAGCAATTTCTCCCATTTCTAGCCTTTCCTTTAATTGTCTGGAATATGTCTCTCCCGTATGAGATCAATAAACCACATCACGAATTCCTTATAAACAAAAGTTTTAGTTCTTTCATTTTTTTCAGCTCGTACAACTTATTTCTAGCTGATCAATTGCAATGGAAGTAGAGGAAGAAGAATGTTGTAGGGGTCAAAGAAAGAAGGTATAGGGGGAAACCCAGTTTCATTGATTCCACGGCAATCTGCATCAACAAACGAATCACGGTTCAGCTCTCACATAATATATTCAGTGTTACATCCGAAGCATGAACCCAGAACCATACATTGCATTTTTTTTAATTTTAAAATGTCAGGCAAAAGAATAGTCAGTACCAGCAACAATAAGACGAGCTCTACTTATTTTAATGAAAATTTGGAGTTTTCTGGGATGGACCCTACGACAGTCTGTCACAGACAAGTGTTTCTCCCATGTTCAACAATTTCCAACTTAACAGAGCCAAACGAAAGACAAAAAGAAACAGGAGAAATTCGCGGCGCAAGCTTCGAGCATTCACACCTAATTTCGACCAGCGTTTGTGAACTCTCGAAGCTCCGGGAACAGCGGACGGAGAACTTGCCTTAGATGGGATTCGAGAAAGATGTAATTTCTCCTCCGAAGTTAGATGCTGTTGCTGTTTCGGTGTTTTAGCCTATTTAATTCCGACATTACAACGACATTTAAACATTACTCCCAGAAATTGAACTACCGAAACTTCTAATCCTCGAAAAACACATCCATAAGAAGGAAAAATAATGAAACAGAAAACTTTCATTTTCGTATTTAACGGAAATCCTTTTCCCATTAAAAAAAAAACAAAACAAAAAAACGAAGAGAAGCAGAGAATTTGTGGTTGCAATCACACAGAATATGCAGTAATCGAACAGAAACGTATCAGCTGGTCAACACAAAAAGCGAAAAGTTACCGGCGAAATTCTTCGTGGTCGATTTCTAGAAGAAAATCAATCTGGAGGGAGAATGACAAACTATCTTCAACTAGAATGCTGTGAACACCATGGATGAAATTACAAACGCAAAGAAACAAAACCAGAAAAAACGTAAAAGCAAAGTAGACAAGACGCAGAGACGGAAGATTTAGACGTACGGCGCGATATTCCTCGTCGGTTAGCGAAAGAAAAACAAGAGGAAGCAGAGAAGAAAAGAAGACAAAAAAGAGCGGATTCGTGGCTGAGCTAGATTCGGACATTGCTGTCTGTCCGCACGAGAGAGGTAGCTCTAGCTGGGGCTCATCAAGAAACGGAGAAAGTAGTTATGGCGTCGATATCAGAGTTAAGTCGGGAGTCCGCGCTCCCCGGTGGTCAGAAAAGGAGAGAGATTCTGAGCCTTCGAACCCAAACTGCCGCGGCTATCCAATTATATCGATTCGCTTTGACTCGGATTTACAAATATAAAATTAATTATTTACCAATTTATTTTTCATTATTTTAATATTCTAACTAACTAATTAATGATGCGATAGTTACACGATACTTTAAAATTATATTTCTAGCCATTCAACCCGAACAGGCCAATCCGGTGTTGAAATCAGATTTCAAACTCTCTCTCGTTGGTCAGACCATTCGTTTAAAATTAGATTCAGATCTGATACAGGGTCGGGTCGGGTCGGGTCGGGTCGGGTCGGGTCAAGTTGGACTACACATGATCTGGACATTACCTGTGACCAAATGATGAGGCAGGGGGTGACTTTTGAGAGAGCCTATTCGCTCGTGCCGGTGGCTTCAATTTGCTCACGGTGGATAGCTGTGATAATCCTAAAAGAAGGCATTTGAAGTTGGACAAAGATGAAAAGAGCTGTAAATGAAGTCACGAGGAATGAGAGAGAGAGAGAGAGAGAGAGAGAGAGAGA
>CM039522.1:315763-336616 GCA_022433055.1 Begonia peltatifolia
GGGGGGGGGGGGGGGGGGATATAAATTCAAACGGTCGTTGCCCTTGGCGTGGATTCTGATGATTGGAGGAAGCTCAATTATTGAGGATTTGTTTTTGAATTTTTGAAATTTAAATATAAAAACAATAACGTTTTTTTTTTTTTTTTAATTTATGTAAACAATCAAACTATGGATTTATTTCTAAAAATTGTTATTTATTGTCCAAATCACCAAAGAATGAAAAATAAGCTAACAGTCATTACGGGTCAACCAGTCTGTCTTTATATAAATCCCATCTTTTTTTCTTATTTTCTCACGTATTTTTTCATTTCTTTTCACTTTTTTTATTTTCTTTTTCCGATATTTTTTTTAATTGCCGAGCAAGATATGAATTTTTTTTTTATAATTTAACATTTTATATTATCGTATATTTTTATAAATTTCTTTTATTGCATAGAAAAAAAAATATTTTAAGATATTGTATTTATATATAATATCTTATCTTCATTTCTCTTAATATATTTTATTTTCTATAATATTATTTTATTTTTATCTTTTATAGAAATATTTAAATTTCTTTTACTATATTTTTTATATGAAATTCTAACGGTAGTGATTTTTCTTAGTGAATATATTCATAATTCTATATGTCGTACTGTTTATTTAGTGGTGTAATTGTACTGTGTAAATAAGTTATATCTAGGAAACTGGAATTTAAGTGGGAGCCTCTGTGACACCTCCAGTCTTTCCTAGGAATTTACTTTGAAAGGTAATTCTATCTAGAAGATTATCTAGTACAGTCTTTCCTAAGAATTACTCTGATCAATACTCTCCATGTTTTACAGCGACGACACAATTATCTTGGAATAATTTTGTTAATATATTTTATTACTGTAGCGATATTTCTCTATGTTAGCGACAACGACGATAAATTCTAATTCAAGTAGATCGATTGATCTAAACGAGTCAACAAATTTTGATGCCGATATGGATTGGCTGGCGGATGCCGCACCTGCATATGCTGATGTACAAGCATTCGACCACTTATATGAAAATGAAGAAATAGAGTTGTATCCGACCTCCATAACTCTGGATGATGAACTTCGAACACCGGTCGGCTGGGATGACGAGGAGGTGGAAAACATATCGGTAAGAGAACAAATCTCAATTGAATTTTTTGAGAAAAAAATATAGTTCTTTAAACAAACTTAAAGATAAAATAGTCAAGTATTCTTTGAAAAATGATTATGGTATAAAATTCACCAAAAGTGACCGTCGGGGAGTGATTGCTAAGTATGAAGGTTGTCAGTGACGATTGCATGTTTCGTAGATGCAAGACGAACTTACGTTTTAAATTAAGAGTTTGATCTATTGTCACAGTTGTTCAAGTAAAATGGAGAATCGTCACGCTTCAGTAAAATGGATGGCAAAATAGTATCTTGATAGGTTCAAAAGTCATCTTATATGGGAAATCTCTTCTATTATCAAGACAGTAAGGAATGATTTCACTGTCGATATTCAACAAGTCTTGTCATAAGAGCAAGAAGCATAGTTGGAATTCTTAACGAAAGGAAGTGGGATGAACAATATGGGCAACTGTGGTTGTACGCAGCCGAAATATTTAAATCAAATTTAGGTAGTACAGTAAAAATTGATGGTAACTCAGTGGGCAATAATTCATTGGGATTCCAAAGAATGTGTCTATGCATAGCTACTTGCATTACAGGTTTGTTGTAGTACGGTAAATCTGTTATCTGTTTAGATGACGGTCATCTTAAGGGGTCGTGTCCTGGCTAATTACTTACAGCTATTAGTATTGATGGCAATGATAGAATATATTTCGTTGCTGTTGTCAATATCGAATCTGAGTGTGTAGACTTATGGACGTGATTTTTAGAAATATTGAAGCTAGACTTAAACATTAAATCGAGATACGAGTGGACAATTGTTTCAGATCGACAAAATGTATAATGCATTTTTATTTATTATTTCAAATATTGGGTTGTTATGGTAGTTATATTGTTTATGTTGACGGTGTTTTACTTTCAAATATCAGGGGTTGAAAAAAGCTGTTCGAGATAAATTCGGTCCGACTGAACACCGATTTTGCCTCCGGCATATGTACGCGAATTTCAAAAACCTATTTCGAGTCAGAACATACAGAGATGCGATGTGGAATGCAGATAGGGCACCCATAGATTCCGAGCATGAAATGATGAAATTACGTCAGTTTAGCCTAGATACAGAGGCATATCTTCGACAGAAAGATCGTAGTTGTTGGGCTAGTCTTGCCTTCTCTTCGATTCTCAAGTGTGATTTTGACTTAAATAATCTGTACGAGTTATTCAAGGCCCCCAAGTACCGAGACCGAGCATATTTGATACCACGCCACCACGAGATCTTTATTCACAAAAGCTGACGAACATCACGAGAGGTCGATTTGAGACTTGTTTCGTCAAAATTAGACCTTGATCGGTCAATTTCTTCTCGCTCCCTCATTGTTTCTCTCTCCTCACCCCTCTGTGGTTTTCCCTATTCGCAGGAAGAAAATCTCAAGAAAGAGGAGTCGACCTCTTCTGAATAGCAACAAACGCCAAATACAAACAGAGTCGAATGACTTGAACACCTAAGAAAATTGCTGGCTTCCTTCGGCGAGCAGAAGCAAACTCTTCACTGAACAGAGACGCTCTTTCTCCTTACCATGCTTCTCTCTTTGAGGCATTATCCAGAAAAACAGAATTCAGAAACAAAAGAAACCAGAAGGGTTTTAATTTTTACCCTTCTTCTATTCTTTTTTTTTTATTTAATATATTATAGTACAATTAGCGTAATTAATTTTTCTCCTATTGTGTTTTTCAAATTTGTAATTTTTTCAAACTTTAATTTCTTTTGTAAAAATATTTTTAATAATATTTATGTGATATTTTTTATTGAATAGTCACAAATAATTTTTTTATTAATACATTCAATTTTATATACATTAATATAACTAATTTTTAAATTAAATGAATAAATATAGTTGACATATAGTTTTGAATACTTATTATAATTTAAAAAAACTTATATTATAACTGTCGAGTAGGGCGATGTATGCCCAAAGAGGGGCGACACATCGCCCCACTCTCTGGAGTGGGGCGTTGCATCGCCCTACTTGCTGGAGTGGGAGATGCAAATCGCCAGTGTGTGAATAAGCACTGTTCACGTGAACAATGTGTAAACAGTGCTAGACATTGTTCATGAACAGTAAAAAAAATATTTTACTTTTTTTCTTTATCGTTTGATTTTTAATTTTAATAGATAATTTAAACAAATAGTTTTCTATCGAATACAAGCATTTCTGCTACAGATTTAAATAATTTTAAAAATGTCTAAGCGTTTCAAAATATTGTTAATTGATTTGAAGATAATAATCTATAGAGAAGTCAGTGAGTTGCGATCCGAGTACTCTACGGCTTTTGGGTCGTGACAAATTTTGCTACGAAAACGTGGTGTTTTTTTGCTATAAAATACCACCTTACTTGCTGCTTGAATTAGCTGACACATGAACTAAATCAAGTGATGATCACGGTGTTGTACTTATTCATTGTTTCTTTTCTTAGGTGATTTTTGCTATATCATTGTGAAAATTAGATATTTGATAGTTTTTTAAGGTTTTACCTAGTTTTGATTTTTCTTATGACTAGTTCTAGTGTTAGTGTTTGAAGGGAAAAGACAAAGACATCTGATGTTTGAAATTATTTTAATATTGTTAACGATAGCGATGATAAAAAATCTAGAGCTAAATGTAATCACTGTGAAAATGAGTGAATGGTGAGAATATCTAATTTTTCTAGTGTATGTTTGATTATTTTCTACTTTAATTTTCATTTAATTACATTGTGTCATCTACTATTTGTTTTTTTTTTTTTATCTTTTCTTGTAGTTTTGACTTTGATATTTTATATCTATCTTGTTATGCGTTACAAAAAAAAAATTTTTTTAAGTAATAATTTGTAGACAAGTTTAGAGAGAGAAAAAGAAAAGAAAAAGGAGGACTAGAACCGAGACCAGAAATCTGGTCCGGTTCTGAAAAAATTTGGCCTTATTGGTGCAAAAATTTAAAAACCAAATTTTAGTGGTGTGGTCCTAATCTCTCCAAAATTTGGACCATCTCGGACCACGATCACCCCTAAAAAATAGCAACTCGGACAATTCAAGTTGCCTTTATCATTCACCGATAGTAAAGTATTTGAAAAATTTATATTATATTAATATAAGTTGAAAATATTTATATACACTCAACTCATTAGGCTCGGCTTGTTAACGCTCGTTGGGCTGGCTCGGCTCGAAGCTCACGAGCCGGCTATGGTTGAAAATTTTTTTGGGTCAGCTCGTTAGGGTCGGCTCGACAGGCTGGGCTCGTTAGGCTCGGCAGACTCAGCTCGTTAGGCTCGCCTTTCCAAATTTGGCTCGGTCGACTTGTTTAACATTTCTATTCGCACCATCCACCAGGAAAGAAAGAAATGGTTTTTTTTCCTTTCCTTTTCTTTCTGTATTTTAAATAATTTAATATATTAAATTTTATTACATTTTACTTTTTAGTATATTATATTATTTTAATTAATAAAAAAACACGGCTAAATTCTTAATTTAAAGATTATTTATAATTAAATGTTATTTGTGGTTTTCTTTTTTACATGAGATATGTGTCATATTTTAAATTTAGTTGTTAAACATGATATGTTATATATTTCAACTTATATTGAATTAATTAGGTCAACAATTTCTTATATTATTAAGTATAATTCGAGACAACAAGAATATAAAACTTTGTTAGAACTGTCCAACTTAAAACAAAAAAATTAAAAACCGACATAAATAATAGATGAAATTCAACTTTTATGATATTGCAAAATATTATGCTATATTGACAAGTTATTTGTGCTATATTAATGATAAGACGGAAAATATTAATCTTGACAAATCTAATTGTGATATTACTAACATTTTTCTTAATTTTTAAAAACTTTTTTGTGATATTGAAGTAATTTTTTTTTTTTGAATTTGTAATTTTTTTCTAAATTTTAAATCTTTTTATATGGCAAATATTTTTAGTGATATTTTTGTGATATTTTTTATTGGATAATACATTCAATTTTGTATATCTTAAGGTTAAACATAACAGTAAATATTATTGAGATATAATTTTTAATATTTATTATAATTTTAATAAAAATTTTTAAAAAATTTATATTATATTAATATAAGTTGAAAATATTTATATACGTTCTGCTCGGCTTGTTAAGGCTCGTTGAACCGGCTCGCCTAGGCTCGTTTAACTCGTGGCTCGCAAGCTGAATCGTGTTGAAATTTTTTCAGGCTGAGTCGTTAGGCTAGACAGACTAGTTTAACTTGTTAGGCTCGGTGAGTTGGACTATTACTGGCTTGGTCTGGCTGGTTCGTTTGTCATCTCTAACAGTGGAAGCTTGAAATGATCGAATTTTGGTCGGATTCGCGAGTGGTCGAGAATTAGGGCTGAAATTTTCTAAAAGTGGGCAATTTAGACTCGGTTTTGTGAGATTTTTGGATACTAATTGTAGGAAACAATTAGTATAAGAGAAAACAACACAATGGTCGGATTTTGGCGTCAAATGGTCGGATTTTGGGGTTGGGATTGCGTGGCTGAGAGAGATTCTAAAAGTAGGGGCCGATTTGTTATATAGTATCGGGGTTTAATTTGTTAAGTTTTTTATAGTTAAATATGTAAGTTGTTATGGTTTTTAGTTTAAAGAATTTTAAAAAAAAAATCCATAGTTGTTCAAATTAGTTTTCACCCTTTTATTTTATTTCTTTTTTTAAGAAAATTAAAATTTAATTGATGGTAAACTTATGAATTAAGGTTGAAACGAAAGCTCAAGTGTCGGAGAGTGACAAAGAGTTGCTACTCATCCGCATTGCATGTATCCAACGTAGTTGCAGACATGGAATTAAATGTGGAAGCAAAGTGAGAGATAGTAGAATTCGTCGTCCGTCCAATACCCAGATTTTGATTAGTGAATATAATATGAAATCAACGATCTGAACTGAAACTAAACATGAAATGTTAATCTACTTGTTCTGGGAAAATCAAATCAAACTAGTAAAAATCGATGCTAAAATGGATGATTACAGGGCGGAAGAGGAGATCCACAGAGATCCGGATTCTTCCAAAACCCAGAGGCTGGGATTTTAGCTCTGTGGGCAGGAATCCTTCCGCTCAATCTGTTTCCAGACACGTTGAAAGTTCTCAGATTCTTCAAATTCAAAACCTTCGCCGGAATCGACCCCCTCAACTCGTTTTCCGACAGCAGAATCCAACTCAGTTCTTGTAAATCTCCAAGCTCCTCCGGAATAAACCCTGAAAATCCATTTCCCGTCAGCTCCAACGCTTTCAGATCCTTCAATTTTCCAATTGATTTTGGAATTGACCCTTTTAGAAGATTGCGAGATAGAACAAGGCTGGTGATTGAATCCATCGATGGCCGATCTCCGATAAGTTCGTCCATCTGATCCTTGAACCGATTATTCGAGAGGTCGATGGAGTTGAAATGGCCGAGGGGGTCCCGCGTTTCCTTCTGAAATACATGGTTTACGGGTCCAGTAAACTGGTTTGAATGAAGATCAAGATCTAACAACCGCGAAAGCTTTCTGAATTCCAACGGAAGAGAGGAACGGAAGCCGTTGTTGGATAGATTAAGCACGGACAGATTACTCAAATTGCCAATCCAAATGGGTATTTGGCCTCTTAATCCATTGTTCGATAAATCAAGAACTGATATCGAAGAACAATTAGACAACCATTTTGGGATCTCTCCTCTGATCCCCGTTTCCGCCAACAAAAGCCGGAAAAGATTCAAATTTTCCAGCCAATCCGGCATTTTCAGAAGCCCTAAAGGATTGTGCGAAAGGTCCAAGCTCTGAAGGGATTTCAATCCAGCTAATTCACGAGGAATTCCACCGGAAAGACGGTTTCTCGATAAATCCACTGTCTGTAAGTTCCTTAATTTACCCAGAGTGGAAGGAATTCTGCCATTAAAACTGTTGTTGGAGAAGAACAAATCCGTCAGACTGGTTAGATTGCCAATGGATTCTGGCAATATTCCAGAAAGCTGGTTGTTCTCAAGAATCAGGCGTTGAATTTTCGGAAGCTTGCCGATGGATTTAGGCAGCCTGCCTCGAAGATTATTTTCTGAAATTCTGCAGAAAATTAGAGAGCTGAGACCAGAAATGGAAGAAGGAATTTCCCCACTAATCTGATTCTGATTAAGATACATGAGTTCTAGCTCGGTAAGACGACTAATTGACGGAGGAATTCTTCCGGTTATCCCATTTTCTGATAAATCTAGAAATCTGAGCCTCTTAAGCTTGCCTAAACTAGAAGGTATAGACCCAGATAAATTATTAGAGTGAAGATCGAGATTTTTCAACGAAATCATCTTTCCAAATGAACCAGGAATTGACCCTGAAAACTTATTTCCAGATAAACCCAGTTCGTAAACTGAGCTGAAAGATCGGAAAACCGAGCTAGGAAGATCACCGGAGAGGTCATTGTTACTCAGGTAAAGCCTCCGCAACCGAAAAAGGTGCTTAAAAGTGAACGGAATCGAACCAGTGAGTTTATTTGAATCAAGAAAAAGATGAGTGAGGCGAGAAAGTTTGCCCAACTGGCGAGGAATTGGACCATGCAAGTACTTGAGGTTTCCGAGGTCCAAAAACTGAAGGAACGACAAGTTTCCGAGGAAGGGGGAGAGAGTGCCGGACATAGCGGTATCGACGATGAAGTCGGGGCCGGAGAAGAAGCCCGGACGGGAGAGGTTGGTGACTCTGCCGGAGGCGTCGCAGCCGATTCCTTGCCATGATTTGCAGCAGTCGGTGGAAGGCTTCCAGGAACGGAGGAGGTCGGAGGGGTCGGAGGAGATCCTGGCCTTGAAATCAAGTAATGCCTCTTTGTCGGTGCTATGGCAAGCTTGAGAAAGATGGAGGAGGAAGAGGAGGAGGGCGAGGAGGGGGAGAAAATACTCCATTTTTGTGGGTCGAGTGAAGCAGAAGCTCAATCTTAAACTATCCATACCTTGTAATTCATGGGACTCACGTGCTCTCCTAATAAAATACTGCCTTCACTTGTAAAATTCCCACCAAAATATTGATTCATGTAGTGAATTACAACTCATCAATCGAGAAAGATGGAGGAGTTGGGTTGTTTATGGACGAGAACTGGTTGAATAAGAGAGTCATGTTGTTGCAGAGATGGGAGGTCGAAAACAAGACTCGAGACTGACTCACCGAGTCGGTTGTACCTCAACTCGACGACGTAGAAGTTCTTTTAAATTTTCAGGGATTGAACCTTCTAAGCTATTGTTTCTCGTGGAGATTTGAAGGAAAGACTCCGTAACGAAGTTGAAAGCTTCCCGAAAATGACTTTGTTACTTGTGGCTAAGCAGTACTAAGTAGGGAAAGAACTCGTATAAGAGCCTAAGTTTAAGGATTTGAACGCAAAAACCCACTTCCCAACCCAACATTGCATGTACAATCAAATACGGTCCCAACATAAGGTGCAAAAGGAGTAATCCTCGGTCAACCCTGCCCAAAAAAGAACTCCAAGTTCATGCATATATATTAATTATTGTTATTTAAAATAGAAATAGCCTTGGCCTCTTTTGTTTAATTACAATATTTTAACTAAAGTAAAATTCAATTTAAATATTAAAGTATAAATTTTTTTTAAAAATTCTTAAAATAAAATTTAAAACAATTTAAACCTTAAAATATAAAAAAAAAAAGTAATTTAAACTTTGTCGGCCAATTGGCCTGTGATCACGGGTTGTGAGACTGGTCAACCGTTCTTCTCTCTTGTTTAAGGAGATATTTTCCATTTTTCAATTCACGACTATCGAAAATTCTAAAATCTCTTTGCTATTTTTTTTACTCCGGTAATTTTTTTTGATTGACTGGTAATTCAACGTATGAATTGTTATTTTTTTTTTATAGTTTAAGGTTTTATTAACATTTTGCTAATATAATCTTTATTGTTTAATACTTTTACAACTTCTTTATAGATTCATAATAAAATTTAATTGAAAAAAATTATGTCGTAATTTTACAAACTATATAAATTGAGTTTAACTCTAAAATTTATAATTATATTTAACAAAAAAACTAATTCGGTCTCAATTATTTTGTTTCAATTAAGTATTTAATATAACACTATTATTAATATTTGAACTTGACAGTATCTGACCATGAAATTTTAGAATTAAGAGTGTCGAAAGAAACTTGAGCAGAATATGCTTAGACGCTCAATTATTTATTAAAAAACTGTCAACTTTAGAAGTTGGAAGTCGTTGAAGATCCAAAAGATATTTGACAACATTAACTTATGTGGAGGTGTATGCATTAAGGGGTAATAGCTGTGACAGAATAGTTCGCTTGTTCTATGCGAACTTGATAGCATCAAAAGGTTTGAGGACGTACATCCTCGGTACAGAGCTTATGATACGTCTACAGACGGTAAATACAGTGCTCGGATTTGACATGGAAGAGGTAAAACAATATTACTATGCTTCCCGATACTGCCATTTTTTTTCAGATTGTCCGAGGGAGTAGAGTTCTTAAGGAAAATTCATCGCAATTTCAACATTGTGGGGTTCGTGAAGTCACAATCGAGAGATTTGAATATCAAAGCTCGAGTTCTTCATAACATGCTAACCCACACCCTTCTGTCGCGAGATTAACATATAGATTTTGTGAGCTGCATAGATCTGTATGTCATGAAAAAGTTGTGCAACAGAAAAACTTTTGACCCTGGCTTCTTGATTCTAGATCACATGCGTGAGGTCAGGTGGACATCCAACAAAAATCTCTCGTATGGCGCACTGATTCATAAGATCATTCAGCTTGCTGGGATTCAGCTACCGGTTGACAAGCAGATGAGAGCTCACAGATCCGCCGACGTATTTGACAGAAGTCATTTCATTCAGATGAGCCTCGTTGACATTGATGACACTTGGAAGCTGAAGAGCGATCAGAGAGCATCTACCTCTCGGGCTTAGCCGTTGGAAGAGGCCACATCACCGTCATTGCCCCCCAGGAGGGTAGTGGATATGACATGGTGCAGCATCTGTAGCAGAATCAGATGCAGGAGATGCATTAGCAGCAGATTTATGAAATGCATCAGCAAGAGATGCAATTTTTATAGACAAAGTCGATGAACTTGCCGTGGGTCAGAGAGAAGCGACTAAGTTACAAAATTATCTTGTTGAGTCCTATAGAGAGATGGATGAGCGGATCAAGGATTGGATGACGGATAAGGACGAAGACGACGATGACCAACTGACATAGTTTAAATTAGTTTTTGTATTTCATTTCATGCACTTTATTTCTCGTTGATAAATTTTATGTACTTCAATTTTATATATGTAATTATTTATAATTTATTTAAATATATGTTTCTATACAAAAATAACATAATTAATTTTTTTTTAAATTAGTTATATTAATTAATGTATTTAGATTATTTTATAATAGAGTTTTTTTTACAGCGAAATTTTTAATTTAAATAATTATATAAACCAAAAGAAATGAATAATTAAAAATATGAATAAATCTAAAATAAGTAAATAATATTTAAATAAAGAAAAAATAAAAATTTTAAATTTTAATAATCCTTGTATTATATGAAAATGAAAGAAATATTACAAAAATACGAAATAATTCATCTTTCTTTTTATTTTCAAATAACAGTCAATAATTTCTACGTCGGCCTCGCGTCACAGATTTCTGTACATAATGAAAACTATATTAAAAAAGAATGATAGTGTGTTTATGAGCGAAATATGTTGAATTGTAACCGTGTCTCGTTAAATGTGTGAAAACTCATAAACGTATGTTGCGAAGCAGCGCCAGAAGCAGGTCCCTTGTGAGGATAAGTGTGACTGTTATGCCCCTGCTTCCGACATAGACGACACGATATCTTTGAGTTCTTTTTACTAATTGTCGAACTGGACGACTCATCGACATCTTACACTTTTGTTTTTTTGGGCCTACCAAGTTGGCGATATCTTCTGAGCGGGATGAACTCTTTCAAATCAGGCATGTGCGGCTACATTTGGTGAGCGTTCATGGGTTGAATAAACTGTTAGTACATCTGCATATAAATCTCCCGGTGATAATATTGATGCACGTAATTTTTTGGTGCCACTATCAGAAAATGCATGCAAGGAATAGAGTGGACACAAGAGATTCTGGTAAGCTCCTACTTGTTACAGTTGCGCACACCGACATATATGTTGCTGACCTCAAATTTTTGCTCTCTCACAAAGATAGAGCTCCATTTTCGAGCTGCACTTTCTAGTTTAACAAATTTTTTCTTTATCTGAGTACACAAGAGGTCGGTTGATTAAGGTAACTTTTCGAATTTTTTCACTATGTCAGTCATCAGGCACTTTCTGATCATCTTAAACATAGTCAAGATCGATTTGTCCCTGACAGACAATAGAACTGCATTGAATGACTCGTACAAACTATTCAACCACATTTTGCACTCGGGGATCGAAGAGAAGGAATGACTATCCTAATATCTAGTCTTTTCTTCTCGAAGCCATACGTGGGCATCCAGGTTAAATTGATATAATTTTCTCATTTCTATTTTTAAATGATAACTTGTGGTTGCTTTGACCACATTCTACATCGCATCTCTGTATACTCTGCCCCGAAATTGGCTTTTGAAATTTGTGTATATATGCCAGAGGCAGTAGCAGTGTTCAGCTTGTTTAAATTCATCTTCCACAACCTTCACCAAACTCTAATATTTAAAAGAAAAATAGAGTCAACATAAAACAGTATAATTAACGTAACGCCTCTATTTATAAATAACAATTAGAAATATATTATACCTTTTGTCGATCCGTAACAATTGTCCATTCGTCTTTGGATTTAGTGTTTATGTTTCGCTTCAAATGTTACAAAAACCACGTCCATGTGTCTGTACACTCTTTTTCGATGTTGGCAATAATAACAGAATATATTTCATCGTTGGCATCAATACTGACGACTATAAATAATGGACCTGGACACGAGCCTTTTATATGACAACTATCCAAATAGATAATAGGGTGACCATATTGCAGTAAACCTACCTTACAAGTAGCCATGCACATATACATTCTTTGGCATAAAATGAATTAGAGTCCAACTCATAAGTATATATTTTTAATGTAATATATGTATTTTTACTGCATAAGACTACAATAGTTTATATTGCTCGTCGCCCTTACCTTTATTAAGTATTCGACCTACGCTTCTTGCTCTTTTGGTAAGACAATGTGTAATGTTGACAGTTAACTCCTTCTTCACTGTCTCAATAATGGAAGAGATTTCCCACGTAGGTTTACTTTTGAACTTGTCCAAAAAATGATTTGCCATATATTTTGCTGTAGCACATCGATTCTCAATTTTCCTTGAACAGCTGTGAGAATCGATCAAACTCTTTATTTGAAACATAAGCTCATCTTGCATCTTGCAGTTGCCACTCACATTCGTCTTCACATTCAGCTGTCAGTCGCTTCTTTTTACTTTTGGTGAATATAACTATTTTTCAAAGAATAATTGACTATTTCTTCTCAAATTTCGTTTAAAAAACTATATTTTCTACAAAAAAAAAAAAAATTCTCATTGAGATTTGTTCTCTTACAAGTATGTTTTTTTACCTCATTATCATCTGAGCCGAACAGTGTTCGAAACTTATCGTCTAGAATTCTGAAAGTCGAACGTACCTCTATTTCTTCATTTGCATCTAAGTGATCGAATATTCGTAGATCACCATATGCAAGCATGACGTACGAATATCAATCCATATTTGCATTACCAGTTGATATCTCGTCTAAATCAACCGATCTACTTGAATCAGAATCCATAGTCGTCGCTAAACGATAAAAAGAAATTTTGACTGATCAAGCAAGAGAAATTTTGTCAGAGCAAGAAAATAGTGGAGATATTTTGACGTTTTCGAGAGTTGTAATTTGAAAATAGAGAACCTCTCCTTAAATAGAAGAGAGCAGTCGACCAGTTCATGAAAATGGTCGACCGTTCTCACTGAAGGTCACGACCCGTGATCAATAATTGATTATGGGCACTAGATAGACCGGCCGACCGGTCTACGGTAATCGATCGACCAACAAGATTTAAATTGCACTTTTTGATATTTTACAATTTGAATTGTTTCAAATTTACTTCAACGATTATTTTTTTAAAAAACTTATCCTTTATGGCTTAAAATGAATTTTACTTTTAACTAATATTACAAAACAAAGCGCACCTTTTAAACGTTGGCCTCACTCACTTGGTCTCCCTCAAAGTTGTCTTTAGCAGGTTATTAAGCCATTAATGTTTAAGCAGCCTAGCTGGAGCATTCTGGACCGTGGTAACAAAAAGCTTCAATAATTTGGTGAACTCAGCGCTTCTATCTCCTTAACGAGAAAACCCAGAAGATTGGAGAGAGAGAGAGAGAGAGAGAGAGAGAGAGTAGATTATAAAAAAAAGCTCAGAAATTAGTGGATATGGAGAAAAATGAAAGCGGTGGCAGCCATGAAAATGGTGATCTTCAGATTTTGGCCTTCCCCTTTCCTGCGCAAGGCCACATGAACCCAATCATCTACTTCTCCAAGCGCCTGCTTTCCCGGGGACTGAAAGTGACGCTGCTCACTACCTCGACCGCCGCCAAGACGATGGTGGTTAGGCAATCGGAAGCCTCCTCCATCCAGATTCAGGTCATTACCGACGGCTCAGAGGCATTCCGGGAATCTGACACAGTCGAGTCGCTTCTTACCCGTTACAAAAATGTGGCTTCCGATGGGCTCGCCTCCTTCCTCCGCCGCGCTCTGGAATCAGGAAGCCGGCCTAAATTCCTGGTCTACGACTCATTTATGCCCTGGGTTCTGGAAGTGGGCAAGCAGTTTGGATTGGAAGCAGCCCCCTTTTTCACTCAATCTTGCGCTCTCAGCTGCATCAACTTCCATGTCTATAAAGGGGATTTGAAGCTTCCTCTACAAACTCCGACGGTTCAGTTGCCGTCCATGCCTCTTCTAGAGGCTAAAGATTTACCCTTTTACGATTACGACTCCACCAATTTCCAGGGCATTTTAGACAGCGTTCTTAGCCAGTTTTCGACTTTCCTCGAAGCCAAGTTGATTTTCTGCAACTCTTTCGATGGCTTGGAGGACGAGGTTATTTACACTTAATTTGAATTCACCTGCTGATATTTCTTGTGATTTGAGTTATCAAGACAAAAATGGCAGAATTAAGATTCTTCTACTTAAGTTTTCACGAGTGATGATGCAATTGTACAGGTGATAGAATGGATGAGGAGCAGCCAATGGCCGATCAAGACAGTAGGACCCACCGTTCTATTGAATTACTCCGACGGAAGGATTAAAGACGACGATCCCGATTACAGCTTCAGCCTCTTCAAACCCGACATCGACGCTTGCATCCCATGGCTCGATGGCAAAGAAACAGAATCAGTAGTGTACGTAGCTCTAGGCAGCATCGTCACCTCAAGCGAAGAGCAAATGGAGGAATTAGCATTGGGTCTAATGAACTGCAACCACCCCTTCCTACTAGTCGTCCGAGATTCCGAGCAAAAGAAGCTGCCGGAGAATTACTCAGAAAGGCTTCCCGGCAAGGGCCTGGTGGTGAACTGGTGTCCTCAGCTTCGAGTCTTGAGCCACAGGGCGGTGGGGTGTTTCGTGACACATTGTGGGTGGAATTCGACGATGGAGGCGCTCTGCTTGGGGATTCCGATGGTGGCAATACCGCAGTGGGCGGATCAGAGGACCAACGCCAAGTTCATAGCAGATGTTTGGAAAGCAGGGTCAAGGGCACAAGAGAATGACAAGGGGATAGTCAGTAGAGAAGAAATAGCATCATGCATTGGGCAGGTGATGGAGGAGGGGGAGTGGCGGAGGGAAATCAAAGCCAACTTGAACAAGTTGAAAGAAATGGCCAAGAAAGCGGCCGATGAAGGCGGCAGTTTGGACAAGAACATCGACGAGTTCGTTGCGGAACTTCGATGTAATTGATCGAATTAAACCATCTGATGAAACTTGGATGAAATAGATAATAACATTCCAAAAAAATCAAAACCCATCCTTGGATTCAACATTTTCAGTCTCAAAATTATGCAAATGGACCCAAATCTCAGTCCTAAATTGAGAAGGACGTTCTATCAATGGGTCAAGTTTTTATGAAGCCAACACAGAACTGAACCCGCGTACCTACTCTGGATTTGAAATTATTCATATTTGATCCTCTCCGCTGTTCCTTCAAACTAAGTCAAACAAGGGAAACACCAATTTTCTCATCATTAACCCAAATGATGAAATTAAACACACTAAAATGTTATAATCAAATGAAAACTTGATCTAATCATGTAATGTAATATCATAGATATCAATGTATCCTAGTTTGATTGTGGGTCCAATTCCAATACCCATCCAATCCACTCTGCCTATCTAAAGCTAGGTAATGCGTGGAGGCTAAGCGCGAGTCAATATCAGGATGGATAAGTTGGATCCAGGAAAGCATGAGTGTTCACTTTATTGGTGTCTAAACTACACAAAAAATCTCGAAAAAATAATAATCACACGAACGCATTCTAACTTATGGCAAAAGAAGGGAACAAAGTAGATATTTCCTAGATTTGGGAATCTTACACGGGCAACTTTGAATTATTTGATGTAAAGTTGTTAAAAAAACACTTGCAACCTATTTTTTCAATGTTTTTTAAGGAGCAGCTTACAAACAAATCATTTCTCAAAAATTACGGCCCGAAAAAAACTTCACAAAATGATGTTTTCTAGACTAAGAAGTGGGATTGGCTCTACGCAACTGCAAAATTACATCACATAATTTCAGTGTTTTATGTACAGGAATGAGCAAGCATTCGTTAGCTAAAAGTACGAGGAAAAAAGCCATTACATAGATTACCGCAACTTGGGCTGTTTCGCCTCCTGGATCTTTTACCACCACCATTTCAAAACTTTTATTAATTGCTTAGTTTGTTCCTTGTTAATTTCGTAAGATACTGCCTCACGGAATTCGGATTGGTTTCAAAAACAAGAGCTATTTCCCGAAGCTGCAGATTTAAAGAAAGAGCAAAGCTTGACCACTGGTTAAGAACAAAGCATACTGAGAAAATAGTACGTTAGGTAGAACAAGTTTTGGAATGAAGGCTTTACCTCGATCAAGCTATTGGAACTAAGACCAAGGAGCTGTCCAGTACAAACTTCCTTTCCATTTATAAAGACGGGATTCTTGCCAAGGTTTTTTAGAACAAAAGAACCATCTTTTTGCATCCGTATGACAGCCTAAAAGAGAGAAAAGTGAATCAAACTGTACTCAGTATTTCCCAAATATTGAAGCGTTGAATAATTCAAAACATTATTTTCATGGAAATAGCTGTTAGAATAGGTATGATAAATGTGAAGCTAAAAAAGAAAATTATTGTTTTCCTAACATTGCGAGAATATATTTCCAGAGTGGAATGAAATCCCGCATATTAGTATCACTAATCAAATACCATAATATACAATTCCTTTCTGCCAATTCTTTTCTGCAACTCTTCTCTCGTAACATGGTATTAGAGCCAAACGGCTCCATTTTCAATTTCCTATCCTAATTATTTCATTTTATATTAGCATTGAAAATCCTATTAAAAAAGTTTATTGTAATGTTAGAGGAGAGAGACTTGAATTAATACAAATTTCTTATTTTGAGAATGTTTTCTCTATTATTATTTTACTTTTCCGATTCAATTTCGGAACAAATATTCTGCTATAGTTTATTTTTCTTCTCTCTGAGTCACATTTAAGGAAGTAGTGTTATGATAAAGGAGACAACAAAGTGACCATATAATGGTCAATCAGATACGAGCATCCATAATTCTACAGATATTGTATTAATATAGATAATACAAAAACATAAAACGAACACGGTAGATTTTCAAGAGATTTGCTAACTATTCTCCTCATAAACTCATGGAGACTATACTTTATTTTTGTAAATCTTTCCCCCGACCTAACGCCCAAAAATCACCCTAACAAAATCCTACAACCCTGATTGTTCATATTTCCTATCCTAACTTCCCTCCTCTTAGCATTAGAATATTCTCAATCCACTTCATCCTCTCCCACTTCCTTTTGGGCTGTGAACTCGTAAGTGGGCTTTATCACAATCCAGTGAGAGCAAGATGCACAAGAGTTTGAATCTTGTGAGGGCAGTAGGTTCCCAAGTAACTGCGGGGGAAAGAAATTCAAGAAGTGGAAAACGTAAAATCTCATATTGCTTGGAGAGGTGGAAAGAGGTGGTTTGGCAAGTAAAATTTTCATCTTTAACTAGTATAAGACATTTTGGATAAAAGCCAGATCATGAGAAATGATACTGGAATTTATGCCTAAAAAAATTGTGCCGGCAAGGGCATTTGGCCCTTAGAGGGAGAGGGGGTGATCAATCCTGTGCGAGCAAGAAGACCAAATACAGTGAACTTTTTGAGAGCACAAGCCCCAAGATCAAGTAATTGTGAGGAAAAGGGACTCTAAATATGATAAAGTTGTGCAATCACATATTTCTTAGGGAGAGCGGAAAATGATCTTTCATAGGTAAAAATTCCACCTTCAACTAATATAAGACTTTTTGGAGTAAATTACAAAAATAACTATGATTGCCTAGTCCCAAAGTGAACAATAATATAATATTTAGTGGAAATCAAGTCGTTACATACCATTACTTTATTAGTAATCATTGTTGGGAGCCATCACTGAAAGACAATCAATTCAAAAGATATCAACTACTAGTAGGACAACTAATACATCGTTCTCAAACTACACTAGAATTACTGTAAAATCCACTCAGTCTTATAATAAAGTAGTTAATAGAAGAGTTTGATATTCAAAAGGAACATCATGAAATAAGAATGACAATACACTAAAAGAAGAACCAAATGATGGATGTAAAAGACATATAGCTCATATAGCTAATGTCGAAAGTATTAACTTAATTCCAAATAATTTTTGTTTTAGTTAATGTATCTTTAGATAAAATGTTTTTGTTAATGCATGTTTTTAATATAGTTTTATTAGTTAAAATCTATATATTTGTGAAAAACCACCTACAAAGATTAGATTCACATATATATAATTACATTGATTTATGTATTTTTGTAGTTCATTGATAAATAATCCGTATAACTACATAGTTCATTATGTGTTAGTACATGTATTAGATTAATTAAGTGGTTCATGTATAGTATTATTATACATGTACCAAATAATTATATAAATAAGACGCAACTTTAGTCATTTTGATCAAGCAATACCTAATATAATTTGAAAAAAACGTTTCTCAAATTCCCTCTACCATTTTTCTTCCTCTAAATATCTTATTCCTCATTATAGCTTGTTTTTTTTAATCATATAGAGATGTTAAATTCTATATTTCCATTCAATTTCTCTTAACTTACCAAAAATAATTACGAAAATTGGTGCACTCATATGAAGGCTTTCTTGGCTAGCGAACGTGTTGGAGATTGTCTCGTGATAACTCCACAATGACTCCTAACCAAAAAGAGACTCTCTAACAGCTCAAGATATAATTTTACCACCTTTTGTGGAAATCATTGATAATATGCGGTACTTATAGCTACAAGAGCAAGCCACTTTAAATAGTTTTGTATGCTAGAACGTGTATGAGAGATCAACAAACTTTTACCCTTATTCATTAACGTTTGGATAAAACCATGTTTAAAATAGAATCAAATGCGACCACCATTAAACAAGTACGAGAGGTTTTACGAAATTTTTATCAAGCAGTTGATAAAATAAAGAAGGTCGTTTTCAAATCCTACAAGGAGGATTAGAAGCGTTGCGAATGGAAGAATAAGAGTCCATAACGAATTTCTATTCTAGGTTTTGGCAATCATGAGCCAAAATGAAGAGAAATGGAAAAAAATAAAAAATGTTCATCTTAATGAAAAAGTTCTTTCCTCGTTGCATTCAAAGTTCAATTATATGGTTGTAGATATTGGAGAATCCAAAGATTTAGCCACTATGGTTGTTAATCAACTCATGAGTTCTCTACAAGTTCATGAAAAGATAATCAACAAGAAGAAGAAAGAGTCATTTGAGCTAATTCTAGCCACAAAACTCTCAATGAAGGAAAAAGAGAATAAATGTGGGAGAAGCCAATGAGGAGAGGACGAGGACGTGGACGTGGATAAGGTAGAAAAAGAGGTCGAAGACCTCAAAATCTTGACGACGAAGAGAATAATCATTTTGTAAAAAAACACAATAGATGAAACTACTCGAGACAACATGATCAATCATGTGTTAAATGTTACAATTGCCAAAAACACTGACACTATGCCCGCGACTGCTAGAGTCGTCCTCAAAATATCAAAAAGACATGCTTCAAACGAAGGCGCAAGAAACTTTGTTTCTTTCTTACAAAGGAGAAGGAAACAAAAGCAATTTGTAATATTTAATAATGCGGCAAACAACCACTTGTGTGGCGTCAAAAATAAATTTATAGAGATTAACAACTCAATGACCAGATTAGTCACATTTGAAGATGACTCTAAAGTTTAAATTGAAAGCAAAAATACGTGTAACAGATTAGGGTTCTTAAACTCAAAATCAAAATTAAAATTAAAATTTGAAATCCCCAATTTTCATCCAAAATTAAGAACCTAATCTTCGATTTGATTTCTAAAATCCCTAATATTCACATTCTATTCAGAAATTAATTGAACTTAATTTGAAAATCGTCCAAGAACAGAAGGAGTTTGGATTTTCAGTTCAACCAATCCGAGCTGAACTCGGAATTTCAGAAAAACAGTCGGATTTCTCTTTGGAAATCCGATGCTAAACAGTTTCCAGCTCGAATGAACTCGAATTTCTTAGAAGAACTGGTGACGAGTCTCAACTATAAATAGAGAGGCTTGGGTGAAGAAGGAAATCACCTCACAGCTCTCTCTTCCTCTTGAGTTTTTCAAGTAGAGAAGAACTTATCTCGGTCTTCAATCACTGGCAAAACTTAGATAAGACAGCAATTCCGACCACCATCCGGCTTCCAGAAGCAGCTGGAGTTCCAAAGACAGTAGCTTCACTCGAGCGACCGAACTCTGAACCCCGACCGAGGTTGTCGCCACTATCAGCGTAAGTCCTCCCTCTCAATCTGCTTCCTTCACTCACTCTGTCTCTCTCTTACGCTTTGTCTTTGTCTCTCTCTCTCTCTCTCTCTCTCTCTCTCTCTCTCTCTCTCTCTCTCTCTCTCGATAGACTGAAGAAAGAAGAAGGGAGGTTAGTTCAGAATTAATTATGATCCAAGCCGAACTGAACTGAACCGAACCGAACCGGTCCAACTGAACCCGACTTGACCCAAATTTCGACCCGAATTTCGTCTCGAATTATACTGAACCGATCTAAGATTTTCTTGGTAGGGAATTTCTGCCTAAATAGTATTAAATGGATTTATCAAAGTAAGAAATTAATATCCAAAATTTTGTTTAGGTATGAAGATTTCGCTAGTTATCCTAATCGATCTAATCCGACTTAAGACCACACGTAAGGAAATTCTGCCCAAGTTATTCTGAAAATTGGTTTTATTTAAGTGTGGATTTAATACCAAATATTTTAAGCAGGACATTATAGGAATATTGAAAAATCTCGAAAACTTAAATCGCTTGGAATCTAAATAAGTGAAAATATCACGTTTTCAACGTTTTGACTACGGTCCTACATCACAAAATCTATGTTATTTCCTTATAATTATTTTGTTACACGTTTCCGATATTTGAACACGCATGCT
>CM039522.1:336626-561963 GCA_022433055.1 Begonia peltatifolia
GCCTGAACGACAATGAGATGCTGAGATTGAACATGACTACGTCTGAACGATAATGAGATGACTAAGTCTAAGGTTAGGAAATGAATTCCAATCAGTCTGTAATTGTCAAATCAAGATTAGGTAAAAGTTAATGTTAATTTTGACACTTGCACGTATTTTCACTTGTCGAGTTAAATCTCATAATTTGTATAATTTTGTAATGTAGGTGAATTTTTATCTAAGGAAGAAATAATTGTGATCGAGAAACTTCCCAAAGGCAAATGAACATACAGAAGAAAAAAAATATTTTGGGGTCAAAGAAAAGAATTTAAATTCGTATTTTTCATATTTGTGAAAATGTTTCATGTTTTTATTTAAATTAAAACTTCGAATAAATTATGTTGAATTTTATTATTAAATAAAATTTTATGAATTGTTTTAAATTATACATTTATTTTGATTTTCCTACAAAGTTATAATGATGAAAATTTTGATAAAACTTCCACGCATTTAAAATTTCATTTATTATTTAAAAAGATTTTTAATATTTTTAAATTAGGTTTTTAACGCTCGAATTTAATCTTAAATCAATTTGAAAAATTTTTAAGGATCTTCAAATTAGGATTTAAAATTTGAGAAATTAAATTGAGAATTTTAAAATTAAGGCGATACAGTACGATTTTAATTCGTATGAAAAATAATGGTCATCAACTTTTAAACTAACTACGTTTATTATGTTCCTACGTATGAAGAGTGATATTTTAAGTTTTAGATAACATTTGAAGAAAAACTACAAAGTTCACAAGAAGGATTGCAAAAGTACCTATGACGAAGCATATGATGCTTTTGCTCTATATTCAAGATGACATTGCCAGATAACTGAATTCTTGTGTGAAGTAAATTTTGTGCCTTTGACACCTAAGACTTAATCAATTGAGTTTTTGGGACTTGATTTATTAGACTAGAAAATAATGTTGCAGGGCTTTATGTAAATGAACCAACCAAACCAGTCGTGGGAATGACGTCTTGTGGGTAAACAATTTGGAAGAGTTTTTTGAAAGAGACGACATCAAGAGCAAGTGAGTCACTCCAACTTGTTTACGCCAATGTATGTGGACTGATTAACCCACCCTCATTTGGGAAAAATCAATATTTTCTCTTCTCCATTGATGAATTTAATAAAAGAACTTGAATTTTATTTGTTGAAGGAGAAATTTCAAGTTTTTTACATTTTCAGAAAATTTAAAACATACGTAGAAAGACCAAACATATAATTCATTAAAGCTTTGAGATCAAATAGAGGAGTTGAGTTTACATTTAACGAGTTTAATGGGTTTTGTAAAACAAATGACATGTGGCGATTCCCGACAATTCTAAGATCTACTAAAAAAAAATAGTTCAAAGAAAACATCGAACTGTTCTCAATAATATGTCCAAATAAATGCTGAAAATCGAAAAGATGCTAAAAAAATTATAGGCAGAATCAGTTGATTGTGTTGTATACTTATCAAAGAGGAGGTCGACGAAAAACTTGAGAGACAAAACATCTTGAGAAACATGGAGTGGAAGAAAACTAAATGCTTCCCATTTGAGAAAAGAAGATACTTGAGATTGGAGAGATGAAGACAAAACGAGACATTTCTTTTCTTTGAATAGAAGGAGTGAAAAAAACCACAGTACAAGAGCCCGCGACGCTTCCAAGATTGCCATCAATACTAAATGCACCTTCTTCGTCATTTTCCAGCGGAAGCTCAAGAGAATGAAATCATCATATGAAAAAATTTTCAAAATCTTTACGAGGTAACAAAAAATTTAAGTGAAGATACAATTTTTTTTTGCCACTTTGTCAACTATAGGCCTTAAGAATTTGAAGAAACAATGAAATATGAAAAGTTGAGAATTGTCATGGATGAGAAGATCACATCAATTGAGAAAAATAAGAAATGAGCTAGCAATTGTTCTGAAAAGCCAAACTTTTGGATGACCGAAAGAGCACAACTTTTGTTTTTTATATGGATAATATAACGTTTACTGAAAGTTTAAAGAAACAACAAATTGTGACTTTATCCACCTGTAAAGATGAATATGTTGCCGCTACATCTTGTGTACGTCATACTATATGGTTGAGAAAATTATTGAAAGAGTTGCAAATGCCACAAGAAGAACCTATAAAAATTTTTGTTGACAATAAATCTACTATTTTATTGGCAAGAAATCTTGTGTTTCATCGTAGAAGCAGCATATGCATACGAGGTATCATTTCTTTTGTGACTGCATTATGAAGAATAAAGTGGAAGTGAAATATGTGAAAACTAATGCTTAAATTGTTGTTTTTACAAAGCCTCTCAAGTACTACATTTTCAACAAGGTAAGGATGTTGCCAGGAGTTTTTAAGAATTAAGTAGAATGTTAAAAGTATTAACTTAATTCTATTAATCTTTATTTTGGTTAATGTATCTTTAGATAAAAGTATTGTTGTTAGTGTTCTTCTTTAATATAATTTTAGTTAAAATTTATATATTTGTGAAATTTACCTAAAAAATTGAGATTTATGTACGCATAAGTTCATTTGTTCATATATTTGTATAATTAATTGATAGATAGTTCATGTAAATTGGCAATTCATTATATGTTAATATGCATTAAATTAATTAAGTAATTCATGTATGGTGCTATATACGTACCAAATGCTCTTATAAATAGGACGTAAGTTTAGTTGTTTTGAATCAAGCAATAGCCAAAACAATTTGAAGAAAGAATTTCTCAAGTTCCTTCTCCACCATTTTTTCTTTCCCTAAAATTCCTAATTCTCATTCCCACAGCTAATAGCGATTTAATATTAGGCTTTTGCTGGAGGAAACCTTGTACCATAAAGGAAGAATGGCCCTAGGTATATGTGAAAGACTATGAATAAAGATACTACTAGATGAATTGAAATCAGAGTTAAAAAGACCTATGAGAGTTCTTTATGACAAAAATTGACAACAAAAGCATTGTCATGTTCTGGTTCAAGATGACAAGACCAAACAGGTTGACGCATGATTCATAATTTAGAAGATCAATAAGTGTAGAAATTTGTAACCATAAATCTCATCTAAAGACCAAGCAGCTAATATCTTGGCAAAAGGGAAGCAAATCCTTTATTTGATAAAATAATTGACAAGGTGAGAATGAAGAAAATATTTGCAATGGACTGAAGAGAAGTGTTTGATAATTCAAAATATATTATTTTTGGAAACAATTGTCACACTGAATATGGTAATTGTATAACTAGAAAGGAAAATTATTATTTCCTAATAATGCTAGGATCCTTTCCTAGTACTGTAGATTGAAATCCTGTCATATAAAGTATCACTAATCATTATAATACCATACAATTCTTTTCCACAACTCTTCTCGGCTAACATAGAGCAGAATCTAACATTCTTCAATATCATTGGTCTCCTGAAATCTATCTTCTATTGTTCAGTTTTTACTTATTTTTGTTTTAACTTGTATTTTTGAGAGAATATAGATGATAACTCATCCCTTTGGAGACAAGTGTCAGAGTTGATGAAAGAAGTATAAGAGAAAAACTAATATTGAATCAATTGAGAGAGAATAACGTTGGAAAAAGATCAAGATTTTTCAACCTGGCGCCTTGATATTTGGTTGGCACGCCCTTCTCTTCTCAAGTCAATGTCAACTTTAGAGTCATTTGTCGATCTACCAAGCATGACCTGTGTGCAAAAAAGGAACTTCACTTTCATGTTCAGTCAAAAACTATACTCCTAGGAGAAAATCCCATGGTCATGAAAGTTCAATTCTTAAGAAATCAAATCAAGACAGTTACAACAGAAAGGGACCTCTGCTTTCTTGATATAATGCTTCAGATGACGGCCATACAGGATGGCAAATGCACCCTTCGATGCTATGGTTCTTTGTGTGGCTGATCTAGCACATTGTTCGAGCCTCATGATTTTCCTCTTAGTATCCTCATGCTTATATCTTAAGACTAGACATATTTTTCAAAAACGAAAATAAAGATCATCTCACTAATACAATTTTGAAAATGAATGAACTTCATGGCCCAGCTAATGGACAAAAGCTAATTATGAAACACAAAAGTCAAGACATCAAACTTGCATAGTCATACCAAGAAACTAATTAATCACAAGAGTAATAAATAAGACCATAAAAACATGACGGCTAACGTAGCATGTTGAAGTTATTTTGCGTCATCATTCTATTTGATGCTTGAGTTTTAAAAGCAACTACCATATGATGAACTTCTGGCCAATTAAACAACTCTAGGCAGAAATAATTTATGCCAATTAAACAACTCGAAGGAAACTGATTAGTCAACTGAGTACGATAGAAGATAGGTTACCTTCTTTGTTGACGTATAACTCATGATCATTTGGCCATAAATCCATTTCAAGTATCTGCAATTAAAAATAATTTATCTGAGACCAAAACATAAACGATAATATGTTACAAAAGACTAGATAAGTAGCAATGGTAACAACAAATACCATAGCTTCAATGTCAGAAAAGGAAGGAAAATTATCATCCGTGTCAAGTTCCTCAAGATCTAGTGTTGACGTATTTGCTTCTGATTCTCCAACTGTTGCTCTTGCAGATCCTGGGTCAACAAGCAGAATTACTTGTTCCCCAACTGCAGATTGACCATCCTGTCCCAAAACAGCAATTCGTTTCCTCAAAGCCCAACATTTTCCTTATCTTCGTAAAAGAATTTTACATGTAAAATAAAATATTAGCCTACCTCTTCTTTTAGGGCATTCGAAGTGGCACTCTTTGAAGTTCCATGCTCTGCCATGCAAGTCTTAGGACTGGAAGGAAAACTGTTAACATGTCTGGCCACAGCAGAAAGACAGTAACCATCACAATTTTCTCTTTTTACTTCATGATTGAATGGTCGATCATTTGGACTTGATTTAGATAAAATATCTGATTCTAGAATATGAGCAACGAGGCCCAACTGTTTAGGATTGTCTTCTCTTTTCAGAGTCATTTCTAGTGAATGATATTTTGGAAGAACAGACGAAGAAAATAAATCTGTGTCGTCTACAAAACTAGGTCTGATAGTTTTGGAAGGAAACATATCATCATTGCATGGGATTTCCGGGTCCTCGATGTTCAATATACAATTCATTTCTCCTTGATTAAGAGGAGAATGGGATGATGGTGCACATGTCAAGGATTGCCTATTATCATCAGCATGACTAAGCATTTCATGACTGCCATGAACAGAATGTGGCGGCAAATCTGTTATATCTACTAAGACCAGAGTGCTTAAATCTTCAGAAAGAGGATGATCTTTGTTAGAAACTAAGTCTTGATGTTCATCAGCGTCTGATGTATCTTTTGAGTAAACAGTCGGCGAGTTCAGCAAAAGTGAATCAACAGCCTCTTCCATCACACCTTTGCCATCAAACTCCATAAACAGAATTTCATCTTCATTTGGAATGTTCAAGAGCGAATCAGGATGATCAGAAATATCATAACCTAAAATGTCTGATGAACCAATTGCTTCCACTGCAATCTGAACACCCCCTTGCATCTCTTGGACATCCTGATCACTTTCCCAACCAGCTTTTGAAACGTCTTCCCTCCTTTTCAACACAGGAATATCTGGAAAGCCATGAGGATGTGGCCCCATACAATTCCCATAATCAATTAAATTATTATCAACATCCATTCCAACTCTTTCACTATCACCTCCATTTCCAATGCAAGCAGTATAGTTTGGCGAACCAAGAAAACTTAGATCGAAAGGATTAACAGCTTGATTGTACATTCTTTTCCTCATTCTATAATACAGGCTATGAATGCTTTCTGGCTTTCTTTTTGCCGTGATTTCTCTTGAGTTATTAAATCGGTGGCTCTTGGACAAATCATTAGGAGCAGATAGTTCAAACTCAAGCATACGACCTGAAGCTTCAGCTGAAATAACTGGGTCATACAAGAGAGAACGCCAACGATCTTGAAGTTCTCGAACCGTAAATTTCCGAGAGAAATGCACAGCACCTTTAGCAAGTGCTTCTAATGAAGCTCCTGCCTATAAAATGAGATCACAAAAGAAATGCCTAAATTCTACATTCTAGGAGACATATAAATTAACGAATAGACCAAAACTCAAATAAACTCAATGAATAACTACGAAAAATGAAGCAACTCTGAGATTTTTGGAAATTCATCTATAACGGTAACAGAATTGAAATTGTCGGAAGGAAATAACGAACCTCGACAGCGTTCTTCAAAAGAATATCATCTTCGGGGATCCATGAAGAAACTGGAGCAACCGACGCCATGTGTCTGCAACCTTAACTCATAAACTCTAGTAAAGAGCAGATCTATGGGCTGGAATTCTGACCAAAGAGAATTCCATTACAACGAGCTCGACGTAAAGGAACAACTTCGGAGGTAAGAGGAAGAGAGAAAAAGCTTTGAAGAAGATCATGGTACTTTCCGATCCGATTCACTGGATTTCAACATTGCTAAAAGCTTCCACAACACAACAGCTTGAAGGATTTGCCATAGTTATCTTCTTCGTTCGTCGGAAGTTCTCCAGTTGGGCTCCCGACAGAGCTAGAGTGACGTCGTTTCATAACAATACTTTCACTTATTAAACGTATTTAAAATTTTACTCATAGATGATTATATAAATTAATTTTAGTTTTTCTTTAAAGTTTGAACATAATTGCTAACTCAACTGGACTGTGGGCCGAGTTAGACCAGACCTGCTTGCTGTCCAGAGGTCCAAGTCGAGTACGACCTGTCATGCCAGCAACAGACTCGAAACAAGAGAAACAGAAAACGACTAGAGCTAAAATTGGACAAAATTGCTCGACTCTCAAAATGTGATAAAATTATGAAAATAAGATGTCGATCCCACTCCTGCGTCGTCAACTTAAGGTCTCCCTGACTAAAACCTGAAAGAAAGAGTCATTGGGGTGAGTCGACTAAAAGATGTGCGAGCACGCCAAATAAAAAATGTTTAATAAAACTTGAGTAGAAAAAAAATAATATGACAAGTATCAAAACATTCCACTATAGTGTAGTACATACATAAAATATATCTCTACTCAATAACATGAAAATCCTAATAAAAATAGACTCACTCGCGTACTTCAGGCATACCATGTCATAGACATGCACAATAATAGTGACGATACTCGACTATCGCAAAGTCATGAATGACCCTGATCAATTTTAAGATTTTGTACTTAATGACAAATACAGCTGTCTCATTACTTTAGTTCACAAACCAATATATCCTCCAATGGTCGAAATGTGCATAACAATGCAAGACTGCCACATGAGTTGATCCAACTTGATTCATTTGATCTAGTTGATAAGAAAAATAAATGTAGGTGTATGGTCAATAAAACATATCTATTGAAAATCATACGTATAGTATAAAAGCCGAAGTGTCACAAAAACAAGACACGTAATTTTACATAAGAACATGCATCAAAATAATGTATGATATTTTGGATATAAAAATAAATTTCTACCTAAAATTACAGTTGCCACTAACCAAACCCCAAATAATCTATGGGTCTAAAAACATGTCAAACCTTTAAACCTATCAATAAAGATGACAGACGAGTCAGTCGAGCCTGAAAAAATATGACTTACTGAGAGAAGCCCACGAGCCGAGCCTAATGAGCATGATAAAAAAACTGAGTTGGCTCGCGGGCTAATGTTAAATAAGTTGAGTCAAGCTGGCTAAATGAGACTTAACGAGTCTAACCTAACGAATCAAATATATATAAATATTTTCAATTTACAAAAATATAATGTATATTTGTAATAAAAAATTAATTATTAAATTATAATAATTATTTATCATTATAATGTTAAAATATAATAGTTAATTATTTAGCTAATAAAATTATTTTATTATGACTTGTATTTAGAAAAAAAATATTTGACATGATCTAAAAAAAAAATATTATTACAAATATTTGACAATTGCATCATTACAATTTATACACATAATAACTAAGTTGCTACCTATTTAATTACTAATTATTTGTAATTAAAGTGACAAACGAGTTGACCGAGCCGAACCAAGCTAAGCCGATCCAAAAAATGTTATGTTCGTCAAGGCTAACAAGATAAACGAGCCTAGTTTAAAGGGTCTAACGAGTCCAACGAACTGAGTCCAACAAGAGTGTTGCTCATGTTGCTAAGAGCAAACGTCGTCGAAGTAGGAGTTTCTATATGTTACTTCATATGCATCATGGTTTTCAAGTGTGAGCTATCACATGTAGAAGTGGAAATGTTGTGACTAACAACATATCAATTATTATATTATATGTATGCTTGTTTTACATGTTTACTTTATTTGTACTTAGTATTTCTTTGATCTATATGTATATGTTGGATAAACCTCTGAGTGTTTTGGGCAAAATTAGAGCCAATACAACATGAGGTTGTCTGTGTACATCTTCTGTTGCGTGAAGATGTCTTATTTGTATATACGACGTTGGATTGGGATAGTGATGACATGCACTTAGATTCGGATCTCCGAACATGGACAAAATGTTTTGTTATCATGCTCAATACGCAACTGACTGGTCTTCAGATAATCATTCTCTCTTATATGACAAACTGTATCTAAGGATCATCATCATTATTTTTACACGCCTTGTGGGTACTGACATGTAAAGGTCTGTGAATGATCTGGTTTTCATTGAGGCTGTTTTTTACCAAAAAAAATTTATGCTTATTTTATTTATAGATATCTATGTATGTAATAGTTTTTTATATCTACCCCATCATGATTTGTAGAGCATGTTTTATAAAATAGTAAAATAGATTTTTGATGAATGTAATTCCATGCACTATTATTTGTCACTAACTCATGGTTTAAAGATCAAATGTTAAATCCGTTTTCACATGCATTAAAGTATAATATAAGATTTACTATAAGTATGTCAGTTATCCTAAAGACTCTCATTTTTCCTAGGTAAGAACCAAGGCAATCAAAAGTGGAGCTCATAGCGAAGATTCCCGTAGTGTTTATGTATTTTTTCCTTGAGTGCTTTTATTTCTTTCTTTGGTAAGGATTCTTCAACATTTTAGGTCCATAGACTTGATTAAGTATTGAATGTTTCACAATATTTTCTTTCTTATATTGTATTATATTATCTTTTAATTATGTGATCACTATATGGATTTTGACCATCTTATCATGACGTGGAGGCTCGCCTAATAGGATGTTGAGCCATATGATTAGATCCTTGGGGAGGACAAACCTAATACATGGTTTGCAACGGAAGATTTGAACATAAATCAAAGGTCAAAGATCCACAAAATGATTACATATATAATAATGCGATAATGAAATATCAATTCAATAAGTTTCAAACATCCAAATCCAAATCATTTAATCTTATATAGACCCAAATGTATGCTAGAAGTCTCCACTACAAACACTAAACACTCAAACAAGAAATAAGGAAATGGAAACTTCTTCTAAACTCCATCTATGTTCTTGTCTAGAAAGGGAGAGAGTTGTTTGGATGACTGACTAATTCAGTAGGTAAGTTATACGAAATGCAATGCATGTAAAACTTTTTTTACCTTTCAACTCCAAAACATGAATATATTATAAATGGTTTTTAATATCTTTCCAAGATAACCCATTTTCATCATTTTTAGAAAAACAAGTGCCACGAGCCATCGATGAGGCAACAAATCAAATATTTGTTGTATATATAGACAATTATACAAAAAAATTAGTCATTATTATACTATTCATAAAGGAGAGTCATTCACAGAAAAGTGGTGATTTGAAGATCCAACAACATATCGTTAGTTCGAAAGGAAATAAAGGTGATAACGACCCGAAGGTTCAACCACGTCAGGGTGGCAGGCGATCTGAAGACTAAGTAACGACACCACCTATACAATCATAAAACTCTAACATACCTGAATTAGATTTAGGGATTCAAAACTCAATAAGTGTGATATCATCACCACGTTACCCATTTTCGTTACCGTGCAAACAAGATATCTTCACGCAGCTGAAGATGTATAAGATGACCTCATGATGCTTTGACACTAAAATCGTCCAAAGCATCAAGAGGATTCATCCTCCACTATACATATATATATGTATATATGTATGTATACATACATACTTATATATATATATATCAAATACGATATAAAATATCACGTGTCAATGGTAAACTTATCAATCATACGTAAAAAGACTAATGTGCTAGAGATCAGGTCATGCTAGGTTTTCTATAAGTGACAACTCATCACAATATAGTTTTGAATGCAATGTGATAAATTACAAAATACCTACATCGACGACGATTTCTCTTTTAGCCAACCAGAGCTACCACTTCTGGTACGACTCAAAACTCATGAACTCGTCTGAGCCTAAATCAAAAGCAAAGTCAAGAAATTTCTCTTAATCACTAAGGGAGACACAATGATGAGTTCTATACTAGGACTAGGAACCCAATTCAGAATGCTACAAAAATAGGTATGAACTTTGGCAAGGTGATGTGTGCTTCGGGGACAAAATTTTCGAAAGAAAAAGTTGTGCGATCGACACTTTAAGTCAGGGGTCAACACTTGTAAGCTAGGATAGACCCACCGGTCAACTCTTAGAACTCTCGAGTTTGGCATGCAGTCAACACTTCAACAAATGGTTGATAGTTTATACCTCTCTGGTTTGGCCTGTAATCGACACTTTCACCAAGCGGTTGATACTTGATGTCTCTTGGGTTTAGCCTGCGGTCGACACTTTCATCAAGCGATCGATACTTCAAGTGTCAACCAACTTCTCAAAGGGGTCGACAGCTCGATGACTCTATTTTTAACAGTAGAGTTCGCAGTGTTGATCAGTCATCCACAACGGTCGACTCTTAGGCGATATCGAGCGACGAAAGTTGCAAAAACTGCCCCACTTTTGCCATTCTCTCATCACCAATCGACCAAACGATATTCATAAAAGTTAAACCTACTAAGATACTTAAAAAACAGCACATTGAATCCATTAAAGTCATGACATTAAACCTAAAATGGGAAAGAGAAACTTACCGAACTTTGAAGTTCCCTCACAAATATTGGTGCATGAAGTCTCTAGAACAATATTTCAGCCTGGAAGCATGACAGTTTTCCCAAAACATCTCATTACCTCTTGTCATGCATAGTGCCAAGGTAAGGAAGAAAAAAAAAAAAGGGTTCCAACCTTTTTATTAAAAAAATATAACCATTTTATTAATTTATTTAATATCAACATAATTTACATTAAATAAAATTCTTCAAATTTTGTTCTTCACAACTCCGAATATTAATTAATTCTTTACCTGAGCTGAAATCCAAATTGCCCAAAATATAAATTTCCCCAATCAAATCACACAGTAATTTATCAAATTATCAATTTTGACTAATTGACCAAAAAATTTAATTGGTCACAACACAACAAGACGAGTCAATTCATAACACGTTGACTCCAATAACGCAAGAAATTTATCCAAAAATTAATGATATAATAAAAATAGTTGTTTTTATGGCTTTAAGTTTTGAATTAAGCATTCCATTACAAATTGAGCGTTGAACTGGACAATCATATCCTCTCTGAAGATTAGGTCATTTGACCTAAAATTTCTATTGAGTCGCCTTCGGGTAGATGTCTAAAATTCCCAAGACATTTGTTGGAAGCCACAACCAAAGTAAGAAACAACTCGGGAATTAAATGAGCTGAAACTCCAACTTGGCCAAATCTAGAATATACTATTCATGTTTGCCTGAATCTTAAAATGTCTCGACGTAAATCCTAGGAGTGCCTCGACATACTCATACTAACATCGTGGTGTAACTTCACCACAATGCACTGACATAAGTCCATCACCATGCCTCAGTGTTTTTATTTGAATGCATAGGTGCTACAAGTATCATCTTTTAGGAAACTCCACAATTTAAATAAAACATCGTGACATATAAATGATTTAACGCCGCAGCATAAAACGTGAAATTGGCATTTTCTGTTTCAAAAAACTCGTGGTGGTTTAGCACATAATGCCTAGACTTTATGTTCTGTAGATCGACTTAACCGATTTTGTTTTGTAAGTCAAATTTCTACATATTATTTTGATCAAAAATCCAAATTTACTTATTTCAATAGTATTTTCGTGCATAAGGTACAACTTTTAACAGAGTTTCAAGCTTCTAATTTCCATAGGATTTAAATCTAAAATTTTCCTTCTTAAACTCTAGGAGATAAAAAAAAATGGGATTTACTTTTTAGAATCTCTCTATCTTTTCCATCGATTTGTTGGGAAATAAAGATCGGTGAGAATAATAATAATGTCGCCGCTGTAAAATATGGAGAGTACTGATCAGGACGATTCACAAAAAAAGACTATTCTTGATAGTCTCCTTAAACAGAATTACCTTTCTACGTAAGTTTCTAAGAAAGGTTGGAGGGGTAACAAATGATCTCACTTAAAACTTAGTCTCCTAGACAGAACTCACTTACTCAGTACAATTATACTAATAAATAAGCAGTATGAGAAATGATAGCATATGCGATTCAAAAAATACTAGGAATAATTTCTCAGGTCGTTTAAATATAGTGGCCAATAAGCAAGAGAAATAATGAGTAAAATGAATATCAAGAATTTTTACGTGGAAACCCAAATCGGGAAAAACAACAGATACCGAGTCCAGAAAGATCTTACTGTGAAAATAGAATTTAAAATATTTTTCTAGATATCGAATATTCTAGAAAATATTCACTAAAAGAAATCACTACTCTTAGAACTCTCAATGTGCACAAAAACACCACACTTACTTTTCTCTCACAGTATTTCTTTTCTCTCCCTTCAAAAATCCTCACTATTTTTCTCACTTTTCTCAGAGAAGACGTTCATCTATTCTCTTCATATCCATTTCGGATCTACATGTTTCGGATGAATTGATCGTCTGATTGAAGCCTCTATTTATAGAGCTCCAAACACCTTCCTCAAATAGAGGTAGGTGCCATAAGGAGAGAATGCGAAAGGAAGAAAGGTGCCATAAGGAGAGAATGCGAAAGGAAGAAATTTCTTCCTTCTGCATTTATTAATTTCAATTGAATTTAGTGAAATGGGTCCCTCATCATAACGGAGGGACCCCACATGATTGACAGCTTCACTTTCAAAATCCTATGCCAACGAATGGAGTTTTGATACTTAATTAAGATTTCCACGGTAAATCCAAAATTTCAAAATTTTATAAGGTTCGAATATATTTCTTACCTTGAAGCTCTTCAATTCCTCGCACAAAATTTAGAATTTCTAGCCAAGTTCCTAAATTTTGAATCTGATATGAATACCTACGTCAATATTTCTAATTCTTTGCTAAAAACATACGAGTGAAAATTATTTTTACCTCCTTCTGAAAATTATTTTTGAAAATTGAACGATAGATCAAATTTTGGGTCTATGATATCTTGTTTCCTCTAGAGAACCATCGAAATTTGGTTGTCGGGAAAGAAATATACTAATTGATAACAATTAACATTCTAGAATGTTACAAAATAAGACATCTCATCACTTTATTAAAAGATGCCCTAATAAAGAGATATATGAACTAAAAGGTTAATAAAATTAAGTTAACATTTTCAACATTCTCCCTTAAACTTAACTTCTTGTAACTCCAATCATCACCCTTACTCACTGAAAGTATCATACTTGAGTGACTTTGTAAAAATATCAAGTTGATCATCAGTCTAAAATACTTGACTTGTACTTTATTCTTCATAATGCAATCACAAAGAAAATGATACCTTATATTTATGTGGTTGCTTCTATCATGAAAAATAGGATTATCCGGCCCCACCCTTGAGGATCTGCGAATCATGCGGTCAGGCCAACCACATTAGGTAGGATCCGCGAACCGCCAGCCCGGCCCGCCACACTAGGCAGGATCTGCGAGCTGTGTTCATGACCTTCTCTCTACTTGGATTAGAGAGTTTCATGTCTTCCCCAACTCTCCAACCCTAGACCTCCAGGTACTTGTACGAAGGGCTACAAGAGCTGGTACTACTTAGGCTAGTCATCCAGGTAGGGAGAAGGTTACGAACACAGCTCGCCGATCATGCCTAGTGTGGTGGGCCGGACTGCACGATTCACGGATCCTCGAGGGTGGAGCCGAATCGTTGCAATTTGTCAATACAATAACTGATTTTTTATCAATAAATATTTCAATAACTTTTTACTGTGGCAGTTGTAACTCACTCAATAGTCTTATTAACCATATAACATTGTCACACACAACATGTAACAATATCATATTCCACTTTACAAGTAAATGGTGTCACAATTTTTTGTTTCTTCAAACTCTAAGAAAACCTGTAATGCCCTTGTAGGAAAAAAACATATTGTGTTCTTTTGGTCATCTATATCTCCACCAAAGTCGTTATCGCTATACTCTACTAGCCTAAATTTATTATAAAATGAATAAAGCAAGCCATAGTCAATTTTACTTTTGATATATCGAAGAATCCACTCTCCAACTTGAGATGTTTCATGATTGATGACTCCATAAATTAACTAACAAGCGCAACTCAAAAAGAATATCTAGTCTTCTGCTAATTATCTCAAACTTCTAATAAGACTATTGAAAGCTGTAAAATAAAAATTTCTCTCATTATCATACTTGAATAATGTCACTCCACATTCCATGAAAGTATTTATGAATTAACAATTTTCCATTGTGAACCTTTTGAGAATCTCTGTAGCAAAATCTTCTTGAGATATGAAATTCCTTCATCTCTTTGATTGATCTTAATTCCAAGATAGCTAGACATTATACTAATATTTGTCATCTCGAACTCTTTGGTCATTGCTCTTATATTCTTCTTGATTATTCCCAATGAAAATCAAATCATCAACAAATAAGATATCTCCATTTTTATGTAATTAACACAAAGAGCATGTTTGTATGGGAATTTGATAAACTTATTTTTCAAGAAAATACTTGTTAATTCAACTTTTCTAATATCTTGGAGCTTGCTTCGAATCATACAATGTTTTCTCAACTTTAATACTTTGTCTTCATAGTCTTTGATAACATATCTTTGATGTTGTTCCATGTAGACTCCTTTTCGAGAACTCTATTTAAGAATGTCGATTTGACATTCATTTGATATATTTTTCAATTCTTTTGACCTGCAAGTGAAATAACGAGTCGATAAGTTTCCTAACGAGTAACAAGAGAAAATAATTCACTATAGTCAATAGGATATTTTATTTAGCCCCTAATTTGGTTTTGCATTTTTTTACTTTCTCTTTCTGTTCTTTTTTCTTTGAACGCCTACACAACAATGAGATTTTGATTTTCTAGAGTGATTATTAGTTGTCATATCTAATTCTTCTCAATTGATGTAATCTTCTCAACTATAACTATTCTTATCTCATAAAAATCTTGAAAACTTCTCGTACAAGGTTCATTTTCACTTAAACTTCTACTAGAAGAAGATGAGAAAGTGCATTTCATGTTGTTGGTAACCTTGGAGGTTTCGTGAGCTCTTGAGCATCTTTACATTGATCCTCTTCATCAAAGATAGGAAAGAAGTTATATCTCCCATTGTCTTCATTACTCTAATATCAAGAATCTTCTTTATTGAACTCAACGTCTCTACTAATATTTCTTTTTTTCAAGAATTGGATTGTAAAGCGTGAACTAATAGAGTTGTACTTCATACTTTTATCATCAAACTATGAGCTCGTTTGATTAGGGACATGCACATATTCGCTTCCTACAATTTTCAAATGAGAAGTATTTGGTTTTTTTCCCTCTATGTTTCTTCAGACTTTTTCTCCGACAAGCTTCTCATTTGACACTTATTCGATAAATATATTACATAATAAACAGCTTCTACCCATAAATTTTTGACATGTTCTTCATTTTTAGCAAACTCCATGCCATATTGAGAATGATTCGATTATTTCTTTCGACCCTACCATTTTTTTAGGAGATCTTCGAACAGTCAAGAATCGTCAGATATTATTTGCTTAATAATTCTCATTAAATAGTTTGAAGAAAACTCAAATGTTAGATGTCATTTGCTTAATTCATTTCGATCATGACATTTGGTGTTTTGATATGTCTTTGAAGGATTTCTCCAATAGGAAACAACTTTCTTAAACTATGACAAACACAATTTATAGGACTTTTAGGTACATGTATAACACAATACATGAACCATCTATAGAGATGTTTAACGGGCGGGCCAACTCGCCAGCCTGCCCACTCAGCTCACTACTGTAGCGAGCGAGCTTGGCCCGATCCCATGAGGCAGGCTGAGCCGAGCCTAAACGCTGGGCTCGCGAGCCCGCCAGAGATAGAGCCAAACGAGCGAACTCTTTGGCTCGGCGGGCCAGGCTCGCGAGCCAGCCGGCCCCCTCCTCTCCCCTTAGGATTCGAGATTTCAACTTTTTTTTTTTCAAACAAGACCATTTTTCCATTGCAAAAATTAATGTTTAAGTTTTAACTGAGTTTAAACTAAAAAAGACCTCAAAATTTCAACGTTCAACTAAAAAAATCGGAGAGAAATTTCTACTTACGACGAGATCTTTATTCACAAAGCTGACAAGCATCAAAAGAGTGTCGATTTGAGACTTCTTTCGTCAAAATCGGATCCGCTCGGCCGATTTCTTCTCTCCTCATTGTTTCTATCTCCTCACCCCTCTCTGGATTTCGCGGCACCAGCAGGAAACTTATGGAAGAAAGAAAACTTAAAACTCTTTTCTTTTCTAATTTTCTTTTATTATTTTAATATATTATATTACTTTAATTAATAAAAAATATAATAACCTATATATATATAATTTTGAAGCCAGACTTCTTGTAGATGAGCCAGGCGATCGATCGCCTCATATATGGGCGATTGGGCGCGTGCTAAGCGCTTTAAAATTAGGAAATCGGCTCCTAGAGGGCGTCGATCGGTTATCGGTTTCGGTGATCGATCGCCTCTCAAACCCTCATGAATGCTGACAAATGACAATTGACAATCAGCGCCCAAGAGGGCGCCAATCGATCGCTAATTGGTAAGCGAATGATCGACCCTTCGTTGTACAGGCTGCAAGCCTACAACGGTCTTATGACCGTTGCTCTGGCAGTCTGATAGTCTTGGGCTCTTGACCAACGCACTCTAATGGTCTTGTGACCGTTGCCCACCCCCACCCCACCCCACCATTTCCTCTTCTCCTATAAATTCTCTTCTACCATTTCTGTTTTTGTTTCACTAATTTCTCTTAATCTGTCTTAATCTCAATTTGCTTTTAATCCATTTGGTGCTCTCAATCTATTGGTATTGGTACTCAATATTCAATCTATTCTTCAATCTGCTTCAAGAAAAAGTAAAATTTAATTTACTTTTTTATATTTTTAATTATATTTGTAGTTATAATATCTAAATTTTTTTACATTAATTTTTTTATAAGTTTTGTATACGTGGAATTAATCAATTCACACCACCTATGACCTTTTGTTGGACATTGGTTTTGTGGTATTATTTTCTTTGAAATTTACTTTAAAAATTTATTTTAATAATTATGGATCCACATAATTATAATATTATTGATGATGATATTGAGGAAATTAAAGAAATAAATCCTGCATTTTCAATAGGACAATCATCTGTATCTGCACAAACATCCACGTCATCATTTAAAAAAAAGGAAACAAAATGTTTGAAGTATGGAAATATTTTGTAATGAAAAAATTAAAATTGGTGGAAAAGTAGAATTTAGAGTTCAATGTAACTATTGTATTAAAAATTATGCATATATTTCTAATAGTTCAACTAGCACACTCGGTAGGAATTATAAAAAATGTCACTTAAACGAGCAAGTTAGAGACCCTACACAAAGATTATTAAATGCTAGTGATAATGGCACTTTTTTGTATTCACAAAATAAAATGCGAGAATGAATAGGAAAACTTGTAGCATACAATGTGAGTTACATTTAGCGTTCACCAATAGTGATGAATTTGAAAATTTTATGAAAGAGTATGCTACTTCTAATTTTAAACGTGTTCCTAGAAGTACAACTAGAAATTATATTATTAAAATGTGAAAAATGAATTAATTTCATTTTTTTCAAGCATCCTTACAATATCTATTTGCATCACTTTCAATTTATGGAGTGCACGTAATTCTCTATGGTATGTCGTTGTAACTTTTCATTTTATTGATGATTCTTGAAAATTAAATAAAAGAATTTTAGGATTTCGTAATTGTGAATATCCTCACACTGATATTACTATTTATAGATATATTATAATAATATTGCAAGAATATTCTATTCGAGATAGAATATTTAGAATAACATTTGATAATGCTAATGTCAATGCTAACGATGTTGTTATTTCTCATTTTAAAAATTATTTTCAATTAGATACTACTCACGATTCTCTTTTCCATATGAGTTGTATTTGTCATATTTTAAATTTAGTTGTTAAAGATAATATGACTTATATTTTGCCTCATATTGAATTAATTAGATCCGCAATTGCTTATATAATTGGATCTAATTTGAGGCAACAAGAATATAGAGATTTTTGTAAAGCTACCTAACTTAAACCACGAAAATTAAAAACTGATATAGAAAAGAAGTGAAATTTTACTTATTTAATGTTGAAAAATGTTAGGTCATATTGACAAGTTATTTGTGCTTTTATTAATGAGAAAACACAAATTATTAATCTTGCTAAATCTAGTTGCAATGTAGTTAATATATTGTTTGATTTTTCTAAAACTATTTATGATGCTACGAATAAATGTTCGAGAATTTATTATCTTACTTGTCATCTTGTTTTCTCAATTTTATATACTTAACGGGTAATTTTGCACAATATCGACAAATAGATAAATTTAGAGATATACTTAATAAAATTAAAATTAAAATTAAAAAAATATTAGTTTGATATTCTTCCTATTTTTTGTTATGTTGTCTAATGAATCTTAGGTATAAATTAAGAGGAGTATGTCTCATGATTAATAAAATTTCTAATAATTTACATACTACTTTTTTACTTTCTCTGGAACAAATAACTAATGAAATTGCTAGTTTATATTTTTTCTTATGAATCTAAATATTCTAATGTCTGTCGTTTACGTGTTTCTTCACGTGATAGTTCAAGTAGCGATGGTAGAAATATTGTAGGTTCACAATTTGGTATTCATAATATTTGGAGTCAATTAGATATGGATGTTTACTCTAGTTCTATGCGAAATGAACTAAATATTTATTTTGACACTCGATATCAATTTTCTCACGAAGAAAACTTTGATATTTTAGATTGATGGAAAATGTTTTCCATCACACATCCTATTCTTTCAATAATGGCATGTGATCTACTAACACATACGGTCTCTACCGTAGCATCGGAGTCTGCTTTTAGTGCAGATGGACGTGTGTACGATGAACGCCTGGGGTGACTTGCACCTGATCTCGTGGAGGCACTAATTTACATGAAGGATTAGAACAACATCATTACGAGAAACCAATAACGAGAGACGAAATACTTGAACACTTTAAAAATTTGGATGTTGAAGAATGAAGATTAACATTGGAATTTAAATTTTGAAGTATTTTTTCAACTTGTAATTTTTTTTTGACATTTTGCAAATAATTGACAATTAGATGGATGCCAACATAGTTTAGATGTGTCTAATTTGTAGTGACGCAATTGTAAAATTTATAATGAATGATATATTTTTAATATATTTATTTGAAAAAAGTTAAATGGTATGAGTTTACTTTTCATTTTTCTCTAATAGTTTTTTTTTTGCCCAATCAAACCTATCTTATTATTAGTTTACAATTCGCAATGTCTATTAGTGTATTTCTAAATTCTCAAATTATGGGAGTTAATTTTACAACTCGAGAGCCGATAATTTACCACCACTTGGGAGATTGATCGGGTTTCTGTGTAAGTGACAGCCGATCAATCGCCCCACTTAGACGATTGATCGGCTGTCAGTAAAATTTTCAAAAGAGCGAACACCACTAACAACAAAACTCAACGCCGAAAACTGCTAAAGTGCCTCCCGAGTCCACAAGTTTGACCTCCAACTCCTCCTTCGAAGCTCAGTAAATCTCAGCCATCAGGCTATATTTCTTTCACAATTTGATAATGTAATTGATTTTTTTTTCTTCCTGTTGTCGAATTAGGGATAGGACTGTGAATTCTAAACTTGAGGATGGAGGTTGGTTTTGGATACAATCGGCTCCTGTGCGCACAGCTGTGTGCCCACTCGAGTGAGTGGCGCACAGCGTGCCACGCGCGACCTATCGAGAGAGCCAATAGATAACACAACAAGGCACGATCGATCGGCTGATCGATGACTGCCGACTGGCACCCGAGAGAGTGCCGATCAATCGCGCCAAAGTGTGATTGTTCGGCTCCGTGCACTGCGTGCCACATGAAATGTTAATGAATTTGTTTTGCTTTCTGTTGTCGAATTAGGACTGCATGCATTATTTGATTTTTATTGCTGAATTCTAAACTTGATGATTGGTTTGAATTGTGTGATTATTGCTGAATTTTAAACTTGAGGTTGGTTTGAATTGGGTCTTGAGGTTGGTTTGAATTTTGTGTGTTACGACTATTGAAATGAATTTTTTTTGCTTTATGTTGTCAAATGACAGCATTATTTGATTTTTATGGCTGAATTCTAAACTTGAGGCTGGTTTGGTATGCAATAACAATTGTGTACCTTACGGCTTACAGACTGAAAAGATGTCATCAAAACGTTTATTAGCTTCTTCAAGCTCAACTTTAGTAAGCCAAATAGATCACTCATTCATCAACTCTGAGGCAAAGAAATACTTCATGGATTTCATGACAAAAAATAAAAGTCTTATCTGCGAAATCTAATTTCAACCCAATGAGTCTGATAGAGATATTTTAGACATGCTTAGACAAAGACGATGGGAGACTCTTGCTATATTAGTTGGTGATGCGAACGTAAGTGTCGTTCGGGAATTCTACGCAAATCTCAGACAACAAGATCATCCACTTCTCAGCCGAGATCATTAATGTTAAGCTTGGTTTGGACAACTTAAATGAAGATGATTATCACACCATGATGGAAGAGGAGCCAGATTATGCGATGATCATACAAGAGATGGGCCACTGAGGTTCACAATAGGTTTACTCAGTCGTCAACCCAACTCAACCATTAAATTTGATATTAAGTTGTTTCAGAATTCTGATCTCATCAAAGAGCGGGCGATGCTGCTGTATTGCATTTCTCACTGATTGATCCATAAACGTCGGGCGAATTATCCACGATAATATCAGTACATATCGTAAGAGTTCCACCACTGATGGTCATATCCATCTCATCTTCATCACGCACCTATGTGCTACAGAGAATGTCTCTATGAGCTCAACTGACGAGCCTTGGATCCAGCAAAAAATTTATAGCTCCTCAAATATTTCAAGAATAGCTAAGTAGCCGTATGATGCTGCTAGAAACAATGGATAAGGATTCATTTAGCGTGATGCTAATGCTGAGATTCCTCCTCAACTAATGTCGTTGCCTCGTATCAAGCACATCACAAATGGTATTATTACGGGTGGACAAGGTGATGTAGCACAGACAAAAATAGACCACGCCGAGGCTCGCCAGAAACAGCGATATGAAAATCAATCAACTATGTCACCCGATCAAGGCACCTCTTCATCATCTGTTATGTCACTTTGCTCTTACTCAACTAACGATGTGGAGCAGATGTTGAAAAATCTCACCATCAAATAAAGCTAAATGTTTTCCAATATAGTTGCTCAATAAACCAGCTTTGAACACGATGTAAAACAAAGGCTGGAAAACATTTCTGATCAGCAAACACAGTTATCACGAGAACAGAGCCGCATCGAACATTGGTTGAGGAATATGCAAAACTATTCACTAGAGCAGACAACTTTCTTTGCACGATATGTAAGAGCATTAGATGCTCATTATGACCATTTGGGTCCAGTATTACTTATCTTTCCAGAGCACCTACTGAAGTAATATCACCCTCCACAAGAGGTGAGGATAACAATTAGCCTGACACTTCATGAGTTATGCTATTTTTCACCTACTTTTTAGTTTATTTTATGCATTGATAACGATGTAAATTTGTGAGTGATTTTAGCTTATTTTATGACTTCGCTATATTTTGGTTATGCAATTTGAAGTATTGGTTGAAGTATCCATTATTTAAAATTTGAATAAATTCATGTTTTAGCTCCTAGAAAAATTCTTTAGTTTATGTGAGTGGAGCTTACGAAGTTAAACTCAAAATTTTGCACAAACTATACTCATACAGTTTACGTATATCAAAATGAACGTAAACACAATGAGGGAGTGTAGCTCCATAAAAAGTTTAATGAAATATATAATATATTTATATAAAATAATTTTATTAATATAAGCTCGGTTCGTTGAGCCGGCTCGGCTCGGCTCGCTCGTTAGGCTTGTGGCTCGCGAGCTAACTTGAATTGAAAATTGTTTAGGGTCAGCTCATTATGCTCTGCAGGATTGGTGAGCCGAGACTTTGTAGGCTCGGCTCAGCTCGGCCAACTCGTTTAACATCTCTAACCATCTAATACATGAATTGTGATGGTTTAAGTTGTGATTAACTATAATAATCACAATTAGAATAATTAGATATGATTAGGAAGAATATAAAATAGTTTACATGTTAAAAGTGAAAACAATTTCATTAAAACATGTGTGTGTGTAAATTATATAGCAATTGTTGTAGTAATTGAATTACTCTTAAATTTTACAGTGTCAAAGTAGACACGTAAATGAAGAAAATTGCTTTAGGTTGAAATGATTTATATATATGTTACAAGAGTTATGGAAGTTTGAAATTGAATATGCTGAATTTTATTTTAAACTGCACTATTTTTGGAAATTCTCTAAATTAAACAACGAATAAAATAGTGTCATGTGTCACTTAAAGATCAGTGACTAATTATGTGATTAATATGTAATTAGACAGTAATTAAGGTTAACTAATCATAATTAATTAAGTTATTAGCTTAAGATAATCAATATTAATTAATTAAGGTAACCATGGTTAAAACATAATTAAGTTGATAAATTGGTGATAAAATAGATCTGCAAGAGCATAATACCCATTTTACATAGATTTACAATGGCAAAATAGTAATCTTCCTTGGAATTTTTGTCTAAGCTATTACTCTGCCACTAAAGATAAGAAGAAGCTGAGTAGTTGCCACCTAGATATGTTCTTGGCTAAAGAGAAAGAGTGAGAGGAGAGAAGAAAAAGGAAGGAAAAAATGAAAAAAGAGAGAATAGAGAGAAAAAGAGAAAGTTGAAGGTAAAGGAGTAAGAATTGATCCTCGATCCTTCAAGAAGAATTGTTCCTTTCACCAAGAAGAATCTTTTGAGATAAAAATCAAACTGTGAAAGTGAATGAATGGAGATATCAAAGAGGTGAGAATCCCTAATCTTATTATTTTTCAAAGTATGTTGAAAATTGCATAATTTAGTGGAAAAATAGTGATTTTTGGGATGATATGCTTTGATAATATGAGTATGATTGGGTAGAAATTAATCTCATGAATAATGAAGTTTAGATTGTTTAGTGAGAAGTTAATTGTAACAATTTTGATGTTGAAATAAGTTACATGTTGATATTCATATTTGGTATAATTAAGAATATTTGGGTGAATATTAGCATGAATTGAATATGATTTGATAGTTGATAATCAAATGTATAGAAATTCTAAAATAAATGACGAATTAAATGTTTTAATGAAAAAGCTTGAGTTATTGAGTAGGTATTGATATTTATTGCTATTTGGCATCATTTGAGTTGTATTATATGGAATGAGTAGTGTATATGAGAAGAGCATTTTATACTCATTCCATATAAATTGCTTTATTGTAGGCAGAAATATATTATAATGCCTAGTTTTATGTTAAAATAGAGTAAAATTGTCGATTGAAAGATTTTATATTGTGATTAAAGTTTTGGATGAGTTGGAATATACGTTGAAATTATGACAACATAGAAGGTTTGAGGCAAATTGTCTCAGGATCGGACTTCTAGTGTTTGGAGCTGACGCTCAAAAAGGAAACGAGTGAAAAAACTCTTGGAACCCGTCTTCTTGGATCTAAGAGGTACGCCTCCACAGGAACATAAGTGCATAAATTTGCTTAGCGTGGACACCTTTTGTTTGGGAGAGGTCATCTGTACACAATTAAAAAATATCTATATGCTCTTGGGATCGGAATTCCAAGGTCTAGTGCAGACACCCAGAGAAGAAAATGAGTAGAACAACTCTCGAGATTGAGCTTTGGAAGGTCGCTTAAGAACATAAGTGCAAAAATTTACCTAGCGCGAACACTGTGATGACCCAATTTAAGAGTAACTATACTAATCACAATTATAATAATTAATTGTGATTAGAAGTTTATAAAACACTTCCTATTATAAAAGTAGAATTACTTATTAGAGCATGTGAGAGTGTAAATTCAATAACAAATATTATGGTGGTCAAATAATTCTGAAAATTTACAATCTTAAATTAGACACGGGAAGAAAGATAATAGTTTTTGAATGAAAGGATTTGAACTTATGAAATCAGAGTTATTCCATTTTGAAGTTGGTTGATATATATTTACATTAAAACTACGCTATTTTGATAATCACTCTAAATCGTATTCTAGAGTGAGATTTTAGAGAAAGTTGTCAAACGAGAAATATTCTCAACATCTTAAAATATGTGGTCACGTAATAAATTAAACAGCTAATAAAAGGTTGTCAAGTGTCACACAAGAATTAGTGACTAATTCTTTTATTAAGTTGTAATTAAGGGTTAATAAAAATTAATTAATAATGATTAATTATGTTAATCTTTGATGATTAGTTTAAAATTAATCTAAATTAATTAATTTAACCTAAGTCTGGTTAAAAGATAATAACCATGATCTTTTTGTAAATACGTATAAATTCAAAGATAAAATAATAATTTAAAACGGATAAACAAGATATAATTGTAATTTATTATTTATAATATAATCATAATTAAATGTAATATAATATGAATGAGATATTCATTTCATTTTGCTGGGGGAAGCGGGGAGAAGAGAGAGGAGAGAGAAAAAAAAAGAAAAATGCAAAAAATTGACAATTCGAGTTTTGGCAAAAACCTCCAACATAGAAAATGCTCGTGGGATCGAGAGGAACATTTTGGTATGACAATCTCAAAGTACAATCGAGATTTTAGGTAAGTTACTCTTTACTCTATAAATTTATGATATATACGAAAAAATAAATAAATTTACAATAATTTGTGAATTAATTAGTGTAAAAGTGTTCGTGATAGTTCAATTGACATATTATGATAATTGGAATAATTGAAAATAGACAATTGATTAGTGACATGGAATTGGTCTAATTTGATTTATAAAATGTCAAATGTATACCCGTTATTTGATGATATTAAATCTTTATTGAGAAAGTCATCGGGTTTGGCATTGGTTTGGAATGGAAATATGCTAGAATTTGAGAAAATAGAAACTTGCTTTGAAATAGAGTGAAATCCAATTATGAATTGTTGAAAACGAAAAATTGGGTTCTTAAGCGGATGCTCGCTATTGAAAAGCAGACATTCGAGACAATAGAAATGCAAGCGGCCGCAATGAAAATGTGGACGGTCGAGCTTTGAAAACTTGCATTAGTTTTTGGTGAACACACATATAGTAACAAAGATAAATAAAAATAATAAAGTAATATCTAAATAAAGATATTGATATAGATTATACAATATCATATAGGTTGCGGAGTAGGCGGCCGCAAAAAATTTAAAATGTAATTTTAAATTATTAAATTGTCGAGTTTTCATAAGTTTTGAGATATCATCGTTGGATGTCTAGATAATTACATAATCATTATTTATGCATAATTTGTTTGTCATATAAACAAGCTTTGCACGTTCATTTCACGTGCATTATTAATATGTATTATTATACATTCAATATATGCATAGTGAAAATATTTAAATCATTCATCATAAAATTATTTATATTTATAAAATAATATTACGAGAGGTATGATTGATCACATTCGAACTCAATTTATATCTCACAGATGATGTATTATGTGACGTGTGTAAAGTCAGAAAATAAAAGGGGGAGTGACTGCGAGTCTCCCTTGAGTTGGAAATCCTTAGCTTTTCAGAGCTTTATTGGGAAGTGCATGCAATACTGGGAAATACCCCGTATATGTCTAATGATTTCGTAAAAGATGTGAGATAGATATCAAATAAATGTCTAAATAAATATAATAAAATATAGACTATGAGAAGAATATGTGAAACTTAATTATACATTAAATAAAAATATCTAAATAGACTTCGTTAAATTTAAACGATGAAATAAAAATAAATTTAATACGCTATGGTTATCTAAGTCACTTGTCTAAGCTTTTACATATACGCATAATATACTTCTTACATAAGAAGCATAACACGTAATAAAACATTAATAATAAATGTTTATAACTAATAATTAACATTTAAAGCATGAGCTGTGTGATTATAAAAGTTAATATGAATATTGATAAATGGAAGTGATGCTTGAAAGAACTAATCATGTAGGGCGATATACGTGATTAGACAATATATATATATTAAATAAAATGTCTTATTGGTATGAGTGCACGTAAGTACTAACCAACGTACAATTGACTTGTGTGAATGAAGAACAATTATAAGCTAAATAATAAATCTTATAATGAATCGAGAAATAAAATAAAAAAAGATTAATAATACATCTTTTTAATGAACTATAAGGTTAAGAAATATACAACATTGATAATCAAATATTAATATATACGTTTGTAAATAGTTAGACTAAGGTTTAACTCAATGAACTTTATAAAAGCTCATTATATGGACCCTCCTTATTTTTCAGTTTGGACTCGTCAACTCTGTAACTAAAAACAAAGGTAAAGTACAATAATTTGATGAGTTCAGCATTAACATAAGAATAGAGTCATTCAGATACTCTTTGTATAAAATTCAGGATAGTGTGGTTCATATATGTAAAATAATATTTGGATAAGTCTTGTACGTAATAAGAGTTGTATGTGTAATTGTGGTTTGAATTTAATTATTATTGTGGCCTAGCAACATATAATTATGTTTATTCCACTACATCGATAGTTTATTTAACAATCTCATGTCGGGAACTTTAGTAATCAGGGCGCAGGTCCTAACAGACACCCACTGTCTGGGACAGGTAGTCCACTCATAGTTAAAATTATGTTTTAAAATATGAATCTAAATGATTTAAGTACCGGGTTTTTATGAGTTTTGGAGCATCAGTAAAGGGTGTCTAAATAAATATACATACATAACTCATGCATCATTTGGTTTGTCATATAACAACATTTGCATGTTCATATCACATGCATTATTATGTATTTATTATTCATTCAATGTATGATGCATTATGAAATTATTTATATATGGAAACAATATTACAAAAGGTATAACTGGTAATATCCAAACCCAATATATATTGCTGGCTTTGTATTTATGACATGTGTAAAGTCAGAAAATAGAATGTCACCACTCAGAAGTGGGTCTAAACAAAAATGTCGTGTTGAACGAATCAATACTCGAAGATAACACAATTATCCAGTTCAAAACTTGGTTCGTAGCGGAAGACTGGACACAATCATAGTCATATGGGCTAATCCATGTAGTGAGCACGAGAAATATAATGCAGTAAATTAAATAACTGTGTAACAAAGTCCATACATTCAATATCTAATACTAATATTCTTTTACAGATCCAAATAGAAATAAATCCTTACTAGGAAACAAAGAAATCACTCAAACAAAAATAAAGGAAACGAGAAATAGAAAACGCCTTCGTCCTACTATCGTTAACTGCTTTTATCTCTTTACATCATTTTAAGAAACAGGCTTCACGAGCCACCGATAATGTAATAATCAAACTAGTGTTGTATACACAAACAAGTACATCGAAATATGTCATCATCATACTATTCATTTAAAAATCAATCGCCAATAAGAAATAAGGGTCACTTAAAGTCTCATTTGACATATTATTAGAGAAATGTTGTGATCTAAAGACCAGACAACATCTCATAAGTCTGGAGGAGGTAAAAGCAATGCCGATTTGAAGATTTAGTAGCATCACCCAGATGGTCGATAAACGATGGTCAACGATGACATCACTTATAAATCATAATCAACAAATATACTCTGATCAAATTTATAGATTTAAAACTAAAAGAATTCGTCATCACCACCCTATTACCAATTTTCTTAACGTGCAAACAAAACATCTTCAGACAGTAAAAGATATGCTGGGATAGTCTCGTGATGTTTTGATACTGAAATCATCTAACACATCAAGAGGATTCATCCTCCAGCATATCCATCACAACAATAAATGAAATACCAGGCATTAATGGTAAACGTGTAAAATATACGTACACATACTTAAAGACTAACGTGCTTGTGACTAGGCCCCTGTTAGGTTTTACAATGTATCGCCCTTAGGTTGCAAAAATCAATCATCCGAAGGTATTTATGTTGACATATATTAACTACTCTGAAATAGTTAGTAGGATGTACGTATGTGTGTGACTTTACATATAGTGGTTTGATAATCATGCATATTATCATTCGCGTTGTATGTTAATATGGATAATGCATATTGACATTCTCATAACATATTAATATGGTACCTGAAAATATAAGAACATTAAATAATATGGTCCATAGACATGTTGTGATTCACTTGTCATAATATGAATATACACAATTGCATTGATTCACTTATCATGATATAAAAAGTGTGCGCGATGCATTTCATACTCATTACGTGTAGTCGAGGATAAAATGTGAATTAGTGGATGTTGTTAATAGTTAGCAATCCATTAAATATTGAGTAAAATTTACACAAGTCTAAAGGACACATTAATTTGTAAGTCATGGTACCTAGATAATAATTTATGTTATCATGTGTCTAGACATATTCATATATGTATCTTTCATTTTCTATGTATAATGTAGTAAATATGATTTGTGATTAAACATTAATAAGAAATATTTAGTAAGACATGTAAAGGACAATAAATTTGACATTAACGAGACATGTCCAGTGGAATTTTAGACATGTTTAGAGAGTTTGGTAAAATAAATATGGTTATAATAGAGTTGAGAATGAATTGCATAAAAGTAATACAGATAAGAAAATAAACGAAAGATTATAGTTATGCTATGATTATCGAAGCCATATGCCTAAACATTAATACATATAGACAATACACTTCTTATACGAAGAGATGTGTCACACAATTAAACATCAATAAGGAATGTGTGCCTGTGAGTGTTGAAAATGTAGCATGGATTGTGCTAACTAATCATGTGGGACGATAGTGTTAGTACATGATTAAATGTTTTGGTTAAACCTTAACTTAGGGTTCTTAAAACTAACCAAAAGATACAAATGAAAAGACTTAATAACTTCATTTAAGTTTATTGTCAACAAACCCTACTCCTTTAATACTTATACCAGGTACTCGTATTCTTTTAATTTCAAAAGAAAAAGAATCATATCCCATGTGAATTGATCCTCACCATCATCATCAACAAAGTTAGAAATGGCGCGAGACAATGTTTTCCCTAATAGGATCTGTAAAAACACAATAACAGTGACATCTAAAAAAGGGGGATGCAGCTGCTGCAATCAGCATAATCCAGGAGGCTCAAGCTAGACGAAGATGACGAAGATCATGGGACAGAAACCCTCCTCCACTGCTGAGCTCAGATTGGTTATGGTGGAGCCGAAAAGCATGAAGATTTGTCGCCCCATTTACCAGCTCAACTGCAGATACATGGTAATCTCTCCCATTTCCTCTTAATTCATATTCTGCACTCTCATATTTTGCTTCCTTCATTTTGCAAACACAACCATAATCATACAGAGAGAGAGAGAGAGAGAGAGAGAGAGAGAGAGAGAGAGAGAGATGGTGGTTCTTACAGAGTGGAGGAGATCGCCATGGATTTGTTCCAAGTTGACCACCTGCACAGTTAATCAATAGTTCATTGCAGGATATATAGAAACACAAGAAAAAAAGGGCAGTTTACGCTGCTTTCATCTCCGCTAATTACCTTTTTCTTGAACGTTTGAGTCTGGGTGTTGATGACGTGATACTGTAAATTGGTAATCCACAAAGCTTTCGATCAGTTCAAACAAGTAGTATACTCTAGTTCAACTAATTTTACATAACAGTTTATCGACAGAAAATGTTATATATCACTAAATTCTTTAAGTCCATGGATCCTAAGCTTCTAACTGTTCTATCTGCTTAGGCTCTTCCCAGTTTATTCCTTCATTATATATTTTGACACCAAGTTTTTCAAGCTGGTTTTTTACTTATAGATTTACCTTATCTTATAGGGAAGCATGTTTAGAGAAGCAAGATGATAATCAATATCAAAGATTAAGCAGTCGGGTTGAGAAAAATTTAGTAATTTTATATGAAATACGACTCAGAACTTGCAAATTCCTGGTTTAATACCATTATAAGTAACTAAAAATCCTAAAAACTTAAAGTTGGGTCTAGAAATATTTACTAGTTTATATCATTTCTTAAAGCAAGAGCATTTTTTATTATGATTTGTAGATTGCTGGTGACTATACAAGGGGGTGATCTTGGCCAATATGTACAATTAATCTTAAAGCTGTCGACGAACATCAAATCAAAGAGCTAAAATTGAAACTGAGAATCATCAGAAGTTAAGGAACTGAACCTTTCGCTCGCGTATGGCTTTCAAGGGAGAAGATATGTTTTGCTCAAGACTATGGAGTTGCTTGTAGTCAAGATCGTTCAAATCTTTGCCTATCCTCTGCCTGTAAAAAGAAAGCTTCACACTGTGAGATAATTAACAATACATTATTATTATTATTATTATTATTATTATTATTTACTCTATGACCTGATCTCCCTCCTCAAGTTGTAGTTGATTTCCTTCAACCTCCTCAAGTTTTCTTCCATTCTCTGCGTACAGTTTAATCTTGAGTAACCAAACATTGATTTCAGAGAGCTCTAGCGACCTAGAGAGAGAAGGAGATGAGAGAGAGAGAGAACCTTATAGTGTGCGCTCCACAGATCAATCCCTGTCACACTCTGATACTGATCGTAGATCTTCTTTGTTCTGCAGATTAATTTCATACCCAGAAGAAGAAAACCCAGGAAATCAAAAACCCAGAGCTTGAAAAAAGAAGTTCGTTCAAAACCAGAAAATTTTAGAGAGAGAGAGAGAGAGAGAGAGAAACATACGTGGTGTTAAGGCTAGTATACTCGGTAAGCTTGCCAGTATCAGAAAACATCAAAAGAGAGACCTTAGCATCGCAAAGAACAGCCAGTTCTTTAGCTTTCTTGAAAATACCATTTCTTCGTTTGGAGTAGGTGACCTGCCTGTTTGTGGAGTTTTCGATCCGCTTGATCTCGATCTTTCCACGCCCCATTTCCTTGGATCTTCTTCTTCTTCTTCTTCTTCTTCTTCTACTTCTGCTTCCTTCCAACAACGGTGGGTTGAAGCTAGCCTTAGATTTTTAGGTCTGAAAAGAAAGAAGAGAGAGGTGGAAAAAAGCAGAAGCCGTAGCATTTCCATATCTGGAAATTAGGAAGAAGAAAGTTAGATTGTTGTGTAACCCAGAATGTTTGAATACTAAATCCAAGTAATCTGGTGTTTACTTCAAAGCCCAAACTAGCTAGGGTTCATCATTAGATCTAGTTGGTGATGGAACTAAGCCTAATTGTATCATACCATTGACGTACATCCCAAACTACCTGTAATTCAAATGTGACTTAATTGAACCTAACTCTCATGACGTGAATCTAGTCTTCTTTTTTTCGTTATTTTCATATTAAATTAGGTTATAATTCTTAACTCCCCCCCTTCAATGTTTTTTTTTTCATTTGTTCGACGAACGAAACACAATTATTAATTATTAGGGTACAACACTATCACACTTCACTGCCGTCCAACCCGACCCACTAAAATTCGGATGATCGCGTGTGAGTCGACTCACTTTTTTGGCTCAAAAGTATACTCATCGTCTTCTCAGATAAGCATATTCAAAAGCATGATTTCATAAAATTCCAATTTTTTTGCCTTATTTCTCAGTAGAATATTAATTAGTTTTATCTTTTACTATGAATATTAAGGTTTTCATTCAGAGTAAAAGAACAAGAATCAGATTGCATGGGAAACAGTCTCTTGATCAACGCCAATTCAATATTGTGCTGCATATGTTTTCTTGCACTAATAGTTTGGTGTCTCCAACTCTATTTATTTTTGTTTGTTGCTTTCCTTTAAATTGGTGGCACAAAAAGGCGGCTTGAATTTTTACATCCTCGTGCAAACCCGAGAGGTTACTACGTTGGTGAGATCACTTTCAGCTTCTTAGTAAGTAGTTTACTTCTAATCATGTGTCTTGTTTGAGCTTTTTTCTCTTTTTAGGAAATCTGGAACGAATTTTGTTGAATTTGTGAGGAGTGATTCCGTATGATTGGTAAGAAATGTTAATATTATGAAATTGTATGACTATCATCCTTCTTGTTTATACCTCAATGTGTTTGTGGTATCTAGCTTAGGATATTTGAAGAGGGAAGGAGAGGTCTATTGTCATAAAACCGAAATGTTCAATTTAGTTACTAAATTGAATATTTCATTGTTTAAAGTGGAATGAATAATTAATTTTCTCTGTGGTTTAACCCGTTCGAGGTGAGCGTTCGAGGTGAGCGCTTGTGTCTTCAACAATAATCCATTGAAATGAAAATAAGTGATTTTTGGAAATGTAGACTATATTTGCGTAATTGCTTCGTATTTGGTAAATGTCCACTTAATTTTTGACTTAGGCGTTGGTGTTGTTCACAACAACTTTTCCCGTTCTTAAAAGTAGTCTCATTCAAAGTATCCATGATTTTCTGAACGGTTAGACGGCTCCCTCGTTTCAATCACATGATGCTGAAAGAAAAGAAGGGAAAAAAATATACGCACATATACTTCTCAACTCTAACATTTTCAACTATTCGATGTCGTAGTTTTTGGTGTTGCCGTCTTGAATCATCTCATTGAGTTTTGTTTTCTTTTGCAAACTATTATGTTTTAGTTTTCATTAGATACATGACGATATTCATCAAGTTGAATTATCTATTTATCCATAGATTGGTTTGAAAATGTTCAGCTTGACGCGGTTAAAGAAAGATCAACGATTTATTTTTTCGGCTCTTCTATTGTTTGTCTTTCCACGGGCTTACACGTTTTTGTTAATTTGACCATGTCTTACTGTTCTTTCTGTGTGTTGTAGCGCTTTTGTAGTATAATTTTCTCCTAAAATTTGCTTTAATGTGTATAATATAGTTTAACACCTTTGAGTGCTTAGTGACAAAAGTAAAAGCTTTAATATGGCCTGCATTTGTTCATGTCGCTCCTCTATATTTTCTACATAATACTCAAATATGTTGTTGGTTCTTCATGATTTCATCTATTATGTTGGCCTTTTTAATTATATATATAATAAATTCGTAAATGTTAGTTGTTTTCTCCATTTAGTATATTATTACAAACTAGTGCTTGCTCTTGTACATCATGGGGTCCATTTTTGTATGTCTTTTGTTCATCAAGACATAACTTAAGGCCTCGCTTTGTTCGTGTTCATAAATGAAATCCACAGTTGTTTGAATTCATAAATTGAATCGACCTTTAAAATATTTACTTCTTGTCATCGACATCATATCTATATAGTATTGCTATGGTACTATTCATGTTATACTTGTAGCGGTGGGCAGAACTGACCCAGGGTCGAGGAACCGGACCGAATCGAGTATTTCAATCTAGTTTCGGTCGGTACGCATAATAGCCTGGTCCGAGACCAATCCTACGTTCTGGTCCACGATCCTGATATAGAAAACTCATGGACCATATCGTATAAAATTGAAAAACCCTAAATCTAAGAAAATCGATTTTCAGTTTAAGTTTTCAATTCACTCTTCTTCGCATTTTGCAAAATCAAATTGCAATGTGCAGATTGCAGAGTTGCAAAACCAAAGTCCGAATCTTGGCGTTCGCAAATCGTGCTGCCATTCGTTGATTGCTCTTCGCAGAGCGTCGACGCTACCCTTCGAGTTCGCGCTGCTATTCCCACCTCGCAAGCAGCGCGCTGTCCTTCCAAAATCCGAACCGAAGTCTGAATCTTCGCATTGTTCTGCCCTTCTAAAGTCCGAGTCTTTCTTTGCAACTAAAACCACCCCATCTATGATTTGCTTCAACCTCATGGTAGATTTTTTTTTTTCTCCCTCTTCGAGTTCTCCTTAACTGGATGGTTGGGGAGAGTTCAGAGATCTAAAGAGAGAATTGAAAAAATCTTTCTTCTGACCAAATATGGGGATCTCGTCGATTGCAAGGCCGATCACAATATGTCTTGTTTTCTACTTCTCATCTTCAATCTGGAGATCTGGTCTCTCTAAACTTTTTTTCTAATGATCTATACAAAGACAAGGTTGGATCATTAGCTTCAAACAATGCATGTTCTGTTTAATGATATTTGTATGTCGGTGTTTGTTACTTGCATTTGTTTGTTAGCCCATGAGTGCAAAATAGAGAAAATTTATGATGAAATTGTTGATTAATTTGTACAAAATCAATATTCAATCTAAGTATAGACATTGATTGCCTCCTTGACCAAAAAAATTTAAATTTACTCGAGAAGGATTCGGGATCGGACCGGAATCGGGACCAGACCAAAAAAATTCGATTCGGTCCCGGTTCCTCCCAGGACCAATTTTAGGAGGATTTTTAAAATTTCGAATGACGTGGTCTGATTTCAGTTCTGGCTCTGGCTCATACCTGAACCGAACAAGACTGCGTCCACCCCTATATACTTGTGTGACATTATTGTATTGAAAATAGCAATAGATATTTAAATTTTGATGCGTATGTGCGTTGCACGTACCAAAGAGTAGTATTATTAAAAAAATAAGGAGAACGAGTGATCTTGCACTACCGTTAAAAGCCGAGAGAAAATGAAAAAAAAAAAAAGAGGAGTGTACAAATAGAAGAGGAGATAAGAGGCGAGTCAGCAGGAATAAAAATCCATTTGAAATGGGTTGGTATTGGTAAGTCAGATAAGATACCTATTTTTAAAGTTTTATTTTTATTTTTATTTTTATATAAATTTATATTTGATTAAATAAAAAGGTAAAAATTTAAGTTAAAAAAATTGGTTTAGGCTAACCAAGATGGCTCACAGTGTGGCTCATCTGGCCAGGTTTAAACGAGGCTCACGAGTCTCAGAAAGTATGGTCGATTTATCTCCCCTTTAAAATACTATTGACGAAACACACCCAATTATGTATTGCCACCTATCAACTTCATATTGACCTGGACTGTAAATAGTCAATGTCAACGATTACTGCTCTTTCAAGACGACAGCTTTTTCATGTTCCGCAGAAATTGGTGTCATGGCGCACCATAACATCCGTTTCCAGCCTGGATTCGCCATGAGGGGAGCTCCACTTCTGTACGGAGCGCCATCCCGTATAATCGCCGACACCTCCCACCGGATTCAGCCGGGGAAACTTGCGGTCAGCGAGGCGCGGAGAGGGATTCGACAGGACGAATTGGAAAAGAAAGTCGCGGAGGAGATGGAAGAGAGGGTAGAGAAAAGCGCGAAATCACATCCGCCGGCGCCGGAGAAGCCGTTGCCTGGCGATTGCTGCGGCAGCGGATGCGTCCGATGCGTGTGGGACGTCTATTACGAAGAGCTCGAGGCCTACCGTAAGAATTCAGAGAACGACTCGGCTTCTGATTCTTAAGTTTGTGATGAAATTAGATTCGATTGGGTCCGATTAAGCTTCTGTTTCCAGATCTGTTTTCGATTTCCTCATGTTTAACAGATTTGTTTAATCTTGATGATAATAATACAAAATGTCTATTTGACCTCATCTGAGAAAATTCTCTAAGAATCTGAGTATGTCTCCGGTCGCCAGTCTCCTTTCTGGGCACTTAGCAGCCCTTCTTGATCTTTGGAGAAAGTTAAGCGAACCTCCCAGCGAAGAGACTTGAGGAAGTTTTCCACCTCTTCAATGGCGCTTGATTCATCCCGGGCAATCAACTTACCTCCAGGTCTGACTATTCTATCGACCTCCGCCATCACCGGACCAAGTTTGCACCTGCAAACAAGTGAAAAATGATGGAAATCCTTCTGCGATTTTGATGGAAATGTGAAGATGGTGAGAAGGGCAAACTATTTTTTACCTGTCTTTCAACTTGGAGAAGAGATGATCAGCATGAAGAAGATCGTAAGTTCTTGGGTAGGTACTGAAAGATTCACACCAGTCATGGTATATTCCGAAAAGGCCACGCTCGTAGATTATCGGAAGAGTATCCGGAGAATCAACGTTTACAACATTCATAACCCAAACTGAGAGATCTTTCAAAGCAGCAGCGAACCTGCATGAAAGTGGAACAGGTGATGAGAGAGATGAAGAAGAGAGACGAGGAAGGAGAGAAGGAGAAGATACCCTCCATAAACTGATCTCATGTCCATAACATTCCTGACATTCGACAAACTGATTCCCTGTCCATTGATGTACGTATTATTCACTACTTCTTTCCAGTGCTCATAATCTGAAACAAAATCTTGAGGAGCTGGTCTGCCATAGATTCCCATCTGGGAGCTATTTAGCCAGTACGGAGGTGTCTGCACCCGGCGGGGCCAGTCTTCCGGCCACCTGCTACCTCTTTTTGTCTTGTCAACTGGTACTCTGTGCATGCACGCTTGCAGAGGCACGTACCTGCAAATAGCGGGCTAACTATCAGTTCTTATTCCGGCAAAGTTTTATTGCAAGTTATGAGATCGTGCACCAAGCTGCGTTGGGATCGTCGTCTGATTCGCACATCGGCGGCCGGTTTTGCTGTCTTTGATCGTAGCAATAGTTTGAGCTGGGTTTTCGATAAATGGCGGCTCCGACGCCATTCAGCCTGTCTTTCTTGATGGTGAAGAGCTCCCAACACATGGAGGCCGTCAGTGAGGACATGGCTATAAAAATAAAACTTCTTTCAGGTGATAAACTGTGAATTCTGCGATATAAACTGTGAATTACCCTTCCAAATCTCAACGTCTTCTTGCAGCTTCTGATAAACGGGAGTTGCAGACCAAACAAAGAAACCCCCGGGACGGAGAACACGATTCAGTTCCAGCAGAAGCAATCCTCCTACAAACACACCAAACCTTCAAAAAAAAAAGAAAAGAAAAGGAAATACTCTCAAAGCGACAACAAGAAACAGAATCTCCGCCGGAAACTGCCTACCTTCTGCATGCCAAGGCACTCTGCACCTTGCACAATGAACAAGATCAAACACGCCGCTCGGAAATGGCAGTCGCTTCGAACCCATGACTGCAGAAATGGCCGGAATTCCCCGCTCGAGTGCGAACTGAACTTGAGCTTCGTGCTCGTCTTTAGGAGCAAAAGACATAGCAAGAACGTTTCTGTCGAAAAGATGACCTCCGAAGCTGGCAACTCCGCAGCCGACATCTAGAATCACCCTCGTATGTTGTCCCCATCGGATTTTAGGCGCCGACTGGAGAGAGATGTCGGTGAGAATCGTTGCTTGCGAACAGCTGTGAAATCACCCAAATGAAGAAATCACTCACCTGTTGGATGAAATCAATATAGTGCAGAGCCCCGTGGATGAACTGGGTCCCACCCCCAGGAAAAGTCAAGTATTCTCCTGTCAGTTTGACCCAGTTTTGATGGCCCTTCACCTCGGCCAGCTTTGTGTGTGGTACGTTCTTGTACCAAATCTGCTCAGTCAACGCCAAGGAATGTCTAAAATTGTATTACGTCAGTCAACAAGTTAACGGCTTAGATCATCGTACCTTGTTCCTGCTTGTGGGCCATTGGATGGGTCTTTTGTATCCATCTGGCAGTGGGACCAGGCAAATGGGCCCCACCTCGGGGCAGTGTCTCTCTCTGTGTTCGTAGTGACCAGTCTTGTGCACTTTCTTCAGCGCCTTCTCGTTGTCTAAGCAGGGTATGTAATCAAAGCCAGCTGTCACGTTACAAAGTTGCCACGTGTACCCGTCTGATTCTTCCTTCCTTCTTTCCTTCTCGTCCTCCGATTCCCCCGCCTGAGTCGACCATCCTTTCTCCGATTCCTTCGGAATCCCTGGGAGTACGAACGAGTTATCGCCCTCCGACTGTTGGGTTGTTTCCTCTTGCTGAATCTGATCTTCCGATGGGGTTTGGTTTTCTGTTGTTGATTCGTCTTTGGTATTTGGGTTTGGCTCATCTTGATCTTCTTTCAGTTGCTGAATATTTTCTGATTCCTGTGAGTTTTCTTGCATTTCAGATTCCAGCTGGTCACTCTGTTGATCTTCCTCCACTTGCGTTTCTCCATCTCCGTCATTTTGATCCTTTTCAATATCCTCTGAATTCTCTTCTTGATCGCTTCTCTGTTCTTGATCTTCGACGGCTTCTTTTGTTTCAGACTCGGAGTTTACGTTCTCTACGCTTTCTATGTTCTCCGTATCCTCTGTTTTTTCTTCCGAATTAGAAACCTGTTCGTTTCCAATCGAATTGTTTTCATTTTCCTCACTGTCCCTCTGTTTTTCTTCGATTATTAGTTCCCTCTGATGGAGCTCTTTCGTGGCAGGCGTTGACTGTTCACCGGCCTCATTATCGTCGGAGCTTATAGCATCATCTGGAAGATGGCGGGGATCGTCTTCTAAAGGTGGCGGATTTGCCTTTTCTAAGAATGGGGAGTTTATAACAACAGAGCTAGAAGAAGAAGAAGAAGGATCGGAAATGGAATGAGTGGTGGTCCGAGTAAGAAGAACTGAATTTGAGTTGAGCATCCAAAGGCCAAAAACACAGAGGGCAACGAACACCATTGTTGTTATGGTCGATGCATAAGAACTGGACGACGTTCTCTTGCTGTTTCGCGACCTACCCTGCGGCATATTTGCAGAGAGAGAGAGACAGAGACAGAGACAGAGAGAGTTCTGTTGGGGGAGAAGAGGGAGGATTGAGAAATCTATGGATGGAGACAGAGTGTCGACAGATCCAGAGGAGCAGGAAGAGGGAAGCATTTGGACTGGAGACCACAACATATACAACTTCGAAACCCGGAGAAGCTGCCACGTGGCCTGCGAGTTTGTGAAATCGAGTCATAGCCCAAAAGCAGGATGGCCCACGCCAAGGCCCAACATGGGAAGGTTGATTGATTCTTGGTTGTTTTAGGTACGTTTGCCTTCTCCTCCTCCACTCTTTTCTACTTGGTGAACCATGAAGTTAGATCCGAGTTATGTTGGTATGGTCACCTTTGTATAATTTTGTTCGCTTTGAGTCGAAGTCTATGAATTTTTATTTTTCAGATTTTACACAAAGCACTTGTACTAGGTTAAAAGTATAACTCAATTTCACTTTTCCCAAATAATACCAAGTTGATGCAACTTTTGTGGTATATGGGTTGAGTCCTCTCGAGTATGTGATCATGTGATCATTTGTTGCTTTGGAGTTCATGAACCGGGGCTGTCACAATTTTTCTCCCTCGAAGACCTCACGTCTTCTTGTATTACAATTCTAGTTGAGCTTTGGTTGCGATACTATTGATGGATGCTAGGACTTACAATATTGTTTGTTTCAGACAAGAACCTGCACAGTTATATTTTCAAGTTTGACTGTAAAATATGTCGTACTAATTTGACTGGATAATTCTACTAATGAACCATCCATCTTCACGCTTCGCAAGTGATATGAGAATGGACACGGTGTGCATTGAATCTTCACAACTACCTGAACTTGGACAATCCTTATATTGGCATAGTAGGAGGCCACCCTCTAGAGAAGAATAAGCCTAATAGCCATTAACTCAAACTTCACAGTGAGTCAACGAGGGAGGAGATCCAAAGAAGAAGCCCCGTGATTCTCACGAGCAATGCACAGAAAACCTACTCTCATCATTTTGCACCCTACCATAGCTGCTAGCTGCTGCAAGACTCACATGCAGGAGGAGGCCTTGAACATCACATATTCAAGACAAAAATGGTGTGACGCCCAGAAAATGTTTCAGCCTGTAAACCACTAGATGTGGTAGCTGCTTTTTCCCCCCCATATTTCAACATCAACTATAAAAGAATAATTGAAACACAACGTTACTCTAACAAAGTCCATGATTTTGAAATAACCAAAACGAAAAAGGAGAGAAATAATTAATATATTTCAACGTCGCTATAAGAATAATTAATAGGGTGGATGCCCACCAATTAGTGAAGTTACGTCACATCAATTGAGTAAAATGTGAACTCAACTTTTTTATAAAACATTAACGTTGTAGTTAGAGTTAATATCAATTTAAATCTTAAATTACAATTTTTTTTTAAATCTTAAACTATTAATTCTGTCTGTTTACTGTATCACCCGAAATAGACATATGATGTAAAAACAAAGGTCATTCATTTTAAACACGTCAGATCATACTGCCGATTAGGGGGTGAAAATTGTCTATTCCATGTGCGGTGCACGAACTGGAGAACAGACGATCGTTCTTCGAGACACGTCCATCTGTTCACTCAATCAGTGTCATGTCTAGCTCGTAATTTAATAATTGTCACAGATCGAACATTGTTTGGGAGAACGGACAGTCATCCCATAAACCGGTCGTCCATTCTCCCAAACAGTGTTCGACTCGTACAATTATTAAATCGCGGGCCAGGCAGAACAGACGGTCGTTCTCCCATACTATATAAGGAGATGACCCTTAAGTTGAATTCACAGATCTCGAAAACACTGATACCTCTACCAACATCGTATTTCTAGCAACGTTTTATTTTTCTCTTTATTAGCAACGTTGATAGATTCTAATTAAAGTAGATGAGTCGATGCCAACATAGACTGGTATTAGACAACACGCCTAGTTACGGTGATCTTAAAGCATTCAATCACTTAGAAAGTGATGGAGAAATAGAGGTACATTCAACCTCGCAAACCCTTAACGGTGAACTTCAAACACTAGTCGCGTAAGAGGATGACGAAGCGAAAAGTATATTGGTAAGGGAAAAGATCTCTATAAATTTTTTTTTTTAGAAAAAACTATAAGTCTTTACAGATCATTACAGAAGAAATAGTTGAATATGTTTTGAAATGAATATGACATCAGATTCATTAAAAGTGAAACTCGGCGACTCACGATCGTGTGTGAAGATGGATGTGAGTGGTGACCGCATACCTCGACCATGCAAAATAAGCTTACATTCCAGATAAAAAGTTACACCGATTCTCACAGCTGTGCAAGAAAAATTGAGAATTGTCATGCTACTGCAAAATAGGTCACAAACCATTATTTAGATAGGTTCAAAAGTCAACCTACATGGAAAATTCATTCTATAATCGAGACGATGAGAAAGGATTTGAGTGTGAACATCACACCCAATATTGCTAGAAGAGCAAAACGTACTGCTCGAAAACTTAATGACAGGAGGGGCGACGAACAATACAAGATATTGTGGTCGCGCAGAAGAAATACGTAGATCAATCCAAGTAGCACAATGAGAATACATTGTTACTTGGTGGGCTCTGGCTAGAATGAGTCATGCGTATTTGAAAGAATGTATATGTATATGACTACTTACAAGATAGGTTTATTGCAGCGTGGTAGACCTATTATCCATTTGGATAGTTGTTATATGTAGGGCTATTGCCTAGCCAATTACTCACGGTCGCTAGTATTGATGGCAACGATGACATATATCCTGTTACCATTGGCAATGTAAAGTCAGAGTGCGCCGACTCATGGAAATGATTTTTGCAAATATTAAAGGAAGACCTAGACACTCAAGATGGATACGAATGGACAATTGTGTCAGATCGACAAAAGGTACAATTATGTCGGATCACATTTGCTATTATTTCTAGCGTTGTTTATTTAGTAGTGTAATTATATTGATAAGTACTCTCTACGTTTTACAGCGGTAGTATTTTTATTATTGTTCTCACCATTTTTATTATTTTTTCGACACAAATATTGAGACATTGCTGGAAACATATTTGGAAAGATAATCTTGTCTAAGAGATTGTCCAGTACAGTCTTTCCTAGAAATTATCTTGATAAATACTCTCTACGTTTTATAGCGATAGTATTTTTATTATTGTTCCCACCATTTTTATTATTTTTTCAATACAAATATTGAGACATTGTGATCATGATATTATTTTATGTTGAATCTGTTTTCTTTCACATATTACGGGTTGTCGCATGCTCTGGAGGAAGAATTAGGTTTAGTTAACACCACTACTGCCTCTGACATATGTACGCAAATATCAAAAACTAATTTTCGGGACAGTGCGTACAGAGATGCAATGTAGAGTGACAAATTTTTATTTTGAAATAGAAATAAAAAAACTGCGTTAGATTAACCCAGATGCCCACGTATGACTTCGACGAACACAACCTAGCTATTGAGCTAGTCATGCGTTTTCCTCGAATCTCAAGTGCAAAATGGGCTTGAATAACTTATGTGAGTTGTTCATTGCAGTTATATTGCCGGCCAAGGACAAACCGGCCTTACTATTTCTAGATGATTCGAAAGTACTTGGTAGCTCACATTGTAAAAAACTACGAGAAGATGCTCTCGTCAACTGGCCTCATGTGTCCTAAGATAAAGAAAAAGTTAGGAAACTAGAACATGCAGCTTGAAATTGGAGTAATTTGTTTGCAGGAGGTGCACGATTTGAGGTCAATAAAAGACAACAAACAATATGTTATTGATCTAAATGCAGGCTCGTGCAACTGTTGCACGTGGGAGGTTATTGGAAATCCATGTGTCCATTTCATTCCACTCATGCATTTCATGAGATTGCCATCGAAAAATTTTGTTCATCGATACTATTACCGGGCGACATATGTGAAGATGTACTCAAATTTCATTCGTCTCATTAGTAGCATGGACATGTGACCGCTAGTACACGGAATGAACGCAATCATTCTACTCGAGAGAAGGTGCCAACCTCGTAGGCCAAAGAAGAATAGAGTGCAGGATGTCGATGAGCTGTCACGGTCGACAATTTCTAGGAAGAAATCTATGATGTTGTGTCGTATATGACAGTGTCAGGGACATAATAATCGCACTTGTTCTGACATAGGATCCACTTCAGGTGCTGCTACCGGTTCATGCGTTCTCGTCCTTGATGATGAAATGAGCTGTCGTTCTCAAAATGCGATCGTCTATTCTTCGTCCCTGATGATGAAATGAGCTGACGTTCTCAAAATGCAGCTGTCTGTTCTCCTTTTACTCCGTGAAACAGACGACAGTGTCTCAAAGAACGACCGTCTATTCTTCAGCCCGTGCATTGAACGTGGAACGAATAGTCCAGAACAGACAGCCGTTGTTTTTAGATCGGTAGTCTGTTTTGGGCATATACAAAAAACAGACGTGATCAGTTGTTCGTCAGGATTTGATTTATTATGTTTTTTATAATTTAATATTTAGATTGATGAAATTGATAGTTTAAAATTTTTTATAAAAAAATTCATAATTTAAAGTTTAAATTGATTGTAACCCATTACATTAATCTTCCCATCGTGAAAATAGCTTGTAAAACATCTTTCAATACATGTAACTAAGTTCTACTTTAGGTTCTTTTGCAGAAATTTTAATGCAACACAAAAATTGGAATCACGATGGTTATTGTACATCATATTTTATCTTGTCTGTAATTGTTTTTTTATTCATGGAGGATTTAATTATGGAATATCCCAATCATGGAATTTAATTGAAATTAAAGAATATTATAACTTCTGTTCCGTCACGTGTATATTTATTACAGACTGACTCTCTCTCCAGATGGCAAAACATGAACGACATGCATTGATTTCTCGGCGAGAGAGAGGGACAGAGAGAGAGAACCAGAACTGGAAAAGAGAAGCCGAGACGAACAAGAATTCCAATGCAGAGCAGGCGAAAATGGAGGAACAAATGTTTGTTTTCTTGCTGGGCTCAACAACGACTTCGTTAGCTTCGGGATTCGTGCCATCATAATTAGGGAACTCTCTGGTTCAACTTTAAGTTTTCATTTCATTAGGGTTCTTAAACCCTACTTTCTCTCTCTAGAAAACAGATGTCTCTCCGGAGAACCATGGAGTGTGAAGAGGAATAAAGTTGGGAGAGAAGCCAACCATGGGAACAAACACAGGGCTCGAGGAAAAGTCAAGATCTGTATTAATTAACTATGTGATTAATATTTTGTGACAGCTACTTACTTTTCAAAATTAATTAATCTTGGATGATTTTATTTCATAATTATCCGGCTATGTCTATTTATCCGGCTAACAATTATTCGATAATTATCAATCGAATAATGTTATATTTATTTTTTAATTAAATTTTATGAAAATTCATATACAATGAACCGTTTGTAGGGCAATTATGAAAACGTCCACTACAATGTCATAAATATTAAAATAGACAATAGTAAATATATAAACATCGATCAACAAAGAGTCACTATATTGATCTTGAACGCACTGTGTCATAAGTTTATATAATAATAAAGGTGATACTCAGGGATTACAAAGCCAGAAACAACTATGTTCAGATTTAAGGTTTTGCTTCCAGGAACAAGACACAATTAATTCAACCATACAAATATATCTTCCAACGGTCAATTTTGCGCGTAAAAAAATAACCCTTAGTAAGTCGATCAAACCACTAACACATAACTGATATGATCATCATGAGAAATATGAAGATACATACTCAAAATAGCATGATCGTGAAAATATATAAGAATACTAAAAATTAATACGTAGAAAATGCAGATCATGTTATAAATGAGTATGAGATAAGTCTCAACAGTTTTATAAAACAATGATGCGCATAATTGAAAATAATCGCTACCTCATTTGATGAATATTGAAAAAAAGGTCAAGTCTAAGTATCGAAGGTCCATTCAAATGTCAGTCCTTTAGACCTATCATAATTCGGTCCGTAGTTCGTTTAGGATTTAGTTGGTCTGATCCAGTTCAATTATGATCGGATCGATCGTGTCTGATTTGGGTTGCTTCTAGTCAAGTCAAGGCGATTGTTTCAATTATCTGACGATCCTTCTAAGAAATTTTGAAGTTAAATTGAAACTGAATTGAAAATCAAACTAAAAATTTAAATTTTCAAAAAGAAAAGTACAACTTAGAAGAGAATCGACTTAAAATTGAAGAACGTTTTACTCTAGTTTCTCCCTTTCCCACTATGCGAAGAAATTCCGTTGAAATTTTATAGCGTAAGAACATTTAAAAGAAAATTCAACAGCAATCAGTCATGAAAAACAAAAAGGGTTGGAAATTGAAGGAATTAAATCCCGAAAATAAAGTTGAAAATTCAATTGCCTAAAAATTTGAAAATTTGCCACCGGATTTCACAGAGGGATTCCCTCTGATTTGATCGTCCTCTTCAGTTCTAGCGTTAGAACTACACATGCACAGTTCATATTTGACTTTTTAAGATGAAAAGTGTGTTTTCTGAATGCCCTGCGAGAGTGGGAACTGCAGGAATTGAATTTTACCATCTTCTGTTGGTTAAAATTGGATAGATTCTGGAAAAAAGTTAAAAGCATTCGCATTATTTAGCCAGCCTGTAGTAGTAATAAACAACTGACAATGACTCCGTAACCTCAGTGTTTGTCCTCATTTGCTCACACTGTACATTATCAAATCCCCAGCACACTGCCTAGAAATAATACTACACACCCAATGCTCGCTTTGAGCATGCAGCCATTATTTGAACTTGATTGGGCCTTAAGCTTTGAGCAAATATTATAGGATTGCACCAAAGCTTCCTTTAATATCGTACAGTAGAACCGAAGCTACAAATACAACTTATGGACCGAGTGTTAATCTCAGTGTTTAACCCTTTTCTGCGCATATCGGACGTAGCCGTTGGGGGAAGGGATGAACCCTAGTTTCTATCCTGCATTATGCAGAATGTTTGATCAATTATGAACAGATGCCATATTTTTCGACAGAACTAAACAATCAAAGTGCTGCCTCCGTTGATGCGAGGTACACACAATCACAGTTTTCCGAAACAAGTTTTAGAAGAAACAGGCTGTTGCTATATTGCTTGTTTTTATAGAAACATACAAGATCAAGGCTGTCAACAACAATACCCACATTGAAATTTTAAGAAAAATAGGGAAAAAGAGGAAGAGGTTGGCGAGAGGACAGGTAGAAGAAAATGCTGAATAGTAACGATGTCAGATATAAGAGAGGAGAGAGAAACAGGAGAGAGAAACAGGTTTTTATTGAACGTAAACCAAAGTAATCTTCTGACAGATTGGGTACAATACCTACAACAGTTAAGACTGTGAAGTTTATAGTGATGATGTGGAAGTCAACGCTTTTTAAATTTGCGGTCCACCCTAGGTGTAAATGCGGGCCACCGCAAGCCGCATCACATAAGTGAGGCCGCCCTAGCTCATTTTTGCATGCGACCGAGCAAACTCTGGCTACAAACCCTCGATGCTGGATGAAATATCGACCCTAACATCACCTTCCAATCCCATTGTCGGCCTCAAAGCATTAGTGCCCACGCTTTTCTGCTTCAATTTATATCTGGATTGAGTTCTAATTTCGTGACAGTTAATTCTGCTCTAATGTAAGATTTTTATTATAATTCAAAAATTACGACAAATTTTCACCATTTCACGTGAACGTTCATGTCGTCGCCCCCTGTCAAATTGCGGGCGACCGCACTTGTGTCTAACAATAACATGGATGAAAATACCGTTATAGTTTAAGGTTTTTCATGGCGTTTACCCAAAAAAAAAAAAAAGTTCAAATCTAAAAACAATCAAGGGATGACTTGAAAAAGGAAGAATAAAGGGTTAGGACAGCTAGGTTTAGCCAAGAATATTTCTTACTCACAAAATTATTTGATGTGATTTCGAAGATCAAGCATTAGATATGGAGTGTGATGATGATCATACGCACTAGAACATGAGTGGGATTTTGGGACCCACGATATGAATGGAGGAAGGGGCAAAGTGGGGTCCAACAATCTACACCTCCCCGAGAGGAGACAACCCTTTGTTAGAGTTGCAAGTAGACCGGCTATAACGGTTCAAATTGATTGAACCAAACCACAATCGATGACAAAACCTTATAAAAAATAGTCCGTTCAATTTCCTTAGTATTGAAAATAGTCGGTTCATTCCAAACTTGTGAAGTCCTAAGTTGTCGTAATACATTATTGTCTTTTTTGAGATCAGATCGTATACAGATTTATTTTTTGGGATAACTCAAAATGCATTGTAATAAATAAAAAGATAAGAACTATATTTATAAATAATTTATTTTTAACCATTTCGAGCGACATTTGTTCGTGCATCCTCACTATAATGAATTGGACATTCACAACTAATAAAATCTCGAATCGTTGTTGTCTTTACAGGTTAAGCAATCATATTGGTTGAACTTTCAAAATTTATTAGAGCTCAAATTTTCTCAAAGTGGACGATTAATACTTAATTTTTTGAGATTTTTAGATACTAATTATATAAATTGAATTTTGTTGTTGGAATAGCGTGATCGAGAGAGTTTCTAAAAGTGTGGCGGAAGAGGGCTTGATTTGTTATATAGCGTGGGGGATCGACTTCTATCTCTTGTTTTTAACTTTAATTTTAAAACGACCTCGTATTACAAAGAACAATTTGTTAAATGGGAGCCGTCTCTAAAAACGGCTCTCGCGTTCGAGAAACATTTTGAAAACAGCTGCCGATGTCGGGAACATTTTCTCATTTTTGAAAACAGGAAGTTCTGCCCAGACACGACCTCCAGTTTTAAAAAGTAATTGTATCCCGTTCTTGCGTGGAAAAAAAAGGGATCTTTTATCTAAGATTGGTCTTCTGTTTTAAGCGAAAATACTTAACGAAGGGAAGTTCATTTTAGATCTTTACCATTTTAGGTGTATTTTTAAAACGTTGTGATGAACTTTCTGACAAGGATTTGATTTGATTGGTTAGGTTCTTAGTTTTTACCCTAATATTTAATATTATATATGCCAGCAAATCTGCGCAGCCGTTGGATTAAACGCAGTTGAGATAAGATGGATGCATCTCATCCCAAGACAAGGAAAGAGAGTACCGAGAGACAGAAGCCGAGAAAGAAACACAGGAATAGAGGGAGTTGTTCAGAGCACAAAAAGCTAAATCACCTGCAAGAAATTCAGATAAAAGAGGTAGAGAACTGAGAAGTGGATTTTAGAGAGATAGAGAGAGAGAAGTAAGAGAGAGAAGGATGAGACATAGATTTTAGAGAGAGAGAAGTAAGGGAGAGGCAGCTGATTTGCGCAGACAGCGAGAGAGAAGGAAAAAGAGACACGCCGGCGTTCCAGGCAGGGCTGTAATTCTGCACCTTAAATGCTTCTTCACAGTTAACAAGAGCGAGAACCAGGAAGAAAAAGAAGAAAAGGAAGAACTTTCTCTCTCTCTCTCTCTCTCTCTCTCTCTGCAAGTGCCTCTTCCAAAGCATATCTGCTTTTCATTCTCAGAAAACGAAGAAAAAAAATACAACAAACACTCATTTGAGCAACATTTCCAAGAAGGAATCATAGGTTTACTAACTTTTCCTCTTCCACTTCATCCCCGAATCATACCTGGAAACATTGAAAAACCCATCTACCCATATAGTTTTCAGGTCTTGATTCTTTTTGAACGGGGCTTCTGATATGGATTTTCTGTCACAATCGAGACCTGGGTCAGCTTCAGAGGTAAAACAATGGCTGGGTTTTTCTCTTTAGGCGGAGGGAGAGGATCGGCAAATAACCAGAATCGGCAGGATCAAGAACAAACTAACCCTCCACACGAAATTAATCCAGAGAGTTTATTTTGGTACAAGAACAGCGAAGATGTACCATCTTCCAAAAGCTTTGAGCTATGGCAGAATCAAAATGTCTACTCATCCGAAGCGGGTCCCAGCCGGAGCGACCTGAACATCTCCTACGAGTCTCCGGCTAGATCAACTTTCATGATGACGATGTCGACCGGCATAGGTACGATGAGTTGCCAAGACTGCGGGAATCAGGCGAAAAAGGATTGCGTTCATATGCGATGTAGGACTTGCTGTAAGAGCCGAGGGTTCGACTGCCATACGCACGTTAGAAGCACTTGGGTTTCGGCTTCAAAGCGCCGGGAGCGGCTTACGCAGCTCGTTGTTGATGCGCAGAATCATGGCCGGGGAGAGGCGACGAAACGGCTCAGAGAGCACCCAATCCCATCGTCTTCCTCTTCGCCGGCCTGCACACGTATTCCAGCTAACTCCTCAGGTATAGTTTTATTGGTTGTCGAAATCTTCCATTATAGACTTCACAGCCGCTCTTTTTCTGTTCTTATTTCACTGTTTCAGAAACCCTATCGTGATGGACAACGATTAACTGGCTATTTTGATTTATTTTCAACTAATCCATCACGTCGTAAATGGATCATTTCAATTCGTTTTTCAAAATTTGGACTGAGATATGATGGCGAAGAAATTGATTCTCTCGTCGTCTTTCTCAGTCTAGACTCTAGATGGGCGTGTCACCCTCTTCCTCTATCTTGTCTTTCAACATCTGTACCTGTAGGAGTGTAGAATTCTTTTGCTGTTTCATATGTCAAGGCCTGGTTTGAGAATTTCTGGTTGAATTACGAGCTTACGGGCTATATTTTAGGGTTCGCAGAGGAGGCAGCTTTTCCGGCGGAAGTGAACTCGTCGGCGGTTTTTCGGTGCGTTCGAGTGAGCTCAATGGAAGAACCGGACGACCAGTATGCGTACCAGACTGCTGTGAACATCGGTGGCCATGTTTTCAAGGGTATTCTCTACGATCAAGGGCCGGACATGGTAAACTACATTCCCGGCGAGAGTTCTACCGGCGACCGGAGTGGACTCCAACCACTTAACTTCATCCCTGCCGGAGCTGCAACCGCGGCATCCTCAACCAACACGAGTGGAGTTGCCGCTGCTCTATTTGATCCTTCCTTATACCCTACTCCTCTCAATAGTTTCATTTCCGGTACTCAATTCTTCTTTCCACCAAGATCTTGAAACAAAAAACAAACAAATCACGATCGCCATTGCTGAACTTGTTTACTGTTTCTGCAAATTACACAGATAATGCTGTAGAATACTAGTTCACCATTGAAGTAAGACGAGTAGTAGGAGAAAAGAAAAAATGGTGGAGAACGATGATTGACGTTGAAATTTTTTAATCATTCTTCTGGAAACCAGTTTCTGTGTTTTCTTTTATTGTTTTTTCCTCTTATTGGGTCGATTTTGTTCATAATTTCAGCCTCGCTGTTTGAAAAATGGATTGAAATTTAGGTTTCGTCTTCGTTGGAAAAATCTTCAAACAACTCAGTTCTTTTAATCTCTGAAATTGAGATTTGGGATTTACCCAAGAACTCATGCAAGAAACGTTGTAATGTTTTCGAAAAATAGTTTCTAAAAAACATCTCATCTTTGGAAGTAACATTTTTGGTGTTAGCAGGAACTAGATGTTTTTCAATGGTTACATATGTCTATTATTCTGAAACAAAACAGTTCTCCGACAAACAATTCAATGGTTTGAAGAGTATTATCTTGAGAATTGTACTTTAAAAAACAGTTTATGAAAATACACGTTTACAGTTTGTTTCTGTTCATCTTTGGAAGGAACTTTACTGGCTGCCATCTTCGATCCTCTCGGAAACGAGTAGAGAGATTGACTGTGATTTGCAGAAGAGAAATAGTAAGTGGGTGAATGATTGAATCCTTGGTCTGACCCCTTACACCTTCTCTTCCTTTTCGTACATTCATGGCTTCTGGATTTCCATTTCACACTTCCCAGAAAAATCCGAACAATTTTCTGATTGATTAATGTTTTTCTTTTTGTATTATCAAAATGTTCACGTCAGTACGTCATCATCAGCTGTTCTTCATTGTTTGCAACAGTTCATCAGCTGTAGTTCATTTGACTTTCATTTCATTAATCATTTTTATAAAATAATTTTGGTTGCTTCGCTACCCAAAACAGATTGGAGAAATAACATGGAACGAATTAGGTCAAACCATCCTAACTTTAACTTTAAATTATTGAATGCCAAAGGAATTCTTTAAATTAAATAAAAAATTCCAACTTTGTGCAAAAATATAAACTAAAAATATCAAAATAGTAATGCCAACCCCTAACAAAGTGAAATAAACCCTATCAAGAAAACTACTAAAGAAATGTTCATATTGCTTATAACTATATCTAGAGATACATGAAATGAGTTGCGAAGAAATAGAGTAACGAAAATCAAATAAAAATGAAAAAAGATGATTGTTTTGGGAATGAGAAATTAGGTGCAACGTCAAGATTGCACGTAAAGTTAAAATGTGCGTAACGATTGATTACGCAAGAGAATGAGAAAGGAATTTACTAGATTACGATTGTCTAAGTCATATGCCTAAACATTCACATATATGTATAATACAACTGTTACATAAAGAGATGTGACACGTAATAAAACATTAATGATAAATGTTAAAAATTTATTGTCACGTAATTATAAGAGTTGATTTGAGTATTAAAAAAATGAAGAGACGGTTGCGAGGACTAGTCATGTAAGGTAACATACATGATTATTGAATAAAATGTCTAATGGATGTTGATACACGTGAGTTCTAACTAATGTACAATTAACCTGTGTGAATAAAGAACAATTAATTTTATAGTTACTTGATAAATAAAACAATAAAAGATCAATAATACATCTGATATTAACCTTAATAATAAAATATGAATACATGTGTTTTTCAGTGGCCAGAGTAAACTTTAAACTCACTGGATTCTATAAAAACCCGTTACGTGGATTCTCCCTATTTTTAGGTTTGGACCTAGCGACTCGAGAAATAAAGATAAAGACAAAAGTAAAGCCCAATGAATTAGTGAATTTAGCACAACACAAGAATAGAGTTTTAATTTAGTTACTCTTTTGTATAGAATATATGATAGCATGGTCTATGTACATAAAATAAATCTGGATAAGTCTTGTATTTAACGAGACTTGTATATGTAATTGTGAGTTGGATTTCATTATTATTGTGGTCTAGTTATGTTTATTCCGTTACATCGATAGTTTGTTTAACGTTATCATATAAAAAATCCAGTAATCAAGGCGCGAGCCCTGACATTTACCTTCAACGTATTTGTTATTTTATTTCATATACTAGACGTAGCATCTAATTATGTGGATTTCCACTTAGGGTCACTTGTTTATTATGCATCTTCTACTGAGCAAGAATATATTTTCGTGTTATGTGTGATATTTTTGGGACAGCTCATGATGGCGTGTTTTTAGGCAAAAATCTCTAAACGTGGCTAGTATTTGTTTGCACCGCAATTGGTCTCTAGATAGTTGTTTCTCTTTCTCGTAGGTCATTGGTTACCTATGCGTAAAAAGTACACGAGTTGATTATATTTTCAAAGAACTGCTTTCTACAAAAAACGATGGTGACACTATTTAGCGTACAATCTACCAACATAGCATGTGATACTATTTCCGAGTATTTTCTTCATTGATGGTTCCAGAAATCAATTTTTAAAAAGGATATAATTTTTAATAATAATTTCATTTTGTAACACGACTCAATCCATGCATGCATTCATTTTCCAACTCAATGTTTCAACTTATCATGTGTACTTTGGCACTTCTCGCGTCTTATAATTTTAGTTTAAAGTCTTTTATTGCGAACCTCAAAACTCTTGGTCGATCCGTCAACTTTTTTTTTTTTAAATCGGATTATTCAACCCTAAAGTTTTTAGTCTTAATGGTTCATGGGTCAGCACAAGAAAAGCATAAAGGATTAGTCGGTAGAGTGAGCCCATAAATACAAGAGTTTAAGCAGGTGGATGGAGACTGAGCCATGAAGTGAGAGCTCAACCATAAATCAATGGGTTTGTAATTCTGAGCAAAGGAGAAAACAGGACGTCTGTGAGGGGCTGTGACGAGGGAATTTAGGAGCAAAATCAGGCAGAATATGGGGGGATGTGTCTATCTGTCTGAGCTGTGAATTTAAGATGGCAGTTCTTCGACAACAAGACTTGATTCTTCTCATTTAGGACCAAAATCAGGCCGACTATGATTTTCTAGTTTTCTTCATCAAAAGTTCACTACACAGCTTTGGTAGATTTGATAAAATAGCACCACCACTACATAAACAGTTGCAGTACATTCTTAATTCAGTCCTATATCCAAAAGACTTCAAAAGAAAATCCGGAGAAGTCGAAATCATCGATGGACAGAGGCACGGGGCTTTCCCTTGATGGAATTCAAGTGCTGGGTGACAAAGATTACTCCCATCACAAGTATAAGACACCCCACCAGAGTGCTGAAAAAGAGCGCCCCGGGCTGTCGGGTCTGGACGAAGGCGTACACCCCACTTGAGCTAACGAGAATGAGGTCAGTCAGGCCATCGTTTGAGAAGTCTTCACAGATAATGGCATGGGTGGGTGAAGACGGAAGATCAACGGTTGCTAATACACTTCCTCCAGGAGATATCACAACAGCCTCTTGATCGCCTGCTGCCAGGATCATTTCTTGATTATCATGTACACGGAGGGATATCGCCTTTAAGGTGGGGACCACCAACCCATTTTCCATCAGTCCCGAAGGAGATGGAAGATTTGACCAAGTCGCCCCCGTCGAGATTTGCCATTGCCAAACAGCTCCGTGGCCATGCAAGCCGGGAGAGTAAGAAGTTACCTGAAACAGAGTTGGTGTGAAAGTGCAGAGACAACCAAAACATTCAATTTTTTGGAAAATCAGTAATTGATTTAACAAGATAACATAACGGAAGATTACTTGATTAAATTTTTCATCCAAAAATTAAAATATATTCAAATGAACATTAAAATTAAAATGATTAAATTAATTTCACCCTACCAACTTAACCTTTTGAGCCTTCTAATAATTTGTAAGTCCATTTAAAAACAAAGTATACCTCTCCTCGACTTGTTAAGAAGACAACATCGCCGTGGCTTCCCTTACGATGCCGATGACCATCATTTCTCGGGATTAGAATTGGAGTCGCTACTTCTAAAGAAGAGACATCTTGGGTTCGGCCGTATCGAGAATATTCTCCATATTGAAATAAGTTGAAAGGAGAACGATGACAAATGGATGCGTTAAAGAGTTGTTCTCGAATCGGAACACCCGAAGTTGCAACAGCCCAACAAGGTCCGAGAACTTCCATGGATCCACTGATTACAGTCTGCTCAGCACCATTGCCACCAACAGCCTGATTAATGAGAGAAACTTCTTTTAATTAGAGAGATTTTCCATAAAAAAAGTTCATTCAGAAATATGGGTGATGGACCCTGCAAAAAACTTTATCGATCGAATAATAGTATTAGAATTCTTATGGCTGAATTCCACACCAACAGGTACATTTATACTTCTTTCATTGAACACAATTCTCCAGTTTACAAGAAGAACTTCTCCCCCCGAAGCCCAAGATTCTGAATTTACCTTTCTCTGACTAAACTCTCTTCTTAGCTACCTCCCATCTCTATTCTTCAGTCTTTTATATCACAAGACTCAATTTTACAATAACGGACAAACCGTCCCCACTTCGTAACTGCCTTCTCCCTTCTAAGGAACACACTCTTCACTTTTTAACCGTACTTCTCCTAATATAAATAAATCTAATAGTAGGCTCATCATATTTGAGTCCAACCACAGATCCATAAACTTGAATTATCATGCAGTTGATTTGTTAGATATTCAAAAAAGATAAATAGGACAAAACCATACTTGCAGAGGGAATATCCTAGAAGCATGGCTGCAAATTACATAGATATACAAGCAAATGAAGTTAACAGGACATTACTATGCACCTGAACATGATCTAGGACACCATCCCCATTTATATCAGCATGAAGGCCGCCTTCTTGAAGACGGAGCTGTAATGCACAAGAAATTTCAAAGAACGCATTTTTTGTACAATAACAAAATATAAACTAAATGTAGAAAATTAATTCAAGTGGTAAACAGACTCAAGCAACTTTATTCAATTATTAAGTAGAGTTAAGAAGGTTGGTGACTTGAGAAAATGTGAGACTGCAATAAGCAAGCTATGACAATACTTGGAAGGAGTAGGAGAAAAAGCAAGTAAGAGATGTTTTTCTTAACTTTGTTTTTCCAACAATACGAGAAAAAAAATTGGAAACACATTAGATATGTTGTTTCAACTCTTTCCAGTTTTTCAAATTTTGATTTAAAAAGACAGATTCTTTAAAAAAAGTATGAAAGTACTGAAAAATACACATTTTTGCCAGAACAAAATTAGCATCACCAGAGATAACTTTTCACGTGCTTTTGAGTCCAACAAATTATATATTGTTCACCTTGCAAAGAGTTCTTCCAGATGCCAGATGAACAGCTTCTATTCCTTCCTTTTGATGAGCTACAACAACATTGGGGAGCCACCAAAGTTTTGTGTAGTTAGTTATGGTTGGAAGATAAGGTGTTGGCTGCATCAAATGTGTAAATCCAGTTTTAGATACATTACAAAGTCTAGCATAATATCCATAAATGTGACAATGATGATGTAATAATGACCATAAGATCTTCCAAGCTTCTCTCACATTTCACTCCATTTAAGCAAAAGTGAACCAATGACGGTGTTTCTTCTATAGACACAAGATTTAAGAAAAATTTTACTTTGGAGACTCAGTATTCTAGTTATTTGTTGAGCTAATTTGATTAACAACAATGAGATTTTATTTAAAGATAAATCTCTGAAAAGTAAACGTTAATTTTCTTATTGCTAAGTGAATCTATAACTTTAAGTATTTTAATAATTATTCTTTTAGTTTAATTCTCTTCAATTGAAAAGTTTAATTCTCTTCAATTGAAAGGAAATTATTTTTTACTAAAGTCCTGATAATGGTAAAAGAGGATCTATTTCCCTACCTTCTCTTTGTACATTATTGTTTTAATGAATATCGTTTTTTATCCAAAAAAAATTAAGAGTACAACATTAAAATTGTAGACATTTTTTTGAAAGCATTATTTTCTTTTATCAAAATTTTGACTTTTTTTAAAAATTGCGGTACGAAAACAAAACACGTTTATATATGTTATTTTCTAATGAGTAGTGCTATGTTTAGACTCTATGTTTATCTCTTATTATCTTTTCACGCGACTCTCATTGATTAGTGTAATTAATAATTTATTTTAATTATTTATACTTTATTACACTAATAAATGAATCTCACGATGGAAGATAAGAATTAGGCGATAAAATTATTGAGTAAACGTAGCATTATCCTTTCTTAATTCAGAAAACAAAACTATGTCAATAACATGATACAAACAAGGCTAGTCTTCACTAGAACTGATGAATTAACCAATGCAGGGTTTTCCTTACCTTCTTAGATTTTGCTGACCCAACAATATTTGCAGCTTTTCCTATAATATTTGAAATCCTTTTTGTTGAGTCTTTTCCGGGGGGATGGTTTTCTTCTGGCTTGTTAAAAGGGTAGTTCACGCTCTTCCCAGGCATTTTCTTCAAAGTTTTCCTCTTATGCCGCTTAAAGTGTGCTAATTTCAACATTGTATCTTCTCGCCTATCCTGATATAAATTAACTCAACACGTGTGATTAAAATCATCCAAAAGCTCAATGAATAGAGGTAGTGAGAAGTAACTTACCCAGCGATGTGGCATAATTCCAAGAATTGACTCTCTGAACTCCCTGCATTCAAACTATATTTGGGAAACTTCAAAATGTGAGACAAGGATAAACTAAATTTTGAAATTAGTAAAAATCAAATAGAAATAATAGATGTTCCACAAAATAGAGAAAAAAGAAAGCACTAAAGATTGAAAAATGCCACAGTCAATAAAAAACAAACATGTTGAGAATTAAAAGACATCAATCATGAAGATTTATAGGCTTTTTGAGGATTTTACACAATAATTAACAAATTAAATTCAATCTCCAGAGTTTAAAATGTTGGGTAGGTAAAAAATAACTTAGTAATTTAAATTATTTCATAAACATTTCTTTAGTTTTCAGCTAGTACTTTGATATTCATCGTACATAGACAATTTAATTTTAAAAAAAAAAGGTTAGAGTGATGAAACAAAGATTCAAGCTCAGATATCCTAGTTTTTACTACCAAATCAATCCAGAAGCTCAACAACAACAATGTTTTAGCTGTTTTTCCCAATATTTATAAAAGATTGTAATTACTTGAGAGGGAGAAAAAGACAGAATTTTGATTCATAAATCATCTATGGTAACTAAGGAACATATTCGGGCATTATCTGACTGTGTCACAATATTATAAATTGTTTCCTAACATGCATCAAAGCTTACCTCTCCAGGATGACGACTGTTCAATGAATTAACATCAAGCTTGTAATTATGCTGAGGGATTAACTGCGATGCATCTGACGAATGTGCTTCAGTATTCTAAACCACAAAAAAAAAATCATGAAATCAGCAGAGGTGAAGAAATAATGCTATGCTGACAATCCAGTGCACATAAAAACTCATCCTCTCAGCTATTTACATCACAATGTTGAATTTGACTCATTCACATTTGAAACCTATATAGGGATACATGAATTATTAAAAAGTTTCACTAGAGAACTGATATCTTGAAGAAGTTAAGCAAATAATTAATGGATAATCTAAAACATTATACAGTAGAATTACTACAGTTATCAACTTCCAAAAGTTAATGATATTTCATATGAAACAGCGATAGGGAACACTCAAATGCGTAAAGATGAATCACCTCATTCTTCCTGGTCCATCGAAGTAAACCAGATTTACCAGCATATGCATAAAATGCAAAATGGCGTAAATCCACTGTCCCAGCACTTTCAGAAGCCTGTACAGAACCAATTAATCACATTTAGTGACAATCCGCAGCCAGAAATTGACAAAAACAGGAAACACACCAGCTATAACTCATGCTGTACAGATCATTCCAAAGTGTGATGTTTAAGCATAAGCATTTACCACTTTGAACTGCTGTAATTCATCACCAATATTTACTACTGAACGGCAACAAATTTAGCGACAAATGGGTATAGGGGTATTACAAACATCAAAAGCACAATTTTTTTATCTTAAATCAAACTAATGAAAACAGTCGAAAAAATATTAATCTGTTTTGAAGATTCAAGACAAATAGCGAACTTAAAAATGAAAAGAAAGGGCCCTAGCAGAATCCTTTGGAAACTCCAAACTCATATAGCAGTCAGCCATGCTTAGAAGTTTATGTTAAGATAATAGAACGACATCTTCTTCCGATGACTTTGTAAAAGTAGAAACAAATCATAGTCTATACTACAACTAACAAATCACACCTCCTTTTCAGTAGCACTTCTTCTATGCTGCTCAGCATTTTTTTCTGCCATCCCGATTTCTTCAAAAGGATCCATGAAAATCTGAATATAATAAATCAAAGTTTCATAAAATTGCTCTTTAAAGATAACAAATCTAAGAAAGTTGACAAATTAAATGCAGTTTCTTGACAATCGTTTTTAACACTATATTATCTATTACTTGACATGCAAAAAACAACAGAAAAACTGACTAGTACATGCTTTTGCAGCAAATCTCCATACTCAAATACTGCAAAAAATTGCAGGCTGTAGTGAATGAACAAACAAAAACCAAAGTTTTTTGGCAACATACATGGGACTGCATTTCCATTCGTCCACCAACAATTATCAACCCTGTGTCCCCATGCTTGATAGTATAATTGCTTATCGAGATAGCTATCTCTCGATGGTGGGCATTATGTGGAAAATCCTCCTACCAAGAAGTATTAAGAATTAGAAAATTCAAACTGAAGAAGCATTGTAATCATAAACAGATCACAAAAGATTAATTACTTTGTAGACAAACCTGCAAATTTTTTTCCCAAAGCTTTTTCAGATTGTGATCAAAACACATCACAGACCAACCAGATGTAACGACAACAAGAACCTGTGTCACTCGTTGTCCCTGTTTGACATGTCTATCAATGACACCCGTGGCCATAGCCACAGGACGTCTCCCAGATGAAACGCGAACCTTCTCGGGCAATAGAGACACCTTAGCTATCACACGGGCATGGTTATATCCCTCGTCCACTCTCTTACTAAGTGGTTCCAAAACCTGAGTCATCCAGCATATGTACAGTTTATAAAGCCAATAAATAAGCGATGGCGAAGGAGTTTTTCGATGGAAGATGACACTTTCAGACCATTTACTTTAAAATTATCCCCCTCATAACATTAATATTCAGTATAAACAGACGCGAAACTATATATTCAAAGAGGCAGCATCTGACCTGTATCTCAGCATCATGAGTGGCTACAAGAACCTCCTTCTTTCCATCTCCATTAAGATCGGCGACAATGGGCGGAGGAAGACGATCGCCTTCGAACTTAATTGGGTATTCATCAGTGAGATGCACCCACGCTTCCCTAAAGGAGAAATCGCCCTCGTGCTGAAATTGGAAGCAACCCAACAAACAATTTCAACTCTTAAAACTTAGAAACCCAAAAAATCAATCAGCATCCACATAGGAACCATAAAGTCAACTAAAATGGAAGTTGATTCTCTCAAAACATAAGCAATTAAGAAAAAAATGAAATCACTGCAGACAAATTTAGTTTTCTAAAACATTAAGCTAGAAGAAAGAGGAGAAAGGAGTCGATAGAGCTGAGGAACCTGAAGGGAGAAGAAAATAGCAAAGGCCGACAGCATCAAAATTGCCAAATCTCTCTTCCTCATGCTGTAAAACTTCTGAAATTTGCTTCAGTGCCAGTTATAAATTAACCCCCTCAAAATCCGCCGGAAAACATCAGAAAGTAACGCCGCTTGGATGGCGAACCAGAGCGAGGAAGAGGAAAATCAGTCCGGGCGACGAGAATACGAACCAACAAGAAATTTGACTACACGTAGCTCTGCGAAACGGCAAATGTAATGTCATCTACATGTCGTACCTTAACGTGCTTCGGCGGCATGACACTGTTCTCATCACAACGAATCATAGCTCGCAACGTGGAAATAACTTGTCACGTGTAATTAAAACTATCCCATAATTTCTTTTTAATTTTATATTTGAAATATAGATAAAAATTGATTGGCAATTTCCCCAAAATTGAATCTTCATATATGTTGTAAAACTAAATATCGCAAGTGGCAGTTGTGTAATTATCAAGATAAGTTACGAACCCGATAAAACGTGTTGTACTGTGTAGAAATGAAAACTCTACTTATGGACTATATATTTTTCACTTTATTAAGTGATTTGAGATTGTACACCTCATTAATACGAGATAATCTCACGTAACAAGTCCTCCAAACCCTCACATGGCGTCTGGGGGGCTATCACACTGCTTAACTGAAATTCAGGTTTAAAACTAATAAAATTCGGTTAAGGTTTCGGGTTAAAATAAGCAAAATTGAAAATAACTAATTTAAAATTTAAATAGTTAAAATAAAAAGTTTTTTTATTATTTAAATTCTTGTAATTATTTTATTAATAAAAGAAAAATGTAAGAGGAGATATCTCAAAATAATAAATAAAAATTGAGTCAAACCAATTTCTACCGATCCAACGGTGGAGATGGGGAGAGTACTTTAGTTAACATGGACTCGTTTTCGATTAACAATCCCGTCCTACGTTGCATGAGAATCTGCGGGATTCATTAAGACGGGTGGCAGAAGCGTAATTCCGACCTAATACATGGTCCTTTTCTACTATATAACGTATTTAATTTTCGTCTGCAACTTCTCTGTTCCGATACGTTAGAGAGAGAGAGAGAGAGAGAGAGAGAGAGAGATGGCAGGAGAGGAGGGGCAAGTGATCAGTTGCCATACCGTCGAGGCCTGGATGGAGCAGCTCGAGAAGGGGATTGATTCTAAGAAACTGGTAATCATTTTATGGACCTGAAAAGCATTAATTCCATTCTCATTCTTACTGTATCGTTTGAAAAATGGAGGGTTGGTGGCAATTCTGTTTAGTTTATCTTATTTTGTTCTGGGTAATTTGATTAATATTTTATGGATTATGATCCTTGTGTTTGCGATGGAGTGGAAGAACTCTTTGGTCGCAAAGTTTTTAGAACTTGGATTTCACCCAGCAAACAGAACGGATTTTCCCTGATTTTTCCGAATTACTGGTATTTTCATCGCGAAGAACAAACCGGATAGTAGGGGGAGAGAGAGGTTAAACATGAATTCATGCGTGTAAATGGAATAAAAAGAAAGGGTAAAGGAAGTGGTGGGCCAAATCTTTAAAGTTGAAGGTCCCAGCGTCTGTAATTATCTTCAATCACGGCTTTTCGGGGATGGGGCATAAGAAAGATGTTTGAGTTTCTAGAGAGAGAGAGAGAGAGATTATTTGCATTAATACGCCACTCAAATTGATGCAGATTGTCGTCGATTTCACTGCATCATGGTGTGGACCATGCCGTTTCATTGCGCCTTTTCTGTCATCGCTGGCTAAGAAATTTCCAGAAGTGACATTTCTGAAGGTCGATGTTGACGAACTCAAGGTAGAACAGCAACTCTTTTCTCAACACATCATCAATAACCATTTATTTCTTCATCTCTCTGAAAATTCTTCTGCGCAGCCTGTGGCTCAAGATTGGGCAGTGGAGGCAATGCCCACTTTCATGTTCCTGAAGGAGGGGAAGATAGTGGACAAAGTTGTCGGAGGAAAGAAAGACGAGCTGCAGCATACTATAGCCAAGCATACTGGTACAACTTCTGCCTGATATTATTGAATTGGCTGTCTGCAATTACTCTTTTAGTTCTGTACTAAGAATAAAAATCTCCATCGTTATATTATATCTGCTCTGCAATTTCTGTATCTGGATCTACTGCTTTATCATCTTCTTCTTCAGCTTTTCATAGATGATTACTGTTTTGTGTCTGGACATATTACATATGTAAGACCCTTCCATTAATGTCTGAAAAAAAATGTATAGTTTTGAGTCACTGTGAATATTGGTTCAACCGTTTTTGAATTAGATTTATAATTATATTTGTGGTTATTTTATTCTATTCAAATTTATATTTCAAATAAATTAGTTAAAAATTTTAAAAATGATGAAAAGAAAAATATCTCAGAAAATTCAGATTGAGTCTAGAAAAATTAGATCTAACGTAGAGTTAGAGAGAAAACAAGTGACAGAGAAAATGGTGAGAATAATCTCTCGAGAAACGTTACATTTCTTCTAAACTCGGGTGATGTTGTGCGCAAACGTAAGATGATTCTACCAGAGTTTTTAGTTGTGAAAGTAGAATAATTTTGTCCGAATCACGTAAATTTGTGTTCTTGATTTGTCGAGGTTAATTCTCATGTGTTTTACATGGATGACCCATAACCTCAAACGGCTCTGAAAAGACACTTAGATTTGATTCAAACACTGACTGAAAATGAGGATCTGGGTTTTGGCTCTCTCCCCCTACAATACAGACAGAATGAAATCACCATTGATCTCATTTCTCAGCACCCATTTCCGGATAAAATGCCAGGAGATGGTGCTTTAAACACACCCCGTGGGCCCCATTTGCAGAACCCACAAGCTCTACTTCCTAACAATCACTATTCTACTGTTGCAATTTGACAATTGACTAGCTTTTAAATCTAAAACACAAAAGCAATTCTACCCAGTCTGTCAACTATAGTTTCTCAACAATTTTCTGTATTTTCTTTACTTGTTTCTCTTTCTGGTAGTGTAAAGTTAGGCAGCTGCTTCTCCTGATTTTAGTCCCTCCAGTTTGGATGCATGGTTGTTGAGCTTGTGGGAGCACAAACAGCTTCAACTGATAGTCTTTTCAATACATTTGGACAAGGGTCTCTCTCGAAATTACTGTTTGATATCACCACAGCACATCTCTGCTTTCCCACACAGTTCTGCACAAAAACAGATCTCAAACTAACAATCGATGGTCGAATAAAAGCTGATGAAATCGAGATTTCTGATTCGGATATCATTTTCAATTACCTTTTCTAAGATGGAATGAGAGGCAGGGGCATGGCACATTCCCTGCTGGAAACTCCCGCAAGTCCCGACCGGAGTTCCGAAGCTGGCAAATTTTATGGAAGTTATGGAGTAGCCATTACTACACCTCAGGTGAACCTTTGGCCGGTGAAATTCTTCTGATTTTCCATAACTTTCAATCTGCCAGTTCTTTAAAGTCGGATGATACTCGGCAACATCGGCACAGACACTTGTGACGGTTCTCTTCACGAGAGACACTCTTGAAGGATTCCCTCCGAGTTCTTCAAATAATACGATCAAATTTCTTGTTGGCTTCAGCCAAGAACGTGGAACATGGTACCTGGAGACAATATTTAGTCGGTACTTACTATGTTGATGAAATTTTGCGACTTTTTTTTCGATAATTATGATTTTATGTACATGGGTAAGTTACCATCTTTGTGTTGGTTGGCCACAGCCTAGCTGACATTTTGGAGGTCGATACGTTCCGGCATAGCTGCACCCATTGCAATCACCGGTAGCGTAAGCCGTCCAGTATCGACCAATACTCTGCCCGTTGATCCATATTTGGCCCTTTCCCATTCCCTCCATGTCCAAAGCCAATGGATTGTCTCCTTTGGGGGCATCGAAATAGGCCTGCGTAATCGATAGAGAGATCAAGGTGAGACTAAATTTCAACTTGAGCTCGATTTAATTTGATCAAATTCGTCGAGACCTTGTGCCAAGTGAGAGGCTGCTGTCGTTGTACTGCCAATGATCCCCGCATCCACTCGACTGAAGAAATGCTATTTGGAGAAACAAGATTCAGAGACTCTCCTTTTAATCCAACCTTTTTCAATTATTTTCGGAAACGAGAAAAATATGTCAGAAAAGATTCTCGGAACTACAATAACAAGAAATTCAGAGTTGAAAACAAAAACCTGGTAAGTCCATTTTTGCCAAGAAAGGTCCCATTTTCCTTGGCTAAGTCCATGAAGTGCGACCGGACCAAGGATTCCGGTATTCCACGTCTCAAAGTGTCCCCCAACGTTCTGCGAAAAAAAAATGATAAATTAGCAACCATTTGAAATCAATTTCGACAAGGCATAGCAAGCAAAGGATGATAATTTTGTAACTACAAGAGAGGAAAACTCACGGGCAATCCAACAGCAACGCTCAACAGCGCGATTTTGTTCGTTCCAGCCCGTAAATTGACCTTACTCCTATACGTGAATCGCCTATTCGATCTCGTCCCAAATGCCGAACCTGTAGCAGCAAATGGTAGTTTATTTGTCTAATCAGCTGAAAAACAAAACAAAAAATTAACAAAAGAATGAAGCTTCGAAAGCACCTGAAAACTGGCCGTTGATGAAGACATGAACAGCATGGCCTGATGATTGAACGATCAGAGTCGGGAGCTCTCCTCCATGCAGGAAATTTTCGGTCGAACCAATTTCAATGCTAAAAAAATATCGGAAGATCCCTTATCCTTGCATAACTCAATATATGTAATGATAAAATGATGCTTTTGAGACAGAAAATCGTGAAAACTAGTCGATACGAAGAGATGATCTCACCTTGTTATGTACCATAAGTAATCACTAGTGTCTCGAGTGACATTGATCTGTTCCAAAAGACCAGGAGCCGTCATGGTCGAGCTATCATCCATGGCAAAAGTATCTTCATCATAACTTTCCCAAGAGAGCATGGGAGAGTTTGTAGGCAACATTTCCATCTGAGTGGTCTGAACTCCAACCTAGAGAGAACAATTTGCAAATTTTTCAAGCAAAATAGAGGGAGAAGAGCACTGTTTCACTCGAGTAAATCGCGCGAACACTCGTAAATCTTTAAAAAATAATGCACCTTTGCCGTGTTGAAGACTGCATTTCGACAGTCAGGCAGAATGCTGATCGACCATGGAGGTACGTTGTAATGCACATTGTTGAACATGACTCTTGCAGCCGACCTGGTATCGTAATTCGCAAGAAAAGCAGCACAATTTCCCGATTCAGATGAAAAGACGTGAGCCTGGAAAATATTACGATCGCGGTTAGAAGTTGATCGGCCTTAGTGATTTGAAGTTGAAGGGAAAACCTGTTGATAGGTCCCTAAGGAAGTAACGATCGGATCGGCTGAAACTAATGCTTGTTCGCACATCTTAACTGCTCGATGAAGCTCCTTTAAATGACCATACTTGGGTTGCCTGAGCATACCTGTACTCATGAAAATTAGAAGCAGTTTTCTGCTGCAATGCTACATGTTTGTGAACAATGTTTTTAGAAACTGTTCTTGGAAGCAAAAACATTGGCTTTGATGTTTTTCAACCGGAGCTATTTGATGTTTTCTGTCTTCAAAAACATGCACAGATAAACCTTGTTGTGTGACATTACTAATGATTATCTATATAGGTTCTTGAAGCATTAGAACCCGAAACATAAAATTATCACCGTATTCGTCAATTGGAGCGTCGTAATCGTAGCTAGTAGTAAGGAACGGTCCTCCTGCTGTTCGTCCGAAGTTGGTCCCACCGTGATACTGCACCAACAGAAAATTTAGGATAATCTAATAACATCGTCAAAAATCAAACATAATACAAAAAAGAAAAACACGAAATTCGAACACTGACTTTGAAAATCCAAAAATTTACTTACAAAAATGAAAGTACAACTGAGTTTTGCGACTTGAACAAACAGCACAATTGAATTAATGCAGGCTCTTGTTACCAAATTTTAAGAGTAAAACAAAACGAACCATGTAATAGTTAATAAAGGATCCGCCTTTTTGCACAAATCTAGCAACTGCAAACGCCAAATCCTGGACGGGTCTCCGGTGGATCGGCCCGCCGAACTCCGAAAACCTACCCGATTTAGAGTGAGAAAGCAGTGAAAAATGGCTGTTGAAGAAAGGAAAATGGAGAAAGCATAGAAATTCATGCATTTACCACCCACTCCAAGCCTCTGTCCACATTGTAGGTTTGTAAGGTTTATTGGGGGAGAAAGCATCGCAATAAAACCCATTACATGTATTTATCTGTCAAGAACAAAACCCAGCTTTCACTAATCAAGAACACTTGTTCAATCATTTCACTTCCATTAGATTCAGGCATTGATCGATGGATCGAAGAGAGATTTAACGACTAAAATCTGAAACTGTTCTTCAAATCTTACTGCAAGTGACATTAAAATGTGATGTTTAATGGAAAAACAGAGCTCACCACTGGATCTGGGGCGTCTTCTTCCTTGCACATTACCCATGGGACTCCAGTTCCTAATCCAACAGCCATGTTTGCAGCCCAGTTCATGTAATTGTGGCCGGAGCTCCCCAGTAATTTGCTCTGCGCCCCATATTCATTCTCGATCTGCATTTACAGTCCTTGAATTCTAAGCTTCGTCTTCTTGCATGTGTTTGATCCTCAGAAAGAAGAAAGTGAGGCTGAAAAACATTGGATTTACCTGAGAGAGAATGATGGGTCCACCTTGAGACTCGAACAAACTCTCATTTTTCATCATACCCACAATTTTCTCAGTAAATCCCTGCATTGCTCTCTGAAACACCAAAATGGGGCAAATTCTCAGCAGTTTTCAGTGAAAAAATACAGAATTTATTTATGGAGAAATGATGAAGAAGAAGAAGCACCTTGAAGGGTTCATTGTCTGTTCTGAAGCTAATGCCTGGAATATATTTCAGCCAAACAGGAAACCCTCTGCATGAAGGGCCAAAGAAAATCAAACCCTTCATTTATCCTGAAATCCAAAGAGCAAGAAAGAGAGAGAGAGAGAGAGAGAGAGAGAGAGAGAGAGAGAGAGAGAGATGAAGAGAGAGAAAAATGTCCTGGGTACCCAAAATTCCACTCTGCACAGACATAAGGGCCGATGCGAAGATTTGCGTAGAGTCCTGCCTTCCGAATTGTCTTGATGAATCTTACCAGATCGTATCTCCCTTCAAAATTGTACTGAAATCCATCAAAAGTAGAGAGAATAAGCACAGAGAGAACCAGATAAGAACTAAGCTTCCATTGAAAAATGGAAGGTAAAGTTAAACGTACATTTCCAGGGGAAGGCTCGTGAACATTCCAAAAAACATAGGTTTCAACCACGTCCAGCCCTCCATCTCTGGCCTTCTTTATCAGATCTTCCCACATCTAAAAACACAGTTAAAATCTCGAAAATCAGAGAAAAATGACAGAAAAACTAAGTTAGACACTAAAATGAAGAAGAAGAAGAAGATGATGATGATTATTTTCGTACATCAGGAGTGCTTCTAGGGTAATGTATGGAGCCAGAGAAGAGGATTCGCCTTTGCCCATTAATAACGATGGCCTTCTTATCATAACTAACACTGCATTGAGCAAGCTGAAAACCCAGAAACCAGATTAAACCCGAAAACAAAACCAACTTGAAAATCGAGTTCTTCCCCATTTTTCTCTACTCAAAGCTGAAACTCTCTGCTCGGAAGAGAGATAATGTAGATTCCAGCTTGTGTAATGACCCTAAACCGAAATGTGGCAGAAAATGGCAGAAGAGTTCATTTCCTACTTCGACAACGCATTCCTCAGCTCTCACCACTGAGGAAAGCAAATTTATAGCTGGTTATAAGGAAATGTCTAGTTGATACCGTTTTCTCTCTCTCTAAAAGCCACAAGTTTTCTCTCTCCAAAAGTCACAGGTGTTGAGGAGCAATCACGCCGTGGCTGTGAATGTGAGCTACAAAACAAAGAGAAGCACGAGACCATGGCAAATATGCAAAAATTGCAGGGTTTTATTGTTTTTTCATGGAGTGAATTAGTAATTATTTTAAGCGGAGATTTAATACAGAATGATGCTGTCATTGTGATGTTTTCTATTTTCATACCTTTTGTCTGACAATTCAGAGAAGGTTTGACTACCTACGAGATTACGAATTGTACATTATGTTTGTTTCTTCTGTGTTTTACGATGAACAAACAGGGAAAGTTTCAGTCTACCATTTCTGAGCTCCCTCTCTCTCTCTCTCTCTCTCGACGAGATTGGAACTTCCAGAGCAGATAACAGAGGAAGGAGGAGAAAGAAAAAGGGAAATTAATATGACGAGAATGGGTGAGTTCGTTCCCACATGGTTTGTTTGGTGAGGAGGGTGACGGAGTTGGTGGCCAAAGTTTCAGTCTTTATCTCTTTTTGTCTGCTTCCATTACTCATCAATGGCGGAGATGGCGGAGCCTAACGGAAAGGAACCCTATGAGTGTGGGCCCTTCCTCTTACCCCTTTTGTTGAATCCCCTCCATTAAGCTTATTGTCTCTTGTAATTAATTAAAATTACTTTTTTAAATAATAATATGAAAAATATCTCCACTAATTATATATTTAACTGGGAAATTAAAAATTTAAGTCACCAAATTTAACGTGTCAAGTCTAGCCCGAGACGAACAAAGCATGAAATCTCTACTATACTATACATGCACTTTCAATATAATAAATATTTATAATATTGATTAACTTCGCTTAACGATAATAACGAGCAGAGTTGACTTGCAAGTTAATAGAAACGAGCATTAAGTTGTCGACCCATTTCACTAGTTTGACACTTCTAAATATTTTCTTCTATGAGCCATAAAATGATGAATATTGGTATCTTTGATCTGCAATTCGAATCTTACTCGATACAAAAGTTTAAGGTTGTGTGATGAGTTAATATAATATCATCGACTTATATTGACGTGTAAAGAAAGAATTTTAAGATATTAGCACACGAGTTTAATGAGATTAGTTGAATTATGCATAATTTGATAATAATTTTACGAAGTTCAAAGAGATTGCGCGCGTGTGACAATACAAAATATCATATGAAAAGTGGACCAACAATTTCACTTTCTTGTTAGGGTTGCATAATATACGGATTTGGATGATATATGAACTTATAAAGGTACTCATTGAATACGAATACAAAAGTTATAAGACGATGAACGAACAAGAATTTTGTAAATAACTCAAATCACAGGTAGCGTACGTAATGAAAATTTATACATTCAACTAATAAAGTTAAAAAGTTTCTAAAAATTTACGGGACAAAAATATTAAATAAGTACTGTCTGTACCGGTTAGATCTCTTCGCTTATTGCATACTTGTAAAAGAAATTCATGAAGTCATTAAGGAATTATGTTATCACTACGAGTTTTCCAACTTAATTCAAATAGAATTTAAGTCAACAAACTCTAATTTTATGTTGGGGATGATGCCATGAGAAATCGATCATTTTGTGCGTGACAACATGAAATATTTAACACCCTCCTTTAGTTTTTCAATGTGAAATATACCAAGGAGTCCTTATTGTACGTGTTTCTGTGTACGTATTTATGTAATGTTTAAATTATATAATTTACGGATGTTTAGAGAGACGTATGCATTGACTTAAAAAATTTCCATGATCGAATTTTGTTGGATAGTCACCGTTAACATGATTTCATGGATTACATCTGCTATCGTTTCTCATACCGCTTGCAGTAATATTGTTGTCATCGTTTTTTCCAGAGTTCGTCATTATTTTTTTTTCAATATATAATACGATAATAATTTTATTAGCGAGTGAAAGTAAGTGAGACTTCGATAGTGTGTGATATTATAAAGTAAAATTATTACACTAGAAAAATCTCAAGGAAAGACATAAGAAGTTGGGTAGGGCGACGGCGTGATTGGCTGGATGAGTGATGGTCCACGTGAAAGAAGGTGAGACCTCGCTTTAATTGGTCAATGACTAAACCAGGTGCACGTGCAGAGCATGATTACACTAACACCTCAACAACCGTTAAATGGCGGCGTTACCTGCTTCTTTCCCGCGTGTTGGCGGTGCGGAATTAACTCCGTTAATTTCGCTTTCACCCCCAGCGAGAATAATTCCGTTGGTTTGACGTTTATTCCAACGGTAGTCTTTGACAGAAACAGTCGTTAACGGGCCTTTTTAAGCCCATAATAATTACAATAATGTTAAATTTTGTCTTTTTAACGGACAAAAACTCGAGACATAGTGCTACGCTTAAATCCGTCAAAAATGGTAATCGACGATAACTAAGATACGAGACATACATGAATTCACATAATCGATTTAAACATAGTTTCTAAAACTTACTGTCACGGTCCGAATCCAGCGACTTATAATTATGTAAATCAAAACAGTTTTTTCTAGACAAAAATCGTAATCGTTTATAGTTTCCGTGTCGAACATAGACAATAAAAATCAATTGACTGATTGTCGGACCTAAGAACCCGTAACCTAGATATATATTCGTAGAGCTAACTAAATAAAATATCGACCTAACATTGATGAGAGAGATAGGGGCAAAGCCATTACTTGATGTACAAGATTTTAGGGAATGAGTGCACTTTTTTGAAGACCCATGGTGGGATGTCCACATCTTCACAAGTAACATGTAGGGCATTATGGATTCCTTCTACTTTACTTTCCTTCTTTGTTCGATTGCTCGGGTTCTTCGATCATCTCTTATGTTTGTTTGATTATCGGTCAACATGTGGAGCATAATGGATTCCTTCGACTTTTATTTAATAATAGTTATATATTATAAGCTATCGTAAAGTTATAACTGTGAAAATGATGTAACACAATTCAAAGTTGTTGCACTCTGAGTATTTAATAAATCGTGAAAGTATTACGTGTACGGATCAACTTTAGTTTGATGATGTGTCAAATCAAAATCCGAGGTTATTATCTTCAGATCGAACAGTAATAACATGATTATTCACTCTGACGTACTGAGAATTTAGAAAAGAAAGACAAAAAATCTCTCAAGAAATTTGTTTCGAGCTGAAAATTAATAACTATCAGTTTTAAACCCAATAACAGTTTTCACAAGCCCGATTTTAAAGCGTACGTATCGATTTCAAGTATATTCATAATTCAGTTTACTTAGATGACTATTTAATTATTTGGAAAATAAATAATAAAGTATATAGATTTAGGCCAAATTTAGGTTGAAAATAGAATAATTATAATGTTTTATCAATAATTATTTACATAGGACTTCATTGTTGGGCTTGGGCCAACTCCATTAGAACACTAATTGGAAAGGCTCTCTTCCGCCATTAATGGTCTCTAAGCAGAAAACTCAAACCTCCACAGAGAATTTCTCTCGAAGCTGAATCTGAAAACCCACATGCTTCGCCTTTCTAGACTTACTCACAGATTCATCTGCATTGCTAATTCTTCTTCACTTCAGAGTCTCTACGCGAGTTCTGGTCATCACTGCTACCCAAGGAAACGCGATGACGAAGATAATGGGGATTTTGAGAAGGGAATTGGAGATGAAGAAGGAAAATTTTATTTCTTCAAGAGCAAGGGTCAACACATTCTTACCAACCAGCGAATTTTGGATTCCATCGTTCGAAAATCATCCATTACGCCGATGGACACAGTTTTAGAAATCGGACCCGGAACCGGAAATCTTACCCTGAAGCTCCTAGAAGTCGCAGTGAAGGTCGTCGCCGTTGAAATCGACAAGAGAATGGTTGAGATTCTTCTCCGGCGCGTTGCCGAGCGCGGGTTTGAAGATCGGCTAACTGTAAGTCACGCACGCCTCTCTTCTGTTCGATGAAATGCTCCATAGAAATATTATGCTTGAAAGCTCGTCGGCAATGGCTTTTTTGTAGGTAATATGTAAAGACGCTTTGAAGGCCGAGTTTCCTCCGTTTAATCTCGTCGTCGCCAACATTCCTTACGGAATTTCTTCGCCGCTTTTGGCTAAATTGTTATACGGGTCTGTTTCTTATCGGAGTGCTACGCTGCTTCTGCAAAAAGAATTTGCTCAACGGTTAATGGCCAACCCCGGCGACGGAGAGTACAACCGTCTGGCTGTAAATGTGAAGCTGGTGGCCGACGTTGAGTTTTTGATGAACGTGAGCAAGAGGGAGTTTGTTCCTCCTCCAAAAGTGGATTCCTCGGTGGTCATAATCCGGCCGAAAGTGGAAATTCCGTCTGTACATATGGAAGAATGGTTGGGTTTTACGAGAATATGTTTCAGCAAAAAGAATAAGACGCTGGGCGCCATTTTTAAGCAGAAGAGTAAGGTGATGGAGGTGATAAAGCTGTCCGAGAAGATGGCCTCGAGCTCTGCTTCTTCAATGGAAGTGGAGATGAGATCGATGAAGGAGAAGGTGATTGGAGTGATGAAATCTGGTGGGTTTGAGGAGAAAAGGCCTGCAAAGCTGACGAACGATGAGTTATTACGTTTGCTTGCGTTGTTTAACCAAGCAGGAATCCATTTTCATGGGGGATTGAACCTTAACAAGGCAGAGGAAGCTCCATTTGCCGCCGCTTTCAATTCATAACATCATTTTCCCATTTGATTTCCTTACTTGCCTGTCCATCCACAACATGTAATCGAAGGTGAAGTAGTTGTTGAAATTGAATAATAATTACTCAAAATACGAAATTTGGACTTCCATATTTAACGTGTAAAACTCGTTACAAACTTATCAAAAATCAAGGTACAATGAGTGAATTATGCATGTCTCGACGAGTCATTAATTGATGTTTCCTTAACATGGGTGTGATTGTGTGTATATATACACGTGTGTGTTCGTGGGAATTCGTCCTGTGCAGATAATAATGACTCAATATTCTGTTTATTGTGAGCGTCCAACTCATTACTTGCGAGAGTAGAAATTGAGTAGTTTATAAGCAGAGTTCTCTTACTTTCCTCAGTACACTGCATTTTAGACTAATTCAAATGATAAGTCCGTGGGAACATGTCACAAAACAGATAATATTGTATTAGGAGAAACGAGAATTCCATAAACTATCTGAGAGTGCGACCGTTATGAAGGACGAATGCGCAAATATACCCTCACAAAGTTACCTTTTGTATGTTATTTGAGTTAATTAAACACATTGTTAGAAATGAAATGCTAAAGAGATTGGAATCTAAAATCTCCAAATAATTTAATTTTTGTATTTTTAATTTCATTAGCTGATGGAGTTTTCTCCATTTTCCTTGATTCTTCCCTGCTCTGATCTCGTGTACATAAATTGGATTCCTAAGGACCATTTCCCGACCATTATCAACAACTCTTACATTGCGCACCTCAACTAGCTCGATGACACCTCTTCTTGCCGCTTTTACTTTCACTTTATCGCCGATTGCCAAGCTTCATGCATTCATGTTCCTAACCGTTTTCGAGATTAGGTTTTATGAAGTTTGGTGTTCATAAATCGTCGGAGTTCTATCTCGAGTATCCCAGGTTTCAGACATCTCTAGTGAAAAGTAATTTTGGTTATTTCGCATTTTATCTAAATGTTTTAATTTTAGTTTGTAAAGCACATTTAGATCATTAAGAAACATAACATTTGGTTCGATAGCCAAATAAAGTCTCTATCTTGATGTACTTTAAAAAATAAAGTCCGAAGAAATTTGATTTTTCAATCCTCTGTTTAGTCGTTTTTGAAGCATGTAAATATTAGAAATCACTCAGAATTTCAAATGCGAGTATTCTGCATGAATTAAGGACCAATACTCTGCGTAGTTTCATTAAGTGATTTACAAAATTAAGGAATTGCGCCTAATCTCAGAAGAAAAGCAGCAGACACAATTTTAAGATATCAATGGCAATAGGTAATTTCAATTATCCCACAAATTCGTCTAAATGCTTTAATTATTGTTTGTAAAGCATGTTTAGATCATTTAGAAGCACTATGTGTTGCATGTATGCTTCCGATCGATCGACAGTGCTTCTGTCTTCTTTTCTGAAACTTCAATTTGGCCGATCGATTGGCTGCATTTGACGATCGACTGGCAATTTTCCTGTTTTTCGTCAAATTTTTGTATTTTAACCGATCAATCACTCAAATGTGGTGATCGATTGGCCCTGCTTTGGGTTTTGCATTCAATTTGTCTCGTGTTGAAACACTAGTCTGTTATATTTCATTTTATCTGCGCACTTATACCAAAAATTATTAAATTCTTTCAAATACTTGAGCAAAATTTACCAAATCAAGTATAAAAGAGTACAACTAGCTGTGTAAAATACACACTTACCACTTATCGAACCATATTTGGGTTCATCTAGATTTATATTTACGAAATGAATCCATCATGCTGAGAAACTATATCCGTTGAACTAGAATTGAATATATTCTGAAGTGTTTGTTAACAATTAAGATAGAGTTTTAAGAGAATGCACTTATTATAGTTGTCTTTTAGTATTATTTAGATATTTATTTAAAGAAAAATTTTAGGATCAGGGATATCGATAATTTCTAGAAAATAGTTTAAGGAGAAAGTTAGCACAGCTCTCGAATGTTTGCTCTTATCTTTGTAAGTTCAGTTTCGTAATTGTATGGGATTTGTATCAGATTATCTTTCCTCATTTGCGGGCATGAAATACGTTAAAGGATTGAACTTGTGTTTATCAAACTTGAATGCAAGAGAGTAAGAAGAAGAAAGTTGTTAAGAGGGTAGAATGTGGCGAGGGAAAGAGCATGGATTTGAAGAACAAATCAATGGCATAAACCTTTTGTGTAGGTAGGTATTGTTTGATTTTTGGCTCTCTTTCTAGGAGTGGAATGGCCCAAAGGATCTCTCAGAGTTCATGGGATCGTTCCATTTTATCTTAAATTTCCCAAAACATTCTAGTACTCGGGTTGCTCGAAGCAAACGTGTTTTATTCTACAAAACATGTTATCGGGTAACATGATATCCAAATCGAAAATCTTACCCTTGGCTTTTATTTTCTTTTCTAGTCTAATATCGGATAAAGTTATGGTAGCGATCTTCAATCTAACCGTTTAAATTTAGTCCATGCGGTGAATCATTGTTGTTTGTATGGTCTGATTTGATCCAAAATGTGAACTTGACTTAAATTTGGTTAATGATGAGCATCAAAATGATCGATGACATTAGCTGCATGTTGCTCTGCCGACTGAATATCCAGGATTTGAGCATACTCGATGGGTTTTGACTATGGCCATGGAAGCATTATTAGATTGAGACTCTCCATTATCGCATGTAGATGGTGACACTTCAACATGCAAATATCTTAGACGGGTTTATTAAAGTTTGATGACTTGATCTTCAATTTGATTGAGTCGGGCTAACATTGAGCAACTAGGGTTCGTGATTTTTTTTGCACGAGTATAGACATAGTCGGATCGTGACGCGTAGCCGAGGCCACGGTGAAGCACGTCAACGCATCGAGAACAAGCTTTCGAATCGATACTTATGCGATTTTATTGAAGAAAATTTACAGCCTTGGCATCAACCCTTTTCTTAACTATCTAGTAGGATTGAGTCTAGGTCTGCAAGAGCAAAAGTTTTCAGGAGGTAATGGGTGTGACTGTAATGGGGAGCTTCCTCTTCATCTTCACCGTTGGAAAGTAGATTATTTCATCTTCCTCAGCCGCCCATCTGCAACCACACACAAACCCTCCCTCAATAAATTCCAACTTCAACTGTTTCAACCACCCAAATAATTGCTTTGTTTCGTGCATATCCAAAAGGATTGGGTCAGCCTCATTCCCATCCAGATGGGTATGTTTGATAGTTTCTAGAGAGAGAAAGATAGAGAGATAAAGAGACCTGTAAGTAGTGACAAGATGGTGGAGGAAGATTGCAATTTCAAGCCTGGATAATTCTAAACCTGGGCACAGCCTCTGCCCACCGCCGAATGGTGTAAAGTTATTGTTATTCGCCGTTGCTCCTATTTTCTGGCATTAAAATCCATCAGAAGATCACTGTTAGTTCATGGAAGAACATCGAAGAAGATGATCAAACCCTAATCCTACCTCCCATCTCCATGGATCAAACTGATATGGGTTTGAATATTTGTCTTCATCCATGTGAACCGATGAAAACGATGTCAAAACGCACCATCCCCCCGGTATCAAATAATCTGCAAATTCCCAAATATCAACCGATCGTTGATTAAGTAACGCGATTATACTTCGAATATCGACGTCTAAACAAGTAAAATATCACGCACAACAATTCCTTCTCAACTCACTCTTGATATGAACATCTTTTAGAGCTTTCCTCCAAACCCCATTGATGATATTTGCCATTCTCAGAGTCTCACTGATCACCTGTGCAAAATGAAAAAACTTATAAAAAACGAACATTGCCAATTGCAGCGTAAGATCTTGCGCTTTGAGATTCTAGTCTTACATTTTGAGTGAATGGTAAGAACATGTAGTCAGACCATCCATACAAATCAACAGTCTCAGCCTTCTGCTTCTTCAACTCCATGTTCTCCTCCTGCACCACAATATTCATTGATATTCCTTGAAGAACATGCCTGGAACTCAACTCTTATTATTTATATCTCTCAAGATTAATAGGAAAATCACATGTAAAACTTATTATGAGAACCTTATCAGAGAATTTGACTACAACCCTAATATTCTTTGACTCAAGTAATCATGAACTCTTCACTAGTCGATCTTAAAAGCACACAGTACGTATACTTGGGACACAAAAAGACCTAAAAACATGGGTAAAAAGACGAATATTAGATGCATTAAATAAGAAAGAAATCGAAGTTGTTCATGAAAGTCAAACCAAAGTCCGACTATGCATGATCCATTGACCTAGACGAAACTCATGGTTCAAAATCTGATCTGCTCACCTTGAACTATCAGCCCAGTCAAAAATAAACATATTATATTCTTAAGCCATGGCTCCAGTTGTATTTTATGATAATAAAAGTCCGGTTCAGTCTGGCCAACCTTGGGACAAAGAAAAAAAGGGACCTGCTGGAACAGAAGTACGTGCAATGGAAGCGTATAGTATCTCACGCAAAACTGGGAAGGTACTTCATTTGTTGCAGAGATGCAGAAGCTACTAAATATAAGAATGCAGACCCAAAAGAAGCTACTTCTATTCCCCATTGATGACAGAGCTGCTAAACCCATCTCTCTTTCTCTCTCTAAAACACACCCAGAAAACTAAACTACTCAGCTAAATGCTCGCTCCGACTGAGATTTTCATGCATCAGAAACATTTACAGGAAGCCTTGAAATTCGTCGAGAACTTTAAACAATTTTTTTAGAAGATTTTCTGGGATTACACGAGAATTACTGTAGCCCGATGGAGAAGATAGAAAAAGGAGGGAGGGAGGGAGGGAGAGGCGGAGAGCCAGTGGTGTCTGTAAAACTCCATGGCTGACAAGATTAATTATATGACAGCAACTAGGCTGACAGAGACACCCACCAAGTTAATACGTGGTCCTACTTTGACAGCCGTCCAGTCTATATCAGACGCTCACAAATTCTCCTACCCTAATCTCACAACATTACAGTGGACCCTCACACACATTCTCTCTCCCACCTCTATGCAATGAAAATGACATTTATCAAAAAGTCAACTTCCTTTGCCCTAGTTATTCAAATTACATGTTCCATTACGGCAATGAATAAATGATACGTTACTAAATAAGATTTAAGAGAGGTATTAGACAATCAATCTACGGTTACTCTATCTATTGTACGCACCATTAGTTTTTCGAGAGCATCGGAATTGTCAGCCAAAAATTTCACTGCAAGGGTCATTGCCATTGGGACCGTTTCCTCGCCCGGAATCATCATCTCGATGATGTTGTTACTGATCAAATCCGACGGTAGCCGTTGAGTGTCGTATGACTCCCCGTTGTCGTTCAGGAGCAGGTCGACTGCATCCTTTACTGCAACCTTTCCACAGTCATCCTCCATGGTCGATCTTCTTTCTTCCACTAGTTTTCTCACAAACTTCAACAACTTATCCTTGGCCTGATCAAATTAGATTTCGTGTCAAAAGTAAGAATACAGTGGTTGTTCGATATTTTATGTGCACACGTGCGTTACCTTGAGAGATTTGTATAACTGTGTTCCTGGAAGCTTGACGGGTAAACAGATTAAGCCTTTAATGAATTCTTCAAATTCTTTTTTCAAGAACTCCAAATCTTCTCCCGGGCCCACGCTCATCAACACCTTTACCAAAACTTTAAAAGTGATCTGTAAATACCCAGAAAGCAGAAGCTCCATTAGCCAGTTCTAGAGAGAGAGAGAGAGAGAGAGAGAGAGACCTTTCTGGTTTCGTTTTGAACCAGAATAGGGTTCATCTTCTTCCACTCAGCTAGGGTGAGCTTCACAGAGTCCTCAATATCTCTGGTGATTCTGGTTTTAAGCTGGGGAGATCGGAGAAACCCTCCGATCAAAGCGTGCAGTTTTTTATGGAGATTTCCGTTGGTTTGAAGAATCGAATACTTTCCGAGTAATTCTCGAACTGATTTTGGATAAGCAGGGATGAAAACATTGCCATGATTTTGCAGAACCACTTTGTTCACGTCTGGATCAGTTGAAACTATGATGGGTGTTCCTAGAATATGAGTTTTGAACACTTCCCCATATCTGCACCAAAAAAAAAAAAAAAAAAAAAACTCTCAATCATGACTGATTCAACAAAATTATAGCAAAAACTGAAACCATTCATCACTTTTTACGTTAGAATTACGCCCATTTTCACTATTTTTTTGAAGAAAAAAGATGAAAAAAGGCCAGACAGCTCAAAATATTCAGTGGATTCAACCCGTTTGAAAGTTCCTACTTTGGAAAGCAATCAAGCATTGTCAATTGTCATTCGGAATATGAATGAAGGCCATGATCGTTTGAAATGGGCAGTCTTTGCTGCCTGCACAAGTAAGGAAATGAAATGAAAGAAATCCATCGTTTAAAGTCAAGTCCAGTCAGTTCATGCTTTCACTCTTCCTTTTCCTTTCTTTTGTTACTTTTGCATTCAGGTTTCCCTTTTCGAAAATATCAAAAAGAAGAATTTTAGAGAGAGAAAGTAGCGATAATGAATAGAAAATCTCAAATAATTCATTCTTTTTAGTCTTAAAAAAAGAATAATATTATTTAACTATTCATAATTAATTAAATTAATTATATCAATTAATATTTATCCCGCTCCGTATCAATTATAGTATCTGTTCTTTGAGTTAAGTTTATCTCTTATCTCTCTTAATAATAAAAATTTCAATTATGGGTAGGCTTTATTTATTTTTTAATTTGAAACCAAGGTTTATGGCCAATTTATGTATTTTTTTATTAATAAAATAAAACTTCCATCTTTATTTTTTTTCCTACAAAAAAAACAAACATGTTCTAATTTCAATAATACCAGGACACATAAAGCAAGAGGGTTTTCATTTTGGGACCCTTTAAATTCATTGATTTTATGAAATCTGGGACAGAATTTAATTAAATTTACCAGGGTAAGAACCGCGAATTTGAAGAAAGAAGATTAATTATTACGAATAAATTTAATTGGTGAACAAAAAAGGAGTGTCAAATCAATACATAATTAATGTTCCCACCAAGCTAAGGCCACTGTTTGTCATGTGTGTGCTGGTAGACCAAATAAAGAATTTTTACTAAATTAGACTAATCTCTCATTCATCAGACCAAGTTCTTCGATTACCAAGTCAGATCAAGATAGACATGACTGAAAAAAGTAGGAAACTGATGAGAAAAAGATTGAAATTTTCAGAGATTTTGCGTTTTCTTCTTCAAATTGCAGCAATGAAAGACGTAATAAAGTTGGGAGAAGGAGAAGGAGAAGGAGATGCATGGAAATGGAAGAAGGACTTACAGAGATTTTCGTTTATCCATGAAGATGACAGGTCGAGAAGTGGAGCCAGAAGCAATGAAATCTAGGGTTTCTCCAACCAGAGGCCATCCCAAGTTCCCTCCGGGAACTCCCTGTTTCTTCTTCTCCATCTTCTTCCACCATAGAAACCCTACAACAGTTACAGCACTTACCCAGACCCAAAACTCCATTTTCGATCCTCTCTTTTCCCTCTGCAAACCCTAATTCAGTCACCTGGCTTAATGGCTAACCCGAGGCTCACTTCTCAATCCTCCATGCAGCTATCTAGGTAGAGAGAGAAAGAGAGAAACGTAAAAAGGGTCTGAGATTTTGAAGATCCAGAGCCGGGGGCGTTACAAAATGACATTAAATGAGGTGGGTACACCTAATGTCCCTTCTGTCTCGTCTCTCCACTCATGCACATAAAATATACAGCAAGCTTGTTTAATTTCCCATCATCTGTGCCCAAGGAAATAAATGATAATCATAATATTATTATTTTTTATTCGTTTAAATAATTTGTAATGTCTCCGTACAAACTAAATTAGTGTACTTACCATAATGTTTATTTAAAAACAACGTTCTTGGTCCTTTTCTTGTTGGGTTTTTTCACATTAGATTGATGGATGTTTTTAATGCATTACTTAGAAACGTGACAAATAGAGATTATGGCAGCACGGCAGGGGTAGTGAATTTGAGTAGCCAAGAGAATGTGCATTGAGTGACCAAAGAGTGCGAGAGAAGCCCATTGGGGGCAAACGATGGCGCCGACAGTGTCAGCTCTTCTTTTTCAGTTCTTCCTTCCAACTTCCCACTCTTCTGCTTCTTTCCTACTCTCTCTCTCTCTCTCTCTCTCTCTCTCTACTTGCTTTGTCTTTGTTGATAGCTTTTGAGAAAGAACCAAGCCTTTTCCTCTTGGTTTAAGCACTCTTACCTCTTCTCAATCCTTAACAAGACTACAAGATAGTCCAATTTCTATGCACCAGAGCAGCATTCACAAATAAGACTTTTCATTAAACACACATACATTTTATCCTTTAAGATATGTTATTTTTTACAGATTGTCTTGGCTCGTCTCCTTTGCTTACATTTATCACCTAATACGGAGGATCCGAGAAAAGCGAAGGAGCTCTTGTTCTATACCTTCGCAGCTTCCCGGAAATTGATAATTATGGCATCATCGCTGTTTCTGACTTCAGGGTGGCGTTGCCGACTTTGTTTCTCCCATAAACCCTTCTTATTCTATTCCATACCTATCTGGAGACCTCATCTACCGTTTTGGCCAAGAAAAGGCAAGGAATCATTGCCAGAATTATAAAAAGAAATTACAGTTTTACTTATCGAAGAAAATAGGGTATTTTGAGATGAGGAGTTACTACTGTCTTCATGAAGTCAAAAGGTATTTGCTGCGGGCATCGCCTTGGAAGCAGTGGCTGCTTCGCATCTAATCCTTTCCAGGCCTGAAAAAAATCAAACGGTACAATTGCAGTTGATACGGCCTATGACATCTTGGAGAAGATTAGTGTTCTTGGTTCAGATTACTTGTGCCGTGAGTGGGAGAGGAAAGGTTTCTAGATCCATTTTGAGTTGAGCCATTGAGCTTGAATTGTCAGAGTTGCGAGTCACGTGAAACTCAGTTCCCACTCAACCAAGTTGATCTAATCCCTAAACCATAAATCCTAAACAAGTTTAGTCCAAAAGCAAAAACTGCAAATCCTGTTTAATCAATATTCTAGAAACTTATAAAAGAACATATCACTGAACTAGCAAAAAATGCCTTGATTAGATTGAATACTCTCTCCAAACAGCAACTTCTAAATTCTTTGTTCTAAAATGTTTAAAAGACAGTCAATGCATCATCTCTTCCAAAATATTATGAACGTACAAGCTTTCATCAAAAAGCCAATTCTGGATTTGGAGTGTAAAAGGGTATGAATATTGAGAAAACACACCAAAGAATTCCATTTTTGTGTAGACCTTGAAATTCCAATGCCACATCTGGCGATTCTGCAAATCCACTCTTCAGTTGGAATATCCCTGTTGAAAAAGCCTTTGCCTTTTCTGGTTCGCTCTAGGCTTGAAGGAAAAGCCTACAAAAAAATGGTGGAATGAAGTACTGATGTTACACTACCACAAATCATACCACAATTTAAGAAACAAAATAACATCAAAATTATTATAGCAAAAACAAAACTTGGTCGCATCATGGCAAGCTAGGACAGATATTTCATCAATGATGCGACGAACCAACAACTATCACTAAGAGACTCTCTAACTAGAGTGTTGCCAAGCAAATGGATGCATTGCAACAATAATACAACCAAAACACAAAATAAAAATAAAAAGACACAAATCGTAGCAACAATATTAGATTCGAAAAACGCCACGAGCAATGCTTGAAAAAGAAACTCTTCTTGCAGAGATATTCATTTAGATAATGTTCAATCACGTACCCTCTATTTATAATAAAGTAAAATAATTAAAATATCTATATTAACCTCTTAACATATCTCTAACAATACTAAATCACCTCCTTAATATATTCCTAATATAAAGCTAAGAAAATTAGAGTCATGAACTTGCGATCTCCTCTTTTCTCAAGTGTGTTGCAGTTGGCACGACTATTTGTACTCCAAAAAGGTCTTCTCTCGATATTATCTAAAAAAAAAAAGTCTCTCTAAAATTTACGAGTGATCGAAGTAGAGAACACCCCAACAGGAGGAGATTTTCAAAAAGAAGCATGCAAACTACCTCAGAGATTCTCTAATTGGAGTGCACAAAATGATACCATTATCCTCTGTTCAAAGGCACATTATGAAGGTTATAAGGCAACAAGAAAAACATATCAATGACTTCATCCTTCGAAGGGTTTCTAAAGTCAAGCTTCCACTCTATCTCATTCCCCCTTGGATCTGATAAATCCCCTCTATGTTTGCCAAAATGAAGAGCTCCCAAAAATCCACATCAAAAGAATCATATCAATACTCCCCGATAACAACCTAGATAAAGATGAGTAAAAAAGGATGCTTTCTTGGAGGTCATAAATACCAATGCCATGAACTACAAGTCAACTTCCCTCGCTTAAATTCAATAATCACCACTTACCCTAGACCGTAAATTTAGATATAAAAATATTATACAAATAAAAAAGTAAACTTGGAGAAAGTAAAGTAAAAATAACCTTCACGTCAAAATTTTATAATCCACATATATAAATTTTACAATTATTAGACAAATAAAGTATATTATAACTCAATTATATTAATTGTTTATTGATTTAAAAACAATTTCTTTAAATTACTAAATTTGAATAAATATAGAATCGTCAATAATTATGATTAACTTAATCACTTATCAACTATAAAATATTTATTTAGTCTTCGTGATTTAGGTTATTATAATTTAGTTTTTTTGTAGATTTAAATTTTTCATTAATGTGCTCAGTTTAACTATTATTTTTAAAGCAAGTTTTGGCCTCTAGATTACTGAGCTACAAATAAAAATTAAACCAAAAAAATTTCAACATTTAGCTCCTTTAAGAAACTGACCATCTACACATTACTATAGAGCTCTTTAAAATAGCATTCTGCATCAAGATATCCTTCATAAAATGCATTCCAGACTATTGAGGTATTGTATGTTACATTCATATCTACACCCATGAACTAAAGATTAGAAACTCCATTACATAATACAACAAAGAATAAAATGCAATTTACCCCTAATATTTGAGGTCATTTACAGTTTGAAACTATTTCTTTTACAAACAAAACCTCCACTTTTCAACAATATGCAATTTAAACTTTGATGTCAATTTTTCCATTAAATCTAGTCTTTCATTTAATCGGGTGTTTCAACCCCATTTCTAACTCCTCTAACAGTTTTTATCCCGATTTCGAATTTCGTCAATGTCTAGACACAGTTCAAATAAAATCTGGAGATTTATTCATATTTCGACCATGAAGTAAAGCTAAAAGACTAAACCTCACATCCTAAGTTTTAGACCCATGAACCTCAAATCCTAAGTTTTAGACCCATGAACCAATGCTAAAAGCCTAAGACATCCATGCTGCTAGAGGAACTCCGTCATATCATAAAACAAATTAACAAAGAGAAGTGAAAACACAGTACCTCATACCATAACAACATTGGCACCAACTGCTTTCATCTTTGCTATTATACTTTATGCCTCCTCCTTCGTTACCCCTTTCTTTAAAGGGGTTGGCGCCTTCTCCACCAAATCCTTCGCTTCCTTTAACCCCAAGTCCGTAAACGACCGCACTTCTTTGATAACTTTGATCTTTGACGCAGCATCAAATGCCTCCAGCTTTACATCAAAAGCTGTTTTCTCCGCTTTCTTCTCTTCCGCGCCCTTGGCTGAACCCTTGAACCCACGGAATCCCATTCAAAAGGCATCATCACCGTCATCCCCAAGTTCATCCGCAGGACCTCCGAGAGGTCCGCGACCTGAAGCAAAGCTAGTCCGGAGATTTCATCAACAATCGCCGAAACTTTCTCCGACGGGATCGGATTCGCTTCCGGAGAAGCAGATGTATAATTACGAAAATGATAGAAGGCTAGGAGATTGGAATTCTGCGTAGGTAGAGAGCAGGCAGAATTTTCTGTGATATCGAGAGAAATGCGAGGAAATGGTCGGAGAAACCCCGTATTTGATTTGAGCAGAAGCGAAGGTCGGGGTGGACCATAAACCCTGCAACAGTAGGCTAAATGGCAAATGGGCTTAGCTCATTTAATCGGGCTTACAGCACAAACTAAATTCTCGAATTTATTTTAGGGATTATAACCAATTTTATCCTCAAACTACCATTTTTTTTTGAATTTTTAAAGTATTAATCTTAATAAATCAAACCTTAAAATATTAAAAATTTAATAATGTAACCCCTGGTGATCGACCAAGGACCCTCAGTCACGCATTTTGCACATAGAACTAGAGACTGTTGTTTTTAGAACGATTCATCGATCTGTTGGGGTCATTGTGCAACGGCTGTGTGAGAACATGAGACCATTTATTTAGAACGAAGGACCGTTCTCTCTCTCGTAACCAATTATAGGCTGTTACAAGCAGAGAACAGCCTCCTGTTCTAAATAAACGGTCTCCTCCTGTTCTTCCGCCCTATTTAAGGGAACCAATAATCACTCTCTATTCACACCTATCACTTCTCAAAAAGTTTAAAACGTCTCCACTATTACTTTACTTTGTCAAATTTTCTTTGTATTAATGATGACGATGGATTCTAATTCAAATAAATCGGTTGAATTAGACGAGACAACTTGTGATGCCGATATGAATTGATATTCGAACGTTACGCCTGCATATGGTGATCTTCGAGCATTCGATCACTTAGATGGAAATGAAGAAATAAATGTGTATTCGACCTTTACAACTCTATACGATGAGTTTCGAACACCGATCGTTTTGGAGGATGATGAGATTGAAAACATACTGACAAGAGAAGAACTCTAAATGAGATTTTTTTGGAAAAAAAAGTATAGTTATTTAAAAGAAATTAAAATAGAAATAGTCGAATATTCTTTGACAAATGGTTATGGGATCAAATTCACCAAAAGTGACAAGCAGCGACTGACGGCTGAGTGTGAAGACGGATGTAAGTGGTGACTGGATGCTTCGAAAATACAATACGAGCTTACGTTTCAAATAAAAAGTTTGACTGATTCTCACACTTGTTAAAGAAAAATAAAAAATCGTCATGCTGCAGCAAAATAGGTGGCGAATCATTATCTTGATAGGTTCAAAAGTCAACCTATGTAGGAAATGTCATCCATTATCGAGACAGTGATGAAGGATTGTACTGTCAACATTACACCAAGTCTTGTTAGAAAAGCAAGAAGTGTAGCTCGAACACTTAATGAAGAGAATGACGACGAACAGTACAAGCTACTGTGGTCGTACGCAGTTGAAATATGTAGATCAAATTCGGATAGTACATTAAAAATACATGCTTACGAGATGGGCTCTGATTCATTGATATTTCAAAGAATGTATATCTGTATGGCGGCGTGCAAGAGAGGTTTGTTGTAGTTCAGCAGACCTGTTATTTATTTAGACAGTTGTCATCTGAAGGGCTTATGTCCCGACCAACTACTCTTAACAGTTAGTATTGATGACAGCGATAGAATATATCCTATTACTATTGGCAACGTCAAATCTGAGTGTACGAACTCAAGGAAGTGGTTTTTGACATATCTGAAGCGAGATCTAAACATGGGATTGGGTGATAGATGGACAATTGTTTCGAATCGACAAAAGGTATAATACATTTCCAAATATTGTTTCTCATACCACTTACTTAGTGATGTAATTGTAGCGTGTAAGGAAATTCTGTGTAGGAAACTGAATTTTAACTGGGACCGTTTGTAACCCCTTCAGCTTTTCCTAGCAACTTACTTGGAAAAGAAATAATTATGTTTAGAAGATTGTCCAGTATAGTCTTTTCTGGGAATTATCATGATCAGTACTCTCCATATTTTACAGCGGCATTATTATTATTTTTTTCATCAATTTTATTATTTTTCTAACAATATTGTTTACGTCAACTCTGATTTTCTTTCAAATATCAGGCGTTGTTAGCTGCTATGTATGAACAATCAGAACACGTCGAATACCACTATTGTCTTTGGCATATGTACACAAATTTCAAAAATCAATTTTGTGACAAAACTTACGGAGATGCAATGTGAAATGTGGTTAGGACAACCACATGACATCATTTCGAAATAGAAATGAGAAAATTATTTCTGCTTAACCCAGATGCCAACGCATGACTTTAAAAAGAAGAGACTAGATATTGTGTTAGTCATGTCTACTCTTCGATCCCAACGTGCAAACTAAAATTAAATAATTTGTGCGAATCATGCACACAATGACCCTGACAGAACGGTGGATCGTTTTAAAAACAACGGTCTCCTGTTCTATGTGTAAAATGCGTGACAAACGATAATCAGTCGACCGCCAGAGATTGAATTGTTAGGTTTTTAATACTTCAAAGTTTAACTTATTAGGGTTGATATTTTGAAGGTTTAAAAAAAAAAATGATATCTGAGGACGAAATTGGTGATAATCCTTTATTTTATGATTTTGACCTTTGATCTTCTTCACACGCTCTCTCGCGTCAGACGTAACTTTCTCTCTTCTTGAACACGTCTCTACACATATTTTCAGTTCATGTTGACTACTAATGAATTTATTCTCTTTGATTTTAACAAGTACTTAGATACAATACAACTCTACTCTAAATAATGTTGGGTTTTTAATTAGAATTGATCAAGAACCAATATTTAGTTGGGTTCCAGTTTGATTTTTTGAAACCCTAGCTGGTCTATCCCTGTTCTATGTTTACCAATTATCATTACTATAAAAGGAAAAAAAAAACTTTGCAAGTTAGACTAAATTCATAGTTTTTGTTATAGTTTTGATACGATGAGAATATTGGAAATTCAAGTAATACACCAAACCACACTGGCTGTCCATGTTCATGCCACGAACTCCATTAACGAAAGACGAGGAAAAAACTTCACTGACTTTACTTTATCCTCTTCCTCCATCTGATCCCCTAATAGTGATTGACCCTTCTGCAAATTCTCCTTATCTCTCCCTTGGAACCTGTCAGCGGAGATATATTCCCCATCTTCACCATCGACTTGGCGAATTGCTCGAAAAAAACCTCCCAGTTTTCTGCGTATTTCTTCACCAGCGACGCGGATACTCCGTTTCCGGTGAGAAGAATTTGGTCGGAGCTCAGCAAGCCTTTTGAAGCTAGGATGTTGATGAAGTAGCTGTTGTCAAACCTGAACGGACTGACGAAATCTAAAAAGAAGAGGTTCTGATCCCCGCCTGAGCGGGGGCAGCGGGTGCGTAGCTGGGCGGCGTAAGACGGATTGAGAGTGTAATCAGCCTGCCCGTTGCCTGTTTGGTTGTACAGCCTCTGCCTGAAGCTCGTGCAGCGCGAATTCCCGATCGTGTGGCTTCCTGCAACCAAGCTTCATTAACCATTGAATAGCATCTGAATCAACTGATATTAACGCTTTTCAAATTATCAAAAAGAGAGCAAACCAGAAAGCGCGACGAGATCAACAATGTCAAGATTTTGGCGCTTGAATTTCGTGAGAATGGTCTGGAAAGTGTTGTTCGGAGCCGGAATGTTGTTGTTAGATCCGCTCAAGCTCGCTCCTCTCGAGTCCTTCCTCCCCAGCGGAACCTCCCAGCTCGGCCCTCCAGTCTGCGTACAAACAAACGTCAGCCATTTTCACAAAAAAATGTGCAGACAAAAGCGACGAAGATGAAGATTTTTTACGATGACGGTGGAATCTCTTGCAGCCAAAGCAAGAATATCAGCGCAAGATACAGTGTGAGGACATTCTTTCTCCAAAGCAGATTTGATCTCGTCGACCACTTCAAATCCTCGAGCTGAGTTTCTGTTGGGGTTTGATCTCTTCTCGCTGACGATGCCCCCACTGCTGTCCAGCAATACCGACGCATCACATCCCTGAAGCATCAAAACTCAATTTTTTCACCGACCCATTATTTCATGTGACAACCCTGACGTAGAAATCCAAAGGTTTTGAGTAGTAAAATAAAACAAAATGAAGAATGAAACTGAAAGAACATCGACCTGAACGAAGCAGTCATGGAAGTGGAGTCTGATTAAGGAAGCAGCGATTCGAGGGTCTTTCTGAAAAGCCTTGGCCAAAACGGAGTAGACAATCTTCTGAGCATGCGGGCAAGAATGGTCATAGAATTGAGGGTACAGATAGCCAACTCCTCCCGTCTTGCCAGAGTAACAAAGAGGAGCAAATGCAAATGCAAGAAGAGAGAGAAGAAAGAGAGAGCGACCCATTGTCGATTACTTATGTCAACTAAATAACACCTAGAGAGAGAGAGAGAGAGAGGGAGATGAAAGAAACTGAGACAGCAGCTGGGTATTAATAGGGATTAGAGCAGGAGAGTAAAAGAGATGGAGTGGTTGATGTCAACGTTGCGGGCAAAATATAGGATTTGGTGTTGGCAGAGGGTGCTGTGTTTGCTCTCAGTTGCTAGAATTTCTCCATTTGAATACATTTCTCGTTTATTAAATATTGGTTTTTGATCCACTAATCTTCTATTTTTCATTGGATCAAGAGTTTGATCAATGAATACAATTTGGTAACTTAGTACATGGACCGTACTACCACTAACAAAAACAAGTCAATAATTCCAACTTTATTTTATCAAAATATGTTTTATAAAAATTGTTTGCTTTCTAAAGGGCAGGGCCGGTTTAGTTAGACCAGCTCAAACCCGAGAATTATAGTCCGGTTCAATCCTTTGAAAAATTGACTTATAACTGAACCAACCTTGTTTACTCAGATTCAGTTCCGTTATTGAAAATTTGATCGGAATTAAACCAAACGAGTGCGGTATAGAGCATCTAGATATTTTTCTAAAAAAAAAGCAAATAACCAAAACCTATCCGAACAAAATGATTTCCTCTCGCGACCGACCCAGAGAAACCGAACTGATCCATCTGACCCCTACGGTTATAATAAACAAATTTGGCGGGAAAAAACAACTAAAATATGATTGTTCGTCCATCAAATTAAATTGGTTGGATGACAGCTTCAGTTAGTGAAATGGCAACCAAAAAAGGTGGGAGGAAAGGAGAGGAGACCCACCCGCTCTGTTGACACAACCAACCCATCTCAAATCTTTGACTTTAAAATACCCGCCTGAGAGGTTCAAAACTTGAACTATTCAATCTCTCTCTCTCTCTCTCTCTCTCTCTCTCTCTTTCTCTCTCTCTACCTGGAAAGTGAAATCATATGAAGAAGACTAGTTCCACTTGTACTGCAATTTGTGCAGCAAAACTTCAAATATATGTACAGAGAAGTGTACACTGAAAGAATAACTTAGGTGGGGTTGGAGAGCAACTCCTATGCAAGACAAACAGAACTTTGAATATTAAATGTAATGGGGATGGATCAAAATTCAACTACTATTTTCATAATCACTAGATGATTCAATCAAAACTAGTAGATTTTATTTAGCTAAGCATTGAAAGAGAAACGCAAGGCAGATTGGTGACTCTCTTTTATAATGTCGTGTAAAGAAATGACCTACTCACATTGAACCATAATTTTTTCGCTCTGTTGAACCCCATGAACCTTGAGCAGACGTCGACATGCGGTCCCATGCGACTTCCTTGGCAAATGCGCTGTTCAAGTCTTCTGCTTTTGTATAGCTTTGCCCTGTTCCGCTCATCTGCGTTCATGAATCCGTTCAACCATTTTAAGAAGTTTGCATTTTTGAGATGAATGAATATCTTAAGTAAAAAAAAAAATTATCAGGTCTATGTAAAAGAATGAGACATAATTGGTCAACCCCTAATAAGTGTCTAAATTAATAGTGTTTCCTTGCTCTGCTCTGTATAAAAACTTCACAATACAGAACTAAAATTTGGTACTCCAGAACATGAAGAAAACAAAAAGTAGAAAATTGCAAACGGATTTATCATCTTAGGAAACCGAGCAAGACGGTATATGATTTTCTATGTATCGCTACAATTTGATAATTTTCTAAATGTCTCTACGATTAGGCAAGCTTTCTACAAGGAGATTTAATTCTACTCCACAGACATTCCTAAATTCAGTTTAAGTTTGTAACACTACCGCCATTTATCTCCATTAGATCAACTATTTTGAAATCAAGGCGAGTTAAAAAAAGTGAAAAACAAACTAAACCTCAATAAATGTTACATATAAATTACTAACTTGAAAAGTTTCAATTCTTGGGTTGAGAGTAATTTAATCATTTAATCATTTTTTATCATTTTCGTTCACATATAAGTTAATTTCTTTTTTGTCAATCCTTACATGTGTATGTTTTAAATAGATTAATTTTTTTTACTCTGATGATATTTGAATTTACAACTTCTGAATCTCATGTCATGATAAATTACCAAATATCAAAAGTTTAAAATTATGAATTTAGAATAATATAATTATTTATATATTTTTTAGCGAGCAATAACTGAAAATACTTCAGTATGCAGAAGATCAAGCTTGCAGTATGACAGTACAGAAACATAGTGCTGTAGTTTTTTGTGACAAGAATGAGAACTTACGGCATCTAAGCAGGCAGATAAGATGGTCATTCCCGGCAATGCATCAACACCACGCTGCATGTTATCAATTAATATAAACTTTGAATTTATTGTAAATGCTCTAATGCTGAAAAATGTAAGAGAGCCACCCTTACCTGACCTTCCACACGAGTCTTGTAAATAAATCCTCCACAACAAAATAGTGATAACGAGACAGTGAATCTGCTTCCCGTTAATTCATTTGAGAGTCAAATTCATGGCATTATAAATCAGTCAAATTCATGGCATTATAAAACAGGCAATGCTTATAGCTTAGCACCTGCCGGTTAAAAGATATAAATCAATGTTTTAGTAAGTTTAACGGAAGTAAGTGCACTTTAATCTGCTTCATGCCCTTACATAACATGCCAATATGCATGGAATTGAGCTAATTGGAAGCACCATTTTGTTTTACATCCAGATTAATACACATTTTTTTCAACGCAGTGAACGGTTACATCACCTGTTATTGAGGCAATGAAGTGTCTACGTAATGCACAATGTGTGTGTGTGTCCATTAAAGCTGGCAGGAAAGAAATATTAGAAGACCTTTCTATCTGTACAAATGTGTAATCTGCAAAGTAACTTACATGCAAGATATTAATCCAAATGTCGCCCATCCTCTAGTCGAATCTTGATTTGGGCCCTGTCTATATTCTACAAATATAAAAGCACTACAATTAGTTATCAATGAAAGTAGAAGCCATGTATAGAAAATCACGAGGCTTTAATTTATATGCCAATAAGAAACATCAGCATAATAAATTAGGGCCTAAAATAAAAATTTATTTGTCATTAAAATAAAAATAACACTGGGTAAAGTATAGCAGATTTATGTACATTACATTATTAGACGATTTATAATAGTAAGATTTGTAGTGTAAGCTGAAAATATTTCACCATATAGAACGTAGATTAACTTAGGCTAATTTAATAGAACTTTGAAACAGGATGACCACTTGGAGAAAGCTAGAGGGATAAACATACCACACAATTTTGTCAAAAAAAATTGAATGGGTTCATAATTCTCCACTGGGACAGTTATATTAACTTCATATAGGGTGTTGGCGGACAAATCACCTGATAAAATTACAAATGGAAGTTCAGATGATAATAATTGACTCAAGATATAAACAATACAGCAACCATACATCTCCATACGATGACTAGCATTGTTGGAGACAAAGTTGTCGGAGGGCTCCCACTTGCCCCAGAGCCTGATAGCTTTATCTCTAAGCCATTTTCTGGAAAAACCTAATGACAAAACAAGGTCAGGTACAAGACGCTAACCTCAATAATCAAATAAACTGACAGGAAGTTCAATACCTTAATAGTTGGTCTTCGCACCAAGGTAGAAAGGGAAGCAATTGAAGTCATATAAAGAGCTACATGTGTGTGTTCAGTCCCGAAGCTGTGAATGTAACTTGAAGATTTAAGGAGGAACAAAATAACTCATGTCAATAGAACAAAATAACAGGAGACTTGGGCTAAAACTATAGATTTTGAACCTGAAATCACGATGAGGCTTCTCGTAACCCAACTGAGTTAAGCCATTATAGACCTACAAGCTTATGCAGAGGATTGATGGAGATTATAACAATTTTCAGAAAATATTGTACAACACTGAAAGTGCTACAAAATCTTACAATTTCCCAAGACCGTGGGTGAAAGCCAACAGTGAAGCCCTTGAAAACACGTGGACCAGGATTCTCACATGGAATAGCAAGATCAACAAGAACTCTGAAACAAAAAGATTGATATTATCTCTTTACTAAGAGCAAACAAACACATTCAAAAGCAATTATATTCAACGGTTGCATTCTATATTTTGACAAATCATCCTTCCCCCTAGACTCTAGTTCAATTCGTTTTTCCTCTGGGAAAAAATTAGTCATCAATTATAAGTTTGTATTGATGTATGAAATTTATTAATGAAAGGGAGAGGGATACAAAAATCAACGAAACAATGCAAAAGCAAAATCCCTGTATCAAATTGAATCAATGGATGGGCAGAGTCATCCAGAAATATCATCCTGAAATGCAGTAATCCGCAATGAACAAAAAGTTTGTGAAATCACAGAATAGGATTGTGATTTTTAACATAATGCTTGCTGAAAATCAACAAAAGAAAGAAGTGATCCTCTTTGAGGTCAATGCAAGCCTGTCTATAATTAAGAGTTGAGGTTCATTTTGCCAGTGTAGTTCATTGGTCAAACCTATGAGAGATCAATGCATATAGACTGCTTATTTTGAACAGAGATTTCTTATATAATGCACCCCAGAAGATTAAATACACCGAGGAAGTCAAGGTACAAGGTACAATACCTGCAATTTGACTCGTAAGTGATATTGCAGATGCATCCAAGCCCACCTGAGGCAAGGAAACTAATATTATGAAACTTGTGTTAAGTAGAAAAAAATTATCTCAAGTAGAAAATCATTTGAAAAATAGGAAACTAATATTATGAAACTAGTGTGAAGTAGAAAAAATTTATCTCAAGTAGCAAATCGTTTAAAAAATAGCATTACTTGCCATATGTGATTTCTTTCTTTATGATATTTGAAGCAGGTCCTAACATATAACAATTTCCACTCCAATGATGTTTTTACTTCTTTTACTGTACCAAATATTGTCAAATTTCCAGTCTCTGTTTAGTAAATTTGAATAACCTATTGACTTGTACTACTAAGCAGCCAAGAAGGGTCTTTTGTCTTTAATAAGGGTCTTTGGTATCTAATAAGGCCTTATTCTCAGTTATACGGGACAATCTGAGAAAAGAAAAGAACACAAACCTTTACATTGTCCATTTAAACAATTTCCACACATAATATTTACCTGAAGAAGTTGAAAATGCAAAATTGGAAATGGAAATTGTCCAGAAATATGGTAAACATGAGCCTATGATATATCACATGGATTCAAGTAGTAACCTGTGCTGTCCGTCCCATTTTATCGGGACTTCTTTCACAATTTACCAAGTCGCCATTATAGAACCTCTGAAAAAAACGAGTTCGAGATAATTTAATATTGGGCATCATAAACCAAAAACTTTGAACCTCTAGATCATAATAAGAATTGAAAGCCCGTGCTTCTATGAGTATCCAGCAACCATGGAAGGAGCTCTGAATTTTGAACAGAAAAATAAAATTAAGTATTCTAGATTCTAAAGATTGGTCGTAAGATATGACAAGTTGATGTCAGTCTTCATTCCTGTTCAAGATAGAGTTTCCAATTTGAACTATCGGCTCATGTGGAAGACGTGCAGTACTATTTGACTTGTTAATTTGTTAAAATTGACATTTTGGTACTTTCAAAATCAGATTCACGAGATGCTTGACTCCATGATTTTTTTGAATCAGGTTTAAAATTAACTTGACAATCTCTAAGCAAGATGAAAGATCAATTCACATAAAGCAACTAAATATGTGATTACATTTAATTCATTAGGACAAAAAAAATGCCCTGTCCTTCTGGCCTTCTTCACAGAATAGTCATTGCTTGAAACAAATAGTGAGCTTAGTGTGCTAACAATAAACTTTTTCAGGATAAGTATTCAACATCTAGATATAATAGTAATCCAATTTTTTCATCACTAACAAAGAAAAAGCATAAATTCTGTCGAAGTCCTTTTATAAGGAAAAAGAAAAAAAAAAGAACAAAACAAATACTTACTTGAACAAAGTCAACGTGTCCTGAACCAGCAACAAAGTGGCTAAACCTGTCAAATCTTCCAAAATCTAAGTATCCCTGGTAATTACAAAAACATGCACTGTTATTTCCAAAAGCTTGAAAATATTGAATTAGGGATGGAAAACAAACTTTTGACTAGAAAAGGCAACATTATAACCTACATAAAAGATCTTTTAAACATTAAATGTGTTATTTACAATAGATGCAGCATTACACAGAGAGTAGAAAATGAATCAAGAACTGAAAACCGATGTAAACACTCAAATGTATTGATCCTTTCCCCTGTCTACCTACTAAGAAGTAAGAACATGGTCATAGTAGGTTTCATCTGTTTGCTTGTGTATCGGGTATACTCGCATCATCTGCCACGACAAAGCAAACCTATTGACGCAACTTCCATTCAGACCAATTAGGCATCATAAATCAACAAAATAAATGTCAATACGCACTGAAAGTAAATTCTTTGTCGTGGAGCATTGTTCAAACTTAAAAGAAGGCGAGAAGGTTAAGCTAAAGCAACAATCATTCAAAGAAAACTAAAAGTTAAAATGTTGGAGCAGAATAGACTTTCTTATTCATGACAGAAAATTATATAGGTGTACAACCTTAAATTAATGTCTAGTAAATAGTATCAAATAAACTATCTAGGAAATAAAATAACTTGTATACGTGCAGATAAATCAAATCTCTATAAACTAGGGATTCCTCACAACTCTAAGTTATCTACTTAATACTAAGTAAATAACATATCTCAACAATCCCCCTTAAGCTAGAGTACAAATGTCAATCATACTTAACTTGATTAGATGATTTTCAAACACTTGCTTGTAGAGCCATTTTGTGAGGACATCTGTTAGTTGTTTAAATGTTAGAACATATGACATACAAATTTCCCTTCTATTGAGTCTTTCTTTGATGAAATGACGATCAATCTCCACATGATTTGTTCTGTAGTGTTGGACTGAATTATGTGCAATGTTGATAGCTGATTTGTTATCACAAAATAGTTTTATTGACTTATTAGTCTTCATCTTTAATTCTTTTAGAATACTTCTAAGCCAAATAACTTTACAGATTTCTTGAGTCATTGTTCTGAACTCAGCCTCTGCACTGACATGTTGCTTTTTGCTCCTCCATGTCACCAGGTTGCCCTATACAAAACTGCAATAAGCTAGTGTAGATCTCCTGTCAGTTTCAAAACCTGCTTAATTAGCATCTGTAAAAACTTCAATCTATCTATTTTGACTTTTGCTGAACATAATACTCTTGTTTGGACTTCTTTTGAGATAATGTAAAATTCTGTAGACAACTTTGAAGTGATCTTTAACAAGACAATGCATAAACTAGCTTACCAAGCCTACAACAAAGGTTATATCAGACCTTGTATGAGCTAAATAAATCAGCTTTCCTACCAGTTTCTGATACCTGACTTTGTCCACAAGCACTTCATTCTTATTTCGACCGAACTTCTAATTATGATCAATAGGTGTTGAGGTAGGCTTGCATCCAAGGAGCCCTGTCTCTTTGAGAAAATCAAAGACATACTTCCTCTGAGATATAACAATTTCATTCTTTGATCTGGCTACTTCCATGCCTAGAAAGAACTTGAGATTTCCCAAATCCTCAAACTCAAACTGATCAGCTAGAAGTTTCTTCAATGTTGTTATCTCAATCTCATCGTTTTCTGTCATTACTATATCATCTATGTACACAATCAGAATAGCAATTTTACCTCATGTAGTGCGTTTATAGAATAGTGTATGATCCGACTGAGCTTGTGAATAACCGTATTCTGTGATAGCCCTTGCAAACCTCGCAAACCATACATGAGGGAATTACTTAAGGCGGTATAAGGACTTCTTAAGTCTGCAGACCTTTCTTGTTACACTCGCATTATCAAAACCTGGAGGTACTTGCATGAACAGCTCTTCATCTAAATCACTATTAAGAAATGCATTCATAACATCAAATTGTAAAAGAGGCCAATCTAGATTACTAGCTTGTGAAAGTAAGACCCTAACGGTGTTCAATTTGGCAACTTGGGCAAATGTTTCATCATAATCTAGGCTATAGGTTTGAGTAAACCCTCGAGTTATAAACCTCACTTTGTATCTTTCTATCAAGCTATTAGAGTTATACTTGATTGTGAAAATTCACTTGCTGCCTACGAGGTGTTTTCCTTTTGGAAGTTCTGTTATCTCTCAAGTTTCATTCTTTTCAATGCTCTCATTTCTTTTAAGACAACTGCCTTCTACTTCGGAATACTTAGTATTTCTTGTATCGTTTTTAGGATTTCATCATCACTGATGCTTGTGGTGAAAACTCGAAAACTATGCGAGAGTCTATGATATGACACATGACAAGTAATAAGATGTTTGGTATACTCACGTATTCCTTTTCTAAGAGCTATAATTTCACTAAGATCACTTGGACTTGGCTAAGAGGTTGTAACATATTCACCGTGATAAGACTCTAGAGTTGGATCATGATAAAATGAAATAGGACTAATAGAGTTGAGATTACTTGGATGAACACTTAGTTCTGATGGTGGCACTGTTGAAGTTGGCAGTGGATCAATACGTTGTTTTTCTTTCCTTTTCGAGTATACATGAAATTCAGAGGTGGGAACCACATTTGTTGTCTTGTTTTGCTCATAGTTAAAAACGGGTGTAAACATAACAATGGTTTCCCAAAATTTTTCTTCACTTATTTCTCTATTCTCCTCCTGAAGAGAAGTTTTGCCAAAAAAAGATTTGTTTCCAAAAAATGTGACATCCATGCTAACCAAGATTCTTCTAGATCTCGAATCAAAACACTTGTACCTTTTTTGAGTGAATAACCTAAGAATACATTTAGTTGCCCTAGAATCTAATTTATTTCGATTATAATTATGAATGTGAATAAAACTAGTACAACAAAAAAACTTTAGGTACTAAGTGAGTGAAAGATCTGTTATGAGAAAAATGTGATTATAAAACTTTTAAGGGAGTTTGATAGCTTAGGACTTTGTTTGACATCCTATTAATTAGGTATGCAACATTAAGTATAACCTCCCTAAAAAAACTTTTAGGTGCATTCATGGAAAACATGAGAGTTTGAGCTACCTCTAATAGATGTCGATTTTTTCTTTCGGCAATTCCTTTATGTTGGGGTGTATAAACACACGAACTATGGTGGATAATGCCTTGTTCTACAAGAAACTTACTAAAAATGTTGTTAAAATATTCTCTTTCATTATCAGATCTACAAACTTGAATTTGAGTCTGAAATTGAATTTTAATCATAAAGTGAAATTTTTTGAAAATTTTGGCAGCCTCAAATTTTTCTACAAGAAGATAAATCTATGTGTTTCTTATATGATCATCAATAAAAGTAATAAATCATCTGATGCCAGACACATTTCTAACCCTAGATGGTCCCCAGATGTCACTATGAATAAGAAAAAAAAATTTAGATGACATGTATGCTAAAGTAAGATAAACAGATTTTTCAAATTGACAAATCTCACATTGAAAAAAACCAACATCTTTATTTTTAAATAAGACAGGAAATAAATTTTTCAAATAATCAAAGTTATGATGATCAAGCCAACTATAACATTATTTCATTCTCTAAAGATAACAAACTGGAGAAATATGTGATGAGGACATCCTTTAATTTAGTCATGTTATTTTTTATGTGTCATTTAGTTTTGTATCATTTAATTTTGTTATTTTTTATGCGTCATTTAGTTTTGTTATTTTTCATGCAATATTTATTTTGGTCAAAGTTTAACTCTTCATCTTCTAGGGTTTTCTTGTTATTCTAAATTGTTATTCTATTTAAGTTAAGTATTGTAACTTGGAAGATGATCAAGATAATGATGAATATTATTGAATTGTAAATGGTTGCTATCTTCCAATCCCTTTCTCTCTCCTAAGCTTCTTCTCTCCTTCTCCTCTTTCATTCTCTAGATTCTTTCTCTCCTTCTCTTCACGGGCTATTTCTCCTCTTTCTCCTCCCTAACTATTTTTTCTTTCTAATTTTTTGCTGCATCAAATTGGTATCAGAGCAAGTTTTATTGTTGTTTCAAACAATAAAATCTTGGTTTAACACCTTGATTACCTTTAGTATTGTTCGTAAAATCGCTGCAATTCTCTATCTCTCTCTAGAAATGGCAAAAAAAGAGATACAGGTAGTAAAAGGTCTTAATCTACAGAGGTACATGAGTAGAGATTGTGTCATTTTTGTCTATGTTTCAGCCCAAAAATGAGGTGGATACTTGGGTCACCTACACTCTGAAAGAAGACAGGAAGATGGGCTTTTCAAACAAGAAACATTTGGAGGTTATAAGTGTTTCTTATGTTTTGTGTGCTTATGGTATTTGAGATAAGAGATGTGGTATTTGTGGACCTGTTCTTATTCACAAGCTCAAAGAGGAGACTGATTAGATTGTTGTTTCCTGCTACCAATCAGTTTGACTAGGTGTTTCTGTTCTCCGGGAGAATTGATGAGAACATCATTTAATTTAGTCATATTATTTCTCATGTGCCATTTAGTTTTGTTATTTCTCATATATTATTTAGTTTTGTTATTTCTCATACGTCATTTAATTTTGTTATTTCTCATGTGTCATTTATTTTGGTCAAATTTTAGCTCTTCATCTTTTAGGATTTTCTTGTTATTCTAAATTGTTCTTTTATTTAAGCCAACTATTGTAACTTGAAGATGATAAAGATTATGATGAATATTACTTAATTGCAAATGGTTGCTATCTTCTAATCACTTTCTCTCTCTTCTCTCTCATGGACTTCTTTTCCCTTCTCCCCCCTTTCTCTAGATTCTTCCTCCCGACTATTTCTCCTTTTCCTCCTCCTAACTATTCATTCTTTCTAATTTTGCACTGCATCAATATGGTTTCTGAACGTGTTTACTTGAAAGGATGTCTAAGACAAAGTAATAAAGACCACCTCTTTTTCTAGCATTGCCAATCATCTTTACCGAACATTGGTCCTAAAAAACAGAACCAGTAAATACAAATTTGATTAGACAGTTAGAATCATGAGTTATTTTGCTGATAGATATTAGGTTACAAGATAAGTTGGACACATGAAGAATATTGTTTAAGGTAAGAAAATATAAGACAATGATAGAACTTTTTTCAGCAATTGGAGATATTGAACTATCAGCAATTTTGACTTTTTGGTTGCCAGAACAACGGAAATAAGTTAAAAACATATAAGAAGAGCCTATCATATGATCAGTAGCCTTTGAATCAATAATCCAGTAGTCAAATTTTTCTAATGTGATACAAAAAACTGCTTCATGAGTACATTTTTGTGCTACGAAAGATGATGGATTGAATGTGGTATTAGCAAACTGATGTGAAATCCATGAACGATACAGTTATTTTAAGTTTTTCTTGTTGAAGAAAGAATTATCACTAGAGGACTGAGATGCTGCAGATTCTTCATATGAGACTCAGAGGCCTCCTTTGTTGTTACGAGAGAATTTATTTGCTGGAGTGAAATCTGCTACGAGAGAATTTATTTGCTGGAGTGAAATCTGCAGGCTTGGCATGTAGCTTCCAATATTATGACAAAAATCACAGACTGGTCGATATGAGCATCACGATACCTCTAAGTGAGCTTATCTGACTTAGTGATTATCAAGGCTGAGGTTTCTGCTGTAAGAAGGATTGACTTATGGCCGAGCATCACCTGTCTACGACTTTCCTCTCTGCGCACCTCAGCAAACACCTCATCCAAGTCTTTGTTTAGGCTTACCAAGAAATCGAATATCCTCTCTTTCTCGACGGTTTTTTTAAATAAGGCAATGCCCTTAACCCAGTTCCACTGGTAATCACAAAATAAATCAAATTATTGCCATAAAGTTTTGAGGTCGATGTAGTATTGAGTTACACTCTTCTCTTCTTGCTTGGCCTTCCTCAATTGAGTTTTGAGCACAAAAAATTGTCTTGCATTCCTAAAATCAAAGTAGGTCTCCTTCACAGCCTCCCAAATTTCATTTGCAATTAGAAGAAATAGACAAGTTCGACTCAATTGGACATGATCACTGAGTTCTCAGCCCCCCACTTGTCGTAGCTTTCATCTTTATTTTCAAGCTTCACTGCAGATCCGGAGAGATACCCACACTTGTCATTTCCTTGAACGAAGAGTTTTACAATCTAATACCATTGAAGAAAGTTACTTCCATTTAACTTATGAGAAGTAACAATGAAATTATAAGTAGAATCACCAGTAGTACTGGTGATTAGATTTCGTTCTGTCATGTTGACCGTGCTTCTACGTAAACGCAGCATTCGATGAGTGATCAGAGTGTCCTCAGCGTCTTCTCTGTTAGCGTAGTGTTTTGCGAGAGATCGAGTTCTCGTCATTCTCCTCTATTGTCGAACGACGGCTAGGGCACTTACAGAGGTGCAGGAACTACAGCGATTCCTCAGCCCTCTTCTTTGTCGTCGAACGGCGACTAGGGCACTCGTAGAGGTGCGAGACCTGTGGCTAGGGCACTAGCCTCTATTCTTCTTCGCAGTGAAGAAGACAAAAAAAGGGCTCTTAGACCATAAAAGGTAAAATGTTGGAACAGAATAGAATTTCTGATTCATGATAGAAAATTATATAGGTGTTCAGTCCTAAATTAATGCCTAGTAAATATGATCAAATAAATTATTCTAAAAAATAAAATAAATTGCATCTTAAAGAGCCGGGATACACTTCTTGAGAATATAGCTGGTACAAAAAAGAAATAAGCTACTTTAGAGTAATCAATAATAATGGTAGATGCAATACCGATTGCGATCTGCTTTCCACATCTCTGCAAAATCGAACGACCAAGTCAGATTCCTGCAATAAAATATGTCATCCCTCAATACCACCTTGAATGGTGTATCTATAGACAAAAATTTTGTTTTCCTCGGATTCAATTTATAGATTTAAAAAGAAAATTACCTTTCCCTCATATTCAAATGAATGTCCAATCCAGTTACTCTGATTATTGATTTAAGAAAGAACAATATGATGATCTATCTAAGATGTTTTATCCAAGCAAGAGTAAAAATATCGAAACATGTAATAGTTTTCATTATGAGTAAAACACTATCTCCTTAAGCCTAAAACAAAAATTATGGTAATGAACGAGATAGCAACAATCCTGGAATGCCATGTTTATCAACATTAAATTGAGGAGGAGCAAAGAAAGAACATTAGTTATTCCTCCCCAAAATACCTGTATTTACTTAAAACGGGAATGGGGGGTGTTTTTGTTGGGACCACCAAAATTAAACCCACTTTCCCCTTAATCCCCTTAATCATACTCCCACCTCTCCCATTTGGCAGTCACACTCCCCTCCAGCCCCCTCGTCCACAATTCTTTTCGTACTCCCATTGTGTTTGGTAAACAAGGTAATCTAAACAGTATCAGACAGCCCGTAAGAAAAGTTTTATCAATCCTCTCAATATTGCTGAACATAGTTATCCATGAACAATCCACGGTAACCAATTTGGAAAAGCAATCACCCGATCAAGAGAGCTGAAGTAGAACATAAACATATATTTTGTGCTTTGAATGCAACTTGGCGTGTTATTTAAAAATATTTCCCATTACTTTACTTGACTGAAGAAAAAGTTTTGTAACACAAACAGTATTGTCAAGGATACAAAATCAACAATCCGACTAGAATTATCAAGAACATAGCAACTGGAAATTGGTATTGAAATCGAGGTGACTTCCACAGCCAGTAGAAAAACAGCTGAAGCAAAGGAAAAAAGAAGAAAATCAGCATAAAAAAATACGAAAAAGCAAAACATCTGACATGTGCATTAGACAAAGTAAAACTTGCCTATCAATAATGTGAACCGAAAATATGAAGAAGAAACACCTAAGCAGCATGCCGAACTTTTGATTTGCTTCCAACGTCTAGTCATATCCTGCAATGATGCTCAAGAGCTTTGTTAAATCATAACAGAGCATATGTTATCTTGGGATGATGTGATGATACTAAGGAATGACTCTTCAAGCCACAAATCACATTTAACGACACACTGAAATTCCAAATCCAACTAAGATGAAAGGCCAACAATGCATCTTTGCGGATGATACCCCCTACGTAGTAATGATATATCCATAATTACCAACTGAAAAAATTAATAGAAACATCCATAGAAATCAATTGAATAAAGCGCGGAGCAGAAACAACTGATTTTAACAAGGGCTTTCAATGGACAGAAAGAGAACAACTGCTCAAGTAACAGCAAATTATGGATTCCAAATCAAAGAGCTGAGCTAGAGCAATGAAGATCACACTGAAAGATGAAAAAATCAACTAAAACCTTCCTAAACACGGGTCATTTCGACATCAAATTTGAGACGGACAAGTAACTTACAAGGTTCAGCTAAAATAGTAAGAAATTTCAAAGTCGAGCTGTGATTGAGAGCTACATTACAACTCCATAACGTAAACGGAAAGAGGCAATGGCCATTCCGGCGTGAAATACCTCAAAGGATGCGAGCGAATAGCTCCGTCGACGTCGAACTAGAATAACCGGCGAGTTTCTAATTTTGTAAGTTCCCCTCTTCACAATTTATATACAAAGCCAGACGGCGATACACGTGTCCTGTGTTGTGTGTGCGAATCCACGGCCTGGTTGTCTTTAACAAAAACCAAACCAAACCAAACCAAACTAAATGTGTGCAATTATCAAACCAATTTCTCTCGAATATCAATTATCAAACCCGTTTTCTAATATCAAAACACTTTCCAAATAGATGCTCTCTGTTCGCTCTATAAACTTAAACTACGAGTAGGATATCAAATAAATCAATGCAGTATACAATCAGATATTCTTCACTTTAATCATATTTCATCTCACATTGATATAAATTTACAATTACGGTCGAGAAAACTCCAATTGAGTAATGTTTATCTCTACACGTGAGTGCGATTGTGTTGTGCACAATTACGTACAAGAGCTCGTACAATCAAGCAAGAAAGAAAGCGAGAAGCTGTGCACAACTACGTGCGAGAGCCCGAGAAGTTGTGAGAGGAAGAAGGTTAAATTTACTTTATCATGTAATACATTTTTGTGACAATTTCAAGACCATGAAATAGGAGGGCACGTTTGAGATTATATGTTTTTGAAAAAGATTAATTATTATCAACCACATCCAACGAGGGCCCAATCGATATTATGACATTAAAAGAAACTCAAACCCATCATTCTGAAGAAGCTGGTGCTGGTTTCCGAGTGTTGAGATTTATGAGAGCCAAAATGTTCGAAATTCATGGCCCCAACCCCCGCATTCGAATCCTAGAATGCCGAAATTTGTAGCAGCAGGTACTGGACCACCGCTGCTCACGACAATGGCGAAGCACTCGATCGGGTGGGTCGCGTGGCAGAAACGATGTTTCTTCGCTCTTCTCTTCGTCCTGTCAATTTCGATGCTCGTCGCGTTTTTCGTCAGAGCGTTATTTGATTCCTGCGACCGCCCCCTGTATCTAGTTGATAAGAATGTTCCTTCCTCCTCGTCGATCGGAGCCACACCGAATCCGCTTAGTTACGTGAAGTCAAAGCTTGTTCTGCTAGTTTCGCATGAGTTATCTCTGTCTGGTACCTATTCATATACTCTTACTATCTGCTTTCGTAATTGGTAATTAGTAGTTAATTAATAAATTTATTGATGGAATTTTGGTTTTTCGTTTTTATTTTACATGTTTGTGCTGAAACAAAAGTCGTAATACAAAGATGGTTTGCAAGGGCGAGAATATCATTGAGTATGCCATTTTTTATGATAATCATGAATCTATCATCAATCCTGAAATAAGTTAATGTCTGGTATAAATGGTGAAAAGCTAAACCAGCTTCTGGTAAATGTGATAAGGCTTCGGTTTCTTTATGAAGGTACAGAATGATATTTTCTCGTGGATGATATTAGTAAACTCAAGTCGAGCTGTCTTATTTGGATCTGTATTTTTCAGGTGGCCCATTACTACTGATGGAGCTGGCCTTTTTACTGAGAAATGTAGGTGCTGAAGTGTGTTGGATAACTATCCAGAAGCCATCCGAGACTGATGATGTTATCTACACTTTAGAGGGTAAAATGGTGGACCGTGGAGTGCAGGTGACTTAATCGTTCAATATTAAAATTTTCCATGTCTAAAATATCTTATTGCTCCATTTTAAGGTTTTATGCATTAATTAGGTTTTCCCGGCCAAGGGTGAAGAAGCTATAAATACAGCTCTTAAAGCTGATTTGGTTGTTTTGAACACTGCTGTTGCCGGAAAGTGGCTGGATGCTGTGTTAAAAGAACATATCCCTAGTGTTCTGCCCAAAGTATTATGGTGGATTCATGAAATGCGCGGTCATTACTTCAAGTTAGAGTATGTCCAGCACCTGCCAATGGTTGCTGGTGCTATGATTGATTCACATGTTACGGCAGAATACTGGAAAGAAAGAACCCATGAAAGATTGGGGTAAATGTACACCAACTTTATGAATTGATTAGATCTTTCGTGGTAGTATACGATTTTCCAATGTTATTTGCATTCCTCCAGTGGTACTTTTATTTTATTAAATGATGCATGATATCTTTAATATGTTTCCGTTTAGGATTAAAATGCCAGATACCTATGTTGTTCACCTTGGAAATAGCAAGGAGCTGATGGAAGTTGCTGAAGATGGTGTAGCGAAAAGGGTTTTGTGTGAGCATGTTCGAGCAACTCTAGGAGTGAGGAATGGAGATTTACTCTTTGCCATCATAAATAGTAAGTTCATTTTATCTTAGACGATGTGTTGTCTTTTGGTATCGAATGATGAAGTTGGTTTTTTATCCTATTTAGATGATATGTTATGTTTTTGTTGTAGAAATAGGCAGAATGGAAATTAATTTTATTTGCTAATTTTCTATGTATTTTCTGTCACCCACTCCTCTTTCCTTGTTATGATTGGCGAATACACTCCTCTTGTCCCTGCTTTTAGTATTATAAGGCTAGTGTTTCAATTATCATTATCGTTTGTCATTGATGTAATTAATGTGACATATTAGATGAACTCTAAATGATAAGATGCAACTAATTAATCAGGTGTTTCACGGGGGAAAGGCCAGGATCTTTTTCTGCGTTCCTTTTATGATAGCTTGCAGTTGATTGAAGAAAAAAAGCTCCAGGTGCCGACTATGCATGCACTGATCGTTGGCAGTGACATGACAGCTCAGACCAAGTTTGAGGAAGAATTAAGAAACTTTGTAGTTGAGAAAAAAATTCAAGATCGTGTTCATTTTGTAAATAAGACACTGACAGTGGCTCCTTACCTAGCTGCGATTGATGTACTTGTTCAGAATTCCCAGGTAGTTTGCTTGTGTCTGTAGTTGTACTATGATTTCTTCTATTTTTTATTTTACTGTCGTGTTTGAATACTGCTTTACCTTTTTCGTCTTACGGTATGCAACGAATTGGAGGTCCTAGCCAACAAATAGATTCACAGCTTAGTGCTGCCATGTAGCTTTCTCCTTCTGGATGTAGTGACAAGATGTGCTTCATATACACATGCTTTGCTTACTTTTTTTTTTTTTACGATCTTGAATCATTTACTTGAATCTCTATTGTTTTCCACGTTTTTAATAAGCATACCTGTAAATCCTAATCTTGTTAAATTACATACTTGCAGGCAAGAGGAGAAGGCTTTGGCAGGATAACTATTGAAGCCATGGCATTTCAGCTCCCTGTATTGGTAATGTGCTTCACATTTTCTATAACGGCATCTGGATGGTTTTTGCAATTTTACTGCATTACTGAAAATTTTCTAAATGCTTATAACTATTTTTGTCAAAGAAAAAACAAAATACCATGCACCGAACTACATATTATCTATCAAACTATTTTGCAGGGAACAGCCGCAGGAGGAACCAAGGAGATTGTGGTAAATGGCACTACTGGCTTGTTGCATCCTGTTGGAAAGGAAGGGGTGGGCCCACTGGCAAGGAACATTGTCAACCTTGCCATTCATGTTGAGAAGAGGCTTACGATGGGGAAAAGAGGGTACGAGAGAGTGAAAGGAAGGTTTTTAGAGCACCACATGGCAAATAGAATTGCTGATGTTTTTAAGGAAGTTTTGAACAAGTCAAAGAGCCACCCAAATTCTTGACACTCCCATCCTTGCAATCAAGTTGGATGCTTGACATAATTTGGTATGAATCTTTAAACAAATTTTGTTTCGTTATATAGCTCATCAAGTTTCTGTTTCTAATTACCGAATTTTCATTTTTTTCACGTTTGATTCGTTGGCTTGTAAATCATGTACATGCAGAGGAAAAAACATACTTTTTTTGTTATTGACTTGATCACGCAGTGTATCTATTGAATTTGCTTGTGGACAGAGTTCTTGAAATGTGAAATCAGAAACAGAGTTTGCTCATCCTCCTTTTGCTCAGCTCTGAATTGATCATATATTTTGGTTATTTATTCAGACTGAGTTAGTTCATCAAATTTTGTTTCTTATTTTCTGTATAGTTGGTTCTAATTATGTACATACAGTGATACAAAGACTACGCCCATGTTTTTTCTCAGCCAAATTGTTGCTCACGAAGTACTCATAATCAAGTTTAGTTTTTTATCTGAAGCGAGTTTTATTTGTTGCTCAGATCTAGTTATGATTTTTGGTTTTTGTAACCACAGCTGTTTGGTTGAGTTCATAAAATAACTTCAAATATAGACTTTATATTGCACTCTGATCGTAAATTTGATTGTTTGTGTATTTATTGATTGATAGATACAATAAAGAGATTGGTTTGATTTAGTGATGAAGTCCAGGAAGCTTCTCTTTGACCTTGTCCATAATGCCCTTCTTCTCGTGGAGGTGCTCCTCGCCGGAGCTGGCAGCGGTTGTTGCAGATGGTTCGTCTTTGTGATGACCTGGTAGCTTCTCCTTTATCTTCTCCTTCAGCCCCTTTACTTGAGTTTTTCCTTGGTCGTCGGCCACCTACTCATTTTTTAGGAGTTAAATCTTGATCAAGAGTAATAATATTATTGCAAGATACAAACACAAAATCAACTAAATTATAAAACCCATTTTATACAATCTTATGAAAGAACAAATTACTAATAATTACTGAAGTTAAGTAGTCTTACATAGTGCTGGGGGGGTTCGTCGGCTTGGGAAAGGGGGTAGCTAGGCTCAACAATTTGGGGTGTTGCAGCATACTGGTTTTGGTAATTTGCCATTGTCTGAAAATACAAATAACTCTGTAGAGTAGAGTATTGTAAGAGGGAGTGGGCGAGGGCAATATAAAGATGTAGCAGTTTGATTTGAATATTGGGATTGTGCTGACTCAGCTCCACCTGTCTAATAACCTGAAAGATACGTGGCAGAGGTATAAAGTGACAGAGTGCATCCGGGGGAATCAATTTCTCAACTCCAATCATCATCTACCAAATTTAAATCGTACCTACCCCTTGTTCCAGACAGGCTAATTACCAATACAAAAGTATCATCAACAACTATTTTCGATAACAAATTTTTTTTACCAATCTAACTATTTGAAATGAGTTCAAAATACACTTTGGAGCCGACGACCTTGGCTTCACTTGGGTGTACCTCCGTCACACTCGAGAACAATCAAGCACATCTCCATGCGGTTACCGCACTTGAAATTGAAATTGGTGCAAACTAAAGAACAACCTCGACTTTGCACTGTCGTTTGCAATCAAAATACGGTCGACCGCGGTTGAGTTTAAGAGCATGAAAATTGACTTGTTAATTTATGATAGTTTAATATTGATTTTGTTATTAATTCTAAAATTTGAGAATTTATATTATAATATTTCTGCTACCCATTGGATGTTAGGGCTAGGATTATGTTATTCACTTAAAAATTCCTCCATCTCCATAAAAAAATATATGAAAATAAACAGCTTAGTATTTAATATGGCTTTATAAACTATTTTAATATATTAGTCTTAAGAAATATTAAGAGAGACCGATCAGCAATTTGTAACACACATGGAGGAGGCAGGGCTTCTCGATGTTGGCCAGCACCGAGGTTCTAGCTCGGAGAGTCCATCATCTTCATCGGCGTAGTCATGCTTAGTAATAAAAGTAGGTTTTTCAATTAGTTCTTGCACAAGGGGATTAATCTTTTAAATTATGCACATATTTGATCTTGACACCCTTGGGTTTAATAATCGCGAAATTTAAATTATGCGAATTGAAAATAATTTATTTTTTGAATATATTTAGCACCATTTTCTTGATTATATTTGATTGCAAGACATTTTAATAATTTCATTGGCTAGACGTTATTTGACGCTCACTTGTATTCCATGAAACTTAGATTAATAAAATCATTCAATAATTAATCTTTGTGATCAAGCAATGAAACTTCAATGCCAAGGGTTTGATTCTTGGCCTACTTTTCCAATTTTTTCGTCAATTTGACAACAAAAATTACCTATATTCCACCAACCCAGATCAATTTCGACTTCAACTAAGAAGAGAAAAGTCTAACACTCGAAGGCATGATAACACGTAGACCTCCTCTATCCATCAGTGTAATTTGCTGTCAATCAATGAACAACTTTTTTACACACACTCTCTTTATGCTCACAATATTCATTGACTCTCTTTTCGGATAATCGTGTCCCCTCATTGTTTACTTGCTAGACAAAAAACTCACTCTAACGAAGTGAACACTTGGCGCCGTTAGCATGCTCGTAGACTGACCCATTAAAATTGCGACAGTGGATGCCGTACGGTCTTATTAACCCTTTTAAAAGCAGCATCGTGGCGGTTGGTATCAACAACCAATTAGTTGGTCAGGAACAATGATTATACAACGTGAAAGTAAATTTGAGGTGAGGGTAAAACAAGTAAAACTCAGTTTATTCAAAAACATGCCCGGGGAAGAAATGCAAAGAAATTAGTTCATGGGAATAGATTTGTACTGTTTGACAGTGGTTGTTATGGCTTTCTCAACTGGTAGCCTCTCCATGCTTGATGCGCCATAAAATCCATGAACTCCCTTGGTGTGCTTCAGTATGAATGCTGCTTCTTCGGGACCAGATATAGGACCTGAAAGTAGTATGATCAATCATATTTATCCATTAATTGGACTGGGATCGTGACAAATAGACACATTTTTAAGTTTCATGTCAGGTATTTTGACAAATAATAATGCTGGAGACACCCACACCCACTTATTTATCAAGTTTTAACGTGCTTAGTGATGTGATTGGTGGTGTCACTAAGTGGACCAACGTGAAGGTCCCATGTCTCCCTATGACTTGAAGCTAAGTAAAAAACCAAGTGCCTCTAGCATTACAGTTTGAACAATTATTCGATTTAGCCTTAAAAACTAACACGTCAATGTGTTAATTGAATAATATAGGCCACTCAGGTTTAAGTAGTGATGGTGGTGAAGTGTACATTTTTCAATAACTCTGTTATCCTTTCAATCCAATCAATTAGAATTCAAAATAATGAGCAAGTACCTCCATGGCAGAGGACTATGACATTAGCATTGATCCTATGAGCAGCATCTGCAATTTCTTGGACACGAACTACACTTTCTTCAATTGATAAAGCTGTTTTTGCTCCTATAGTCCCAGAAGTAGTGAGTCCCATATGGGCGACAACGATATCAGCACCAGCTTTTGCCATTTCTGTAGCTTCATCTTGGTTAAATGCATATGGGGTTGTCAAGAGACCCATTTTGTGTGCCTTCTCAATCATCTTAACCTCCAAGCTGATAATTACATTGTTCAAAATGGGAGGGAGAGAAACAGAACAAAAATCAAATGGAAATTTGCATAAAAGTTTACTTTAATGACTTACCCATATCCCATTCCTGTCTCCTCAAGATTCTGTCTGAAGTTGCCATCAAACAGTCCAACAGTTGGAAAGTTCTGCACTCCACAGAATCCAATGGACTCTACCTGCTTCAGAAAGTAATCCATTTGGCGAAATGGATCAGTAGCACATACTCCAGCAAGCACAGGGACTTTTTCCACCACCTAGTTAAATTATGAATTCAATTTTGCAGATGTTTTAAGAGGCAGCCAACAAAGGAAAAAAGTGCAATTCGCTAATCAAAGTCAAACATAGAAAACAAATGTCATCCAAATATGGGATCTCCCTAATAATGAACCGCATTAATAAATACATAAAAAATAAATCAAAACAGAAGAAGAAAGTGAAAACAAAGTTCAATAAATAAATAATCGTCAGTTAAGTCTCTTTTTTCAGTCAACGGTAATGTCAAGATCACAACAAGGTATTATCAATCAAATAGAATCACATGATCATTCGAAGCTTAAAAATGTTTAGTGGGTGTCAACTAACTCTCGAATTTGTACATGATAAATTGATATAACATCCAAATTGAATGCACGTTTTTTTTTCATTTATTTAAGATAAACAACAGCTACAATCAAAATTGATGAAGTTTTATGATAAAAAAAATAAAACCAAAACAGATTCAGGGGGTTTATTATAAATTTTCCAGAAAGTTTACACTTACGGGTAGAACTTCATTGGCCATGTCGAGCACTATAGCATTAGCATCAGCAAATGGTAATAAACCTGCTAAAGAACCCCTTCCTGCCATACGAAATCGTCCTGAATTATACAACACTATCAGATCAACACCTCCAGCTTCCTCAAACTTTGCAGATATGCCAGTTCCTGCACCAGCCCCTATGATTGGGAGTCCTTTAGCTGTTTGAGTTTTCAATTGTTGCAATATTACCCGAGTTCTTTGCAAAGTTTCTGTAAAATGAGTAGAAATTACATAATGCTAACTACATTAGTCAAACACTAGAGTGCGGTAAGCATGTAGGCCACCAAAAAATTCAAGAGTCATTTAGGTTTATTTGTGCTTTCTTGCATAAATAATGAAATGTCAGGTTATATGATATTGGGCCCATCACTAGGCCGCTAAGAGATTAACTTTATTTTGATCCATATTTTGTAGGTATTAGGGGCTCAATATTAAAAGAAGATCAAGATGAAGATTACATCACAAAGATTTCCAAAGAGCCCATTAACATTGCATGTTGGAGCTTTGCCCCACAATGTTCCAACTTAGGTTCAATTAATTGATGACCAACACATAAGCCCGTCATCACCAAAACAACATCTTTATCGGCCAAAAACACATCCACGGAAAGCATATAAGTCATTAATGTTTTGATTAAAAAAGAGGCATTACTTGAGTAAACCACAAAAACAACTCGGTTATAGTGAGAAGCCGGTTTGACGTTCTTGGAGGAAAGCTTGGAGCTTTCGTAGTTGTTTCTACCCGACATCTTCATTGACCAAAAAAATGTGAAGTTCAACCATTTCACCTCTTTGGAGATTGTTCTAAGCTGTAATAATATTTATTTGGAGGATCCGTTCTTCAATTGTTTGAAGATTAAGTGAAGGAGAATTCAACTACACCCATCAACATCTATCTTTTAACTGTGCAATTTATCTCGGTTCCCAACTCGTCCATAATTTATTTTATATAGTTCTTTGTTTGGATTTAGATTGTCCTTTTATTATTAGTTGAGTTTTGGGTTTCTTTGTTGATGATTTGGTGTAGTTTCTTGAAGTTAATTTCAAGAGCAATTTGTTGGTTTAACAGAAATTAAACATAATTGTTTTGATGATAAGTGTACCTATTTGAATATCTTATTATAAGTTATTAACTATTATTAAATTTTAATTTTTGATTGAATATATGTTTGAATTGATTTTAAATGGATTATATATTGAAAGTATTAAAATATATTCACTATGGAAATACCTTTAAAAATGGGCATTATTAAGTCTATGCATCAAATGATAAAATTATGATGCAAAACTCAATTGAAAAAAATCAAAGTGTTGAAGATCACTCTGTGTGGACGCCTTGAAATCAAGTGTTGATGTCCAGTCTCCATCCATATGCAAAATGGAAGAACTCGCGTGCGCTCATTCCTAATACCTATTTTGGGTGTCTAGTTACAACGTCAAACTATTTGAGAATAGAAGTACGGATACCCAGACCTCATATGTGAACAACTACAGGGGATTCCTAGAGCGAGTTGCACAAGCTCAGTCCTGATACACTATTTTTCAATAGTCAAATTGCAAAAGCCCAAAAATAGATGTGGGCATCCAGAGTGGACCTGAAGAGCCTTGCGGAAGTCATGTTCAAAGACAAAAAATTCAAATCAATGCTTCTGCAGACACTTGATCATAATTTCCTGATGCCCAGTGTGGTAGCCCCCAACATAAGTCACGGAAGCCCATCATTTTATTGATATCTCTAACAAACATATTGTAAAAGGCTGGTGGCAACCAGATGATGCTTGTTGCTCAAAAATTGTAAAGGCCACCATAAATATATGCTTACTCAGCTATGTAACTACCAAATTGCTCTATACGCTGAAGTGTTGCCTGTTCACTTGTTGATATTCAAATTTTTATTATTGAGTTAGAAATCTAATCTCTCCTACTACTAAACTTGAGGTTGTTTATCTCTGAAATACTTGAACTTTTCCATCAGCCTTTCATATTTTGTGAAAACTAAGAGAGTGACACCCTTCAAAAATCAGTTAAGGTTCCATTGACACTCACAAGCTAAATCAAGGAAAATGATGAAGCCCATAAAAAAACTGTAATGTCCGATTGACGCCCATGAAGAATTATTGTAAGCTCAATAATTTGTAACGGGAAGGATTATTGGAAAATAAATATTCAAGAAGAAGTCCGGGACCTAAATGTCGGCAATTTGGTCGAACTGAGTTGACAATTGTGTTTGCTATCTCTTTTCTTATCTCTTTATTGTTGTTGTTGTGTGATTGCATATTAGAAATAACTTGTTAAATAAAAGAGAGAACATTTAATTTAAGATAGCAAACTATAAACTTTTTCATCACACGAAAATGTTTGAAAATCTCCACCCTACCCCCTCCCCACTCCCCATCAAAGGTTACCCTCTCCCTTTTGGGTTATATCAATCCTACACTACTGAGTTTCATTAATCAGTTCGTAAAGCTAGTTCCTTTTTAGTTCAACGCACGTGGTTGTGTCATCAATTTGTTAACTTTCTCGCTGTTCGATTGCTATTAATTGAACTATCACATTTGGTTTTTATAATTGAGTATTTTAGACCACGATTTAATCAACTTTATGATTGGGGTTTGTTGATTGTTCATCCACCTATTTAAATTTTCCATCTTGATCATATATTTTCAAGTTTGGAGCATATCTCTTGAAGCTTATCTTTTGTGATTGAATTAAATTCAAATCATTGCTTATTTTCATATAGTGAAATTGATTTGAATTTGGAGAGAATATATTTTTAAGATTGGTGCTGTGATCTTATCTCTTCGATTTCGTGGGAATATATTTTTGAAGTTGATATGTTGATTCAAATCTTGGTGAATATTATCAATTATCATTGGTTTGAAAGACTCGATTCAAAAGCATTTTGATCTTATCTTTATCTTACTCTATCTTATGGAGATATTATATTTTGGATCCCATTTTGTGGAGATTTGATTTTTTCTTATCCAAATCAAATATCGTATCCTAAAGTTGTGATTTTTAAGGCTAAATATATATCATGCACGACATATTACTGAAATTATTTCTTTATTTAAATGGACATCGATCTACATTATTTTCCGCATCATTATACCTGGTCTTGCCTCTGGAAAGTCACTTGGGCTATACAAAATGTTGACATCAGTGGAAATAATGGTCTTTGCAGTGGATTCTTCATGCAGGTGACTGTTTCCAACAAATCCTATTTCTGAAAGGCTTGGATCAGACTTTCTCGCACTAATCTTTAAAAAGGAATCCACTAATGCATCTGTGAACTCAGGGTCATTGATGTGATAAGGATATACTTTTACCTAAGAAGTGAAAAGCAATGAATGATTAGGATACACTAATATTTGTTTTAAAATAAAAAAGACAACAGTAGGTGGTTACACAGACACTGTTACCAGTCGATCTTCATTACACTGAATAAGGCTTTGGAGTTCATTAATTAGAGTATCAGTGATCTCTGGATCATGAAAAGGCTTGCCTGGTGCATCCAAGGCAGAAACACCGTTCTGAGGTAGGCATACACAGACTTTTGAGGAAGACTTGTTCACTTTATCAGCAATAAAACTTGCAATTTTCTTGTTCTCATCTGCAGTTGTTCGCATCAGTGATACCTAGAAATCATAATTACTTCCTTGTTTGGACGAGAGAAGTGACTCAAATTCATTAAGGAGACAGACAATAAGGATGAATCTATTGGCAATAAAGCTTGCAATTTTCTTGTAGTCATCCACCGTAGTTTGCATTTTTTATCTAAAAGTGATAATCACTTGTTTGGACAAGAGATGCGAGTCCAATTTACTGAGACAGAAACAATAAGGATGAATAATCTAAAGAGAAACACAACTAATGAATCATTTAATTCATCAAATAAAGAAACAAGGTGACTTGATGTAATTGTTGTATAGAAACAAAAAGACTGTATGATAAAGATCCTGGAAATCAAAGAAAAATAACAGTTGACGTGCTTATCACCTGCTTGTTATGTTCGTAGATCTTTCTTTGATGGAATTCAGAAGGTATGGTATCCTTAGCTCCAAAATTCACCATATCCACAGCTCCTACGCTGAGGACTAAGGGAATCTGTTTCTCTATGATAGCATCAAAGCGGGAACTGTCACAAGCCATGACACCCCCAACTAAATAATCAGCAACCTCTGTGGTTGTGATGTCTATAACTCCCTGATTCAAATAAAAAGGAAAATAAAAATAAAAATTGGAGAATAAACTCAACACTGGCAACATCACAAGAAGTTTGTACCAATAGCTTTTTCTTGATATATCAAACTGTTGCTATACAAAAAAATACAAGTCGACAGCCATAGAATGATAAATTGAGCCACTAATATGTAATATGCAGGTTACCGTCAATGTGTGCTTATCCATTATTCTCTATCCACTGTCATTTTTCTCAAATAACACCACAACTTGATAATGGCCGGTTAAATCAGGATCATGATCAAATAAAAAATTCCACATCGGTTTATAATGATTAATCTTGAGATGTAGAGAGAGATAAAGGATTAGCATACCTGTATAAATCCCTCTTTTGCTAGGGACTCCATAGCTCTCCCTCCTACCCCAGTGGCGTGAAAGACCAGAGTTTCATAACCTTCTTTGACCAATCTTTCCTTGGCAGAATCTACACATGGTGTTGTAACTCCAAACATTGTCAAACCAACTGTCGGCTTTTTGTCAGAATTACAAGAATCTTCAGACCTCTCAAGTCTTCCAACCACCATTCCAACAAAAGCAGCCCCAGCATTTGATAAAATAACCCTACTAACGCTATTAATCCCACAGACATCCACTATTGATGGGAACAATATCAAATCCGACGTCCCAATATAATGCTCGGTTTGACCACTAGCAACAGTTGAGACAATGAGCTTTGGAATTCCAACAGGAAGAGATTTTAAAGCAGCTGAAATTAGAGATGTCCCACCACTGCCCCCGAGACCAATAGCTCCAGCAATAACGCCAGTCTCCAGAGATTTTTTAACAAAATGGTCAAGGGCTTTACTCATTATAGAGAGAGCTTTTCCCCTGTCATCCGGCAGATGATCTGGACTTTGCTCGTAGCAAGAGAGAACATCCTTCCTCGACACCAATACAAAGTCATCTAAACTTTCTATCGTCTTCTGACCTACAGAAACATCAACCACCACAACTTCTACCTGTCATTAGTACAAGAACTGTCAGCAATTCTATCTATACTCATGTTAATCACAGAATTAAATAAAATAAATTAAAAAACCCAGCAAAAGCCACTGCTTAAAAAAAAGAGCCATACGTTTTTCGAATTTTTATTGATGGATCATGATATTTACACTCGTTTTTATAGTTAACTTTTCTGATTTGCCGAAATGCCACATTTTGAACGTTGCCAAGCAAAATCGCTACTAACTGATAAGGTCAACATACAGAATCTAAACTGAATTGAAGAAATTCATCATCAGGAAGATTTCTTTCAGATTCAGACTCCGCCATCATACAAGTATTCAAGAGAAGACAGGAAACAAACATTCATTACTAGCGTAGATTAATCACTATCAAGGATCAAACAATAACCGCGGGAGTTGAACTCCGGGAGAAGATGTGGAGATTGGATCGAACTGAGTTTGAGAGGAATAAGAGCTCCTCCAGCTTCGTATCGGCGGTGCCGATACAGTAAAGACGGAGAGATTTATTCCCGCTCAACATTCTTCTAAGCTCTCGAGCTGCGCAACGAGTCAGGATTTAGCAGCAGAGGCGTGAAAAGAATTTCTGCAAGAAGCTGACTTCTTGCAAACTGAATTCTGGAATCAAAGAACCGATGAAAACGAAGCAAAGCAGAAAAATCTGGAGAAGAAAATGAAGCGTCGGGGGAGTGGAGTCTCAGAAACTGGAAACGAGGGAGAAGATGGAGAGGAAATCGTCGAAGGAACTCTAATTATGAATTTAGCTCCCCCAACACATGCCCACTTCCTCCTCTTCACTCTTTTATTTTACTTATAAATTAGATTTAAAATTTTAATTATTATTATTTAAATAAATTTAAGTCTAACCTACAATGAGCTTCAACAAGTCGAGCTGGAGAGCCTTGATTGGGAAAATATCACCAGCGCGCCGGCAAGAGAACACCGGTAGCAGGAGGCCGGCGTTTCCACCGTGAGAAGAAACCCAGTCTCTTCTCCGGCGACCTTAGCTCATCCAGCTCTATACCTCCGTTACCCATGCTTGAATTCCCGATAAATCTGGTCTCCAAAACACCCCCAAGTCATACTCTGCGGCAGAGAGACTCTTCACCTGGAAACCGACGCATGAAGCAAAACCAGAGAATCTCTCATCTTGATTCTTCCAAAAAAAACGTCTATCCTCCGTTATCCAATGCCGAAATAAAGCGGAGCTACTTTATGAACGTCTGGTTCAACCCATAAAAACTCCATGGCGATGCTTTAAGAGCGAGCAAAACAAGAGAATCCAGGGAAAACTAACGATGGAATCAAATGAAACTAATGACAAAAATGGAAAGGAATGTTGAGAGACGAAAAGAATACTAATGGAAGGAAACCCTGAAAACAGTAGATGTTGGGAACAATTATATTATTTAAATTGATTAATATTATATTTGTATTTGAAGATCATGTTTTATAAAATTCAAAAAAAATACTTTGATTATTTGTGAAAACTTTATATTGACAAATATATTGTATATATGAGGGATATAATATAAGGAATAATAACCAAAATAAGTCCATAATTTATATTTGAAGTATGAAATCTTCAAATAAATCATAGTCATAAACTTAGTTTATCTCATTAAAAACATATAGTTATATCCCAACTATATATGTAGTGACAGAAGATAAATAAGTTTTATATAATATGATTATATAGGACTGCACCAAATAAAATTATATTGTTCTTATAATTTCCGTTAAACATAGAACAAATAACTTTATCATAATGATGGTCATATGTGTGTAATCTTAATTCATTGTATTTAACAAACTCCTATTTTATTTTAATTTATTCTTTAATTTACTTGGTAAAGTTTTTGTATGAGTTACAATTCATACACCTTGTATATTGGGAATGAATTAAAATGAATAGCTGGGAATGTTAATATCGATACAATGAAATCCATTATATAGGATTCTCTTCTTGTTAGTTGAAAGATCGAATAATTAGCGCGCAAAATTCATAAATCGTTATGAATTAATTATTCAATCAAGGACTAATGGTAGTTAAGGATAAAGATGTAATATGAGAGGTTAACGGATTATAAACCTAGCTCTATTACGAATCTAAATGGAAGGTTGGTACATATGTAATGACTATATCAATGGACATTACTTTAAGTAAACATAATTTATAGTTTTAAGAGTGCAACTCTAAGTATTTAGTGAAATTACTTTAGAGTTAATAATTACGTTAATTGATATAAAGAGTTTATATTAATTAACGAAATTATTGGAGCTTAAAATTATATGTCCACCGGTCCCTTTGTCGCCTTTTATTATTAGAATAATAAAATAAACAAAAAAAAAAGATTAAATAATTAATCATGGGTTAATTATTTAATACACTCGATAATAAGTTTATTATATTTCATTAGATGAAATTGTTGAATAAATCAATTAATAAACTTATAAGACAAATGACAAAAGTTGTCATAATTAATATGTTTGTTATGTTTCATTAAATAAAAAAATTGAATTGTTCAATTAATTAACAAACATAAAGTTTTTTTTTGAAAATTTGTTTTAAAAATAGATTTTGCTAAATCATGGTGCCAAGTGTAAGGCCATGAGGAGAAGTTGTTTTGATTTCCATAACATCTTTTGTTATAAATGTTATTAAGAAATTAATTCTAACTTAATGGTAAATTAAATTTTGTAACGTTTGATTCTTTTAAATGTTATAATGATCGTTACAAAATTCTTGCAATATAAATAGAGGTTAAGACCTCATTTGCAAGAGTAAAGAAAAAAGGAGAGTGAAAATCCATTTTGAGAAGCATTTTTTTAAGAGCATTTCTGTGGTGGTTTGGAGAATCATTCTCTATATCCATATAGATTATCTCATGTGTTGATAATGCAATCTATCACATATTGAGTGTGATCTTTTGTTGTTCATCACCCCCACACGTGCTTATTCGAGGTGAGAAGAATTGACAAAGAAGATCGAAGGCTCTTTGATATAAAGGAAGTTTTCTCCAAAGGTATTTTTTTTCATTAACTTATTTATTTTATTGCATATAACTATTCATATATCATAAATGATGATCCTATCATTATTGTGAAAAATTTGTTTTTCATAATATTTAAGTTACGTACGTAAAGGTGTTATGAACACCAGTAATTCCGCCGTGCGAGGGAACTTAAATTCCAACAGTAGAGCCTTTCTACAATCAGTACAACTTCGATCAAGCTTGGAGAATATAAGTCCCTTCAAAACATCAAATCCTTTCAAAAAGGAGTTGGAAATTGAAGTGGATCCCCCAGGATACCGCCATGAAAAGTCAAACAACAAGAAAACCTAAACCATCAGGGCAATCGAAAGCTACGATTAACAAAGTGAAAGTACGTAGAAAAATGATGTCAGAGAGAACATCCGGGGTCCGTTGCTAACGTTTTAGACCATGATGTGTCAGATGAAAAATAATTCAAAGTACATTTTGATAGTTATCCAATTTTATTTCGAAGGAGAAGATTTCAAAAGATAAGAGAAAGAAGTTCGTTGAGAAGACCAGAAGAAAGTTAGATACTCTAATTAGGCGTCATCAAGAGTTGGTCAGTGAGGATGATCAGTCACACTAGGAGTGAGACACGGCCCAAACTCTCATGAGAGGTAGTAGTGGAGAATTTTCACCAAAGGACAAAAGCTTGATGTAACAACGCTGCGTGGAGGTAGAAGGCCAAGGAGTAGTGAACTTCTTTTCTCGAAGAAGAAGCAATGACAGTATCTGGAGAATGCGGCAGCCTGACTTGTGCAAGCAAAAAATACATAAGATTTTATTGATTGTGTGGGCTCACCCAATATCGGTGGAGTGCATAATCTAATATCGTTTGGAATAGCAAAAATTGAGTGGTTTATAAGTAGAATTATTATTCTTATCTAGTACAACACGTTTTAGGATAACTAAAAAAAAAAAACAAATTCGTAAGGCCTCCCCCCCCACAACACACAATATTGTACTAGAGCATAGGGGGACGCCACAGATGGTATCAGAGCCAATTCCTAACAGGCAATGTAGTTGACAGGGATGTCGGGCCCCAAAAGAGGAGATTGTGGTAACCCGTCATGTGAAGAGAATGACGATCCAAGATTATGTTGATTGTGACAATTCAGTCCATAGCAGTGAAAGTGCATAATATCACATTGATTGGAAGATTAAAAATTGAGTGGTTTATAAATAGATTTCTTATTCATACCTAATACAGTGCGTTTTAGGCTGACTTCAAGAATAAATTTATGTGGTATTCGACCCAAAACAAATAACATTGTATTGAGAGCATCAGAGAACTCCACAAGGTATAAGTATCGGCAGGGTCTTAGCCACACGAATAGCTTGATGTGCTCATCAGCGTCTAACCTTGAGATATGAATCATCCAAGGCACATTAGCATGACCTATTTCTCCTGTTTGAATTGGGTTTGAAACCAAACACTTGTCCTCGAGAAGATATAGTTCAAATATTTACATATCATTTTATTTCACTTTAAAATTACACTTTTATGAATTATTTATGATATTTGCCTACCTAAAAGTTGAAGGAATATTGTATAAATTATTCAAACAACTTTAGCATGCTTTGCATGAAAAAACAATTTTAAATCATCTAAATAGTCTTGTTGCACCATGTCCACCTCATTAATCATAAATTCATATAAAAAGGGAAATTGAATATGAGACATATTTTCGTCTTGTGTTTATTTTAGTTGATCTGTTTTGTGTTCATTTTTTTTATCAATTTACATCGCCCAATTAATTTACATCTTTAATGATTCAAGTTTTATTTAAATTTAGATTTTGATAATTTTGTCTTCGTGGTATTTGTTAGAAATCGCACTATAACTAGGAAAAAGAAATACAATGATAGACACCAGATTTACATGGAAAAACCCTTTTGGAAAAAAAAAAACACGGGCAAAGTAACAAATATACTATAAAGATCGAAATACAATTGTGAGTTTTACGACTCTAGTTTACATGAATTTATAGAGAAAATAAAACTCGAATGAGATTCCTAACATGAGCATAACATGTTTGGCCCGTGTAGAATTCTAATCACATCAAATTCTAACAATCTCTACATTGACACGAATTCCACAAGAGAGATCCAACTGGCCACTCGGCTTAATTCAAAGCGAATCCAACACACTGAATTCTGACAATCTTCATTTACAAAGAAATTTCGGTGTATTTGCATGACTTTCAAAAGAACAAAATTCATATGATTTTCAAATAATCATTCTAGTTAAAGATAGTGGTTGATCTTATATGGTGTTAATAGAGTTTGAATTAGTTATTCTATGTGTTAGATTTATTTACTGTTCTAAGAACTCATTATGTTGATAATTTATATTTTCAGATATCGAGAACGTTTACCAGTAAAGAAAATATAAGGCGACATAAAGTTTGTAAAGAGGCATAGGTGAACCATCAAGGTAGATGGTCTATTTGTTTGTATGTGATGTTTGGATTTCTTTTGTATAAATCTTTTCGAAAGGTCACATGTAGTAACTTATTTTTGTAGTAGCTTCCGTGTTAGAACTCTGATTTTCGTGAAAATTTTCAATGTATAAAATATATGTTGTTTTCTTCGTGCAATGGATATTTCATGTTTTAATGCTTTTATTAACAATATATATAATAATAATAATTTATAAACGGAGCATCTTAATTTAAGATACCAAATTAAAAAAGTAAGTTCTATTAATTCATAACGATCTATGCATGTGAAAGAGGAATGTCAATGACAGCATCCCTTTGACGTTCGACTCCTTCCCACTTTGGAAATCCTCTAGGTGATCAAGGTCCGGTTGGTGGAATCGGGTCTTGACACTAACCTTTTCACGATAGAGTTTTCCCCTCTCTTCATTGTTCGGCAATAATGACAGCGGCTAACCCTCTCACGTTGGAGTTTTTTCCTCTTTTCACTATTCGGCAATGACGATAATTGCTAACCCTTTCACCTTAGAGTTGTCTCCTCTTTTTGCCGAACGACAACAACGATGCGATCTTTGTTATTCTTCACGGCTGGCAGCGCTCTCTATGGCCTCTCTTCTATGTTTTCACAACGAGAGTACGAAACAATGGAAAAGGATCTCCTTTCTCTCTGTTGCCAACAATGGCAGTGGCGCGACGAGGATCTTCTTCCTCATACGCACGCGGCAGCTCCCTCACGTAGCTCACTCTGTCTCTGTGCTAACAAGCGCTCGTCGGCGTTCTGTCGGATAGTGCTCTCGCCTAGAGCTTCTGTTCCGTTCTTTGCGGACAGCAGCAAAGCAGTGGCTTCTTCTTCTTCAACTTAGCAACATCACGGTGGAGCAGCATGGAATTTTTCTGCGCTCAGCATGACTCCCTTTCTCTGCAGCGTGACTGAAGGAGCGACAACACTCCCTTCTCTTCTCTTTCTCTGCCGCAGACGGGGCCCCTCACTAGGGCTCCTCTCTTCCTTGATCGGGGGTTTCTCCTCCTCCTCCGGTGTGCGACAGTGGACGGCAGTGGCTGATCTCCCTCAGGCTTCTCGCTGTCGGACGACGGCTAGGGCAAAAACAATTTTCCTTTTTTTTTTTTAATTTCTTTTTTCCCTAAAAAATTGAAACTTTAATTTCCAAAATTGCAAACCCGTAAAATTGTTTGATAAATCAAACACTGATTTTCGAAAACCTTCAACCAAGCTCTGATATCAATTTTTAGAAATCGAACAACAATCAGAAAAAAGAAATACGATAAGGGATACCAGATTTACGTAAAAAAACTCTTTCAGGAGAAAAAACTACGAACAGAAGAACAAATCTATTACGAAAATCGAAATACAACTGTGAGTTTTGTAACTCTAGTTTACATGAATTTATAGAGAAAATAAAATGCTAATGAGATTACGATCATGAACTTAACCGGTCTGAGCGGTATAGAATTTGGGTCAAACTAAATTATAACAGTATTGATACACTATTTATCATGTATGACTTGAATGTGACGCATGCATTTGCGTATGAGATTGTTTTGTACAAAAGAACAAATCTCTCTAATTTTCAATTCCAAAAAAATTGACAAAATCAGCTAATAGCGAACCAATTGAACAAACAACGACAACATAAATAAAAATATTTAAACACTCAAAGAACAAATTCAACAACGAGTTGTGTCGACCTAGCCCCAACCCACGAGCCTCCAATAATTAGAGTTTGCTGAATCTGAAGACTTGCGCTATATTTTGGCTAGACTTGCAGAAAGTTCATCGGAGTTCGACGAAGGTTTGTTGGCCGACCCATAAGACAAAAGCCGCGACCCCCGACTCGCTCTCTAAAAATAAAGTTGGGTCTCAACTCTAGTCAGGATTGTCGAACTCAACACAAATTTGATAAAACACGTTCAGTGAAATCTAACTATTTTACTTTCGCACGATTCTCTCTCTCTCTTATTCTCTCTCTCTCTCTCTCTTATTTTATTCGAAAAAGTTGAGGATCTATCCTATGATTTCTCCTACGTTGTCACGAAACAATCAACCCAACTATTAGGATAGAATGATGCTTATTATATAGTTTTTATTTATTATTTATCAAAATAATACACACAAAACATGATTTCTTTGTGGGTTTGGCAAGGTAGTGTGAAGTATTGAGAGGCCACGTTGAACACGCAACGACAGGGTCCCTACTATTTGTACGATGACAATAATGCATTTTATCAATGTTTTTATTGTGTCAGAAATTTGGAAATGACGTTGTTTCATCCTCATCCTACCGCGTTTTTTGCTTTCTGTAAAAACCAGATTTTCAACCTGGTCTATAAATAGGGATCACTGCCTTGAACTCCCAAATATACCAGTAGAGAGAGAGAGAGAGAGAGAGAGAGAGAGAGGGAGGGTGGGAGAGGAGAGAAATGGACGTAGTCTCAGTGCTGCACATGAAAGGAGGAAATGGAGATGCAAGCTATGCTACCAACTCTTCAATGCAGGTATATATTTGAACTTAAAATCTGTGTGTTCTTAATCCATCTTCAGTAATAAATAGAGATCTATTATTGTCTTATTGGAACAGAAGAAGGTTATTTCAATGACAAAGCCATTCAGAGAGGAAGCCATAGCCAAGCTCTACAACAACACCATCACGTGCTTAAACATTGCAGACTTGGGCTGTTCTTCCGGTCCCAACACACTCTTCGTGGCGTCCGAAGTTATCAAAATAATGCATAATCTCAGATCAGCGACGGAAACCAAATCCATCGAGTTCCGGGTCTTCTTGAATGATCTTCCTGCAAATGATTTCAATACCCTTTTCCGGTCCCTTCCGAGTTTCTTGGAGAATCTCCGGAGCCAAACCGGAGCCGATCTCGGTCCATGTTTCTTCACCGGAGTTCCCGGTTCTTTCTACGGCCGCCTTTTTCCGACCAATAGCCTGCACTTCGTCCACTCCTCCTACAGCCTCCATTGGATTTCACAGGTATGCAAAAATAAGATTAAGAGCTCATATTGTCCAACTATACTTATATTTTTCTTCATTATATTTACTATTTAGGTTCCGAGAGGGATAGAGGGCAACAAAGGAAACATATACATTTCCAAAACAAGTCCACCCAGCGTTCTCAAAGCTTACTACAACCAATTTCAAAAAGATTTCTCAACATTCTTGAAATGTCGAGGAGAAGAAGTCATTAATGGCGGCTGCATGATTCTTACATTTCTCGGCCGAAGAAGTGAATCCCCGTCTGGCAAAGAATGTTGCCATATTTGGGATCTCCTGGCCACGGCCCTCAATGAAATGGTCGCCGACGGAATCATCAACGAACATGAAGTCAATGCCTTCAACATTCCACATTACACGCCATCCCCCTCTGAACTGAAAACCGAGATTGCGAAAGAAGGATCGTTTTCCGTTAATCAACTCGAAGCTTCAAACATAAGTTGGAATGGGTACACATCATCCAGATAAAATTACTAATAATTTCAAAAATTTAAATTGTTAGATCGTATATGAATTTGATGATTATCTAAATTATTCAATCGTAGGTACTATGACGAGGAAGATCAAATTAACTTACCGAACGAGTTTTTTGAAAGTGGTTCTTACGTCGAGAAGTATACGAGGGCCGTGGCCGAGCCTATGCTCGTTAGTCATTTCGGGGAAGCCATTATAGAAGATGTGTTTTGCAGATTCAGAAGGATTGTTGCAGAGTCCATGAAGAAGGAGAAGCCTGAGTTTGTAAACATCACTGTTTCTTTGACTAGAAAAGAATTGGCCTAAGCCAAAGCATTGGCCTTTGGATTTGTATTATTTGCTTAAAGTTGTGCATCTGCAGTTTCTGAAGCATGTGTCTCGGATTTCATGTTACAACCATCTTAATTTTTGTAATGTTACCGTGAGATTTGATCACACAACTTGTGTTTTGAGCCCCATCAAAAAGTTCCAAAACAAAATTACAAACATTTTCTAAGACAACGACAAAAACATCGACCGCATGAACAAACCCTTAACACATTGAATTGCTCGTGTTTATCAATTTAGGTTTTCACGTAAAATTATAATTACTATATTGTTCCAGTTACGTTGTAATGTTAGTCTAATACGATAAAAGATTATGGATTTTTTTTTTTTTTCGCAAGGAGTCCACCATAGAATCGGACAAATCAGAGTGGACCGATCAAACTCTTCGTCGGTGATCAAGTGATTTTATCATTCTCACTCCACACATTTTTTAGTGGCTTACAATAATATCACGTCGCTTCTCTCTGCACAAATTGACACGTTACACGACAGCTCGAGCACTTCTTTTGATATGGGGACCCATCATAGAAGACAAAATTAGTGATATGCCAAACTTTATCTGACAAGTTGTAGCCTATAATAATTTAACAATACAAGGAATAAATTCATACTACCTCTAAACTTTTTGACGATCAAATGATATATTTTATGATTGATGTTAACTTAGGGTAACGCATTATAATGGGTGTTTTTTTAATACAAATATCAAAGTATTAATTTTTTTATTTTAAAAAAATCTTCAAATTTTACTCTTAGATAAATAAGTAATTTGAACTTCGAAAACTATGAACATTTTATTTTATGTTTATTTATTTAAATATGTATAATAATTTTATGTCTGACTATTTTTTTGTTCCGTTGATATTTTTTCGCGTTTACCTATCAGATACGAAGTTTGTTTTTGACTTTATCATTTACTTTAGAGATTTAAAAAAAAAAACACATATATAAGGCGTTAAACCGAAATTAAATTTTTTATGATGTATTTTTTTTCATTGTATTTTTTTATTTAAAATTCTTTTAACAGTTTCTATTTAAATTCTAAAAATGTAGACATTTTATTTATTTAAATAATTCTAATATTTTTTTTCTATATTATCGACGACTAATTTCTTGCTTCGACGATATTTCTTTGTATTCACTGGCTAGATATGAAGTTTTTTTCTATTTTATTTTTATTAGATATTTATCTATTATACCGTAGATAATTGGATCGCATCTGTTATCATTTCTCCTACCGCGTATTAAGTGATGTAATTGTACTATGTAAGTGAGTTCTGTCTAGGAAACTGAGTTTTAAGTGATACCATTTGTGATCTCTGCACCCTTTCTTGATAACTTATTTGGAAAGATAATTTTGTTTAGTAGATTGTCCAGTACAGTTTTTCTTTGAAAATTATATTGATTAGTACTACTCTCCATGTTTTAACTTTTTGATTTAATTACTTTTATAGAATGTCAAATACAATTAATTTGCGACGAACATGGTTTTTATATTTTTTTACGGTTTTCTCACTTATATAATCTTTCTTTTAGTATTTTTTATTTTATTGATGTAAAACTATTATAATAAAATTCTTTATTATTGATATAAGAGAATTTTAATACTCTCTCGACGTTTAGTATTATTATAGTTTGTGACTATTAATCTTTTGTCTTTATTGTATTTTATAGTTGAAATTCTTTTAACAATTTCTATTTAAATCCTAAAAATATAGAAAATTTACGTTATTTTTATTTAATCATTAAAATCAATTTATTTATAATGTCATAATATTTATATAACTTATGAAATTTTAATTGTACGTGAACTTGACAGAATGAAATTTTCGAATGAAGATTGCCAGAGAAAGTTTGAGCAGGATTTGTGAAGGCGCTCAATTAATTTTTGCATGAATATAGATTTTAGAGGGTGGAAGTCGATGTGAATCAAAGAGATGTTTGAGAACATCGGCTTACGTAGGGTCAATGGATTAACTAACGATATCTACGAGAGAATAGTTTGCTTGTTCTACGCGAACTTTACATTGTTCGGGAGAAATGGAGTCTTGATTGATTTGAGGACGTACATCCTAGGTAGGGAGTTTATGATAAGTCCAAAACTAGGGAATGAAGTGCTGGGGTTTGCCATGGAAGGGACGGAGCAATCAAACGATCTGCGGCTGCCAATATATCTCGCGGTAACAAAAATATATTATTGTGAGGTATATCAAGATTCAGTCTCCGGTTCAGATTTCGTCGACCAATCCTTCCTAATTCACATCTTTGTTGAAAGAATTTCTTTTGCAATTCCTAAGACTACCCTTTTTTCATGTTGCTTGAGGGAGTAGAGTTCGTATGAGGAATTTACTACAATTCCAACATTGGGGCATTCATGAAGTCCCGATCAAAAGATTTGAATGTTAGAGGTCGGGTTCTTTACAAGCTGCTAGCCCACACCCTTTTGCCGCGAAAGGGACATCGAAATATCGTGAGCTACATGGACCTCTATGTCATGGAGAAGTTGTGTAACAGAAAGTTTTTTGACTATGACTTCTTGATTTTAAGTCACATGCGTGAGGTTGGGCGGTCACCCAGGACAAATCTACCGTATAGGGCATTGATTCTTAAGATCATCGAATGAGCTGGGCTTCGACTGCCTGTTGGCGAGCAGAGAATACCCCTAGATCCACCAACGTATTTGACATGACTCAGTTGATATAGATGGGCATCGTTGAAGTCGATGACGCTTGGGTGCTGAAGAGAAATAAGGGGGCATCCACCGCTCAAGCAGTGCCGATGGATGAGACCACATCTCTGCTATTACCCCCCAAGGAAGATAAGACTAGTGGATGAGACACGAGCCAGTATCTGCAGCAGATGTATCAATTACAGCAGACGCATTACCAGTAAATATATGAGATGCAGCAGACACACCACCAGCACCTACAGGAAGTGCTTAAAATATAGCAGTGTCAGCAACGGGACATCTACCACCTCATAGATAAAGTCGATGAGCTCGCCGTGGGACAAAGTGAGGTGATTACTGCTCAGAGAGAGGTGATTGAGTCTCAAAATTATCTCGCTGAGTCCTATAGAGAGATGAATGAGAGTTCCCAGTGTTGAATGGCGAATAACGGCACCGACGAAGACGATGATCACCCACCGGCGTAGTTTATGTTAATTTTTATATGTAAATTTTATGTACTTTAATATTATTGAAATATGAAATTATATATGTTTTAAAATTGGGTTTTTTTTTTTATATTAAACCTCAAACTATCGGTTTTGGTATGTAAATTTAAATTAATAAATGGTATTTCAAAAAAATTAAATTAATAATTAAAGAATAAATAAAAAAAGACTCGAGTCTAATAAATAAAAAAAGACTCAAGTCTCCGCTAACAAAAAGTCAACAATTTCTGTCACGGCAACGTGTAGAAGATTCATGCGTCCCGTCAAATGTGTTGAAATCAATAAATGTATCTTGCAAAGCAGCGTCTGAAATTAATCCTCGGTTAGGACAAGTGCGAGCGTTATGCCCCTGCTGCTGACATATACAGCACTGCATGGTAGAGTTCTTCTTACTAATTCTCAAGCTTGAAAGCTCTTCGGCATCTTGCGCTGTTATCTTCTTCAGTCTACTAGGTTGGCGCTTTATTTTGGGTAGGAGGATTTCATGCATACCTTCTACTAGCGACCGCATTAATTGGCAGTTAATGGGATGAATATAGTGTGAATACATCTGCAGGTATCTTGTCCTGTGATAGCATGGATGCACATAATTCTCCGGCGCTACTGTCATTCAGTACATGCAAGGAATAGAATGGATACACGAGATTTCTGTAATCTCTCACCTGGTACAGTTGCACACACCCAAATTCATGTCGACAATGAATTGTTCATATCCGTTGCTGACCTGAAATCGTCTAGGTACCGCAAACGTTGCACTCTAATTTCTAGATGCACTTATTAGTTTATCAAGATTTTTCTTTATCTGAGGATACAAGAGGTCGGTTGATTGGGCCACCTTCTCAAACTTCTCATGATGCGAGTTATCAAACGCTTTCAGATCATCTCTAATATGGTCAGGATATGTTTGTCACTGACCAGCAAAAGAAGTGCATTGAATGACTTGCACAAATTATTCAATTTCAGTTTGCACTTGAGATTCAAAGAGAAGACATAACTAACCCAATATTTAGATTATTATGCTCGAAGCCATGCATGGCCGTCCAGATTAAGTTGGTATAATTTTCGCATTTCATGCTCGAAATGAACCTCCGTGGGTGCCCTGGTCGTTGCTCTGCCCTGAAAATGGTTTTTGAAATTTGCGTACATATGCCGGAGGCCGAAGCAGTGTTCAGCATGTTCTAATTCTTCTCGACAAACTCTATGCAACCCTAGATATCTGCAAGAAAACAACGTAAATAAAACAATATTACTAGCATAACTCCCCAAAATTTGAAATAATATATAGAAATGCATTATACCTTTTGTCGATCTGAAACAAGTGTCCACTCAGTCCGATTCAATGTTTAGGTCTTGCTTTAATATTTACAAAAATCATGTCTATGAGTCTACTCACTCAGATTCGACGTTGGCAATAACAACAAGATATATTCAATCGTTGCTATATATACTGACGGACATGAGTAATTGGCCGGCACACGACTCCTTCAGATGACAGTCATCCAAACAGATAAAATGGCGATCATACGACAACAATTCTGCCTTGCACACAGTGATACACATATAAAATCTTTGGAATCCCAATGAATTATGACCCACTAGGTTACCATCAATTTTTACTGTGCTACCTAGATTTGATCTGAATATTTCAACTACGTATGACCACAGTTATCCATACTATTCATCGCACTTTCCTTCATTGAGGGTTCGAGCTACGCTTCTTGCTCTGGTGGCAAGACTAGATGAAACGCCAACCAATCATAGAAGACAAAATTTGTGACATGTCAAACGTCATCTTACAAATTGTAGCTTACAATAATTTAACAATACAAGGAATAAATTCACACGAGGTCTAAACTTTGAGAATTAAATGATATATCTTACCATTGATGTTAACTTAATGTAACGTATTATAAAACATCACAAAATCTAGGCACAAGGAAAAAAGTTCGCCAAATTTAGTTGACCCGTTTGAATAATTTGAAAAATAAACGTGTTCGATCTTTAAGGGGGATCACAAATACAATGGTCCCACGTGTCACTTTAAAAATGAAAAATAGAAAAAAAAAAAAAAAAAAAAGGCAGACATTACAAATATAATGGTCCCCCGTGTCACTTTTAAATAGTGATAATTATGTGATTAATATATAATTAAAAAATAACTATGATTGATTGATTATGACTTATTATGATTATTATGGTGATCTACGCAAGACTAATTAAAATTAAAGAGAAAATTCAATTTAAATTCTAAAGTATGAGTTTTTTTTTAAAAAAATTCTTAAAATAAAATTTAGAACAATTAAAAAAATTAATTGAGTTTCAATTATTTTATTTCAATTAAGTATTTAATATATCACTGTTATTAATATTTGAATTTGACTGTATGTGGCCATGAAAGTTCGGAATGAAGAGTGTCAAAATAAGTTTGAGCAGAAATTGCTCAAACGCTCAATTATTTATTAGAAGACTGTCAACTTTAGAGCTTGAGAGTCGTTGGAGATCCAAGAGATGTTTTACAGCATCGGCCTACGCTGGGTGTATGCATTGAAGGGCAATAGCTGCGACTGAATAGTTTGCTTGTTCTACGTGAACTTGACAGCAAACGGGAGATTAAAAAGTTTGAGCATGTACATCCTTGGTACGGAGCTTCTGATACTTCTACACACGGTGAATGTAGTGCTCGGGGTTGCCATGAAAGGGGTGGAGCAATATAACTATGCTTCTTGAGATTTTCGTTTTTTCAGATTGTCCGAGGGAATAGAGTTTTTACAGAGAATTCATTGTAATTCTGACATTGTGGGGTTCATGAAGTCACGATCGAGAGATTTAAATCTCAGAGCTCGGGTTCTTCACAACATGCTAACCCAAACTATTCTGCAGTTAGATTTACATAGAGATCTCATGAGCTACATGGACTTATATGTCATAGAGAAGTTGTGCAACTGGAAGACTTTTGACCATGGTATCTTAATTCTAGGTCACATGCATGAGATTGGGCAGACATCCAACAAGAATCTTCTATACGGCGCACTAATTCATATGATCATCCAGCTCGCTGGAGTTCAGCTATCGGTTAGCGAGCAGATGAGAGCTCACAGATCCTATCAACATATTTGATAGGAGTAATTTGATTTAAATGAGCTTCGTTGACGTCGATGACACTTGGATGCTGAAGAGCGATCAGGGGGCATCCACCTCTCAGGCTATGTCGATTGAAGAGGCCAAATCGCTGTCATCGGCCCCCTAAAAGAGTAGTGGATGAGACATAGTGCAACATATGCAGCAGATACATCAGATGCATCAACAACAGATGCAACAGATTTATGAGAAGCAGCAGTAGGAGATGCAGTTCCTCATAAGCAGAATTCATGAGCTCGCCATGGACCAGAGAGTGGCGACCAAGCCACAAAATTATCTCATTGAGTTCTATAGAGAGATTGATGGACGAATCAAGAATTTGATGGCGAACAATGACGAAGACAATGACGACCTACCAACATAGTTTAAATTAGTTTTTGTATTTCATTTCATGCATTTTACTTCTCGTCGGTAAATTTTATATATTTTAATTTTATATATGTAATTATTTATAATTTATTTAAATATATATTTCTATAAAAAAAATAACATAGTTAATTCTTTTTAAAATTAGTTATATCAATTAATGTATTCAAATTATTTTATAGTGGAGTTTTTTTTTTTAGCAAAAGTCTTAATATAAACTAAAAGAAATGTATAATTATAATTTTGAATAACCTAAAATAAATAAATAAATCAGAATAAATAATTATAATTTGAATAACTGTTGAAATTACATGAAAATAAAATAAATATTATACGGATGCTAAATAATTCATCTTTATTTCATTTTCAAATATAAATTACAAAAATCAATAATTTATTTCTCGACCCTGCGTCGCAGATTATTGCAGATAATGAAAATTATATTGAAAAAGATTGACAGTATTTTTATGAGCAAAATGTGTTGAACTGTACCTATGTCTCGTCAAATGTATGGAAATCCATAAACGTGTTTTGTGAAGCAGCACCTGAAGCGGATCCCTTATGAGGACAAGTGCGGCTATTATGTCATTGCTGTCGACATATACGACATCTTTGAATTCTTCTTACTAATTGACGAATTGGACGGTTCATCGACATCTCGCACTCTTTTCTTCTGCGGCCTACCAGGTTAGCGATATCTTCTGGGCGGGATGAGTTTTAACTTGGCATTTGCGACCACATTTGGTAGCCGCTCACGGGTTGAATAAATTGTGAGTACATCTACATATAAGCCTCTCGGTGATAGTATTGATGCACGTAATTTTTTGATAAGTTCCCATTATTACAGTTGCATGCACCGGCATTCATGTCTACAATGTATTGTTCGTAGTCATTACTGACCTAAAATCATTTGCTCTCCCACAAAGATAGGATTCCAATTTTGAGCTACACTTTTTAGTTTAACAAGATTTTTCCTTATCTAGTGACACAAGAGATCTGTTGATTGGATCAAATTTTTAAATTTTTTCACAAATGCGAGTAATCAAGCACTTTCTGATCATCTCGAACAAAGTCAAGATCAGTTTGTTCCTGGCAGACAATATGTAACGATCCGTTTTCTTTAAACATTTTTGTTCATAAAAAAAAGTCTTTTGAAACGTTTGTACTTCACTTTATTGACTCAAAACATATAAACTTCATTTGTAAAACTCTGTAGAAACTTTGATAAAATTTTCTTAAATTTTTTTTATTACCGTGAATAGTATTTAGCTGACCGATCTGTTCATATGAATTGATCGGTCGGCACCCTCTCAGGTGTTGCCAGTTTTGGCTCATTCAAGCGCCGATCGGTCGGCTCTTTTAGCCGATCAGTCGACATCCTTGTTGTTTTCCCTTCCCAAATTTTCAAAAGAAACTTATACCAACACTTTCACATAAATCATTCAAAATCTTCCAAAATCCTCAAATCTTCTAATCATAAAGTTTTCACAACACCTATTTTAATAAAATCGTGAATCAGAAAATACATAGTGAAAGTCTTTAAAATGTAAGTTAAATCCATCTTTTGAAACATATTTAAAACAAAAGCTAAATTCAAAACGTATTTAAACAAAAGCTAAATTTTGAATAAAGCATTTCAATTACCAAAGTCTTTTAACAAAATGTTTGTCACTATTTATACATATTTGTACCAACATATACACGGCGTTACCCACAGGTCAAATCGCTCCACAACTACAAGTATACACCATAGACATACTCTGTCAACTGCCTCTTAATCCATCCGAGACTCAAACTCCTCACTTGAAATTTCTTCACCTATACTACAAAGTTCAACTAATGAGCATAAAACTCAACAAATGATGTAAAGTAAAGATGAATGCTCATGAATATGCATGCAGCTTATAAATCATGTTATTTTTGTTTTTTATTTCCTTGGCTCTAGTCATATGAGTTAGCCTGCACAAGAGGGAGTAGTTAAACCTTGTGGTCCACCTTACGAGATGACCAAACTCACTCTAAAAGAGAGAGAAGAGCAGACACATCTTGTGGTCTATCTTACGGGATGACCATAATCGTTCCCCACCCAACATGACCACTTACGTATTTTACTTTCATTTCATTCTCGTGTCTTTTTTACATGAAAATTTATACATAAAATCATTTTCTATGATTTCATAAAAGCATAATGCATGATTTATGAATAATTCATATCATCATATCCTCGAAGTAAATGAAAATAAACATTCAATAATTTAATAATAACAATTCATCAATCCACGTTATAGTCTAACACCATTAAAAAATCAAATCTATGCAAACCCTACCCATAACCGACAATTCTTATAATCACCAATTTAATACATCATCAACCATCTATTTCCTAACACTTTGTGGTGTACTCCAATCAGTCAAACATATGCAACATACACTTACCTTAGGTTTTTAGCACAAATTAAGGGATTTGATCACACTCCTTAGTGATTTGCAAACCTATATCATATTCATCATATAGTTAGTATCCCATCAATTAAAGTATGCATAACACTTATTACATTTTCAAATTGAGAAAATCCAATTTCACATGCTTCTCAATGAGAAAAAAAAAAAAAAACATATCCCCCTGCAAATCAACAATCTAATTTAATCATTCAACCCAATTCCAAAACTCAACTCGGAATACAACCCAAGTTTGGCTTAATTTCAAAAATTAATAATTTTTAATATACTTATCTAAATTCATTAATTCCAAAGCCTATGGATCACTCAAAGAGTCTAATTTAACATTCCAAAATCTTTTAATCATAGAAAATCATATGATTGGGTTAAAAATATCATAACCGGAACTGCCCAAAATGCTCTTTACAGTTTCTATCTTAATTTCAAAGTTTTATAACTTTCACCATACTTATTAAATTCATAAAATTACAACGCTCATACTTCTATTACAGTGTCTACCAAAACAATTTAGCAAGATAAAATCATGAAAATGGTCTAAAAGCACTAAAACAGTAACATGCTCAGAATTCTCATTACAGTTTTTACCTCAATTTTGAAAAATCATAGCATTGTATATACTTATCTAGATACCTTAATTCCAAAGCTCTTAGTTCACACAATGAGTCTACTTTAACATTCCAAAAGCATTTAACAAATGAAAACTAGTTGATTGAACATATATCATCAAACCCGAACTGCCTAATTTTTTCCCCTATTTTGAATATACTCAAATCAATTGATGTTTTCAACCATTTCAATCTATAAGCAAGCATCACAATCAATTAAACATCAAATAAGCCAAGAATGAGAGAAGGGAAAACTCAATTTCATGCATCCATCTTGAAGTTCATAAATTCTCAAATAAACTCAACTATTCAATATTTCCTCAACAACTATCTCATAAATTTCATAAACCCTAACCAAAAACTCTTATTACCTTTGATCTTCAAAGAGAGGAAAAAGAATTTTCATGGGAAAAGAAGCTTCAGGAAGGGAGGATTTTTTTGTGGGTTTTGTGCATCCCAATGAAAGCTTGTCTTCACATAAAAGAATAAGAAAAGATAAGGATGAAAAGCATTGAAGTGTCAATGTGGGGTTAAAGGTTAAATTTTCTCCTAACTCTCCAATTTCATTCTAACTACTAATTAGGTTATTCCATTTGGTTTTCTTTCAATGCCTAATTGCACTTCTCATTTTCTCTTTCTAACTTTATTAATAAATCTAGTTATAAAATAATTAGATTTCCACTATTCATTCTTAATAATCCGTTAAAATAACATAATTTATTATGTGCTATAATAAATTATATGATAAATTTTGTGAGTGTTACACAATAGAATTACATTGAATGACTCACATAAATTATTCAACCTCATTTTGCACTTGGAGATTGAAAAGAGGACATGTCTAGCGCAATATCTAAATTTTTCTTCTCGAAGTCATGCATGAGCATTCGGGTTAAATTGATTTAATTTCTTCATTTCTATTTCAAAATTATAACTTGTGGTTTCCTTGACCGCATTTCACATCGCATCTATGTATACTCTGCCTCGAAATTGGCCTTTGAAATTTGCGTACATTGTTAGAGGTACTAATGGTTTTCGACTTCTTTAAATTCATCTTCCATAGCATTTACCAAGCCCTAATATTTGAAAGAAAAACAAAGTCAACATAAAATGATATAATTACGACAACGTCTCTATTTATCAATAGCAATTGAAAATGTATTATACTTTTTGTTGATCCGAAATAATTGTCTATCCATCTCCGGATCCAATGTTTAGGTCTTGCTTCAAATGTTGCAAAAACCACGTCCATGTGTCCATAAACTCTTTTGCGATTGACAACAATAACGGGATATATTCTATCGTCGACATCAATATTGATGATTGTAAGTAATTGGTCAGGATACGAGCCTTTCAGATAACAACCATCCAAACAAATAGTAGGACAATTGTACTGCAGTAAACCTTTCTTGCAAGCACCCATGCACATATATATTTTTTGGCATACTAATGAATTAGAGCCCATCTTGTAAGTATATATTTTTAATATGCTACCCAAATTTGATCTATATATTTCTGCTGCATAAGACCTCAATAGCTTGTATTGTTCGTCGTCCTGGCCTTTATTAAGTTTTCAAACTATCCTTCTTGTTCTTTTGACAAAACTGAGTGTAATGTTAACAGTCAACTTCTTCCTCACTGTCTCGATAATAGAAGAGATTCCTCACGTAGGTTGACTTTTGAACATTTCCAGATAATGATTTGCCACATATTTTGCTGTAGCGTCTCGATTCTCAATTTTCCTTGAACAGTTATGAGAATCGGTCAAACACTTTATTTGAAATATAAGCTCGTCTTACATCTTCGAAGCATGCAATCGTCACTCACATCCATCTTTACACTCAGCCATAAGTTCCATTTTTTCACTTTTGGTGAATTTTATACCATAACTATTTTTCAAAGAATATTTGACTATTTTTTTCTCTAATTTCGTTCAAAGAATATATTTTCTACAAAAAAAAAAATCTTATTGAGATTTGTTCTCTTATCGATATGTTTTCTAATTCATCATCATCCGAGTCGACCGATATTTGAAGCTCATTGTCTAGAGTTCTGTAAATCGAATGCTCCTCTATTTTTTCGTTTGCATCTAAGTGATCAAATATTTGTAAATCACCATATGCAGACGTGACCTATAGATACCAATCTATATCGGCATCACCAGTTGATGTCTTGTGACGACCCCAAAGATCATGAGTGCGATTGCGGGGAAAACTTCAGAAAAGATATCTCCCTTAGAAAGTAAGACGCGTTTTGAAGCAAAATGATATCAGATCCCATAAGAATTCCGAAATTAAGAGTGCTCCGATGAGAGTAGTACCAAGTTGGGTGACTATTTGAGAAATCCTCGTTGAAAAGAAAAATCCGTGAGGGCATGAGGTTGCCCAAAGCAGACAATATCTTACTAGGGAGGAAGGGATTCGTTATATGGCTTGTCTAAATTCACCGATCTACTTGAATCAGAATCCATCATTGTCCCTAAACGATAAAGAGAAATTTTGATTGGTCAACCAAGAGAATTTTGGTAGATCAAGAAAATAGTGGAGAAATTTTAGAGTTTTCGAAAGCTGTGAAGTGAAAATAGATAACATCTCCTTAAATAAGAGAGGAAAACGGTCAACCGATCCATGAGACTGGTCGACTAGCCCGTGATCAATTATTAATCAAAGGTGTAAGGTCGACTGGTCTACAGTAACTGGTTGACCGACAAGGTTTAAATTACTTTTTTTTTTTTAGTTTAATGTTTGAATTGTTTCAAATTTTACGTTAAAGACTTTTTTTTTTAAAAAAAATTATACTTTAGGGTATAAATTGTGTTTTATCCTAAAATTAATTAATTGAAGCTAATTATACTTAAACTATAATTAAGTAATGATATTTTACAATTATATACAAATGAAAGGTTAACGATATCATTTTAGGGAGACAAAATGGGCAAATTAATAAATTCACCTATGTAATTATCCTTTAGACAGATCAGATGATAAAATATAAGAACCTATTGAAACGGAGCCGAATTTCGTTCTCCTAAGCCGAAGAGAGAGAAGAGGAAGAGAGAGAGAGAGAATGAGTACACATTGATCTTCAAGTGTTTGAGAAAAGTTGTTTCTCTCTTTAAGATGATTTTTTTATACAAGAATCAAGTCTTGGATGTGTAAAAATAAGTAGATCATAGAGGTAAGAATTCTTAACCTAAGTATTTTCTAAAATATATTGAATATTGTATAGTTTAAGTGAAAGAAAATCGTGGTATGTGATTATATGTTAAATTCAAGGGTTGCGTTTTAATAATCAAAGGTGATGCTAGTTTGATTTATTTTAAATGGATTGATTAAAGCTATGAAGTTAGATTGTTTTGGTGATTGTTAAACTACATCAAGTATTGCATAATTGATATATGATTGACGAAATATTTATGTTTGATTTTAGTTAAGATATAGTAAAAATGTCTATTTGGAGAACTATATATCGTGATTAGGGTTTTAATGAGTTTTGATATTTTGGCATAAAAAGTATGTTGAAATAGCAAAAAAAACATCTCAAGAGCAAACTTCTACTATCCAAGACGAATGGGCGAAATAGAAAAAATAAAGAAGAAAAATGTCTTGGAAGTGGGATTCGAGTATTTGATGCAGATGTATGGATGGGGAGAGATGCATGGATGGAGAGAAATGTCTTGTGAGTAGGCTTCAGGTGTTTGACGGGAATACCTAGAACTATACATTTTTACCTTATTTAGTCAACTATTTTATCCCTATTTTTGACATGGTTTAGAATATGATTAGAGAATTTTTAGATAGTTGTACAGTCATCATTAACACATTATTTTTATCATTAAATAACAAAATTTACACTCTTTATATCACGTACGTTATTAGTATATACATGTATGCATAGAATAAGTGCTCAAATATACATCATAATGTTATTTATATGTACGAATGGTGTTGTGAGAGATATGATTAGTCACATTTGAACTTGATTTATCTCGTCGGCTATGTATTACATGAAGTTTGCAACGTTCAGTAAATATTAGGGGAGTAATTGTGAATCTCATTTGGCTCGCAAATCTCTAGCTCTCTAGAGGTTATGTTGAGAAGTGCACACATTATTAGAAATATCGACAGTAAGATGTACATAAGTACGTGGTGACTTTACGTATGATAAATTATGATTATACATATTAATATTTATAAAATATGTTAATATGGTACTTGATAATAACGACACAATTCAAATAATATGAAACATACATGCATTGATTCATATCATAACATACATGTTACATATTATTGGGATAAAATGAGAAGTTTAGTAGAAGTTGTTAGATATTTTGAAATTAACTATACATGAGTTAAGAGAACATGTGAGTCTGCGAGTTATGATATTTCGACAATAATATCTACCATCATGTGTTTAAGCATTTATGCAATATTAATTTCTTATATATAGAGAAGCATAATAAACATAAATAAATTAGATATTAGTTAGAAATGTTTAGATAGTTTGGTAAAACACTAAAATAAAATTATTGTTGCGAGAATAATCATGTATAACATTAGTAAATAATAAGATATAATATCAATTTATCATGATTAATCCTTGTCTTAGGATTCTTGTTAGGCTTATAAAATTCACTTTGCTCCAATCTTTTAGGAACATGTGATATCTGCTCAAATGAAAAAGGGTAAAGATAAGTTGCGCTGATGAGATTGACAAAGTCTAGGCCCAAAAGAGTATTTTGGTTTTCTCCTTTTATATAATTTATTTTAGTAAAATAAATTTAGATAAAATTTTACAATTTACTAATAGTTGAATTTCATGTTTTATGTAGCTACTCAGGTATATGTACATCCTTCTTTCATAATCTAGAAATTGGGACTGGACGGGGTTGAGCCGCTATGACCTTCATTCTCAATTCCTTCTATTTCTCTCCGCCAAAGAGAATTAGAAATGTGAGAAATTTTTAGAAGGCAAAATTCACTTCGTTGACAACTTGATAACTTGGTGTTTAATCATTGTTCACCTTCAAACTAACATTGGCAAAAGAGCAGGCTAGCTCGCCAGTTTACTTGTTCCTATAGTGGGTCGAGCTCAGCTCAGTCAGTTACAATAACACGTCGAGCCTAGCCTAATTCTTACTAAACTAAGCTCGTCATCCAAAGCTGGTGAACCCACTTGGGACTGGGACAAACAAGTCGTCTCACGAGCCAGTTGGCAAGCTCAGCCGCGTAGCCTGCCCACTCCCTAACCCAGACCCCACTTTTTTCACAAATTTCTGAGCAAGGCACACTTTTATCTTTCACTTTTTTCCCTTTTCAAAATTTTTACTTCCACCTTCTTTTCATAGCTAAATGAAAAAGAACCTCCTTTCATATTTCTATGTAAGATTTCTTTATCATTTATCTTTTAAAAAAACTTGTTTTTTTCATTTATTTTTTAAAAATAAAATAAATAAAATTTATTTTCTATTTCTCATTTATACTAATTTTATTTTAACTATTAAAATTTTTTAATTCAATAATTTACATTTTTATCATCATTTATCATTTTAGCTTCTTTAGTAATGTAAATTTATTTTTTTATCTCTTATTGAATCTCTTTGAATTTATATGAATACTATTTTATTAACTAAGTTAAAGTTTCTAATATGATCAATACTCTAAGAAATTACTTTACCATTAGTAATGTGGTAAAAATTAATTTAAATTCTAAATTATGAGTTTTTTTAAAATCGAACCATAAATTATCAACCATAACGATCTAAATCTTAAAGTATCTTAGTTCACTGTTTCCAATTCCTGAAACGGATGGCCGCTCTAAAGAAAACGGACATCCGATCTCTATTTACCCCTGTTTTATAAAGTAATTTTAAAAAAATAACAAACAATATTGGAATTATATGAAAATTTTATCACATGTTCACCACATCATGTGAAGATAGTATAGAATTTTTAGTATTTTTCAAACACTTGTGCGGTATATTGTAATTTTAGTGAATTATTTTATAAAAACAGACGTAAAATAATTATAATAAATCATACAAGTGTTAGAAAATCACAAAAAGTTTCTAATTGTCTTTCCATGATGTAATAAATATGTGATAGTAAATCCAATATCTTTTGTTATTTTTTTAAATTTAATTTATAAAATGGAGTAGTATAGAATTTGCATGCAAGTGTTAGAAAATTACAAAAAAATTTTAATTATCTTTCTATGATATGATAAATATTTGATAAAAGTTTCAAGTAAATCCAATATCTTTTGTTATTTTTTTTTAAATTTAATTTATAAAATGAGGGTAATAAAGATCAATCACTCATTCTCTTTAGAACAGTAGTCCATTCAAGGGACTGGCCTCAGTCGTAGCACACGTATAATTGTGGGTAAATAGAGATTGGTTGCTCGTTCTCTTTAAAGCGGTCGTCCGTTATAGGGACTGGCTGCCAGTTCTAAATCATTTTTTAATTTAATTTATAAAAAAAAATGAGTGTTATTTTAAAAATATATCAAACAATATTAAATTTATTTGAAAATTTTATCACATATTCACCACATCATGAAAAGATAATTTCAAAAATTTTGTGATTTGCTAAAACTTGTGTGATTTATTATAATTGTTTTACATCTGTTTTATAAAATAATTCACTACAACTACAATAAATCGTACAAGCATTATAAAAATCATGAAAATTTTCAGATTATCTTTTTATAATGTGATGAAAATATGTTAAAATTTTCAAAGAATTCCAATATCTTTTTGTTTTTTTAAAATTAATTTATAAAACGGAGGTAAATAGAAATCGGGCGTCCGTTCTCTTTAGAACGGTTGTCCGTTCCAGGGATTGGAAACAATGAACAGGGGATGATCAGTCATCTGCTAAAGTTTGATTTGTTATATTTCATATAGTTTAATATTTGGATTGTTAGTTTTGATAGTTTATGATTTATTTTTAAAAAAACTCATAGTTTAGGGTCAAAATTGATTTTTACCCTAGTAATATTTATTCGAAATTGAACAAATAATCACAATACATAATAATCTCAATTTAGCATTTACATTTGTATATTATAATTAATGATGTTAAACGATTGATGTGGTCGCCAACACGTCCACTCGGCTTGACAATCTTTTACTTTTATCACCGAAATGCTTTCAATTTATTTATCTATTTTAAATTATTGAAAACATTTATTTACGTTTTTCTCATTGAGCTCGACTTGTTTGGCTCATTGAACCAGTTCGACAGAGCTCGTTAGGCTCCACGTTTGTGAGTCGGATTGATTGAAATTCTTTCGAGTGAGCTTATTAAGCTCGACTCGTTAAACTCGGTCAACTGAATTTTTTTAGGCTCCACTCAGCCAACTATTTTGTCATTTTTGCTTCAAACTAACTGAGGAAGAAAATTTTTTTGCTTTACTGTATTTTTGTTTATTTTGACCAAACTAAGAGAAGAAGTCTCGGACTCAGCCTGTCAACTAAACTGAATCCAGTTTGATTTAAATAACTATAGAATTTCTCATATTCAACATCAGTTCGATCCAAACATATTCAAGATTTGCTAAGCTTTTTTAATATTTAGATGAACAAAATAATAAGTAGATTATTTAAAACAAAATATATTGACATTTTTCTAGATATTAACAGTAAAATAGTTGGTTGTATCTAAGATAATACAAGTTTTGACGTGCTTCTGGTCCAATAATTTGTGTGCCAACAAGATTACAACTTTTTCCTCGAATATCCTACTAACAATCACTGGAGAATAGTATAATTTAACAAGCACAAGTCACAAAATTCTTGTCCAAAAAGTATGAAATTTTAACAGAGGCTTACTCAATAGATAAGTGAGAATCCCTCAAAATTTCAGATACAAACTCGTTCGGACCGAAAAGTTATGTTGAAACAAAATAGAAAATCTGTTCTCGAATGAAGCAGATTTTGGTTCGAAAATTACTCAACTTACAAAAATTATAACTTTTGATTGGTTGAATCAAATGTACTAAAATAGGAATCTTGCTCCAATAGTGGACGAAATACCCTTAAATTTTCAAAGTCTAAATCGCAAGCGAAGATGAGATATGATGGAGGACGTTGTTGGTCCAAGGAAGTGATAGAAGACACTTCTCAACTTTAAGATTCTTCTAATTGAAGAATACTCCAACTTTTACCAAAAGAGATGTGAGTTTCTACTTATTTTCTTGAATTTCTATCTATGAGCAGGATAGAGAAAGGAGTAGCAATAAGAGCTCCCAATTCAATCACAAAATTAGAAACAATTATTCAATACTCTTCACGGATGTGACACACCGTGTGGGAATCGAAAATAGACTTAAGGAGCTTCGAAAGAAACAGAAGAAAATTTCAAGTTTTTGATTCAAAAATGTTTTCCCAATAACAGTCATAGGAAGGGATTAAATAACCCCACAATTAGGTCAAAACGTTTAAACAAAAGGAAAAAACAATAAAAAGAAAAGATCGGCTATTATCTTAAGGCCAAACAACCATTTGTGCGCGCCAACTTAGTGTCCACCTTCTCTCTCCAATTTGCATTGTCATCAGCCCTTATTCCCTACAAGTTGTAACTCTCTTCATTCATCAATCATTCAGAAACTCATAAAAATAAAACAAACATAAAAATGTTAACGTTTTCTAAAAAGGGGGTTGAACTCGGATTGTCCTTGGGCTTGAGCCTTCTTTTGTGAGAAAAATCCTCTCTGTAATTGATTCGTTTGACCAGGCAAATGACGTCCAAATATCTTGATCCAGCCCATTGTGGAAACCTTGATATGTCAGCTACGTTATTTATAAAGCACACATGTTGTAATAATGTTAGCAAAAAGATTAAATATGTCAATTAATTCTCATATGTCAGTTTCACGGTAGTTTTTTTTTTTTTTTGAAAAGTTTAATATTCTTTGGACATGTGTTTGATCATCCCTGTGAATTTCATCTTCCATTTATGCTTTACAAAAATCATATCCACAAAACATTATCTACATGATTTCATGTATTTGATGGATTCATCATATGATGTTCCTATAAAATAAAAACTAGAAAATATGTTACAAATAATCCATCAAATGTTTGAGAAATAGCATATCCGTGGCATATCAAGTTTGCACATAAATATGAACAAACTTGGAATCGAAGTAAGTAAAACCCCTTTGTTTTTAAACGTTTTGGCCATAGACCAACCCTACATCACAAAAAATATGATGCAAATTATTTTCCTTATACTTAATTTATTATTTCTTTAAACATTTTATTTGGATATTGTGACAACCTAAAGGGAGGTCTAACGAAAATGTTGAGTCGAACGACCCAATTCTCGAAAAGGACTCAATCGCCCTGCTCTTAGCTTGATTTGTAGTGAAGATTTAACCAAGAATTTAAAGTTATAGCCCACACAGAAATATTGTGTAGCAAGGAAAAAACATCAAACACCAGTTAACTAAGTGTGCATAGCCAAATCATTAAAGAGGCGCCACCAAAGAAAAAAATAAAAAATTAAGGGGAAAACACAAAAAACTAAAGGAATCTCCACTATGAGCTCTACTCATGGTTCCTCGGTTATTACCTAGGAAAGATGAGAGTTTTTTTGGTTGAGTGACTAAATCAGTAAGAAATTATATATAATACTCTGATGTACCTAAAAATGAATTCTATCATTCATTTTAAAACTATGAGTCACTAAGAAAATGTAATACATGAATTCACATTTATCAAAAATCTTTTTTACCTTTTTAAAACAGACTCCACGAACAATTGATGGGACAAATATCAAAAACCTTGGTACATACCTAAGTAGCTATAAATAAAATAAGTCTTCACTATTTTCCATAGAAAACAAACTCTAGTATAAATAAGATCACTAATGTATCTTTACACGTTGATTGCCACAAGGCGAGTAAAAAAAATGATGACAATTTGCGCATCTAGATCGTCATGTATGAGAGAGAAAGAAAGACAATTTAAAGATTAGTAAATCATGTATAGAACGTGATCATAAAACACTCCAAGTAGGTTTAGGGATTCAAGCTCAAAGACGCATCATCATTGTCCCAACCTAATGTCATGCGTAAACAAAACACTTTCATCTAGTAGAAGATGTACATAGACAACCTCGGCTTGTTTTGGGCTCCATTAAGCTCAAAATTACTGAGAGTTAATCCAATATATAAAAGTGCATTGAATAAAATGAAATATAATGTATGTATAAAATGAACGTATAAAATTGGTGTACATATATTGTAAAACAAACATGCTATTAGCATGTCATGCCCATCATCGTGCAATCCCCCATTTCCCCACAACAAGTTGACCACTATTGTGGATGCCTAGGAAGGATCTCCATACGCTTGAGGCGAAGTCTAGTCTTGTTACAGAAGCACACTACGAAGGCCAAAAATGTATTTGCGAACTCTCGCTACGGACGTCTGAGGCAGAAGTCTAGTCCTGTCATAGAAGCCCATTGCGAAGGCTTGAAATGCATTTGCAAACTCCCACCATGGATGCCTGGTGCGGAAGTCTAGGCATTGTCGTGGAAGTACAGGCCTGCGTCTCATGCAGATGCTTGACTTTGAACATAGGATGCCTAGAGACGGCATTACGAGGATGGGTTTGGCGAAAAGCTTGCCTTTACCACTAATTTTCAACATCAATATGTTTAAAACTTTACTTGACTATATATCGATCGAAATAACACAAAAACAATATAAGGATTTTGAGTTCCCAAGCTCAAAATCCAAATTTTACAACAACTAATGAAGAATGGGCTTAAGTTTTGGAAATACCCCTGATACCTCTTTGTTATAACTTGAAGGAAAAGGCGCTAGGAACTCAGATCAGACGACAACTTTATTTAATTTCCTCTAATCATTAAATAAATAAAAAAAATCAGCATGTGTCTGCCTTATCCACTCCCTTCCTGTGACATTGTAATTTGTCATTTGATGACTCGTGATTTTCAAATCACTTGCGTGGATTTCAACAACTTTCGTTCAAATTCATGCGGAAGGAGACCTTCAGTTTGCAATTTATACTTTCATTTGCAGTATCATCATTTCTTCATTTCCACTAACTTTCACCAATTCATTCTCTTTCCATCTTCTCTTTTCTTTGGTGTGGTGGTGATGTTTTCGTTGTGTTTGGTGTCTCTGACTGCTCAGGGTTGTGATTTCTTTTGCTGTCTTTTCTCCCTTTCTTTTGGTGTTTGTGGGTGCTATTTCTTGGCCATGGCATTCTCTCTGATCTCTTCGCCATGTAGTCTGGGAATGATTTACCGTTTCCAAGAGTTCTCTCTCCCTCTCCTCTCACAAGGTGACCAGAAACGAATATCTGGGTCCCTCCTTAATGACGAGGGAACCACTATAAAGAAAAAAATCTTTCTTTTACAGCAAAAAAATTCTTCTGCGCGAAACAGCGCCACCTTCCTTTAAATAAGGAAGGTATCGCTTGAAGCCTCTAGAGGCTTCAATCAAATACTACGGTATTCGAAGAAAAAAAAAATCTATTCTAAAAATAGGGAGATAATTAGTGAGAATTTGAAAATAAAGAAAAGAAACAGTGTGAGAGAAAAATAACTGAGGTGTTTTTGTCCACGTTGAAAATTCTAAAAGTGGTGATTTCTCTTGGTAAATAATTTTTACAATATTCGATATGTAAAAAAATATTATAAATTCTATTTTTTTATAGTGAGATCTTTATGTACTCGGTTCTCGTAGTTTTTTCTCGATTTGGGTTTCGACGTAAAAATTTTCGATGTTCATTTTATCTATTATTTCACTTACTTTTTGGCTGTTATATTTAAACGATGTGGGAAAATATTCATAGTATTTTTCGGATCGCATCTGTTATTGTTTCTCGTACCACTTATAATTGTACTGTGTAAGTGAGTTATGTCTTGAAAAATGAATTTTAAGTGGTACCGTTTGTAATCCCTCCAGCATTTCGTAAGAACTTATTTGGAAAGGTAATTTTGTTTAATTAGACTGTTAAAAACAGTTTTTTCTGAAAATTATTCTGATTAATACTCTCCATATTTTACAGCGACGATAGTATTATTGTTCATACCAATTTTATTATTTTCCAACGTCTTCATCGATGTCCTTGTTGTCGATTGGTAGGTTCTCTCTCCCCTTCTCTCTTTAACGAAATAAAGACCTTCGATAAGTTTTACTGCTAATTGAGGGGGAAAAGGGCGAAAACTCTCTTTCATGAAGAGTTCTTTTTGTTTTTCAGATTTGGACCACTGCGCTTTCGCACGCACTAATTTGAACGGATGCTTCCAACTTCATTTTGAAGCTTTAATCACATTTGAATCATCACTAATCGCATTTTAATCACTAACTTGTAAAATTTTGTTTCTTTTTCTCATACATGGTTGTCGATTCAAATGAGATCGTGTCCCACCGAAACATAATTTGATTTTATTTGTTAACTTCGTTGCTTACATAAGATGGACCATTACATGTTACATTGTTGACATATTTTTTGTTCTTCAACTTTGGATGTTTGATATCAAAAACTCAAACAAAAATTTGAACCATTTGAATTAAGAAGTCAAAAGATTTTTTTGTTGTGAATTTGATTGAAGGGTGATGTGCTAACATCATTTGAGACTACCACTTGTCTCTGTGCTACTGTTTCGGGTTCATTTTATAAGCATATTTCATTGGAATGGAGTGCACTTCTGACACTTTGTAAAGTAAGTTTTGCAGGTTTTCTGCGTCAAGCCCTTCCTCTGACATGATTTTTAACTGTACAACGGGTTCGCCTACACTCAGTATCGCTCTAACGGTGGAGGTCTATGAATTTCTTCATTTTCTATGACTCTTCTTAATGTTATCGTTGGTAAAAGTTATTGTTAAGTTCTAACTGCATGTAAAGCATGATATCTGAAATTTCTTTTTAATCTCTGTTTCTTCTAATTTAATTGAGTATTATTTTCTATATAAGATGATAATGAATTTATTTAAAAATTTTACCACATAAAATTTTTTGTAATTTTGTAACATTTGTACGATTTATTGTAATTTTAGTTAATTATTTCATAACACTAACGTAAAACATGTGTTATATGCACACGTGTTAGAAAGTCACCAAAATTTTTATGTTATCTTTCCATAATATATGTATATATGGTAAAATTTTCAAGTAAATTCAATACCGTTACGTATTTTTTTCGAATTAATTATTAATTATTTTTTTCTAATATGAAAGGAGGCCGAACTGAAAAAAAAAAAAAACAAAACAAAAAACCTTGGCTGGCCAGTTCAACTCAACCGGCCGTCTTTTCTGGAGATGTCAGCCTTCTCATCTCCCTTCCAGGTTCAAATTTCTTATTTACCAAAGTTTAAGATTTTTTTTCAATAAATAATAAATTTGAGGATTTTTTTAAAAAAAACATCTATACTTTAAGACTTTTTTAAAAAAAAAACACTAAAAACTTTACCACTAGTATAGTCACAATCTCAAAGAACTGGCTCTAGATCTTTGTTTTGATCTCTACTTCGAGAGCTCGCTCAATTTCAAACGGGTTCTTGGTTAACAGAACAAACTATAGATTGAGAGTCCGTTCTTCGAGAATAAAACACTGCAAGAGGTAAGTTTGTAAACAAAAATATACTTTAGGATTTATTTTATTTTAAACTCTAAAGTATTGGTTTTTTTTAAGTAAACTCTTAAAGTTTATTATTCATCAAACCAAACCTTAATATATCATAAATAGCCAATTTAAGCCTTGAGGTAGAGATGAACAGACCGTCCTCAACCGGTTGTCTTCTCCCCTAAATGATTTATTATAAATTAATTAATTTAAATAAAATATCAAACGATATTGAATTTATTTAAATTTTTTATCACCTATTCGCCACATTATGGGATGATAATCTAGAATTTTTTGGGGTTTTCTAACACTTGTATGATTTATTATAATTATTTTACGTCTTTTTTATAAAATAATTCACTAAAATTACAATAAATCGTAAAGTGTTACAAAATCACAAAAATTTTCAGATTATCTTCTTATGATGTGTTAAACATGTGATAAAATTTTCAAGTAAATTCAATATTGTTTGGTATTTTTTTAGCCCCTCATTCTCTATTTACGTCCGTTACTTATTCATTTTATAAATTAATTTTAAAAAACCAAAAGATATGGGAGGATAATTTGAAAATTTTTGTGATTTTATAACACTTTTATGATTTATTGTAATTTTAGTGAATTATTTTATAAAAAAACGTAAAACAATTATAATAAATCGTACAAGTATTAAAAAATCATGCAAATTTTTATATTATCTTTGCATAATGTAGTGAACATTTAGTAAAGTTTTTAAATAAATCTAATATCGTTTGATATTTTTTTAAATTAATTAATTTATAATAAATCGTTTAGGGGAGAGAACGGCCGGTTCAGCTGGACAAGCCGTCTTTTCCAATGAGAATAACTCGTTCATCCCTACCTCAAAGTTCAAATTGCTTATTTATGATATTTTAAGGTTTTGTTCGATAAATAAAAAACTATAAAGATTTTTTAAAATAAAATCAATACTTCAAAATTTAAAATAAAATAAACTCTGTACTTTAAAAATCAAATTGTTAATCATTTTATATTTTTAGAGATATTTTGACAACTACTCATATAATTAGGATTATTAAATAAATTTATAGCTTCCGCATAAATATCAATCGGGGATTTGAAATTAGAGTTTAGAACGAGCAAATCAAGTATAACTCAAAGATTGAATTCGGGTAAAATTTTAGAGTTTGAAATTAAAAAAATAAAAAATAAATTTTAAAGTTATTTTTGGAGAAAATTGAGTTATTTGGGCCCCCGAGGATCAACAAGGCGAGCAAGATAGCAATATCTCTCCGTCCTAGTTGTCCAATTTAGTCGCGGTTGCGTTGCAGTCCACAGAATTCCGAATCTGAGTTGTTTGAGCGACATGATCAGATCTGATCGATCTTGTCTCTCCCATTTGTTTCCTGCTCAGATTCTACGTCCCATCAACTTCTTTGATTTGTGATCCATCTGGGCTTATCCAGAGTTGGCAAACGTACGACTTTTTCAGACTCGAATTCACTTGCAAACGAGAATCTATAGGACAAAACACTATCTGGACCAAAAAAAAGTACAGTTCATTGAACTCAGAGATGATATTTTCGAGATATAATACATGATTTCTCCTGGGTTTTTTAAATGCAGCAAAACAAAAGCACTGGGAATTTCGGGATCCAATATAAGCTGTGATCAGTTTTTTTTTTTGGTATAACAGACAAGATATGGAAGAAAAACAATGCAAAAGTCAACTGGATAACCACTTTGAGTTGTATAGCAGTTAGCTAGGTTGTCTCCTGGATGGAAGAAACTCTTCTCAAAGAGAGGAACCATATTCAGTAAAAATCAACCATCACAATCTTAGTTTATACTGTATAAATCTTGCAGAAGATTCAACTTTCATGGCTGCCAATCGGTTTTTTCAGCTTCCAATCCTTCTACCTCTGTTTCTTACTGCTCTCGTCTTCCTCCATATCTAAGCATTCCTCATTCAAGCGAACCTTCTTCGAATTTGAGAAAGCTTCCACGACTGTTGGGCAATGATATTTGCAGTCGAAGGGTTTCGGCTGAGAATTACATCGTATCCATCACAGAAAGAATCCATGCCTTCGGTTAGAAGCTGCCAAAAGAGGCTGCCAGAAGCCGCACCTCCTCGTCTGGCTGATAAGTATATATTATCATAAACTGTGCTAAATAGAAGGTCTCTTTGATACGAGCTATAGCCAGAACGTTTCCAAGACATTCCAAATTCTGTAAGTAATATCGGCTTTCCGAGCATGAATTGTGCATCTTGGATATGGGTTCCAAGCCAATTGTTCAAAAAAGTGAGCTGATATTGACTATTTGAGCTTGATAACCTGTTCATCAGACAATTTTTATAAGCTCTAAACACTGAATTTAGTTACGAATTGTAAATACTAGTAAACAACAAGAAAGATTTTTCGATCTATGCATATCCGGACTATAATTAGGCTCTTCATTTTGATAAAAGTCATTAGAAGTTATTCAAGTTTATCTAAGTTTGATAAGTCAATGAGCTGAGTTGTGGTTTTTGCATTAGAATCGGCTCGCAGTCCCTGCAGAATCGATATATTTTGGTGAGTTTAGGAGAAAATTTACCATTGATCTGGATAACAGTGAAGAGTGGCAAAATCAACACCGGAAATCCTGTTGTTTGCAATGAAATCTGTCCCCACGTTAAAACCTGGATTTAATCTCATTCTCTGAGGCGTCGATTGCCCATAAAACCCTTCTAAACCAGCTTCCAACAAATGGTTTCTGTCAATGGACTTCACAAAAGAAGCCATTTCCATTATCCATGCCTACAAGAACAGAACAGTCAAGCATTCCAATTTTTTAATCTAAATTTGTATAAATTAATGTACAAGAAATGATCTCCTTTTGACCAAGAATAATTGGTAGAATGCAAAAAAGGTTCAAACAGAAAAGTTGAGAATTGGATCCACGCAGATATCCAGTATGCACAGTTGGAAAAGAAGAAGGCAAAACAGTATGAATTCTCTCTCGCTCAATAATGGAGATAAGAAGAAGATAAAGGGAGGCTCACCTGAACGGTCCTGCCTGATGGGTCAGATGAACATCTAGGCTCATTCATTAGCTCCCAAGCCATAATTGTCGGATCATCTCTGTAATGAATGCCAGTGAAGCTGTTGTACCTGTTAAGTACAGTCTGCATAAAAAGAAATAAAAACTTCATTTTTTTAGAGATTAATGGACCATAACATTCAAACATTTCAACCATGAGCTTTGATCACATACAACCAAATATGCGTCAAATTACTGCAGTTTTCTGTATAAATTAGTAATGTAATATTTCTAAAGTTATCATGAAGGAAATTTTCTGACCCTGACGTGGTTCTTGTAGAAGCTCTTGACAAGGTAATTCCTGAAGAAATCGTCTTCAGAACTCAGGTACTGTCCATGATTTCTAGCCCAGTTTACATACTGCTTTTTCCCTCCAAAGCTCTCATAGTTGTTCACCAAGCTTAGTATCAATTTGATTCCATTTCTTCTGGCCTCTGCTATTACAAAATCCAACCCCTACAAAATGAGGAATAAAAAAGTAATTAAGAGAGGCAGAAACAGATTTTGGGTACTATGAAATTTAAAAAAAAAAAAAAAAAAAAAAAAGAGAGAGAGAGAACTACAGAAATCAAGAAGAAGATAACCTCTGCGAAAAATGGATGAAGAAGTAGAAAGGAAGACACAGAGAACAGATCAAAGCAACTGTGAACTAAAAGAAAATTTGCAGAAAACAGAAAAAGTAGCTTCTGCGATTACGAAACAATAGCGCTACAGAAAAAAAGGGGGAAGAAGAAGAAGAAGAAGAACAACTGTAAAATCAATAAAATAGAGTAGAAAGTAGAAAAACAAGAAAGTGTACCTTAAAGGACTGCTCATTGTAAAAGCCAGGAGAGTACTGAAGGGCTCTGTAACCACCATCGTTAAAAGCCCAAGTTCTGGCAATGGTGAGGCCATGGCTAGAAGCTTGCCTAAAAGCAGCAGAAACTTTGAATCTCTGAGATGGGTCAGAAGCCATGTACATTAACCAATACGCATTAAACCCATTTGCGTAAAAAGGGCTGCCATTTAGCAGAAAATGAACTCCTCCCGTCGTGATAAACCCGTCTGCAGCCTCAACATGAAGGTGCAGACATTGTAGGCGAATGAAAGAGAAAATGGCGAAGAGAGATAAAGCCAGACAATTATCCATATTCCCTGAAGAGCCAAAAGAAAGGTTCTTTGATGGGGGGGGGGGAAGAAGAAAGGTGCTATTTGAAGCAGTGGATAAAATCAGACACTGAAAAAGACTTCGATCCCCGTCCAATGAATACACTGTCGATGGTTGGGTCGGTTTAAATGGGCATAGGCTCGGTTGAGCCGCTTTGGTTCCAACGACCCTAACAAAATTTATTCTTTGTTTTTGTTAAAAAATAAAATTCTAAATTTTATTTTTTGGAATTACTAAATATATATTTTTGTATTTTAGTTTTTTCCTTTCACAAATGTTTTTTTCTTGGTATTTATTTTTTTTCGTATTCATTGTTTGATTTTTAAAATACTAATATTTCCGTGATAATTATTTATTTGTTAAATCATGAAATAACATTTACTCGTCACTCACATTTTCCTGCAATTAATATCTAAATTTCCATCGCTATAATCATAAATAGTTTGTTAAATGATTTTTCATGCAAGCATAATTTAATAATAATTAAATTTAAAACTTGGTGAATTATATTATTTAAATTTAATAAGTTAAAACTAATATACCACGATAATGATAAGAAAATGCAACCAATTCCGTCAATATTGTCTACATACGTAGTTTGAAACTTCTCCTCGAAGATTTTTTTTGGGTATAACCCTTTTTTTAGAATCAAAATCTTAAAGTCATTGAAATAAAGAATTACACAATCAAATAAATCATATATTTTGTATAAACCGATCAAGAGGATCTGCACCTTTCATGCAATAAAAGAAGAGGCCAAATCTTCATGAGGAGCAAGCATTGTCCGTGCCTAAATGGATGGTGGACCCTTCCCCCATGTTCTCATGCTAGAATGCCACGCCCTTCCCTACACAACAAAGAACATGCATCATGGGTATGATCAAAACTCATCCATTTCTAGAATTATGTGGCTTAGATCCAGAAATGATCTTACCCTTTATAGAACTAGAACATATTAAGCTTGTGATCTTAACATGTTTTAGTACATCGATTTGAACGAACGACGACTCACGAGCTTATATGTCAAACGCGCACCTAGATTGAAATGCACGTTATTAATTCAAATCTAACTAAAGCTATAACATAAAACAAAGAGTACACTTACCTCAAGGCAATTTGAATTCATCAATAGCATGATTATCTGCAAAAACATTTGATTATGTCAAACCTTAACCTTTTGTAGTTTACTTCTAGAGTACCTGCAAGAATAAAACAAGAACAAACAATTCAATAGATTTACTAGAAAGTGACGACGGGGAGAAACTAAACTAAAGACTGAGGAAGAGAAAAAAATCAGAATTTAAAAGACGAGCGCAAGTGATGTTGAGTTGTGGAGCCTAATTTAGGTTTGAGAGTATTTTGATAATATTTATCCTGTTATTTTGTAATCCTAAATTGTCTATTATATAAAGACGTATTTAGGCTATTGGAGAGTGAGAGAGCGTGAGACAAAAACTATTGTAACTCATTCTTTTGTTCTTAGTGAAATCTATCAGCGGCCAGTGGACGTAGCTCTCACAACGAGAGTGAACCTCTATCTGGATTAGGGCGTTTAATCCTAACAACTGGTATCAGAGCTTTAGGTTGAAGCTGTTTCGAAAATCAGGGTTTGATTTTCTCGAAAGTTTCGAACGAATCAAATTTGTAATTTTTGGTGTGAGAAATTACAATTTTTTGAAAATAAAAGGAATTCTATTCTTTTTGCTTGCCGTGGAAATTAAAAAAAACAGAGAGATTTTATTTTTGGTCACTGTTCTTGATAGCAAGAACAGAGAGGTTCTCTTCTTCATTACGAAAAGGAACAAAAAAAAAGATAGATTTTTTTTTGTCTTCTTCGCTGTGAAGAACAAAGAGAAGAAACAGATAGAGGTGCTCTACCGCCGACACGAAGAAAAAAAAAAGAGACCACCGTTCAATCTCCGTCATCATTCTCAGTGATTGCCGAACTGTCTTGTCGTTCCGCCATCGCCGATCTGATTGTGTTTCTTTGTTTTTCAGGGATAAACAAAGACAAAAATATCTGTTTTTATTTTGAATTATTCAGATTTGAGAAGTTGTTTGTGTGGAATTTTTAAAGTTCAAATTTTGATATTGGGTGATCGAAAATATTTGGACAAAGTTATTGATTCAGAAAATTTTACAGGATTTACTCTGATTTTAAAAGGGTGCGATTTGGATATTCTGTTCAGAAAATAATTTTGGGATACAAATTTGATTTTCAGATTTTTATTAAATATTTTGGATATCTATATTGTTGGGCGGATTTATTCAGAATATTTTTTAGGTAAAATTATGTTCATTGATAATGATGACAGGCGACGATAGTACATGACACGGTATTAGAAAATTCGATGGGACAGATTTTGCGTTTTGGAGAATGCAAATTGAGGACTACTTGTACGGGAAAAAATTTCATCTTCCCCTGAGTGCGAAACCAGAGAAGATGGAAGACAGTGAATGGAATCTCCTTGACAGACAGGTTTTGGAAGTCGTCCGATTGACGTTAGCCAAAAGTGTTGCTCACAACGTAGCGAAAGAGAAAACCACCACGAGCCTCTGCTGATATGTACAAGAAATCTTCTGCGAATAATAAGGCATTTCTTATGAAGAAGTTATAATTTGAAGATGATTGATGGTACTTCTGTTGCAGGGCATCTGAATGAATTTAATACTATTGTAAATCAATTGCTATCTGTGGATATTGATTTTGGGGATGAGGCTTGTACCCTAATTTTGTTGGCGTCTCTACCAAATAGTTGGAAACCTATGAGGGCAGCAGTTAGTAATTCAGTAGGAAGCGCAAAATTAGTATTCACCGATGTGAGGGATCGTATTCTTGCCGAGGAGGTTCGTAAAATTGATTCTAGTGAAACTTCAAAAGGTTCAGCCCTGAATGTTGACAACAGAGATAGAAATAATGAGAAAAACTCCAATCGAGGTAGGGGCAGATCAAAATCAAAGAATGGAAGAGGTCAGTCTAAGTCCCGGTGAACACTTGAGTGCTGGAATTATGGCAAGCAGAGTCACATGAAAAAGAATTGTAGAGCACCGAAGAATAACAGAAATGACAAAGGTGATTGAGCAAATGCGGTAACAGAAAACATCACTGATGCATTGCTTCTTTCAGTTGACAGCCCAATAGACTCGTGGGTCTTGGATTCGGGAGCATCTTTTCACAATACCGCACATAAGGAATTAATGGAGAATTATGTAGCCGGAAATTATGGGAATGTCTACCTTGCAGACGGTGAGCCATTGGATATTATGGGCATCAGTGACATCAAACTGAGGGTGACAAATGAGTCTATTTGGAAGATCAGTAAAGTGAGACACGTGCCAGGGTTGATGCGAAATCTGATTTCAGTTGGACAGCTTGATAGTGAAGGTCATCATGTCAGTTTCGGAAACAATGATTGGAAGGTTACTAAAAGAGCGATGGTCGTCGCTCGAGGTCACAAAACAGGAACCTTATACATGACTACTACATGCAGAGACACAGTTGCTATTGTTAATAGCTCGAAGAACACAGAATTGTGGCATTGCAGATTGGGCCACATGAGCGAGAAAGGAATGAAGATTCTTGTCAAGAATGGTCAGATTCCGAAGTTGAAGTCTATCGAGCATCAATTATGTGAAAGTTGCATATTTAGGAAACAGAAACGTGTCAGTTTTTTAAAAGTTGGGAAGGAGCTGAAGAATAAAAGATTGGAATTAATACACACCAACGTCTGGGGACCCGCACCTATTTCTTCTCTTGGTGAATCATACTACTACGTGATGTTCATAGATGATTCAACAAGAAAGGTATGAGTTTACTTCATGAAAAATAAATCTGATGTGTTTAGTGTTTTCAGGAAGTGGAAGGCCTTGGTTGAGAATGAAACGAATCTGAAAGTAAAATGTTTGAGGTCCGACAATGGAAGCGAGTATATCAATGCGGATTTCAAAGAATTTTGTGCTGTGAATGGGATCAAGATGGAAAAGACTATTCCTCGAACACCTCAAGAGAATGGAGTAGTTGAAAAAATGAATAGAACACTGAATGAACGTGCAAGGAGCATAAGATTGCATCCTGGGCTGCCTAAATGTTCTTGGGCAGATGCTGTCTACACCGCAGCCTACCTGATCAACAGAGGACTCTCTGTATCTCTAGATTTCAAACTTCCAGAAGAAGCTTGGAGCGGTAAAAAGGTAAATTTTTCTTTTGTGAAAGTGTTTGGTTGCTTATCTTATATTCATATTGATGATTCTGATAGAAGCAAGTTTGATCCGAAATCTAAGAAATGTTTTCTTATTGGTTATGGTGACGCCAAGTTTGGTTATCGTTTTTGGGATAATCAAAATCGGAAGATCATTCGCAGCAGAAACGTCATCTTCAACGAACAGGTCCTTTGCAAAGATGTTGTTGGCAAGACTTCTGACAGTGGGAGTTCTTTTTTGAAAGAGTCTACTATGGTCAACTTGAAAGATTTTTTAGCTAATAATGCTCCGACTATCAAAGAAGATCAGTGTTATTGAAGAAAAAGTTGATGAAAATGTGACTCCAGAGGTAAATCCGCAAATGCCAATTGTAGAACTGAGAAGATCATCCAGAGTCAGTAAACCAGTCCATAGATAGTCTCCGTCTCTTAATTACATCCTGCTGACCGACAGGGGAGAACTGGGATCTTATGAGGAAGCATCACAATCTGATGATTCGATTAAGTGGGAGGCAGCCATGAAAGATAAGATGGACTCGTTGAAGTCAAATCAAACTTGGCAATTGGCTGAGTTGCCGAAGGGTAAGAAAGCACTGCACGACAAGTGGGTTTACCGAATTAAAGAAGAACATGATGGGAGCAAGCGGTACAAGGCTAGATTGGTTGTCAAAAGTTTCCAACAGAAAGAAGGTATTGACTACACTGAGATCTTTTCATCAGTTGTAAAGTTGGCAACGATCAGAACTGTCTGGGATCTAGTTGTGAAAGAATACCTTCATCTTCAGCAAATAGATGTGAAGACTACTTTTCTTCACGATGATTTAGACGAAGAAATCTACATGCAGCAACCAGAAGGTTTCGAGGTGATAAATAAAGAGGAGCTTGTGTGTAAACTTCAGAAGAGCTTGTATGGTTTGAAACAGGCTTCAAGACAATGGTATAGGAGGTTTGATAGCTTCATGAATAGTAACAGTTTTGTGAGATGTGAAGCTGATCACTGCTGCTACATCAAAAGGTTTGATAACTCTTATATTATTCTGCTCATTTACATTGATGATATATTAATTGCTGGAGCAAGGTTGCATGAGATTGACAGGCTGAAGAAGAAATTATCTAAGGAGTATGCAATGAAGAATTTGGGTACTGCAAAACAAATCTTTGTTTTGAGGATCTTCAGGGATCAAGAGGTTCTCAAACTCTCACAAGAAGAGTACGTAAAGAAGGTTCTTAGCAGGTTCAAGATGCACGATACTAAGCCAGTCACTACACCGTTGGCTAGTCATTTCAGACTATCCAAAGATCAGTCGGCCCTGACCGATGAAGAGAAAGATACATGGCTACTGTTCCATATGCCTCTACTGTTGGTAGTCTTATGTACGCGATGGTTTGTACACGACCAGACATTACATATGCAGTGAGAGTTATCAGTAGATTTATGAGTAATCTAGGAAGAAAACATTAGGAAGCCCTAAAATGGATCTTGCGATATTTGAAGGAAAGTTCGGATTTCGCTTTATGTTTTCAAAAGTCAAACTTGGGTCTAGATGGATACGTTGATGCTGATAATGGTGGTGATACTGACAGCAGTAAAAGCAGAACTGTGTATGTCTACACCTTGGGTGGCACCGCAATCAATTGGGTCTCGAGGCTTCAAGATGTAGTTGCTCTTTCTAGTTGTGAAGTAGAGTATATTGCAGTGACAGAAGCCGCGAAGAAGATGATGTAGTTGCAGCCTTTCTTACATAAGTTAGGTCAAAACTACGCTGGGAGTGTATTGCATTGTGACAGCCAAAGTGTCATCTATTTGACAAAGAATCCGGTTTATCATGGCAGGACAAAGCATATACAGGTGCATTATCATTTCATCAGATCCGCCTTAGAAGATGGAGTTTTGACACTTGATAAGATACCAGGGAGTCGGAATCCAGCTGACATGTTGACGAAAGCTGTGACGAGTGAGAAGCTAAAGTTGTGCGCAACTTCAGTCGGACTTTTTAGATGAGATATGAGAATGAAGCCGATACAGATGGAGAGATGATGAGATTAGTCTCCAAGTAGAAGATTGTTGAGTTGTGGAGCCTAATTTAGGTTTGAGAGTATTTTAGTAATATTTACCCTGTTATTCTGTAACCCTAAATTGTCTATTATATAAAGACGTATTTAAACTATTAGAGAGTGAGAGGGCGTGAGGCAAAAACTATTGTAACTCATTCCTTTGTTTTTTGTGAAATCTGTCAGCGGCCAGTGGACGTAACTCTCACAACGAGAGTAAACTACTATAAATCTCTCCGTGTTATTTTTTTTTTCGATTTTCGATCGTTCGTTACAAGTGGATTAGGGCGTATAATCCTAACAAGTGATACTGTTTTTGTCACTAGGACGTAACATATTGAAATCTTTAAAAAATCTCATAATTTGGCTTCACCACTTAGGCTTCCGGGTCGGAGTAAATAGAATTCGAATCACCACCAAATTACAAGTGCAATTACAAAATATAGTATTAGAGATGAAGAATCGTCATAGTTTTAATACTCTCATTTTCAATGTAGTTTTCTCAGTATATTGACATATTTAAACACATTCATCAGGTTTGGCCTTTCATCTTCTACAAGAAGTAGATGCCTGGGAGCTTGAAGCAACCATGCAATCCTCTTGTACATGAACGATCGGAGGTGGTCGGCAGGGTGGAAGTATTTGGCTGGGCTTAGTTTTCAGGACAATATTAGAGACAGCCAAGACTGTACCATCAGGGGGCGAAGCATTCTGAGTTTGATGACCATTTTCAGTTCCCATTTCTACGCTGAAATCCTGCTTCGAATTGTTGTTGTCTGCAAGCTGCAATGATTTCTGAAAGGGAGATAAATTTGACCCACCTTTCTTCCCTCCTTCACTGACCTCGCAGCAACCCAATGACTCAGTTCCCACTGGAGTCCTGCCAAATGAGAAAGATGCAATTCCAACTAGAAGGAGTAAACCATGCTCACAAATCCACACTCCAATCCCCATTTACTCTCATAAATTGAACTGCATTACACTCTCAATCCGTCTATCTTCCTAACTAATACTCTCAAATACACACAATCCCGGCTACCCTTGCAACTTTATGGCTTTAAATTAGTAACACAAGCAACAAAAAAAACCCCTCGTTTATAAATATGTTCATCTTCTGCTAACCATAAAGAAGCAAAATCTTTACATTTTTGTGGGTAACTTAATGTCTAATAGTTTCTCAAGCACCAAATTCGCAACCCTAAGATGGATGATTCGCCCAAAAAGAAGATACACGTTCTCCAATTTTAACTGAACCATCTAGTATTTTCTCCGCACTAGGTTTCCTGAGTGAAAAAGCATAAAAAAATGGGAACTCACAGCGAGAAGGTAGACGATATCATACCCAGATTCTTTGATTGAATCATCCTCTCCGCCCTTAGGTTGGTCTATCAACGCCTCATGCGGAATCTCAAAATCAAGAACATCAAATTCTCCAAAAACCTCGCGGTACTCAAATTCGGAGATCCCAACATCGAAGAATACCTCATCTTCCTCGACCGCCGGAATATTTATAATCGGAATTGAAGAAGCCCCAGAACCGCGAAAACTTCCAAAGATATCGCCGTAGTCCTCAAAGCCAGGAGAGACATGCGAGTCTTGTAACTTGGAGGAACCTCCATAATTATTAGTTTCTCTTCCGTATCCAAATCTCTCGGACATACCGGCAGTTCCACTGTTGGGTTTCCGGTGGTACATACCATCCATGGAAGAAAGGAAACGTGTAAATAACACTCACGATTTACAAATTCCGGCCGTTTGTTTCGCATCCTTCCATCTTTGCAAATTTTCCATGCTGCGATTCAAGGGATGCTCTGCATTTCTCGTCGCTATTTCGCATTTTCGCTCAGAATCGGTGGGTAGAATTTGCTGATCCATATCCACATTCTTCAAACCCAACGATCAGGGGATGAAAAGTAGTTAGCTGAGTTTGGTAGACGGCAGTGGATTGTATTAAATAGAAGCCGATAAATTCTTCTCCGGTGGCAGTGAGTAATCAAGTAACTTAGATATTGGTTTTCACCTCAAGGCTATTTCAAACTGAATTCACATGTACCCTCAAAATGTTTCAAAATCCACCTCGTTGCTTTCTAGTACTCTACGTAGATCTCTTTTTTTAGTTCACCGAGCAAAAAAGCTGTTTTGATATGAAGTTGCTCAACTTTTAAGTTTATAACAAGTTAATTCAAGTAACATTCGTATGGATGATATTTCACGATAGGTAAAATATTTTCTTAAAATCAACATTTTTTTTTTTTACTAAAATCTTTCATGACTAGTCATGTCTCACGTATTGGTCGTAAACTTTAATCTTCAACTTTGAATCTGTGTACCTTTTGTTTGAGTACCTTTTATCTCCTTTGAAACCTAAATCAATTCATAAATGTAATTCTCACGCAATGTTCGCATCTAATCTTACGTCACATCCAATCAAATGCTCCGTATTTTCCTCACATCTACTTGTTAATTAGATCAAGTTCTTCTCTATTTTAAGGAAAATATCTCATTTTTTAAAAATAATTTTAATTTCTTTCCTTACCATTATTAGTTAACAAAATCTTTATAAAGGGATGATCATGTAAGTATAATTAGTTAACTATATAATGTTTTTATTGGCGTGATCATGTCGACTTGGACAAAATTAAATACGTATGACATTTTGTAATTAAATTCACCGTCGATAATTGACTACATAACCATTTAAAAATAAAATTAAAACGATAAGAATTTAGCTGAAAAATTGATACCAAGGGGAGCAAAGAAAAAACATTGAATCATAAGGACCACTATAACGTAATTCACAAAATATACTACAACGTAAATAAATATCGGATTGATCATGATAGTTAAATTTTTATCGATAGACGGAATTATAACATCAAACGCCATTGTGAGTTCAATTTCAACATTGTATCACTAAAATTATGTCACCTAACTTATGAACAAGTAACAATTTATTGGACTCGTGAAATACGATATATTTCATACTTCGAACTGATTGATCATTCCAAAAGTCAGACTATTTCATGTTTGCATTGTAGCCTCCTCGATAAAAATTATAACATCAGAGTATATCAGAGTGAAATTTTGGTAAACCTGTACAGTTGAGATATGACTTCATATTCTTAAGAAAATGAACTATTTATCGTTTTTTATTATTTGAAAATTTCTTAGTTCAAATATAAGTTTTGAAATTCTTTAAGACACTACTCTTTGAAATATAGTTCACATATATACACAATGATATAAAACTTCACATAAAATAAAGCATATCCCACAAGGTTACATCAAATAAATGTTGATCACATTTGTTTGTTAATTAAAAAGTCTACTTATTTTGCTTATTTATTGTAACACATAATCACGCTCGATTTAGTCCATAACATTTATATCTCATATTTTAACACGAGAATTAAGTCCATTGTTTAGACAAATTGGTCAAGATATTCACTCACAGTGGTGTATTTAACTTCAGGGTAGAGTTGAGAAGCCTCCACTCCATTAGAAGCATCCACATTTGGACGATGAACTCCTTTCACAAAAATGGCGTGGGCGATGGCGAAGAACAAATTGTAAGGATAGGAAGACTCTGCAATACAACAAAAAAGAAATATGTAATGCTACGTTTATTATATTAATTACACCAATTATTATTTGATATGTCAACGAATATTTTAATAGAGTAGAATAAGAGAGTAATATGTCATTTTCAAAGAATGAAAAAAAGGGCAAAAGCCTCTCACCCTCAATTTTCTGCAGTAGTTGTTCTTCTAACATGTAAGTCTTTTCAAGGGTCTTCCCAATTTTGGTCTCCCACAGTGACACTATCTCATTGAAGGAAAGCTCATTTCCAGGGAGTCTCATGTCAAGGGTTTTCTTCAAGGTTCTTGGGTCGTCCACTGCCTTAATGGTATACTCTGCTATGTCTTCTTCCTTTACAACTATAACTGCAGCCATGGAAATTTACCCATGAATAAAAGTCTGATTCCAACTATCATTAATTGGACACTGACGTCGATTTATCCGTTAAATTCAACACGTATATATTATGTTCATAATCTGATAAGTTGTTTTAACTCGATTACTAACTCCTCTCCAGATTTCCAACTTGATTTTGAAATTTTTCGATCTTTTAATTAGAGTTCGAATCACAAACAGAAAACTAACAATTTATAATTGAGTTAAAAATTTTCAGAAGAGTTAGAAATTAGTCTGATTAAATGAAAAACACGGTGTATACATAGTGGATTTAGCGTATAGATTGATGACAAAATTTAAATTATTGATGGCTGAGAATCCAAAGTTTCATTCTTAAAAAAAATAGTTTAAATTATGCTTAAACGGTCTTGGCCAAAAAATGTTAGAGTAAAGAGATAGAAGATTAGGTAAGAGTTGACCTTTGATATTTCCTTCTCCTCTGATGACTACTTTGTCTCTTGGAGGTGATCTACCGTTATTCTGTCCCAAATTCATCAAGAAATAACCAGCGAATCCATATGACACGATGTAGGTGAACGGAATTTCCTCTTTCTCGATCGCTCTTCTGATGCTCGACTTCTGACGGAAGAGGCTCGCCGCCGGCTCAACGATTCCGACGAACTCTGTGTCTGGTCCAAACTCCGATGGCAAGAATCTCTGCAGTGTCACAGGTTATTTTCGGCGATTCAACAATATTTCAGTGTCGGAGTAGTTTTTCATAGCAGCTTACCTTGATATTTCCGGCTTCTTTAATGGCGGCTATAATCTTCTCTTGAACTGGAATATCCCCTATTCCTACTGCAGAAATAACGACATCGACTTGTTTGATTGAGATCAGCAGGCTTTCATGATCGTTGATATCTCCCTATCAGAATCGACAAAAAGAAGAGTATAAACAAGAAGGTAAGAGATTACTGTATTACAAAAATATCTTGATTTATACATAGAGTAGAGAAACGCCATAGGTCCTGAAGCTCCGTAAGATTTCTGATTTTTCAGGGCTGGAGATTGACTTTTCTCTCACTAATGCGTAAGTAGGGTGGCCGGCTTTAACGCTGGCTTCAACCAAGTACTTTCCGATGTATCCAGTGGCTCCGATGATCAAAATCTTGCTTTTATCCGCCATTAGACTCTAAGCTCCGTCGATGAAAGGCCCAAAAGACGCAGAAATTTCAGAGTTGGGAACAAAACAAGCGGAGAGCTAGGAAGCAGGTGACTGATTGGGAGAGAATGACTCATCGAATAAATTAATTATATATATCAACAAATATTTTAAAAATTTTAGTCTTTTAATTTCCACGCCAAATATAATATTTAATTTTTTTTGACGTGGACTACAAAAAAAACTTTTAACTTTGAATTATTTTTAATTTAAATATTAAATTACGAATTTTTTTAAATTAAATTTTAAATTATCCATCTTAATATTTCAAATTTTAATTATCTAAAACTCAATAAATCAAATCTTGATGTACAACGGGTCTAAAAGAACGATCGTCCGTTCTCAAAATTTTTTTAAAATATTCATTAATTTTAAAAAATGTTAAATAATATTAAATTTATTTGAAAATTTTATTACATGTTCAACACTCGTAATTTTATTATAATTTTAATTAATTATTTTATAAAATTACATCTATTTTATAAAATAAATATTAAAATTATAATAAATCGTACGACTTTTATAAAATTACGAAAATTTCGAGATTATCTTTCTATAATTTGGTGAATATCTGGTAAATATTTCAAGTAAATCTAATATTATTTACTATATTTGTAAAATTAATTTATAAAATAAAAAAGTAATTTTAAATAAATACAAAAAAAATATTTGATTTAATTGAAAATTTTAATCCATGTTTACCAAGTCAGGCAAAAATACTCGTAATTTTCTAATATTCTTATGATTTATTATAATTATTTTATTTCTATTTTATAAAATAATTAATTAAAATTACAATAAATCGTACAATAGTTAGAAAATTACGAATATTTTCGGATTATCTTTTCATGATTTGATAAACTGGTGGTAAAATTTTCAAGTAAATGAAATATCTTTTGATATTTTTTAAAATTACTTCTTTATTTTATAAATTAATTTTACAAATATATCATGTTCACCAAATCATAGAAAGCTAATTTAGGAATTTTTGTGATTTTTATAAAACTTCTACGATTTATTGTAATTTTAATTAATTAATTTATAAAACAGATGTAAAAAAGCTATAATAAATCGTACAAGTGTTAGAAAATTACAAAAATTTTCAGATTATCTTCTCATAATGTGGTAAAATTTTTAAATAAATTCAATATCGTTTGATATTTTTTTAAAAATTTTTTGAAAATGGACATCCGTTTTTTTAGATCAGTCGTCCGTTCTTTGACAACTGATGGCGATCGGCCGTCCGCTAGAATTTGATTTTGTTAATTTAGATAGTTTAAGGTTTAAATTATTAGTATTGATAGTTTAAAGTTTGGTTTAAAATAACCCATAATTTAAGGTTAAATTTAAAAAAAAAAGTCCTTGTTTTTTATTATTTTGAACATAGTTGCCACGCTATAATAAAAAAATCGAGCTTGACAGCAAAGCCATTGAAAAGTAAATTGTGGAACTGTTGTCCAGTTTGACAGAGAAAAAGTCCAAAGTTTTATATAAATATTAAAGTTATTTTTTTATTTTTGAAATAATTTTTAAAAGCAATTATATTATTTTAGATAAATTTTAGAAGTAATTCTACTATCTCATTTTTTAACATGATATCAGAGTTTAAATTTATACGATGTGAGCACCGATTAAACACGATAAACATGAATAAAAGAAAATCTATCACGCTAAACGTGTAGGCAGATGTTGTCTCATATTGATCGAAAAAAAATAAAAGGTTCCCCAATATTGGAGCTATCTTTGAAAGATATCTATCTTCTTATGAAGATAAGAAGCACGCGATCTTTGATGGAAATATTTTGGCTTATCAACGACTGTGGAACCGTCCAGATGCGTTGTACCTAAACAGCTCCGCAGGCTATGGCGATCGACAAAGGTGGGATGAATCTGAAGCTACTTGTCAAATAGCCTCGACCCTTTTCAGGCGTCGGTTATGGCGATTTTTGAAGATTCCGTCATTAAGTCCAAACTTTCTCCGTCTAATTCGTATTCAGCTGTGGTCCTTGGTGGTACTTTTGATCGATTGCACGACGGCCATCGTCTTTTCCTCAAGGTTTCCTTCTCCTTTTTCTCTTTGTTTCCTTGTGAAGTTTATTGATGGTGCCCTACTCCTGGAAATTTAGGCGGCTGCGGAGCTGGCCAGGGATCGCTTAGTTGTTGGAGTTTGCGACGGTCCTATGTTGACCAACAAAAAGGTAATAATGATTCTTACTTAAATTTACTTTATTTGTTCTACACGGATTTCGGTTTGTAGGCTCTACATCTTTTGTTCAACTTGCATTTTGGATCATTGGGCAATCCTTGAAATGGAAAATGTCCACGTTTGACAGATTCTTTGAAGCTTTAGAATAAAATGCCATTTTTTTTTTCTAGCACTGCCTGGTAAATTTCTTGTTTGTAGCGAACTACTCCAAGGATTCTTACCTGATTTATATCGCTAGTGTTCTCAATCGCTATATCTCTCTGGACAGGATACTATGTTAACTATTACAAATTTGTAATATATTATTACTGTCACTGTTTTTTTTAACAAAGAGGGGATAAATGACATTGGAGGGTACTCACTCACATTCCTCTACTAGGTTGACACTTGTAAGCAACCCCATCACATATGGAGCCGCTCACTCAATTTTATTGAAGTGAGAAATTCAATTGCAACTTTATTGGGTAATCGGCACATTTTTTGAGACATTGATGAAACATTCTAAATGACCGATTATATGATATGGATATTCATTTGGCGATCTGAGAAAATGCATTTCAAATTTACTTACTCTACTGAGAAAAAAATATTGCTTACTACACACTCTGATGCAAGATTTACTTGGTTGTCATCTTTCTTGATACACTGTCTACCCTGATTGTTGTAAACGTGAGCTTCTTCCCCTTTCCCCCCAAAACTTTTTTGAAAAAAAAAAATGATTGATTCGATTGTTTGTTTCACTTTTTCAGTTCTCAGAATTGATACAACCCATCGAGGACAGAATACATAATGTTGAAAATTACATAAAGGTATTTCATCTACATCAACGTACTTTTGTGGTACTTGTATGTCTATGAAGTCCCTTTCGACATATTTTACAATGAAAAGAAACTTTGGTTTCATGCTTGTTATATGCCTTAGTAAACAGAAACATGCTCTTGAATGTGAATTAGCATCATATGTGCATCAGATTTACTACTTAATTTCAGCTTGTTTGTCTGTAATTTTCTCCTCTTTTGCTGTGAGCAATTTTGATCATATAAATTACTGTTTTGGGAATATTGCAGTCCATAAAGCCAGGGCTGCAAGTACATGCTGAACCTATCATAGATCCTTATGGACCATCAATCACTGATGAAAATTTGGAGGCAATCGTTGTCAGGTACTCTATTTTAACTATTTCAGTGCCAGCTAAGTTTCTATTTATTTTCATATGGAGAGTCATTTCAAATCTGTCTAATATGTTTCTTTACTGAGGGTTGCGATCAGTAGTAGGTGGGTATTGAATATTTCCTGTATACTAAGAAATTCTGGTAATAGGTTGTGTTATAGGATGATTGGTCGAGTTGAATATGTTTGCCTTGTACTTGTTATTGGAAACTTTTATTATTTTTGAAATGTAATTTTCTGGTTGAAAGTTGTTTGATTAAATGGGGAGAAGGATGAAATTAAACCATCTTATCTTATGTGGTCAATGTCTTAAAAGCATCGGTTGGGTTCATTAGACTTTCTTACCTACGTTCTTTGACTTTGGCAGCAAAGAGACTTTACCAGGAGGAGTTTCGGTTAATAAAAAGAGGGCTGATAAAGGACTTCCACTGCTAAAGGTTAATTCCAGCTTCTGTTCTTAGCGGTACAAAGCATTTGTGGGTCGTTGAGAGTTTATGATAGGAATCCTATAGAATTTGGCAAGAAGAACACGGTAACAACAGAAACAAATTTACGAACTTAGTGCAGATATTTGAGAGATCCGATAACTCTCTTTCATAAATCATTTTTTCTAGAAAATAGTTGATGATCCCATCGAGCACCTTCCACTCGTTAACGAATTTCATTCTTTTGAAGCTCACCTCTATAACAAATGTTCTAGAATATTCCTAATTACACCGTGCTATGGGTGTCGCAATTTACTAGAGGTAATTCTTACCTGTTGGTTTTGGAATTCAGATTGAAGTGGTAGATCTATTATCTGAAGAATCAGGCGGAGGGAAGCTGAGTTCAACAACATTACGGATGCTTGAGGCAGAGAAATCAAACAAGCAACAACAATAGAAAATAGAATGAATCCATGAATTCTGCTGGATTTCATTACAGAAATAATTAAAAAGGCGACGACGACTACGAAGGGTGGAGTATATTTGAGCTCTATTTCTCCAGGCTGCACCATACAGAATTTCAGGCAACATTTATCAAATTTATGCAATGAAACTCGAAAATGCATAACGTTTGCTCTATTGATGCTAGAGCTACTTATGAAACTGGAAATAAATGAAGCACATCTGATTAGCTATTTCCCCACAGGTTAGGTGTATTGTAATTAGAATCTTGCTGATAAAAAGAATGTCATTCTTTATGAAACTCCCTGCCTATGGATTCCGGCGGCCTCATTAAATATTTAGCTCTTGTTCCAGCTAAGACCAAACTATGGGGTCGCCCTAACTATGGATTTTGCTTTGAGGCTTTGAGGCCATTTTCGTGATACTTTTTTTAACTGATTTCCAACAAGAGTTTCAAGAGATGATCATGTTATGACAACATTGTTGATGTTAAATCTAGTGGATGCTTTAGTAATTTCCTCGATTGCAAGTTTTTTGATGTGGTTGTGAGAGAAAATTCAATTGATCCAGGCATAAAAATGGTAAGAAATCCTGCATAGTACGAGGAAAAACTATATCCTGTCGAGGGTGTTGTGAACTCCAAGACTCCGAGTTCGTTAAACTCGGCTCGAAACTATACCCAAGTCAAGAGTGTTGTGAACTCTTGAACCCAAAGCGTGCTAAGTCCGGGATGTGTAGCATCTTTTCCGCTTGTGAAATTGGTTGTATAGTTTGCCAAGAAAAAAGTCCATCTTTTCATTGGAAATGGTAGATTTTTGAAGTTGCCAACTCAATTTTTCTCCAAAGAAAGAAATGATAAATCATGAAGTAAACTACCAAGATTTATCCTACAATAACCCATTTTCTCCACTCAATCCAAAATCTAGATAAGGAATCTTTGGTTGCAGCATCAATGATGACTTTCTTAATAGTTTGACGCGTCCGAAGTTGTTTGCTCTTTACAATTTTGCTCATTCCTCGGCAAATGAATGGCACTCATCATGCCCATGCACACTCTGTCAAAACATTACTCTTTGGAACCGCCATGGAAGCAGACCTTGTCTTCTTTAATAGAAAGCTGTTCGACCATGAAGGAAGCTAAGCAAATACATGCTTTGATGTTCACAACCGGCCACGTGGCTGACGCCATTTTAGCTAGCAAGCTCTTAGCCTTCTGCTCCTCCTCTGCATCCGGCAACTTAGCTTATGCCCAGATGATTTTCGACGGGCTTAGCAGACCCAATACTTTTGTGTGGAATTCCATGATCAGAGGATACTCCAAGAGTAATGAACCAGAAGAAGCTTTGCTTCTTTATCATCAAATGGTCTCTAATGGCGTCCCACATAATTCTTATACTTTTCCTTTCGTCCTCAAAGCTTGTTCTTCCTTGTCAGCTTTAGAAGAAGCTCAACAAGTTCATGCTCAAATTATAAAAGTGGGGTTTCTCGATGATATTTATGCAAATAATTCTCTGCTCCACGTTCTCACAAGGTGTGGGTGCATTAGATATGCACGACTATTGTTTGATAAAATGCCTCAAAGAGACGTCATTTCTTGGAACTCAATGATTGATGGGTGTATGAAATGTGGGGACATAGAAGTGGCGTATGAATTGTTCGAAGAAATGCCTTTTAAGACACTTGTATCGTGGACATCAATGATTTCAGGCCTTGTTGGGGCGGGGTTATTTGAGGAAGCTTTGAATCTTTTTTGTGAAATGCAGAGTTCTGGTTTTGAGCTTGATAACGTTGTTCTTGCAAGTGCTCTTTCGGCTTGTACATATCTTGGAGAATTGGATAAAGGGAGGTGGCTTCATTCCTATATTCTCAACCATGGAGTTCACGTTGATCAAGTTTTGGGTTGTGCCATCATAAACATGTACGCAAAATGTGGAAAGATGGAAGAAGCTATTAAAGTTTTTGAGAAAATGGAAGAAAAAGATGTGTTTTCCTGGACGACGATAATCGATGGTTTTGCCGTTTGTGGGCAAGGAAGAGAAGCTCTTGCCTGGTTTATGAAAATGCAGAAAGCCGGAGTAAAGCCAAATGAAATAACTTTTACTGCAATATTGACAGCATGTAGCTATGCTGGGCTAGTTGAAGAGGGTATATTTTTCTTTAAAAACATGAAGACGTTCTATAACTTGAACCCATCTATTGAGCACTTTGGATGTATGGTTGATCTCCTCGGACGAGCAGGGTTACTGGATGAGGCAGAAGCTTTGATGAAGGCAATGCCCATGAAAGCAAATGCAGTGATATTGGGCTCATTGCTCAAAGCTTGCTTGATTCATGGAGATACTGAATTAGGAAAGCACATAGGGAGAGTTCTCATCGAATTAGAGCCGGACAATGATGGGCGATATGTACATATGTCCAGCATTTTAGCGTTAGAAGGGGAGTGGGAGAAAGCAGCTCAACTGCGAAAGCGAATGCACAAGCTTAAAATTTCAAAAATTCCAGGGTGCAGTGGGATTAGCTTGAATGGAATAGTCCATGAATTTGTATCTGGAGATTTAGTTCATCCACGAAAAAATGAGATTTATCTCATGTTGAAACAAATGACGAAGAGTTTGAGAGAAGAAGGTTGGTACAAAGTCGATTTCAATCTTGAAATTCTGTTTTTATAACTTACAAGATCAGCTTAACCTTTAAATTATATAGTTTTAATATTCTTTTCCAAATAACTGCAGATCTGGAATGATGAAAAGGAGCAAATACTCAAGGTTGCTTAACATGTTTGATAAATCCGAATCAAGAGACGAGAGGGCTCATCGCCCGACAAGGAGTATGGGGAGCAAGAAATAGATGTCCTGCAGCAAATGAGAAGATGGCCCATTCACTTGAACTAATACATTCTAAAACAGGTATTATCCTTGGGGTATTTCTGAGTTTATTTTGGGGATTTATTGATAACGTTGTTAATTACTTGACACTGGCTGCATTGTATTCTCCTGATGGAATTTCACTATCTCAGTACAAAGAACTCAGTTCCTTGTCCTTTCGATTTGGCTTACTGGCTCTGCTGTGTTGTGAACTCGAATCAACAAGTCAATTAAACAGGAAAACAGAAAAGAGAAGAAGAAGACAGGATGATAATAGATATTACTTTTGCAGAAATGGACGCCCAATGATGAAGGATTTTAGATATGAGCAAGATTACACAGAAGGACCGCCACCAGTTTAAACATACTACCAGACAAAAAAGCCAAAACTATTTCCTTGTATTTACCTCTTTTGCATTTTGAAATTCTAGGCTTTAGCATTTAAAAGAAGTGAAGCTTCCAAATGTCAATTAAAGTAAAAGTATTTAAGTTTACTTTTCTCTCCTAAACTATAGAGGGATGGACAATCCCAAAGTAGAGTTGACTCGCGCCCAAGGTCGAGTTGAGTCTGGTCTAACCTAGTCCCTTTCGGGCCGGGTTTGTTCACGTTGTGTCTGATTGACCCGATCCGAATCAGGTTTCATTCGTCAAATCCGATCCAACCCAAACCGAGGGTCAAAATCAACGGTCGACTTTAACAGTTGATTTGATCGGTTGACTTTTGACCTTTTGGTTGTCAATTGTTGATTTTTTACCAAGAGTCAACCTGAGTCGTTTGAGTCTCTTTTTGCCCCGACTCCCTGTTTATCGTTTCTGATTCCTATTAGATTTTAATATTTCCTTGTGTTACTTCCAGATTTGAAAAATTTTGTCGAGCTCGAGACGATTCCCTAGGAGTTTCTGACTGATCGTGTTATTGATGTGAGCCTATTTTGCTACCATACTTTATTTTAAAGTTAGTTTCATCAATCGTATTAAAAATGATAAGAGAATTTAATAACCTTAAAATTGTTTTGAATTTTAAAATACGTGCATTGATTTTAAGAAGACATGCATAATGAGATAAATGGTAGAGGTATAACATCTCATATTAAGTTTGTCACTCACCCCAACGACTTCCCCCTCTACAGATAGAGGAAGAAAGAATAAAAATCGACGTTGATCGGCTTCGGATATCGTAGATTATTCCTCAGATATTTTATTTTGATATTTCGTATTGGACTGGGCATTTGACATGTATTCTTTTCATTTTCTGTATTTCTACTATTGCTTGTATTCTCACATTTGTTATTTCAAGGAGTTATGAGATCGTTCATAAAAATTTTCTGCACTAAACCTTAGGTTAGACGGGGAGGTTGATCATTTAACCTGACATTTCTGTTAGGCCTCCTTCCGGGTCGTGACAGATTATATCCCCATTATAAATTTGATTTGAGTTTTGAAATTATAGAAGACAATTCTAGTATAATGGTTGGAACAACTTCTACCGTAATGAGACAAAATAGTAGTTTGACCTACAATAAGGTGTATGAGATGTTTTGTAATTGTCATAATGAACATGACAATTCAAATAATAAGACTGAAGTTCATCAATATTTATCTGAAAGACTAGAAATATTTTCAGATAAAAGTGATATTCTGCTATTAATAGTAGTCAAGAATAAAAATGTAATATTAGAGGTTAACAGATTTTGTACTTAGTTTTACTATGAATCTTAATGGAGGATTAATACCCCTATGTAATGACTATATCAATGGACATTACTTTGATTAAATGTACTCTATAGTTTTAAAAATATAACTTTAGGTATTTAGTGAAATTATTTTAGAGTTAATAATTATGCTAATTAGGATAAATAGTTATATTAATTAATAAATATTATTGGAGATTAGGACTATAAGTTTATCGGTTCCTCTATTATCTAATATCACTATACAAATTTTTATGTTACAAGAATAAATATATAAATGATTAATTATGATTAATCATTTATAAACACTCAAATGAATACATTATGATTTGAAATATATAAATAATTTTTATATTTTGAATTGCAAATTAAACGTATCATTAGATAATATTATTTTAAGAAATTTAAATTAGATTTGAAGAATCTCATCAGATAAGATTTTATCTTCAAATTTAAATTAAAGTTTGTTATTTAACAAACTAAAAAAAAAATCAGATTTTTATTTTTTTATATAATGTCAAAATGCAATTTTTGACGAAGAGTGAGATGCAATTCCTTTAAAGAAAAAAAAAAGCGTGATCTTTATCGGATTCATTTTTAAGAAAACGTTTTCTAAAATCGAACATTTTATGTGTGGAGAACATGTCTTTCCATAAATATTAGAAGATATTATTCTCGTAAGTTTGACGCCCGCACGTCATGAATTTAAGTGAAAAAATTAAAAAAAAAAAACTAAACAGTTTAAAAGTTTTCGAAAAAAACTTGATTTTAAGTTAAAACTGTTGAGATTAGACGAGAGTACCTGAATAAAAGCGTTTATCAAAAGATATTTTCTTTTATTCCTCTATAATCTAAATCTAATACAATTTTACTGTAAAATGTTTACACTTTAAAAAATACATATTTCTTAAAAGTTTTTTCTTTTTCACTAACGATTTTATTTATGATTATTTGTGATTTTAAAATCACAAATGTAATACATGTCACTATTATTTTGAATAACAATGAATTTCGCAATGCGTGAGAACCATCAACGTTAACAGTATTTTGGTGAACGAGTAAGTGGTAAAACCCTGAGAAAGAGTCACTTGTAAAGTTTTGAATTGACACTTAGAAATTCAATCTAGCAAACTCGAGGAGCGGAGTTAAGAAAGAATTTTCAAGAAATAGTCTTGAAGCGCAAACATAGATAACGTTGTTTAGATAATTTGATTACGAATTATATATCTTTGCTCGCATTGAAAGTATACTCGAAAGTGGATATTGGAAGTTCTAACGTCTTAGAGTTGCCTATGGTCAATCTGACCTAACAAAACTCGCACAAATGGTCGGGAAAGAATGGGTTGAATCATATGTAGATGGTCAATTGGGGCTCCATGAATTGGAATCTTAATAACGTGAACAAGTGTAAGAAATCTCATTCACCCCATGACTTTTTAGTTGTCCAAACTATGTTTTTCTTAACCCTCAAGTTTACAAGTGGTTTTTTCTCTCTCTTAAACCCTAGAGAGAGAAAAGGGGGAAGAGGGTTTATGTCATTGGCTCCTGTCATTGTCGGCCTCCGAAATGCTCATCTTCCGTTCGAGTATTGTGTTTCTGTATCAACTTCACCGCCAAATGGCATAAAAATTCATCCAAATTTAGTGATTTATATGAAATAAAGACGTCAATAGCATCGGAGCTCCGGTTTCTAAAAAAGGGCAGCCTCGAAGTTGTCCTCTTGCGTGGCCCTCGCAGCAGCAGCTGTTTCTTCCTTATCGTTGCACTCCGACCCCGCTAACGCAAACTATATGTTTCGTTTCCCGTCTTTTTATTCGTCTTCCACTTCGGAGCAGACTTCAGATGGGCAGTCGGATGATAAAGCATCGGCTGACGAGCCCAATAAGTCTGGGTTCGATGCTGAGGCATTGGAAAGAGGTGCAAAAGCTCTCCGAGAAATCAATAGCTCTCCAAATGCTAAGCAGGTACTGTTTGATTGCAATGCTTGTTGTTCCCAAGTTATTTGTAGTTGGTAGGAATTGAAATAGATTCTGAAAGAGAAGCATTTATTTGGTACCTTTTTTTCTAGGGCTGCATAAATTTGCTAATACAGAACAATAGATTAATTTAATATTCGAGGTAGAAAATTTGAAGTTTTGTATGTGTGAAAGTATAAACACCTTTATAAGAATTATTTTGTAGATTGAGACTTGATGCCGATCTGAGTAATACGGGTGTTTCTTAATAGTATGCTTACCGATAGTGTTTAATTGTTACTTCAGGTTTTTGATCTGATGAAGAAGCAGGAACAAACTCGTCTTGCAGAGCTGGCTGCTCAAAAGGCTCATTATGAAGCAATTCAATCTCAAGCTGATATTGTAAGTCATCTTTAGTACATTCTTGTTTGCAAAATCATTTTGTTGAGATGTAGCACAGACTAGTTGTCTTAAGCAAGATACCACATCTTTTGAGAATGCATGTAATCGTTTAAAATCATCTGAATCCGCTTGTAATGGCAGGATAAGCAAAAAAAACTGGCTGAAGATCAAAGAAATCTGGTGCAGCAACAAGCCCAAGCGAAGGCTCAAATGTTACGTTTTGATGATGAGTTGGCTAGAAAAAGAATGCAGGTAGGTATGTTGTACAGAGATATCTAGTGGATTTAACTCCCTGAAATGGTTATTGCTTAGCCAACTGGTTGAAAATGTTCATGTTGCAAACAAAACTGTCTCATACACTGTCATCAGGGTGAAGCAAATTACACAGTACTGTGAAAATCCATCAGCTGAATGGCCTATCTCCGAAAATAGTTATGATAAGAACCAGCAATATATTTCTTATGTGGAAGGAAAACTGATATAGTGGCTTTTTGTCATTTGCAGACCGATCATGAAACTCAGAGGAAACATAATGTTGAATTAGTTAGAATGCAAGAAGAGTCCTCCACAAGAAAGGAACAGGCGAGGCGGGCAACTGAGGAACAGATCCAAGCTCAGCAGCGACAAACTGAGAAAGAAAGAGCTGAAATAGAAAGGGAAACCATAAGAGTTAAGGCTATGGCAGAGGCTGAAGGACGGGCTCATGAGGCAAAATTGACTGAGGACCATAATCGGAGGATGCTTATAGAACGAATAAATGGTGAAAGAGAAAAATGGCTTGCTGCAATAAATACAAGCTTTGGCCATATTGAAGGTACTTCTTAGGCCCATGTTTCTGTTGATTCCATTCCCATTGAGTTGTGAATTTTGTGGTTGCTGGTGATCAATTATTTGATTCTATTTTATGAACATGAAAGATGAAAAATGCTTAATCTTATGCTTTATATTGGCAAGCTATGTATGAGTGTATGTTCTTTCTCTTTTGTTTATTCCACTTAGTTTTTAATTTTCCTGCAGTGATTTTTTATAGTTATTCATCTTAAGTCTTGCATAGTAAAGGAAATAGTATTTAGGGCTGTGGTTTGGATATATGATATTGTCAAAATGATGGTTTTATTAAATGTGATCTTATCTTGTTTTCTGTTGGACCTTTGACTGGCTCTGGTAACAGTCCGAAAGACTAATGGTTTTGTGTTTTTTTACTGCAACATGCAGGGGGTTTCCGCATTCTTCTTACTGATCGAAACAAGTTGCTTTTGACTGTTGGTGGAGCTACTGCATTAGCTGCAGGAGTTTATACGACCAGGTTTTGTTCCTCCCGTAGAATTGCACATGCACTTAATCGTTAATCTTCTCTCTTACCCCCTTTAAAAGAGACTAAAAATTGTCAGATGACAAAGAAAATTACCTATCAATGTCTCTTATAATTTTATGCCACAATCATCCTTGCTTTATCAATGCCTACTCTAATAATAATTGGATATTTAATTTAAAATGAAGATTTGAAATGAGAAAATTGAGATTTGGTGATAATGATTTTTCCCTCTAGTCAAGCGTAATACTTGTTGCTTGGAGGATTTCCTGGACATGATTCATTGAATCACGTGACTTTAATGTTGATATCTTCGCTGAATCCACCTCCCAAATATTTACCATTGCAGAGAAGGTTCCAGAGTTTTATGGGGATATGTTAATCGGATATTGGGACAGCCTTCACTAATTCGGGAATCATCTATGGCAAGATTTCCTGGGTCAAAGATCTTTACTTCGGCAAGGAATAGAGTTATGGGTTTTAGAACTCTAGCTGGGGCTGCAGCTCCAGCAGAAAGTAAAAGCACACTTGAAAATATTGTTCTCAATCCTTCATTAAAAAGGAGAATTGTACAACTTGCTCGAGCTACTGCAAACACTAAAACTCACCAGGCTCCATTTCGAAATATGCTATTTTATGGCCCTCCAGGCACAGGAAAAACTATGGTTGCAAGGGAAATAGCTCGAAAATCGGTACAATTATGACAACTAATAATTTGATTTTATATTTTTCTACTATGTCAAAGTATATGTGCCTTTATGAAGCTTTAAATGTCCTAGGAGGTTCAGATTATTTAGTTTTGACAGGTCAGATAAATCTAAAAATAATATGAAAAATGCGAACTTGATTTGCAATTTCGATCTGTAAAGATTGCTTTATAAACTGTTGATGGTAAAAATCTTGATTCTTATATTTTATTTTATATCTTTTAGCGAGTTGCATTTGGATGCATTGAGCTATAGTTCATGAGTATTGGGGCTTTCCTAGCTATTTCAAGAATCAAAATTTTTTTATGAATAATTTTGTAATTTAGCATCGGTTTCTTGGTTTTTCCCATGCTTATTTGGTAATGGATTGTTGGTGGGTGGCTTTGATCCTTAATATACTTGTGCAGGGTTTGGATTACGCCATGATGACAGGAGGAGATGTTGCGCCCCTTGGCCCAGATGCTGTAACCAAAATTCATCAAATCTTTGATTGGGCTAAAAGATCTAACAAGGGCTTGCTACTTTTCATTGACGAGGCAGATGCTTTCCTGTGCGAGTAAGGTCCTTTATTGTTTTCTTTTAAACGTCAGCTAAGCAGTTGGAGTGTTTTAAATAAATTGCAAATCAAAGAATGTTTTCATTTAAATTATCTTGTAGAATTTTACTTTCTGGTGAATGATTGTAACTTGCTTGTGTCTTTGAGGGAATACAACTATTGGCTGTGCTGATTTCACTTTGTGATGAAAGACGAACTTAACCCGACATATATTTTGAGCTGACCTTGTATTCTCACTGACTTTGAAATTTCGAATTTTATCTTATGCAGGCGTAATAGTACTCATATGAGTGAAGCCCAGCGAAGTGCTCTAAATGCACTGCTCTTTCGTACAGGGGATCAATCAAGAGACATAGTTCTTGTCCTCGCCACCAACAGACCTGGCGATCTCGACAGTGCCGTGACTGATCGGATCGACGAAGTGATTGAGTTTCCACTGCCTGGAGAAGAGGAACGATTCAAACTGCTAAAGCTTTATTTGAACAAGTACCTAAGTGGTAAAGAAGAAACCCCATCTAAATTTGGTCTTCAACTTCTGCTGAAGAAACCCTCCCAGAAAATAGCCATAAAAGACATTTCTGATGATGTGATCAGAGAGGCTGCCCGAAAGACAGAAGGGTTCTCCGGTAGGGAGATAGCCAAGCTCATGGCTAGTGTTCAGGCTGCCGTGTATGGGCAGGCGGACTGTGTATTGGATTCCTCTTTGTTTAACGAGATTGTGGATTACAAAGTTGAAGAGCATCGCCAACGCATAAAACTAGCTGGTGAAGGTGGCATTCCAGTTGCTGGGTAAAGAAATGTTCCTAAAATCCCAATTTTGATCAATTTCTTTTTCTCTCGTTTCAAAAAATTTTGCCCTCAAATTCGATAAATTTCATTTTGAAAGTGAAAAGACTATCATTATTGTTGTTAACTTTATCTTAAAGTACGAGTGGGCGATCCAAATCGAGCAATAGGGTGGAGCTATTTGCTTGTAGATTGTTACCCAAAGAAACTACTACATATTATTTGAAGCCAAAATACTAGGAGTCATCTTTAGCTCTGTGATCTTAAGCGTGTGAATGGGAGAGAGCTAATGTTTTTGGGGAATGGAGGACATGGATTCATCAAAGTAACTATATACTACTGGCTGTGATGCACATGCATTACATGTATTGTCAGGCGAGGTTGTCTTTGATTTCGAAACACTTGTCTCTGCAAATTTAATTTAACCAAACATCGGGTGTTTATTATCTTCGTATATTTTCTTAAAATATTTATTAATTAAATATTAATTTATTTATTATCTATCAGCCTCTTTCCAATGAAGTTGAAGTAGACTTTCACTTTTGTTTCTGTTTAGAAATGATGTTCTGCTTTTCCCCACTCATCATCGACTCTAACATAAAGATGCACAAGGTGAACTGTTTGATTTTGCTCTCTACTTGCAACAAGTCGATCAAATTTCACGAGTCGGAGTCAGACCAGGATATATTTGGATACCCTTTTCAACTCGATGAACACCGATAATTCTAGAGTCACCTTCCTGCCTTGATTCATCCTTAAATGCAAGGGTACACAACAATACAACTACGCGTGCAGTTTTAATACAAAATCACAACATAACAACCCTATTTTCATCATCCAGACGAAAAACACATCCTATTTGATCACAGAAGGCGGGAAATTGAAACGTACTTACTTTGAAGTAGGAGGCTGAACCAACTGTTGTAGCTGATGCACAACATGAGACATTCTAGGCCGCATAGAGGGAACGTGTTGTGTGCAAGCATAAACGAGGTCAACCACCTTCTGAACAACGCTAGAGTCAGGAATATCACTGGACGAGGCAGTGATATGAGGATCCAACAGGTCCAGGTACCTATGAGCCTGCACTAGCGGTGTGGCCCACTCAAATATACTCTGCCACCCCACTGAATCGACGGCCTGAGCTGGCCTCCTTCCACTCACAATTTCGAGAAGCAGCACCCCAAAACTATAGACATCGCTCTTAGTCGTTAGCTCATTTCTATAGACAAATTCAGGAGCAAGATATCCATATGTCCCACCCGCCATCATTGTCCTTTCATGTATTGCTTCATAGGGCACAAACTTAGAAAGGCCTACTCCCATTAGATGTGCTACAAAATCTTCATCCAAAAGCACGTTGCTGGCTCGGATATCTCGATGCACCACATGAGGTTTAACCTTGTCATGAAGGAATCTGTCCTCAATATCAGATAATTAAAAGCAATAAACAAGCTTATATATCATACAAAAAATAAAATAAAACAAACTTACGCAATCCCTTGGGCAAGGGTAGTAGCGATTTTCATTCTCATGGCCCAATCTAAGCTTCTTCCGCCCCTCGGTACGTGGTGTAGCCATCTATCTAATGGACCGTTCACTATAAATTCATAAACTATATAACGGTCGCCATGATCATAGCAACACCCTTTCACGGCAACAAGATTTTGATGGTGAAGCCTCGCAACTCTTCCAATTTCAGAATAGAACTCCTTTTTTCTTTGAAAATTGGACCTCTTTAATCTCTTCACTGCAACTCTGGAACCATCATGCAGAAGCCCAATGTATGTGCCACCTGTTTTAGCATCTCCAAGAAGACGACTTCCCTCACTGAAGTTCTTGGTAATGGACTTTAGTTCTTCTTTGGCAAAAACTTTCCAAGAAGGAGCTGCTGAATTAGATAATTTACGGGACCTTTTACGCTTCTTGCTCCTTTTGTATATAAGTAGCCAGACAACAACAGCTAATGTTGTGCACAATATCAACCCACTTACTACTATAAGAATTATGAGATATTCCCCATGGCAGTGCATGTGATGGCATTTATCCTCTGAAAAAAAAAATATGAAGCACATTTTTAATTTAGCAACCATAATGATTGTTGGTTGGTCAACAACTCTTACAACCAAGAAGCAAGAAACCAACATCATTCCCTTTCTTAATCATTTCTTCAAGTCAGCTAAATATATGTAGCAACTAATATAAAATAAAGTAACACATGTGGAACGAACATACCAATTGTAATCATGCAAATAGAAGGGTGGGTGCTGTTGCATCTTTCCCCACTGAGAGTTGGTTTATCAGTAATTAATGCACATAATTCAGCAGTATTATTGACTTGGCAAGACATGGAGCAGTTGGATATTGAGGTAGAGCCAGGAAAAATGGACTCATTCCACTGATAAGTACTATCTGACCACTTCCAAAGCAGACCATCAGCAGAGTTGACAGTTTTGCCTCCAACCCAGCAGCCACTTGCAGCCTTACTACAAATATTCCGTGCAAAGTTTAGCTCTTGTCCTGATGTCAATGCTGCTAAATGCCCACCATAATTTTCACATTGAGTCTCTGAGTCATTCCATGACCTGGGACTACTTGTATAACCAAAACAATTTTTCTTGTCTGGGCTGATAAAAAAATCAGCTGGGCATGGTGCTATTGACGAGAAAAGCAAAGAAAAGAAATAAACCTCAAACTGTATTTTGCAAAATAACAATGAGAAAAGAGGAAAAAAATACATGATACTCACACCTTTTTTGTTTTCCTGGTAAGCAGCGGTTCCTCTCAAATTCGTCTCATTTGACATCTAGAAGATCAAATAAAGATCCATTAGATCCCATACAAATGCATTTTTTCTGACAAAAAGTTGTTACAGTATTTTCTTACAGATGAAAAAAAATTTTTATTTTCTTACAACATCTGAGGCGCTTGTCTCAGATATCACCAAGAGAGTCACAAGAGCCAATGACACATGTACAAGGTTCAGTTCTATCAAAGGCATTTCCAAAACCTGAAATATAAAATCACCAAACGTAACTGATGGAGTAAATTTTTAAAATGCTTATGGACAAGTAAGCACTATGCAGCAACAATGCACTCATGACATCCAATTTAACTTCCAACATTCTAGTTGTCCTTTGTTGTAATGCTCACCTATTTGGGAAACATTATTATAAGTCTTTACAAAAACATATAGATGAAATCTGCACAAAACAATATGAAGTACGAGGAAAAGCACCTCTTTGAAATGTTTCGATCGAGTCTAGAGACAAAAAGAAAAGTATCTAATTGCTGAATATCACATATATTGGGACAAAATATATTATGACAAACAAAAATGGGTAAATAAATCAAATGGCTTGAAATATTAAAATTCCTAGCTCATCGTCCATGGTGAAATAAATCAACACCTACTTTGCAAATCAGATTATGTCAATCCCAAAACAGCTAATATACATGGTTTATCATAAAATCATCACCTGTAAGACAGGCCATTTTTAGATATCACAACCTACCTAAACTTTACATAGCTGGTCAGTGGTCGGTCAGGTGTAACTCCAGTCATTATCATTACAAGCCTTCAAAGATAATTTGATGAATTTATTTTACAAACACTTCTTTTGGACTTCAGATTTTGGAATTCAATGGCGTTTTATAACATGACATTGATATATTGAATACAGAAATTGATGTTTAACACTAGTTCAACTATCCTAGTCCCATTCACATAAACATGCTATGCATGAAACAAACTAATAAGTATAGATTTTGATTGAAAGAAGTTCACTCAGATTAGCAAACTGTCATATGCTTTAAGAGTTTTCATATCATCAAACCACATGTTTCTATCCTTAAAATAGCTATGCAAACTCTTCTTCATGGGATATGAGGTCCTAAAATAAATGACTGAAGTTCTTACTTTACAGGTATTCAGTAGAATTTATAAGGTAACTTATGGAGATAGCATTATTCATTGTTTCATTTACATGTAATCCATGAAGTAACAATTACAAGAAAAATCAAAATAATTGCATTGCAACTTGTTACATTTACAAATCTTTTGCTCCACAACTTGCTAACTATAAATAAAAGTAAACATACTTTTTTTTCAAACATTTCCACAAACCTTTTGCAACCACATGATTTTATATCGTAAAGCTGAGAAAACCAATGTAGTCTAACTAGAAACAGCCAACCTAAAACAATAACAAAGACAGCAAAACAAATCACCAACGAAGTTCGCATTTCATCCCGGTCAGGACAATATGACCCATTATCATTTCCTGGTGTTATGAAAACCTCTGAGTAGATTTCCAAAAGCAACAAGGAAATTCCGGTAAAAAAAACAAAACCACAGTTCTCAAAATGTAGGAGAAACAAAAGCCAATATTAATAAGGTTGACGTCATATCAAGAAATAAGCTACTAAACATCATAAAGAAACTCCTGAACGTCAACACTATCAATAAAATCTTATTCGATCAAGAGTATGCAACCAATGATCAATATACAACCAAAATAATAATAAGAGAGAGAGAGAGAGAGAAGTTAAAGAGTTCCACTCACCAAAACGATATGCAAACTTGGGACTCCAAGCTTATATCATCTCATAAATTAACAGTAACAAAGTCTTCAAGCATGAGCGATTTAATGATTCTCCCCCAATTGATGACCCTTCCTACACCAATAAAAGGAAATTAGAGCATAACTGAGCAAAAACAATAATTTTCCCAAATGACACTAGGCAACACTTTGAGAATCAGTTACATGTCAGAGTTTCCATGTGTAGAAGCAAAAAGTACTACTGAGCCACTACGAAAAGTACACGGACATTTTTTCCCATTCAAACAAAGAGATCTGCGATATTCATTGACACTCATTCCTTCACAACGACCAACAATGGCGGAGAGCCAGAAAAAATAAGAAATCCAAAAACCGGAAAGTTTCAGAGCAGTGAGCTTTTGTAAGGACAGAGAAGGAGGGAGAACAAAATAGAAGTTAAACGCTCACCTGAGTTATTTGTTTCGCCGGCGATTGATGTCGTCGTCGGTTCAGCTGCGACTTGAGGCTGAGAATGGAAATAGTTAGTATCTACTTTTTCTCTTACATATTTTGTTTTTGTTTAAGCCACACAAGTATTGTTCATTACATTAGAGACCCTGACTTTTGTACAAATTAAAAGATGGCCCAAATATCAGAATGAACCACTGTCAGTGTGTCCCTTCGTCTCCAAGCGGAGTAAATGTCTTCTCTCTGCCTCGGGAGAAAAGAAAATCCCTATCGTCGCTCTCTTCTGCTTCTGATTCCTTCTTCTGATAGACGGTAATTCTGTTGCTTCACGTTTCTATCTAGATTTTGCTATTCTTCTTTGCATTCTCATCTTTTTGTTGTTAATTCACCTCCAACTCTTCGAATTCCAATGGTTTTCATCATTATTTGTTAGTTTTTTATTTTATAATTTTGATACCTCTTTATTCTTATTTTTTTAATTGAATTTTCAGCTATCGGCGATCATGTAGTTGTTTGATCGCTTTTTTTGTTTATTCTGATCGTTTGGACCAACTGTTATTGAATCTTAATATGTGTGATGATTTTCCATGGAAATCAAGCTTTCGAAATGGTGAAAAAGACATCTAATTCGTTTTTTGAATAAAAGTCGAGGTTTCTCTTTATTATTTGGTGATTGAACGCGTTGTAAGTTGGAAGCTGGTGTCGGTAGAGGATGATCATTAGAACCAGTTTAATCCGCCTGTTCCAATCAAAGTAAAGAAGCTGACGAAGTCATTTTTGACCGACGTAAGTAATCGCATTCTGACAAACAAATTCTTTAGAGTACTTGAAATACTGTGCATCAGACTTGGTGAAAGAAACTACAAATTTGGTCTAGTTAGAACGCTAACTTCTGGGATACTCGATTGGAAGCTTCTCTAGTTTAAGGGTAACAGTTTTGAAATTTCAAAGAAACATTCAAGGTTTGCTAAAATTTTGATGGACCAAAGATAAGATTATATTACATGTGTTTGGCCCTTAAAGCCTACGTCACAAATGTATTAGGTTTTATATGTTTTAAGGGGTACATTTATGGGTAATTAGGTCACTAAAAGTTGTTTTATGTTCTTAGTGATTTTGTATTGCTAAATGTCTTGAGGATTGTCTATGTTATGCATTGAGGATTATATTTATTATGCATTGATGATATGTAATATGTTATATGCTCACTTGTATGATCATGCATGATGTTTTCATGAAATTATGTAAAATGTTTTATGCACATGTTTCATGTAAGAAAGATAAGAAAATGTTATGTTATGTAATATATTGGTTAAGTTGTGGGACGGAGAATGTCAAACGACATCGTCCACTATAAGTCCTGCGTATCCTTACTGCTAAATGGGCGGTTAAAATTCTGCAGATCTTGGAGCTGATCTGGGCCAGAGGGGCACATGACATGTTTACTTAGCCTACTTTTCTAACATGATCATTTAACCACCATGTCATTGGAACTAAATGAAATGTAAAGTATATACATGTTTTGAAAATGATCATTGATAGCACGATCATCTTATAGCATTGATATATTCTTGCTGAATGCTATGCTCATTAGTTAAACTTTGTGATGTAGGTGCTGGTCATACATAAGAAGATTTCGAGACTTAAGTTGATGAATAGGTGCAGTTGGAGGAACAAGCTCATGGAGATTGGTTGTGGCAGTCACACGATATTTGGTCTTGTGGATGATGTTTACAATATTTTATGTAGATGTTTTAGAGTCTTTTAGGTATGATGCATAGATATGTTTTAAGAATTTGAAAGTACTACAGCTACTTAGCAGTCATTTCGTCTATATGGATATGTTCAGTTTTTAGATCCATTTGTATGTAAATTAGTAGAAATTCTATTAATCATGAAACACTTCTCTTAAGTTTAAAAAAATTGAAAAAACAATATGAGAAGTGAAATAATAAATTTTCGAATATTCATTTGTAATATCATAAAATAATTTTAAAAATTCAAAAAATGTATTATTTACATCACAACTAGATTTATTAAAGATTAATACTTTGTATTTTCTCATTAATAAAAACACAAATAACTTGTTGATATGACATAGTATTTTTCAGCATTACATAAGTTGAATTTTACTTATTATGTATATCAATTTTTAGTTTTCTTCAGTCGTTTTGCAGGTAATGTATCTCAAAGTCCAGAGAAAGAAGAATAAAAGAAGATGGAGATAAAAATAGAGTGATGATTATTTTGAGGGAGAGATCAAAAAAAGTATATGGGAAAATTAAATAAGGTACTTTTGAGAGTTTTAAAAGTCTTGATTTTCTCTTAGAGAATATTTTTTAAAATATTTAATTTTTATATTAATATTGTAAATCCTATTTTTTATAGGGATATCTTTCTGAACTCTAACCCTGTGTTTTTTTTATTTTCGATTTGGGTTTTTCGATGTTTAATTTTGTTATTATTTTTCTTACATCTTGACTGTTAAAAGATAAGTTTCTTTTGTACAGTCGTTACTTGATTACTGTATTGCAATTGCTTATCTATACGTTCATTGCTCCCTCCAACTTTTTCCTTTGGCTCCGTCAATGGCGAATTATAATAAATTTATATGAAATATTATGTCTACGAAAGACTAACAAATTATAGTTATATGATGAGTCAAAATCTAGGGTATTTTTTGTTTTAATTCAGAACGAAAATGTTATTTTTGAGAAAAATAAAAATAAAAATGATACGCTCACACTATATTTTTACCATCTAATTTTTAGCTCTTGATGTAAGTTAATTAATACAATTATTTTTATTATTATTTATGTTAATTAATGAAGTTAGAAAAAAAAAAATTAAATTACATTTGTTGCAGACAACTGTTAGGTTTGAGGACGTGTATTAGTTAAGCTTTAGTTTTGAATAATCGTTAGCGTACGTCTACCAGTGTATTGAGAGAGAAAGGGGCTGCCTTTTGTGCAGCAGGAAAGAGCTAACTGGAACAGCTCCAGCTTCCATGATTGACAATTGTACACTCTCCTGTCCTTCCTATGAGCGTATTTCAACTATAGTAATCGGACTCAGATTAATACTTAAAAGAGAGCTGAGAGCCAACTCATCGCAGATAATTAGAGATTTTGGGGGAAGAAAGTGATATATATATTCTTGGAAGTTGGATCGTGTCCTAGCTAATTGACAACGTTGTTGTTATCTGGATGATAAAACATCCCTATCGCATGCACAATGGGAGTAAACGACAACCCACTGATGGATTCTGCCCAACTAGGCCAACGTTTTATTTTTGTTGCATGGCCTTATAAGTTTCTGTGAACACCCAGAAATCATATAATCAAACCAGCAATGAGGAGGAGAGGGTTAAGTACCAGCTCGCTCTCCGCGCTGAAGGAGAAGAAATGGGACGCGATCGTCGTCGGTGCCGGCCACAACGGTTTGATAGCTGCTTCCTACCTCGCACGGGGTGGCCTCTCCGTTGCCGTGCTCGAGCGGCGGAGCGTTATTGGAGGCGCCGCCGTCACCGAGGAGCTGATTCCGGGGTTCAAGTTCTCTCGCTGCAGTTACGTCCAAAGCCTCCTTCGTCCCTCAATCATAAGGTGGGTCACACGTCTTTCATCTTTTCTTATCTCTTTTTGCTTTGCTTATGATGATAAATTTGGTCTGTGGTATTGAAATTGAAGAGACTTAAACTTAATGAGGCATGGGTTGAAGCTATTGAAGCCAAAAGCTGCTGCTTTTACACCATGTGTTGATGGTCGTTATCTTCTTCTGGGGTTGAATGATGAACATGATCATTTGGAGCTCTCAAAGTTTTCAAAACGGGATGCAGAAGCTTATCCTAGGTTCTTTATCCCTTTTTCATTCTGCATTTCTTATTTCCGCTGCATCTTTTAGTGGTACTGCTGTCTTACTTGCCAGTGATTGATTCTAGATATGAAAGAACACTTGTTAAATTCTGCAAATTCATGGATTTCATCGTTGATTCCCGTACTCCTGAAGTGTCATCGCCGTGGAATTCATCGATTACTGCACGGGTGAGAAGTAAGTTACAAAATTCAATCTTTTGGGGTCGGTGTTTACAACATGCTCTGTCTTTCGGGCAGGATGATATGGTGTAAGTACAAGCTATAGCCTCATGAGGTTATTTTTCTGTTGGTACATATTTTTTCAGAATTTGAGTATCAAGAGGCCATATTTTTACAATTCACAGGGAATTCATGGACCTCCTTTTGTCACCGACTTCAAAAGTTCTAAACAAGTGGTTTGAGGTGGCCATTTACTTAATGTGAAGGAGTTTATGATGTAATTGTGTCCGAGATTTAGATGGTAAAACTTAACTTACTTTCTGATTTTCCTTCATGCGGCTGCCTTGTTCAGTCAGATGTACTGAAGGCAACACTTGCTGGAGATGCTATCATTGGAAGTACGGTATGATTTTACATTCTCATGTCATGTCAGAAAGGAATAGCTAATAGAATAAGAATTGAAAGTTAGTTGCTGTTCAGATTACCTCATATGATGACTGACTCTTAATCAAATGATTATTAAAGACATAGCTGACTGTTTTTTCCAAGTCCTGCTAGTAGAAAATCTCTAAAAAATTAGCACAAATGTTTGGCCAAAGTGAAAAGGGCAGAAGGTTAGATAATCATCACTACAGGTAAACTCTGCATTTCCTGAATTGAATTTGGAAGGGCATAGTCTATATCATATCGCGTCCAGATGGTAGAACCATTATCACCTAATTATACTGAAAAGAAGTCAGGTTTGGCTTTTCATTCAAACTACACTAGTGGAAATTTCATTTTGCTCGAGTTTTGCTCCGAGAGTGAAAATTTTATTTCGCTCACAAGACTTTTTTGGTAGGCATCTCATGACTGTTATTTGTAGCTCCTTTGATGATTTAGAACTGTGTTCAATTCTAGAAATTCATGGCGCAAAGATATCATTTTTTTTTTGGAATTAGAGAATAAATTATGAGTGCGTGTCGCTTTTCTCAATTGAAATGCAACAAGTGCTTATTTGTTGTTTTACAGGCTAGCATCCATGCATCTGGGACTGGATACATCCTCTTACATCATGTGATGGGTAACACTGATGGCGAACGTAATATTTGGTCGTAAGTATGTCACGCTTTAAAGTTTAATGATTTAAAATGATCAACTCCCTGTGCTTTTAGAAATTTCTGCTCAAACTACTATTTGTTATGGTCAAGTTTGAAATACTGTTGTGTTTGGGTACCATTTTTAACGACTTTTGGCATACTGATCTTCTTTCGCCCTTCTCCTGCGAAAAGGAAAACCTTAGAAAAGATGGCTTTGCTTGTGTTTGCGACACTATTTTAGTTAATTTATGATGAAAATGTCTCCTTACTTTTGCCTCTCAGTACCTGTTTTCTGGCTAATTAAATATGCATTACGTCTAATGCAGGCACGTTGAAGGTGGGATGGGTTCTGTGTCATTGTCCATAAGTAAAGCTGCAAAGGAAGCAGGGGTTCATATCATGACTAATGCAGAGGTTTTCTCCAAAACTGCCAACTCTTCCTCCCACAGCATTTTCCCTTGATTTCACCTCGATTTCTTTTGTTTTTCTGCCTTTTTTACTGCTATCCTTGCAGCTATCGAGTTGGATCGTTTCGTTGTAATGTCGTAATTTAATAAACATGAACTAAGAGTCTATACGAAGATTATCCTATAACCTTTTTATCTGTTTAGTATTGTTTTGGTTGACCACCAGTAGTCTTGTTCTTGATGGAAATATTTGTCCTTAATTTATAAATACCTGTAATGGCATTCAGGTTTCAGAATTCTTGGTTGAAGACTCAGGTTCGGTACGAGGGGTTAGTTCTATTAATTTTCGCCACTCGTAAATTTAATAGCATTGACTATAACATTCTTATACTCCGTATCATCTTGGTAATTAAGGTCTTGCTTGCAAATGGGACACAAGTGCTATCTTCGGTTGTTTTGTCGAATGCAACCCCTTACAAAACTTTCTTGGTAAATTGCTCAGTCTCCAATTTGAATAACAAAACAAACGTATTAGCTGGGGCATTTTATCTTTTCTGAGATCATGCTCTTCTGCTGCAGGAATTGGTGCCCGGAAATTTTCTTCCTAATGATTTCCTGCAGGCAATTAAAAACGCTGACTATAGCTCTGTAAGATCCATATAGCTTGAAATTTGTTTGATAAATTCTGTTCTTTTATCAGTCTTCCATGGTTCTATGTCAGTCGTTACAAATTACTTGTTATAAGAGAACAAAGAAAAACCTTACGTCTAGTTCTGTACCTGATGAAACCTTTTTAGGAGAAGCTTAGAAGCTCTCAAGTCTTTCTTCGGGAACTTTCTGAATGACATGTCGAATTTGAGGAAAGATACATTATGTTTGCTCGAGAAAGAATTGGAAAATTCATGAGCTTTCAATAACAAATCGATTAGTTGATAGTAGACTCCACTTGCTGGATCAGGGAACAACAAAAATTAATGTTGCAGTTGACAAATTGCCCCAGTTCGAGAGTTGCAAGTTAAACAGTCCAGACGTGGGTCCTCAACACACAGCAACCATTCGCATAGGCACTGAAAGGTAGTAGCAAATACATGTCATCACAGCCACCTCCATCTTCATTTTTCAAGTGAACTGTTCATGCTATGTTCCATTTATTTGCCAAATCATTGTCAGAACTTGCTAGTTTTTTTAATTCTAGACGACCCATCTCCAAGTAATGTGCTAACCTATTGACGCATGTAAGTCAAAAGTTTCAATCAGGATGACGGCCAGCCATTCTACGGCGCAGTAACAACCAAAGTACAAAGTCATGGTACCCCTTTATATTTTAGTAAGCAGCATAGGAAGTTCTGGTAGACCTAATCGTCAAAGAGCTTTAAGAATCTGCTACCATAAAGTGGATGAAATTCTCGTTTGATAGTAAACCACCATAAATCTTGGTTCATATTTTATTTTCTGGAGTAACAACCATAATATTTGTCATTTGAAGTATTAAAATCGCATGACATTACTCGATAAATTACCGTTTCAGCATGGAAAATATTGCCTTGGCTTGTAAAGACGCTTCGAATGGGTGCCCATCTCGAAGGCCTGTTATGGAAATGACAATACCTTCTTCATTGGACAAGACCATATCTCCACCCGGTACGCCAAACTGGCCTCCCTTCCCATTCAATTCACTTGCATGCTGACCTCAAGATTCAAAGCCGAGTCATTGTTACTTGCTTTGATGTATGCGCCAAAGCATTTTACTTGGATTTCTTATTTGCAAGGAAGCTAATCTGCTGACTTTTAGGTAAGCATGTCATCAGCTTATTTACGCAGTACACCCCCTACAAACCCATGGACGGTAGCTGGGAAGATACTACATACAGAGTAACTTTCAATGATCTGTTCAAGACTATGTTTTGTGATTCTTCGAGTTTTATGGCCACCAACCAATCGCGCTATTTGATAGATTTAAGATATCATGAGCATTATCTGTGTCTGATTGGTGTAAATAAAAAAGTGGAATGGGAACCATACAAATTTGATTTGATGGTTTGTTTATGTAGGAGTTATATGCACAAAGATGCTTCGAGTTAATTGATGAATATGCCCCTGGCTTTAGCTCATCAATAATTGGATACGACATGCTTACACCTCCTGATCTCGAAAGGAAGTTCGGTCTCACAGGTATACTCTACTCCCACGGTATATGCCTTCCTCGATGAACAATGTTCTTCGTACACAAACTGAAACCCAGAAAATGCAACAGGAGGGAATATTTTTCATGGAGCCATGGGTTTGGATTCACTCTTCTTGATGAGGCCATTAAAAGGATGGTAATTTTTTGAATTGTAGAAATATATTTCAAGAGTAAAATCTTGATAACACATTGACACAATAAACATGCAATACAAGATTGATATGATGCATCTAGCACTTATTCGTAGTCATTTAGTTTGTAAATTAAGAATTCGACTTGATATAGTGTCATTGAGTATTTGATAAGTTTGAAAATCAACTTAGAAAAAAAATACTCCCTACAAACGTTATGTGACGACATATGATTCTTAAACTTTTCTTTCAGGTCGAACCACAGGACCCCAGTTAAAGGGTTGTACATCTGTGGCAGCGGATCACATCCCGGAGGTGGCGTGATGGGTGCACCAGGCCGCAATGCTGCACATGTTGTTCTTGACGATTTTCATAACATATCTCATTAAAATTCCTAAGCATAGTGAATATCATGAACTATATAAATAAAACAGCAAGTCAGACCTTTGTTATAATGACATTGAAATGGGATAAATATATGAAAGGCCTTTTTCCATTTCATTCAATTGTTAATTTAATTTCAGCCATTAAAAGAAAGTCTGCCAATTTCATTGAGGGGAAACAGGTGTGCCATAAGATGAGCAAGATTGAGCGATAAAACCCAAGTGACATTAAATAAACGAATGGAATACTTCCAAAAAGACAAGGAAATAGAATGGAATTAAATCAGAATTAAGAGATTTATTAAGACATAAATGTTTGCTATCACTGTTTCCAGGTTAAGACAGATGGAATGTACCTTCATCATGCTTTAAACATTGAAATAGATGGAAAAGAATTTGTCTGAATTTGTTTAAAGTTCATAATGCTCGTGTCTTCCACAACGACAACCTATCGAACCCGCCAACCAGATACAGATTTGGGGATTAGAGTGATCGAATTAGAGGCCTTTTCTAACCTGTAACCAAAGTTGTTGCAGCACCCATTAGTATTTAAAGTTGAAGTTTTGCACTTCGAATGAGAGAACACTAAACAGAGAGAGCACTAGAGAGAGAGAGCGAGAGAGCACTTTGATATCTCTTCCACAGCCTTCATAACTTCAGTTGAACTTGTTTCCAGCACTTGACCACCAAAAACTATTTCATCTAAAATAGTGTGCATCTGTAAAATATTGATTGCGTATGAACTAGGACAGATGCTTTGACATAATACGCAAATAGGCAATAAAAAATAATTTCATCTTTATTGAAACAAGAATTTCACATTAGTAACACAATTACAAACGCATCAACACATTAATTACATGCACGGAATGTGAAAGAGGGAGGCAGAGAAGGCTGACCTTGCTATAATTGAACACGACGTCAAGCTCACAAACATTTCTGAAGCATTTATCCAATGTCTCTACAAAAACTGAAGGAGGGACTTTGAGGTAAGTGCAAAGAAGAAAACAATTATAAGAAAAAATAATTTAAATGTTAGTGCTAGCCTATAATCAAGTCATCAATGTGAAGGCATGCTTTTGAAGTCTCCAATCAGAAAAATCGACCACACAATTATGACCATTACATATTTTGAAATACAGAGTTAGATCTTTAACATTACAGACATAATATAGCCTTTCATTATCACAAATCCTCATCATAGCATGTTTATCCAAATACCTTGTATCAGGTCAAGCATGGCGAGCTCGTTCTCACTGCTGTCAAATATAAACACAAAATAAAGAGTTGCATAGTGCTTATAAACAAGGCGAGAATCCTGCAGGAGAAAAAAGAATATGCCCAATTAATAATGGATGTAAGAAAATAGACTCATTACAAGTATGCCAAGAAATTCATTGTCTCCCTCAAAACCAGCCTGAAAAGTAAGTTCAAACAATGCAAATGAGTTTGTCTAAAATAACACATCGAAAACTGTAAATAGGTAACCTGCTCTCCCAGTGTTAACCAACGAAGTGAAGCCAAAAGAAAAGCTTAATTATTGAAAAAAGATTTGATAAGGACTCATTTAATCCATGGAAATCTACAGTAAGCTGGATTACACATACCATGGGTTCGCGTATATTTAGTCCAACAGATATGACGTATTTCGAAACTGGGCAAGAAAAATGCAAAGGGAACTCACCGGACCGAAGATCGATTCAACCTCCATGAAATTGCTAACATTCTCAGCTCTACTGCATAACACTACGTTAAAATAAATATTCAGAAGTAAAGCAATTACCTATTAAATTTTTGTTATTAGGCCATGTAATCTCCCTTGACAAAATTCGCATATGGTCAAGTAAATTTCAAATTGATTGAGAAAAAGAGGGATAGAGAACCTCCAAAAATGCTACGTATAAGCTCCTGTTGCTTCTCCACAGGCTGATTTCAAGGATTCAAATCCAAATGGCTAAGAGATAATCGAGGAATAGAGTTAACAAATGACCCAAAAAGAAGAGTGAGAAATACCAGAAAATCATAGAATTTCGCAAGGCGTGGCTTGCCCTGGGTGTTCATCACCATCACAGCCCGTATCATGGTGCTTGTCCCTCCCGATCAGAATTGCAACGCCGGCTGGAAGTCCAGAGATTTAACGGCTGACAGAGGATTACGTAGTGAAATTTCAAGGTGGGCCGTCTGGGTTGTACCAGTCGGTATAATTCTAATGGGCTAAAATGTCGGCCCATATCTATTTGAGTTTACATTTTTAGCTTATTTTGAGGAACTCGGAAGCGGAAGGGAGATCTCCTGTTTTTCGAGTTGTCAATAATTAAGTCTATGTCGAGGCAGATATATTTGGGAGTTCCAAATGGACTTGAAATCAAATAAAAATTATCGAGAAGAAAAACTATGTTCCAACTGAAATTGAGCATTCCAGTGAAACAAGAAATTTGAAAATTACTTTTTAGATGATACTATTAGACAACGGTGCAAGAAGACATTGCAAAGTATGTCTCATCTCGTTTGGTACGTTGATGTAATTGGGTGAATGGGCAGAGCGTGTTTCTTCAACCTTTTCAAGGGCAGTGGGAAGCACCACCATCAGGGAAAGAATAGTCAAGTGAAAATGGGAAAGGCCAAGTCGAAATTTAGTGACAAGGACATCAACTTCATTTGGCAGTAGGAGAGTTTGTCACACACTAAATGAAGCAAGCTAGGGTAAGGAAGGCACGTGAGAGGGTGCACATACATGAGCAAGCACGACAGTAGGCGATCACAAGTCCTAAGGGTGCATGTGGGCATTATGTACTAAATGTGAAGGCACAAACAATGGCGAGTGAAAGGGTACGAGCATTGCACAAAGGATCACGCGACAACCAAAAGTCGTGTCTCAGTTTGGCATGAACAATGTTCTAAGGAAGAAGCTACGACATGTTGGTAGGCATCCATCGGTAGGAGTTGATGGACAAACTCCATGAGTAGCAAAATGCATGAAAGACACGTGTAAAAGATGTGTCCCGACCCGATACTTAGTAGATGTAAACGGCTGAGAGGAGACGTGCATGGCGGTTATCTCAATTCGGCTTTATAGCTGAACTCAACTGAACCAATATGTTATTGGTTTTGCTACCTAGTGTGAGGGTCTGATTCCTCCTCGAACTGGATCTCAACAATAGGATTCTCGAATTAGAAAGATTCTCGAAATGACAATTTCAAAACGTTCATTCCCTAAGTGATACTTCTAAACGACATACACCATAAACATATAATATTTCTCATACGTGGCATCCTGAATTAAGATCTATCTAATCAAATACATCATACAAAATACATTCTATATATTGAAATGTTTATTTCATTATTAAAGAGTATTTTAGCATAAGTGAATAAAAATATAAATATATATAAGTCATAACATATGACTTTCCAAACCAGAAGACCATCAACTGTGATATTTGAAATCAATACATTCAATTCAATGCAATAAGTTTGAAAATCAATTATATTCAATCAGCGTGAATTACTGTTTTTTGAAATTCTTCCTTTTAGCATTTTAATAAAACCGAAGTAAACGATTTTCCACAATTTATTATTCATTTTATATACATACAATATCCAATCTTTATTTCACCATCCAATCAAATCTATTCTATCCAGATCTAAGACAGAAATGAAATCTATCTCTACCTATCAAGGCAATAAAGTCTAATTTAACTATTTTTATCAGTACAAATATTTATCGTATGTCGGTTCCTATACTTTTTCCCATAAAGCTCGATCGAATCTATAGATTTCTCCACCAAAACGTTCCTCTCACCGAGCTGATAACTTTTCCTAAAGAACAGATTGACGAATCTCACTTTTTTCCCTTCCCTTTATCTTTTTTTTCTCACTGTTTTCTCTCGGTTTTCTTTCTCCCTAGCTCTCTGTGCGATGCTGCAGCAATGCGCAGTCTTTTTTTCTTCTCACTTTCTTTTGTGACTTTCTTTCTGTTCAACCCTTCCGGGCCCTGTATTGGACTCCCAATGTCTCCGTTCTCTCTAGCAAAAGGTGTTTATTTTTAAAATAATCCTCTCTAAAATTTTCTCTTTTCTTATCAAATCAAAATATTTAATTTAGATTAGATCTATTTTCTCCCAAAATCTTGTGTTTTCTTATTCTTTTCTCTACCTAGAATCTTCTTTTTCCAACTTCTAGCTTTTAAAATCTGTTTGCATCTACATCATTCTACAAAAATAATGATTTTTAATAAATATTTTCTTAAAATGATAAAAAAGAATGTTTATTTTATGCAAATCCAGTGCTACATACAATTTATAGCATCAAGTAACAAAATTTGTTTCTTTTATTTAATTAATCACTGATTTTAACGGCAATATTCATAAAATATCTTACGTAATAACACTTTTTCAAGTGTTATCAGATACCATTGATGCATCGAAATTCGAAAGAAGAATCGCAAATAGAACAACAATTTATTCTGAATCTAACCACGAATTTAGAAATTCTCACATGGTCGAAATAACCATAAATTAAACCTTCTACAACAAAGCAATGCAATAATATTCCACAATAATCCTTCGCTTCACTGCATGGCTCATGTAGAGCTCATTGGCTTCCCCCTGAACGAAAGAACCTTCTCACTACAATAACTTTGGTATCTCATTTCCTTTTAACTCCCTACCTTGTCCTTCCACCTTCTTCCCTTTTTCACACTCAACAAAAGCCAAACCTTAATTCTCCATGACCAGTGATGTCACAATGAGTATCCCTACTGCACAATCTATGCCTTACTCCCTTCTGCACAATCTATACCCAAGACTTGGATAATTGATTCTGTAGCCATGTCTGTGTCAGCGCAGCCATTGTCAACGCACGAAGCTTTTTCCTCTGATCCCCAAAATTTGGCTGTTTTCTCATCGTCAATCTCCATCATCCACGAAAATTCCTGATGATCATACTTCAACGTGGCTTTCCCTCCAAATTCACTCGGTAGGTTCTCAATGTCATAGAAGGATTTCATGAGCTCCACGCTATGATCATCTTTCGGGTAGATGAATTCTACCTTCTTTGATGTTTTTGGATCCATAAAATACTTGATAATCTGAAAAACTTAATATATTTGCTCATATTTCATCGAGAAATTGACTTTGCTGTAGAACAATTGTAATATGAAGACATAAGAAATCAAACCTCATAGAAAGCCTGAAAAATCCTAGGAGGATTGTACAAAAAGGCAACTCCAAGCCTCTCCGGGTAGTGGCTCTGTACAATGTTGATGACATCTCGAGATGCTTTGACGGAGAGATTGGTGTTTAATGTAAACCCGGTGAAGTCTACCAACCAGGCCATTTGTTCTTGCCCTTCTGGAAGATTGAGAATCGCATTTTCCAAAAGGTAGACCACGTGTCGAACATTATCTTCCGGCGAATTCGTGTTCTACGTTTTTATTTTGTGAAAATTGAAAATGAAAACAGTTTGATTAATTAGTTTTCCTTAACGAGGAAAGGGTAGTGTTTCGATCGAACCTGCATTCCTGGTCTCGTTATAATCACCGGCCGTCCGAGTCGATCCTGAAAATTTGCTCTGAATGCTTTTCCCGTCTCTCCTTCATGTGCCACTTCATGCTGAGAAGCATAGTTCAGTTAGGAACTATTTCTAAAAACTGTTTCTAAAAAGAGTTTGCAAATAATTAGAAAAGTTTACCCAACGAATTTCTTCAGGCCTGTAAGTCGATCTCCATTTAAGAGTTCCTTCTACCATTTTCTTTGCTTTGTCAACGTTCCAATTACGAGCCACCAAACATCTCCTCAGGCAACCATCAGTGCAAAACTTCAAGTTTCGTCCAGAGAGAACTCCAAGCCTTTTCCTCAGCTCTGCAATCTGTTCCATCCCCTGTCATAATCTTAGGGAACGTCTAATAATACACATAGGATTTGATTATTTGACAATCGTGTAGCAATGAATGAACATGATATTATTAATCAATATTACGGCTTCAAAATTCAGATTTATTCCATAACCACTACCTTTATGTTTTCCTGTTCAGAATCATTCTCCGGCTGATCATGAGAGTGCCTCTGTAGAAGAAACATGGTCGATTCTGAAAGGAACTCCACCTCAGTCTACCATGCCACAATCTGATAACTTCTTACTGTTCAATTTTTTAGAGAGAGAGAGAGAGAGTGAGAGTCAACGGGAAAAGAAGACGTTTTGCTGGAAATGCAAGCAAACAGAAGGATGTAAAGATCCAAGCCGAACTCCGAAGATCTTTCCAAAGAGCAAAAATGGATACATTTAACACAAATCAAAAATCCAACAAGGAAGGAGAAGGCATGAAGACGTTGACAAGTTTCATGATTAACACAATAGTTGAGCTGATGTGCAGAATCTAGTACATGAAAACAACCTTAAGCCTACTGAAAATGGGAATAAACAGAGACAACAGAAGAACCCTTCAACCTTAGAGACAAAAGGAAGAACGAAGTTCATATTTTATTTTGGAAACGTCTACTCCCACTTCTCTCGTTCTTTCTTTGCTGCTTTAATTTCATAGACGTTCCCAACTTTTCTGATCTTTCCATCCGCCAAATTTGACTAGCTATACTTTTATTCTGATGAGGGTACACCAAACTCACTTGTCCTCCCTCTTCAGAAACACCATGAAATAGAAATTCTAGCAAGAAAAAACAAACAATTCTTGGACAAAGTGGTGACGAAGGCTCAATCCCCACTCCAAGAAACACTAACAAAAAGCAAAAAAGAAAGAGAGAGCACCTGAATAACTCTTCTCAACTCCATAAAATCATTGTTATCAGTGGGAGGGGAGAGTCGGCATTTCATCATACCTTCTTCTCTCTACTCAGACGATGGCTCATGGAAGCAACTGATGCTATGTGGCTGATCACGGACCATAAGCCAAAAAAATCATGTGCTGCAAAGAACAGACGGGGAGTGGCCGCCACAAAGAACCTGCGAGCCAAAGGCTCACATGTATAATCAAATAATAATATTCAATGTATGACAGCGACAGGGATAACATTATTACACCATTAATTTCAGAAGAATGTTAGATGGAGCAAAATACCACAGCCCCAACTCTTAATTAAACTATCATTAGATATTATTACGGCTATCATTAAAGAAGGATGCATTATCAGACTGTCAAATCTCAACAACCATCCCCGTGTGTTTGAACGACAGATTCGGATGGGTTCGAACCATCCTCTCCTATGCCCTCTGGCTTTCTGCGCTCTCCCATATTTGAGCTACGAATCTTTCATACGCAATCAAATCGTAATTCACCAGTAATCATGGTAACAACAAAGAGGGAAAAGAGTTTACCCCAATTACAACTGGACTGTAATTCCAAATCTTCTGGGGAAGAGTTCAATGGTTAGAGAAGTAGTAGTACCTCTCAAGCTTTGTGAGTCCAAACCTCCTTTTCCGTGAGAATAAATGGTCTCAAACACGGCTGCTTTCAACTCAAAAATCTTTGTAACAGGAAAAATAAAGACGGAAAAGGGCAGCTGAAGTAGACTAATCAATCCACAGAAAGTCCAACCTACAATCCAACCACAGAAAGTCCAACCTCTAGTCCAACCTGCAGTTCAGAAAGCAGAGTTTGATGGCCTCAGATAACCACCCTTAAACCCAGTGGGGGTTTTGAGGGCTGAACCTTCTAAGAGCTTCGAACCTTTCGAAGACATTATTACAAACCTTTACCAACAATGTTGTCGACGTTTCACCCATTTCCCAGATCATTATTTCTCCATAAATCGGCATTTTAAAGTGGAATATGAATAAATAATCAAATAAAAATGGCGTCTTTCAAATGTTGTGCACATAACTTCTCCAGTCTTCCACATGATCTTTTCTGTAGATAACAAGATGCCAGCCCTGCCAGAGTGTACATATTATTTGCGGATATTAGTCCTTTTTAACATTGTTTCCCAAATTACCTTTATCATCCATTTTTTAGTAATTATACTTATTATTACGAAAAATACTAACGTAAGTGTACGTGTCGCAAAAATAATAAAATACGTAAATACGAGTCGATCCCACAATGACTAACTTGACAATTTATTAAACAAAATTAATTTCAATTTAATTTGAATAACAAAATTTTGATAACTTTTGATTTAAAAAAAAAAAACAACATCAACAAATTAACTAAATTAAATAATAAAAATATTAAATAAAGTTGTAAAAATTAATATGAGAAAACTCTAGAGTTTACGATTTCACCTAAATTAATCACATTTAGTATTCCTAATTCAATTCATTAATATCTATTTTTATGTGTTGATGTCAATTTCATTAATGTATTTATCAATCTCTCACGAGTAATAACAAACTTATTCAATTAACGAATTATTACCTCTCAGTTTTTAACCCTAAAAATTAATTAAATACATTATGAACGAGAAATCAAAACACCACATAAACGTCCTAGCTATCTCTAATATAAGATCTTTTTCATGATAAATTATTCATTGCATGATTATTTATCTCCTATCGATATCAAAATAACACTACGAACATGCTATTGTTGATCAGATAATCGCAAGCATTAAGAGCAGGATAAATTACTCAACACAATAACGAAACAAAAAATTAATAACTTAAATTAAAAAAATAATAAACATTTTCCATTCGGCAACATCGTAGCCTCAGAAAAATAAGTTTAGTTAATGCTAAAATAACGGGAACAAACAAAATAAATAAAGATGTTCATAATTGAGAAGAGAAGGAGAAAGAAAAATTAGGATTGTCGATCCGAATTATCCTTTCCTGATGCTCTCGCTCCGTTCCGATCTCTGTCATTTTCAGCCTTAGACGACTCTCCAGCTATTTCTCTGAATGATGGATACTTGGCTCTTGGCCTCTAGATTAAGTTATAACCCTAATTCTGAGTGAGGCCCGCGGCCCACAATTGACGGTTGAGATTAAAACCATGAAAATTCTCAAAATGACCTTCAAATTTTTAATTCCAGTTTATTTGCACATTAACACCAAAAACATTAAATTCCCTCAAACACTTAAGAATAACTTATCGAATCAATTACAAAAAGTATGAATAAGTGTGTAAAATACAGACTTATCACATATGTACATTGTAATCACTACAGCGTGAGAAAATATATATAAAGACAACTTATTCTGCAACTCTCTCTCTCTCTCTCTCTCTCCTCTTCTCTCTTTTTCATCTTCCTTCTTTCTCAACTATTTCATAATCCTAACTTGGTATCAGAACCGATGACATCTTCAAGCTCCACATTCCTAAATTCTCCTCAAACAACCACCATTCCTCCCTTCCCCTCAATGAACCAAACTTTAACAATAAAATTAGATTCCTCAAATTACCTGATTTAGAAAGCACAACTCCAATGTAGTTATTGCCAACGGGATTGACAACATTCTGGATGGTTCTTTTCCTCCTCCCCCTAAATTTCTAGATTCCTCTTCTAGCCAGCCGAATCCAGATTTTACAGTTTGACAGCGTTATAATCGGCTCATCATGAACTGGATTTTTTCCTCTCTTTTTGAAGAAATCCTCCCCCAAATAGTTAGTATGGACACTACAAAAGACATTTGGCTAGCACTTGGTCGGATGTTTTCTTCAACTTCTTTAGCCAGAATAACCAACCTCCATAGCCAACTTCACAGTTTATCGAAGGATGGTATTTCAGCTGAAGCCTATATACAAAAACTCACCTCCATCTGTAACACCTTATAGGCTATTGGCGAATCGGTGTCCTACCGCGATCGTCTACTCTATTTTCTTGGAGGATTGGGTATTGAATATAATTTGTTTGTCACCTCTATCACCAATCGCCTCAATCAACCACATTTTGAGGAGATCCATAGCCTCTTTCATAGCTATGACTTTCACTTGGAAAAGCAGCATTGAGCTACCCAGCTTCTGTCTCCGAGCTCCCTTCAAGCCAATGATGCCGTTTAAAGGTCGTTCCACCCTCCTCAGCCGTCATTCAACCAACCACTCTTCAGACCTAATTTCACGCCCCCATTTCTGAATCATCAGTTTCTACATGGTTCCAGTTCTAGATTGCAAACAAACCCTGGTTGGCACCCACGACCCGGGTCCAACAAGCCCAAATGCCAGATTTGTTTTAAGGTGGACCATTCAGCAACGATATGCTACCATAGGCTCAATGGATCTTACCAGCCCGCTCAGCAATCCGGACCTTACCTAAACTACCCTTATCCACAGCCCACTTATCCGACTAATCCCACCTACCCAAACTCTTTTCCTTCTTCTGCTCAGGCGAACCCGACCGGTCTCTTGCCGCTTCTCGGTTCTTCTCCCTCTGTGCCGGCAGCGCAATGGATGTTGGATTCTGGTGCCACACATCATTTCACGCCGAATCCTTCTCTGTTGCAAAATCCTACTCCCTACAGTGAATCTGCACAGGCTTTGACAGCCGATGGTAATTCTCTTTCTATTGAAAATTTTTGTTATGCTATTCTTCAAACTGTTCACCGCCCTCTGTTGTTAAACAATGTTTTTCATGCTCCACTATTATCTCTTAATCTTCTCAGTATCTATTAGTTATGTGATAATATAATTTTTGTTGAATTTCACTCTGATTACTTTCTGATTAAGGATCGAAGTTCACACCAGACACTCTTTCAGGGTTTACTCAGTGACGGCCTTTACAAAACTCCTCTTGCATCTCACGTCTTGTCCTTAACAATTAGATCTCCGGTCCCTGCGTCTTCCCCAAATTTTCAGACTTCCAAACTTTGGCATTTTCAACTCAGCCACCCATCGAATTCGGTTTTATTTTCTGCTTTAAATTCATGTAATGTTCCTTTTGTTAAATCTCGTTCCACCAAACTTTGTACTGCTTGTCAAATGATTAAGAATCACTGTTTGCCTTTTTCAATTTCTACGTCTCATGTTTTATCTCTTTTTGAACTTGTGCATATGGATGTTTGAGGTTCATCCCTTATTAACTCTGTTATTGGTTATCGTTATTTTCTGCTCTGTGTTGATGACTTCTCTTCGTTTACTTGGTTTTTTTTGTAAACAGTGTTATTCATCAAATTTTTTGAACTTTTATAAATTTGTTCAAACCCAATTTGGTTTGCCTGTTAAAACTATTCACTCTGATTGGGGTGGTGAATTTCAATCATTGTCTTCGATTTTTAAATCTTTTGGCATCCATCATCGAATCTCTTGTTCTTACACACCAAATTAAAATGGCCGTGTTGAACGAAAAAATCGTCATGTCGTTGAAACTGGTATAGCACTCTTTTTTCACTCATCATGCCTCAACGTTTTTGGCCTTATGCCTTTAGCACTGCAACTACGCTGATCAATTTTTTACCTACTCCAGTTTTAAACGACAAATCTCCTTTTGAATGTCTGTTTCACTATATACTTCCTTCCTCATCGCTTCGCATGTTTGGCTACCTTTGTTTTTCTTTTCTCCGTCCCTTCAACCAACATAAAGTTACAGCCCCGCTCCTTCCTTGTATCTTCCTAAGCTATAGTTCCCACCACAAGGGTTACTTTTGTCTAGATCCTATATCCAATCGAGTTTATATCTCTAGTCAAGTTACATTTGAGGAGTCATCATTTCCTTTCTCCTCCCTTATCGATTCTATACCATCTTCACCATCTCTCTCTGTTCCCATTATCTTGTTACCCATTCCTTCATTAACCACCCCTCCAACACCTTCACCCGAACCTACTTCTCTGTCCCAAACCGTCTCTTCTCCCACTCTCATTGTGCATGAACATTCCCCTATTATTCCCATTTTCAACTCTCAACAGCAATATCGACCACTTACATTAAATTCTCACTCCATGAGGACTTGATCAAAGACTGATATTTTCAAACCACGAGCTCTATCTGCTCAAGCCGATTTACAAGCATCTAAAAGTCCTCACTGGATGGCCGTTATACATGATGAACTTTCCGCTCTTCACAAGAATAACACTTGGCAGCTTGTTTCATTACCAACAGGCGCCAAGCTTATTGGATGCAAGTGGATCTTTAAAGTTAAGCTTAATTCTACTGGCTCAGTCAGTCGTTATAAAACCCACTTGGTGGCCAAAGGTTATGATCAAATGGAGGGTGTTGATTATGATGAGACTTTTAGTCCGGTGGTTAAACCTACTACGGTTTGTACAGTTTTATCTCTATAATTCTCTCTTGGTTGGGTTATTCGATAGCTGGATATCAGCAACGTCTTCTTACATGGAGATTTAACTGATACAATATTTATACAACAACCTCCGGGTTTCATTGAATCTTTTCATCCATCTGCAATTTGCCTTTTACGGAAGACTTTGTATGGTCTTAAGCAGTCTCCTTGAGCCACGTACAACAAATTATATACTACTTTGCTTGTTTGGGGTTTCTCAGCATCGAAATCAGATGCTTCCTTTTTCATTTGCCAGAAGCACTCTGCTACCTTGCTCATGTTGGTGTACATTGACAATATTATTCTTACTGGTGATTTCAACTTTATCACGGATCAGTTTCTCAGTTATTTGTATCATCAGTTTGTGGTTCGTGATCTCGGTTCTCTCTTTTATTTCCTTAGCATTTCAGTTTCACGGACTTCTTCTGGTATGCATTTTTCTCAATCTCAAAACATCTTTGAAATGCTTCACAGGGCTCAGATAGACTCTTGCAAACCGGTCCCTACTCCAATGGTATCAGGTCTAATTCTATCGATAAACTCTGGCACTCCATTACTTGATGACTATCTCTATCGTAGTATTGTTGACGGTCTCCAATACTGTGCCTTACCCGACCCGATATAACCTTTGCAGTAAACAAGGTTAGTCAATTTATCCATGCTCCCACTGATGTGCACTGGCAATATGTTAAAAGGATTTTGCGTTATCTTCAAGGAACATTATCATTCGGTCTCACTTTCTCTCCTTCAACGTGTTTTAACCTGACTTGTTATACAGATGTTGATTGGGCTTCATGCCTTGATGACTGTAAAAGCATCAGTGGATACTGCATCTTTTTGGGATCTAACATTATTTCTTGATTTTCGGTTGAACAAAAAGTTGTCTCTCGCTCTAGTACAGAATCTGAATATCAAAACATTGTAAATAGCGCAGAAGAAACTCTTTGGGTACAGTCTCTCCTCACTGAACTCGGTATTGTCTCTTTTGCTCTTCCAATAATCTATTGTGATTATCTTAGTGCAACATATTTAGCATCGAATCCAGTCTTGCACTCAAAGTCCAAGCATGTTGAGATAAACTTTTATTTCATTCGGGAAAAGGTGCAACAGAAATCCTTCATAGTCAAATTTACACCTTCAGCATATCAAATTGTTGACGCTCTTACAAAGCCTCTTCCACCCTCTAGTTTTTCTAACTTCACATCTAAGATCTTCGGCCAGCAGCCTTGCTCTTGATGGGGATATTAGCGGATACTAGTGATATTAGTCCTTCTTTACTACTGTTTTCTTTCTTCTTTACTATTGTTTCCTAAATCACCCTTATCATCGGTTTTTTAGTATTTATACATATGTACATTGTAATCACTACAGCGTGAAGAAATATACAGAAAGACAACTTATTCAGCAACTCTCTCTCTCTCCGCTTCTCTCTTCTTCTTCTTCCTTCTTTCCCAACTATTTCAGAATCCTAACTCATATAACTTGATACCAATTCCAAGTCCAATCGGGCATAGTGCGACGAGATGAGCAATTTTCAATTCAAGAGACTTCAAACTTCCGAAAACTCTTTTCGGGGGTTTCTTTCAAAGAATTCACACTACTTAGTTAAATTCTCAATAAATTTGTTCAAAAACACATTTAACAAATACATCTAACAAAATAAGCAAACTTACAGGAAAAACAACACACGTTGACCAACAAATTTAGTAGAGGAATCATTCCATGCGTTTTGACAATGTTCCCACAGTCTCATGAGTGTGAGTTCATTCAAGAAGCTTTTGTGAGACCTCTTTACTATTAGTTGTCTATTTAGGAAGATAACAAACAACCAATCAATTAGAATTTGCTCAATTAATTAAAATTACAACTCAATCAATCAACATTTTTAAATATAGAATTTTTCAATAAATTCAAATCAATTATGATATTTTGTAATTATCGTTAGACTATCTTTGTATATTTGCTTCCGTTTATGTATATTGCTTTCTTGTAATTCAGCCCATATATATAATATCTCTCTAATGATATTTTATGTCCAAACTATTTTCTCTCTTCTTGTATTCTAATTTCACATGGTATCAGAACACTAATTTTTTCTCTCATGGCTTATATAGTAACAGATCTCATCACCTACCAAGACAGATATATATTCCATTCATCACTCCAACAACTCTTGCAATGGTGTTACTCCGCCACTGTTCGAAGATAATTATGGTTCATGGAATCGAGCTGTGACGATGACACTTCGTGCTAAAAACAAACTTGGTTTTGTCGATGGGTCAATTCTGAAACCAAAAGAAAAGGCTAATATTCCTCATTGGGAACACTGCAATGATTTCGTTGGGAGTTGGATTCTAAACTCTATATTATTTGAAATTCGTCCAAATGTTTTATATGTTGAAACTGCAACACAAATTTGGACTAATCTGAATGAAAGTTTCTCTCAATCTAACGCTCCTAAAATCTATCAATTGAAGCAATCAATTTCAACTCTTAATCAAAAAGGTATGTCAATTTCCTTGTATTTCAAAAACTCAGATTTTTTTGGGATGTGCTCAACTTCATTGTCTCTTTCACTCCATGTATTTGTGGCAATTCAAAAATTATCATTGATCAACAATATCAAGATTGTGCCATGGGGTTCCTTCAAGGACTTCGTGATCACTATTTGGCTATTCGTAACCAAATCTTTTTAATGGAACCATTTCCCTCAACCCAGCGTATTTATAATCTCGTATGCCAAGAAGAGAAACAACAGGAAATCCATATTGGATCTATTCCAATTATTGATTCAGCAGCACTTCAAGAATCTAAATCACGTTTCAGTATTCGAGAAAGCGTCAATGCCCCTTTTGTGACCATTGTAATAAGCACTGTCACACACGAGGCACATGCTTTAAAATTCATGGCTTCCCAAATCGATCGATCAAAAAATCAGAGGCCTCATCATATACTTTTGCTATTCTGGCTGCTCAATTTTCACTAACCCAATATAGCACAATTCTAACACTTACAACCAAAGATGAAGTTCATGGGCTATCCGTCAATTTGACAAATATTGCTTTGTCTTGTTCTTTCTTTTGTTAGATTATTGACTCATGTGCTTCTAATCATATATGCAATTTTCTTTCATTTTTTTCTTCATATTCTATTATTCGTAAACATATATCTGCTTAATTGTCTGACGGTTCTCACGCTCCTGTGACACGCATAGGAACTGTTTCATGCTCATCCCCTCTAACACTCATGAACGTTTTTCACATTCCTACTTTTAAATTCAATTTGATATCGATTTCACAATTAACCAAATCAACTGATTGTGATACGCTTTTCTCTTCTTCTGAGTGTCTATTTCAAGACCGAGTAATGAAGAATACGATTGGTTGGGGTAGTGCTTGGCATGGACCCTTTATTATAATGTAGATTTAGTTTCAAGTTCAATTTTTCTTTCTAAGCAATGTATTAAATTTGACAGAACAAATTTGACAGAGTATATTCTGATCAAATATCATGTTTTAATTCCAAGAATTGTAATAATTTCGACCTATGGCATTAAAGCCTTAGCCATCCATCTAAATCTATATTTGATTTTATTGTTCGCAATGCTTCTCTTATTAATGTCAATAAAGACTTTGTTTGTAATGTTTGCTCATGTGCGAAACAGTCACGACTTCCTTTTTCTCAAAGCACAACTTGTTCTACTATTTGTTTTGAATTAATCCATATTGATATTTGAGGTCCTTTCACTGTATATGCTAAAAATGGATCACACTACTTTCTAACCATTGTTGATGATTATTCAATGTGTACTTAGATTTATTTGATGAAACACAAATCTAAAACTTTCACCATATTTGTCTTTTTTTTATCTAATTAATTACCAATTTATAAACAAATCTCTTATATTAAATCTGGTACTGATGACATTTTTCTCCCTTAACTTTAAACCATTCGATCTAATAATGGTTATGAATTCCTTTCACAAAAAATACAAACATAGTTTTATGATAATGGAATTATCCGGACTTCGGGAACCAAATCGGACCAAACGATTCGATCCAATTTTGGTCGGTTCTCAATGGTTCTCAATCCGGGACCGTTCTGAGAGTAAATATACTGTGGGCCATGGTCTAGATGCCAAATTCCTGAAAACCCATGGAGGACCAACCGAAACAGTGGAAACCCGATTTGTCGAACCCAAAACTAGTATGAAGGCAGTTTGAAGGCTGAACGTCTTTCAATAAGTGACTCTGAAAGACTAAAACATTTAGTTTCAATTTCAGAGGTCCGAACCTCGCCCTTCGCCCTATTGTAGAGCTAGGCGCTAGTCGCTCTGTTCCCTCACCCCTCACCGGCTCACCCTCGCCCTGGCCATGTGCCCTCGGTTCCCTCTCCATGTGCCCTGGCCCTCGGCCCTCGCCCTCAACCTGTGGTCCTCGCAGTTCAGGTTAGCAAATCATTTATCGGATAAGTTGATTCTGAATTTTATCATTATAGGTTAATTTATCAAGGATGCAGCTTCCGATGAAAGGTTAGATTTGTCGAGAGACCTTCCATTTAGATTTGGTTCCCTCTGAGCTTCTCTTCTCTGTTTGAAAAATCTCTGCTACTTTCCATTGCCAAGTGTCGTAGAATTTTAAAAAGTTGAGATAGAAATCTTTGCTACTTTCGGATGTGTTCTCCCTATTTTTGGTTGGGAGGAACAGAGACCGAGCCAGAATTGGACCGAAATTTTTGGTTAGGTTCTGGTTTGGTCCCAGTCCCTCATTTGCCCGTTTCGGGACCGTATGCAAAATACCAAAAGGGTCAGTCTGATTCCGATTCTAGTTCAGAACCAAACCAACCCGGACCGTGTCCACTCCTACAAGCAAGCATCCAAGTCATGGTATATGAAATTTTATGATGCGATTAAATCTTATGGATTTTCGCAATGTCTTAATGAGTCTTGTGTATACAAGCTCTTCAAAGATAAGCAAGTGGTGTTTTTAATTCTTTATGTTGATAACATTCTACTTATTGGGAATAATATAGAATTATTATCTGACATAAAAGCTAGTTGGCCAAGCAATTTCAAATTAAATATTTGGGAGAAGTGAGCTATATTCTTGGGATTCGTCTATTTGGAGATCGCAAGAATAAGTTGTTAGTTTTGTCTCGAGCATTTCTTATTGATAATATGCTTGTCAGATATTCGATGCAGCACTCTAAAAATGGTAATTTATTTTCTCATCATAGAGTTACTCTTTCTAAAAAGTAGTGTCCAGACACGCCTCAAAATAAAGAGGATATGAGACGTTATCCATATGCATCAGCAGTTGTTAGCTTGATGTATGTTGTGTTACGCACAAGACCTGATATTTGCTATGCAGTAGGGATAGTTAATCGTTTTTAGTATTATCTAGGATTTGATCACTGGATAGCAGTTAAGCACATTCTCAAGTATCTTAAGAGAACGAGTAATTATATGTTTGTATATTCTAGTAGGGATTTGATTCTTACAAGATATATTAATTCTGATTTTCAAACTAATATAGATGATTGAAAGTTGATATTTGAATCAATATTTACTCTTGGTGGTGGAGTCATCGTGTGGAGAAGTACTAAGCAAGGAAGACTGAGAATCTTGCTGATACCTTCACCAAGACGTTGTCTACAAAGAATTTTGATAAACGTCTAGAAGGATTATGGATTAGAGACATATCTCATTTACTTTAAGGCAAGTGGGAGATTGTTAGTTATAATGTGCCCAACAAGCAAATATTATGAATATTTTTTATTGCATGTAATTAATAAATAATTTTTATGATTAATTTTTATGTTTGCATTATACGATATGTTTTATAAATTGAAAGAAAAATCATTGATTATTTGTGCAATTTTAAATTTATATATACGTTGATATATGTGAGATTAAATTTAAAAGAAATAATTACATTAGTCCATGACTTATATTTGAAGTATAAGATCTTCAAATTAATAAAGTCATAAATACAGTTCACTTCGTTGAGAACGTACAATCATATCTCGACTATATATATAGCGACATAAGTGATTGTATTTTATAGGACTGGAACAAATGAAATTATATTGTCTTTATAAAATCTGTTAAAGAAAGAACAGTTAATTTTATCATAATGATAATCCTATATGCATAATCTTAATTCATTGTATTTTGTAGACTACTATTACATTTCAATCTATTCTTTGATTTACTCGGTATAGTTTTGTACGAGTTACATTACATAATCTTTATATTTTGAGAATAAATTAAATGAGTAGTTGAGAATGTTAAAATTGTAAAATGAAATCCATAATACAATATTCAATTGTTTGTTAGTTTAGAAATTGAATAATTAACACGCAAATTCATAAATGTTATGAATTAACTATTTAATTAAAAACTAATGGCAATTAAGGACAAATATGTAATATGAGAGGTTAACGGATTTTGTACCTAGTTATATTACGAATCTTAATGGAGGATTAATACAAATGTAATGACTATATCAATAGACATTACTTTCAGTAAATATACTTTATAGTTCTAAGAGTACAATTCTAAATATTTTGTACAATTACTCTAGAGCTAATAATCGTATTAATTAATATAAAAAATTTATATCAATTAACAAATATTATTGAATCTTGGAACTATAGGTCTATCGGTACCTTTGTCATCTTATATCACTATACGAATTTTCATATTAAAAGAATAAATATATAAATGATTAATTATGATTAATGATTTATAAACATTCAAATGAATACATTATGTTTCGAAATATATAAATAATTTTTTATATTTTGAATTAAAAATAAGATGTCTCATTAGATGATATTATTATTAATAGATTTAAATTAAATTTGAAAAATCACATTCGATGAGATTTCATATTCAAATTTAAATTGAAATTTGTTACTTAACAAACTGTCAAATAATATTTTTGAAATTTGATTTAAAAAATAGATTTCAAAAATCTGGTCAGATGACTTTTTATTTACAATTAATTTACATTTTGTTTAAAACTTAATATAGATCGAAAAAATCTCATAAAATGAGATTATGTTAAAAGATTGTTTTCATAATACATTGTAAAAACTGTTTTTTAATTATATAATTAATCAATAAATTTGATTTATTATATAAATCAACTGTTAATAAAATTAGATAAGATTTATTTTTTAAATTAGTTTTTATTAAAATAAATTTAAAAAAAATAATTGAATCTATCTATAAAAATGTCAAATGTGATTTAACAGAGAGAGATAAGTGTGTGAGATATCTAATCCCTTTAAAAGAAAATGTATGACATTTTCCGGATTCGGTTTTAAGAAAACTATAACGATTTTTTTTTCCAGTAAGATATTGCCTGCTATGAAAATTAGGTTGTAGCCCAATATCCTCCCCTCACAGATTTGTTTGGCGATGACGTCTCAATTGGTCACCCAACATGGTACAGCTCTCGCCGAAGCACTTTTAACTTCGGAGTTCTTATGAGATCCGTAGTTAATTGTGCTCTAAAACGTATCCTACTATCTTGCGAGGGTTTCCTTACATATGTTTCATTTCCATATAGCTTTTCAAGCGATTTGAGATTGTGACGACCCCCTTTTTACAACTCGCGATTTGCCTATAATTGAATCCGTAATTTGCTTACACTCGGCTTAGGTCTCGAGGTTGTACACATTCGGATAATCACAAAAACGTTTTCTAAAATCAAAAAGAGACGTTTCATGTGTTGAAAACACGTCTCTCCACAAATATAAGAGTGTGTTATTATCGTAAGTTTGACGCCCACACGTAAGGAATTTAAGTGTAAAGATTTTCATAAAAGACTCAACGGTTTCAAAGTATTCGAAAAGTATTTGATCCTGAATTAACACTGTTAAAATCAGACAACAGCATCTAAGTAAAAATATTTCTCAAAATGTATTTTTTTTTTCACATATTTCTCATAAATATTTTTTTTAGACTAACGATTTAATTTATGGTTATTTTTTATTTTTAAAATAAATTTAAAATTACAGAGATAACGCATGTCACTATTATTATGAATAACAGTAAATTCTGTTATGCGTGGGAAGCATCAAAATCACCTGTCAATTTATTATTCTTTTCCAACTATATTTAGAATCTAGCAACCCTAATCAATTCAACATCACCCCCCAAGCTTACTTATTATCAACCAATGTTTTTGCAACAATATTGCACAGTATAATTGCTAGCACCACTCCTTGTTGCAGCACTTTTTCAGCAAAACTGAATACCGATGATACAACAAACTGTTCAAACCTTTCATTGAAAATGAATTTGTAGAGAAGAGTACAAGATCATGCACCTCAAAGACAATGTGCATTTAGGGGGGCGGGTAATGATAGAACTCAAGTTAAATTACTTACTCTAAAAAAAGAAATAGGAAAATAGGTAATGAATGTAATAACAGAGATAGTTTAGTGAAAAATTATAGAGCAATGAAATAGTGTCACTACACATTCGTTCGACAAAAGAGTCTCATTTAACTGTGTCTTTTAAAATTATTTAGACGATAATTATTTAAAGAGAATGTTATAGTAGTGAGGATTATCAAAAAGAATTTCTTGAAAGCGGGTTTTCTAAAAGGAGCGCTTGCAAACCTCTCGAATGTCTTACTTGTTGTTGTAATTTTATTTTCCAACTGTATCGTTCTTATTTTGTTTTGATAATTTTTCGTAATAGAAGGCTCTTAACAATATTTGATTTATGTATGTCAACTGCCTTCGGCAAGTAGCGACGAATTGAGCCAGAAAGGAAACATCAAAATAGATTGGATCGAACTAGACAGCTATCCGTTGTCAAGTTGCGGTAGTTGTTCTTTAAGTTCGATATTTCTTTATGGATCAGACGAAGATAAGATAAGGAAGAATAATAGGTGTCTTCTTCTTTCCTTCGGGTGTGGGTACTGGGCATGATTCGTTTTTCGAATGATTTACCTTTGGAAGAAAGCTGGATAGTCTAAGATTGTCGTCTCTAGTTGGATAGTAGTGACAGTTCATTGTTACATTAATTGTACCAATAGATATTACTTGATAGGTACACGTGAACTTGCACTGTGTCTACATGACATCATCTCCCGTTAATGCTAAGTGCAACACTGATGAAGCCCAACACAGAATGGTCCACTTTGTTCCAACCCATTAGATGAAGCCCACGAGTTAACCCTCTATTCCAGAGGTATTAAAAAGATAAATCAGTCCAAAGTGAGATGAAATCAGGCTTGACCTGTAGTTACCACCACTGGAGGCCCATGGACTTTGATTTTATTTTATCTCTTTTAAAATATTTTTGACGTGTTAAAATAATATTTAATACAATTAATTAAGGATAGACACGAGTCAATTCGGTCTGCTTCTAGGGTGGAACTGGGACCGAACATTGTGCCACAGTTCCCAAATTTGGGAACCGGGACATGGGCGTGAGACACCGAACAAAACCACACCAATGCATAATTTGGGTATTTGGGTAGGATAAATAAGATTTTGGGTCGGATTTAACCGTTTTGCGGGTTGGTCCACAATTCGATTTTTTCACCGTTCATGCAAGTTTTCACCTCCAAAACGACCAAACCGTAGCCCACAATATTAGGAGTCCCCAAATCATGCCAAGTTCATATCCCTCATAGAACCGACTTGGACAGTTCAAACGGAACCGCTTGAACCGGTTCTACCCACCCTTACAATTAATGTAATAAATTAAATAATTTATTATATCAATTGTACTTTAATTACAACAATCATTGTTTAACACATCAACATGTAATTTAAAAGAGTAGAATGAGTACACGTAACATTACTAATGTACAAAAATTTCAACTTCAAACGAGAAGCATGTCTACGGATACAAATACGATTTCCACAATACGAATAGCACCCTAGCCAAGGGTCAGAACATAATAGACTCTTTAGTACATCTGACTAATTCATTAGAACCAAAGAATCTAACAACAGACTACTACTTTCAACATGCAAATCATGTTTCCATCCTGTAACAATTGTTGAAAAATCTAGCATTTACGATGGATCCAACAATAGTATTCAAAATAATTGCAATAATAACTCTGCCCATCAACCAATCTTCATAAACAAACATGATGGAGACTAATGGATATACAACTCCAAAAGAAGAATGATCACAAAAGCTATGGCATCCTACCAATTACACATAAAAACCTCAACTACAGTAAACATTCAAGTATTGAGATTAGAACTTTTAACTTTGTACATGGTACAAAAGAGCTGAGAAAATTACTTGACAGAAGCGCAAATTGGCAGACCAAATGCTTGAAACTTGCAATTCTGCCGGCGCCCAACTTCTGCTGCGGACTTGCTATTGTTTCAGTAACCTGGAGAATGTTAGTTATATATGCTATTCCAAGAGAGAAACCACCGGAAGAAGCCAACAGCACCCTTATATAGACAACATTTGCTACACTCCTTAATTCAACCTATGGCGATTCGGCTAAATTGTTCTAATCATACCCGAAATGAATATTATGGTTGGGGATGAATACAATCAGACAAATAAAAAATGCAAATATTTCAACTATGAACATGTAAGTACTGTCATTTCAGGAGGTTGATCCAATAAGACAATAAAAACAAGACACTCATTACCGCCATGAAGAAACAGTGAGAAGAGGAACCTCATTCCATGCAAGAGAGAGAAACCCAGGAGGTGATTCTATCAAAGAATACAAAGAGCTGTAGTTGTAATTCCACAGAAGGATCTTTGCCTGACTGACTGCATAATGGCTGATCGATCCGGTTGAAAATCCGGAGCTTTCCATTAGCATTTTCCACCGCTCCTTGTCGTCCATCCGCTCTCTTTTCCCACCTGAATTTTCTGACCCGACTACACCTGCGATTCGACGGCCGAGAAGATGCTTTTCCAGCTGCAGTCTCTCTGCCGATTCCCGGTTCATGTTTGGTTCTAGAGACTCGAACAAGGCTGAGTAGTATTTCAGTGCGTTCTTGAATCGTTTCACAAATCCAACCTGATTCAAGCTTGCTTCGTATTCCCCCAGAGTCACAATCTTAGGGTTCATCGATTTCGCCAACCGGAGAGCATTCTGAACCCCAGCCGGGCTTTCATCCAACAGGATGTACAACTGCAGCATGAAATTGACAGCAAGAACCTCATCGGACTCGACACGAAAGCTCAATTCACTCAGCTCCTCAATTGGAGTAAGGATTGGATCAAATTCAAAGTTCAATTCGAGAAGCTTTGCAAACTCACTCAGACGATTACCAGTGGCAATCAAGGAAGCATCTGGCGATTTCCCCAAAGCCGCAGCAGGTATGCCAGAAATTCGAATTCTACCTGGTTTTCCAGAAGAACGAGTTGCCATAGCTTGTAAGAGTGCCGCCCATTGAACGCCGTGGACAATTCCAAAATCTATTATGTGAATCTTGCTCGCTTTTTCAGTACTTTCTAGAATCGCTTGATTTGCAGTCAAATGAGCAAATTTCGAATAGGGACAAGCATCGTTGAGAGCTTTGTAAGAGAGAGAAAACTCCTCCGTCGTTGTCGCACATAGAGCTAAGCTGGTTTCAGATCGCAGTGATAATCTACTACACAGAGCTTCGCAGAAATAAAACGCGACCCTCTCAGTCGGATCTCCTTTCTCTGACAATGATTCCCTCAGCTGAATCAGCATTTTCACCGCTCGATCGGGTTCCGATTCAGATAATCGAGCGCAATCCAACAGGGCTAAGAGGAGTGTTGGCGTTGATTCAGATTCCGGCGAGCTAGACGATCTGTCACCCGTGTCGTCCTTTTGAACTCTAGACACCGGTGGAATGACTTCTTTACTGTCCTGCAACGGAGATGGTGGAGATAGAGGCGGAGATGGTGGGGCCCAGGCGGAAACTAAAGGCTGCAGAGGGCTGAGATTCTTTTGATTATCATAGAAAATGACTCGGTTGAGATCGGACGGTGGAGAGCAAGTGATGCCTAGTCGACTCGGGCCGGAAGAAAATGGATTTCCGTTGTAGAGACAAAACTCAGCATTACTTTGCCACTCGTTACAACCGGACGGCAAATTGGAGGCATCCGACGAACCTCCACCGGCCATTAAGCTATCCATCCACTCGTCGGAATCAAACTCACCACTGGCGCCGCCGTCAAAATCCGAGAACCTAAAACCAGTAGAGTGGTGCTCCAGGTTCGGGAACTGAAACCCAGTTTCTCCGCTTTCACCTCCTCCGGCATCCTGAAACGGGTCTGAAAAGCCGGGGCCGGAGAGGCCAAAATCCATAGCAGGAGAGCTAGAAATGGCAGCTTGTTGAGAATTATTCCAAGGACCAAGAGAAAACGAACTGAGGCTGCCAGTAAGTTGGTGAGGCGGTTGCTGCGGTTGTTGCTGTTGTTCCTGCTGGCGTTGTTTCTGCTTCATCACTTGCTGAGCAATTGCCATCAGATTTCCACTGTCACTGCACATGTAAGCCATTCGCCGGCCAAATTCTGCCGGAAATTCCACTCACATCACCCTTGCAAGTTCTATCAGAGAGTGGATCTTTTTTTAATTCAATCTGACCAACAAAACCCAACCTCAAAGAAAGTGCTCAGAATTAACAGGATCAGAAATGGACGCTTTTAGGTTGGAGAATCAGAGAGAATAACAGGTCCCTCATACTAAAACATTTGTCTATCAATTATCCATCTCTACAAAGGATCAATATCTGAGCCGCTCCCCAAGTAAATTGGCATTCGAGAAATGAACCACGTAAGGAGAAGTTCGTAGCCACACTTCACCTTGCACTTGATATCTGAAGCAAACAATCAAAATCTTAGCAACCATGGGAACCAAATGTACAAGAGAAAATGAAGGACTAGCATAGGAAATAATTAATCTTCGACCAAAATTTGAAAAAAAAAAATAATAATAAAGAGAAGGCAGACAAACACAGAAAATCAATTGATCAGAGTCCTGAAATTTCACAGTAAGTCGTTAATAAAACCCGAGTTTCAGTTTGAAATATCACCAAACTACTCATACACAGCTTCGAAACAGTGAAATCTGCCGCAGAATTCGACCTGAAACCATAATGTAGGCGTTAATCTGGACATGATCTAGAGCTTTTACCTGAAGAAAAAAACGAACACGAAATTACGAATCAGATCTGCTGAAGCAAGCAGCAACGAAGAGGAGGAGGGAGAGAGAAGAAGATGAAGTTGCCGGAAATTAACAAATAGATCATTTTAACCTAGAACGGAAGGTCAAGATGGTAAGATCGGAGCAAGATCAACGGTTAAGAGTGGATGATGTGGCACTTTAGTGGTACAGAAATGAGATATAACATCAACGGTAGCATTCTCGTCCGTTATTCGTAGGATGGCGTCGTTATTCATTCAGCTGACGTCGTCATAGTAACAATGTCCATCACGTGACATTTCCATCAAAATTATTAAAAAAATAAACGATAAATAAACTAAACTATGATATCATTAACAAACTCGTTTTTTCGGGACGGAAAGTTGCCTATAAGACCCTTCTACAAACGTTCCACATATGATACCCGGACCTCGGATCGCCATGAAAAACAAAACAAAGAGACCTATCTAACGGGTCTAAAAATTTAGCTGCCTACGTATTGATATCGATGAGAGTCCAATGAGACGTAGGTGTCGTCTATGGTACGTTAGCAAAACAAATTGTTCGTGGACGCATCCGCCTTCAAATATTTTGAAATAAAATAAACTTTCATATTATGATTATACACTTTTATCGTTACTTAATTTGTTAACTTACTTGTTCCACTTCCAAGACCTAACAAAAAAACTACATGTTCTCGTGTTTAATCTTTTTTCACGGCATGTACTTAAAATATGATTGATAAGTTATTGTATTTTAAAAGAAAACGACACATGAGAATTAGAACAAGAAAGAAAATTTGTCACGTACGTTACACGAAATGAATTTAACAGATTAAATAACAATAAAGATATTTACTCTTTTAAACCTGTTTTCGATTAACTTTTTGAGTTTTTTGGTAAGATTTTAATTGATTTTTGAAATTTAACCCATAATTCAATCGGATTTTTATAATTCTTAAAAATGTGAAACCGGAATCAAAACGGGAAACCTTGGATGAGTAAACCGGCCTAAATTGAGGTCGAACGGGATGATTAGGTTAAAACTAGGGTTTCGGTCCGACTTTACTCACTCCTACTCAATCAATGTTCTTAATTTTATGGAATTATCTTTAATTTATTTACTATTTGTAATAGCAAAATTATTCAAAATAAGATTATTGAAAGACTTTCTCTTTCACTAAAACTTAGTAAATTACATTTACAGTTACAGTTATCAGCCATAACTGTACTCTACAAGAAAGCTAAGCAACTGCTATTATTCTATCCGCTGGCATCGGTTTGGTGGCGCCCCCTCTCCTTCTCCTTCACTTCACTTCCCTGCGTCCTGTCATATTCTTCGCATCCAAACAACAAAACAAAACCCTAATCAGCCGCCATTGAAAGAGCTTCAACCTCACTGGTTTTACGTCAAATTTCAGATACGATCAAAACCAAAACATACCAGGATGATTCTCGTGTACCGTCTTACTCTCATCCTTCGTCTTAAAAATTGACTGGTTCCCTCCGTAGATCCCTCCGAACCCTTCTTCATCGGACCTAGTCGCATAACCCTCTCCGAACGAATGAGACATTAGGTCCCTGTTTCACAGTATTCGATGAACAATACGAGTTTATAACTAACTCAACCTGCGTTTTCAGAAAACTAAGAACTAACCCAGTTTTCTCCGTGTTTTGTTGCTTAGCTTCCTCGCTGGCCATGGCGGTGGTCGACCGGAATCTGACGGCGGAAGTTTTGGTGGGGATCTGAGGTGGCTGCAGAGATGAAGCGAATCTAGGAGAAGGAACAGAACGAATTGCTCTAAGTGCGTAAATCATGATGGGTAAATTTATAAAGAGAGATCAGAGGCTGTGAAAGTAAACGGAGCAGAGATTGGAATCTTAATAAGCCAAGCTCTCTTGTTTCGGGTTTTAGTTTTTACTGCTTGACGACTGACACGTGGGGACGTAGGCGTACACGTGTGAATGCATGAAAGCATGACGTGTCGAGTCGGCTTTCTTCTAGTGTTCGGCTTCATCACTATACCTGATTGATTTGATTCATTACTTTATTATGTAGTAATTACCAATTAATTTGTTTGTAAAAATAAACAAAAAAATAGTTTTGGGAAATGGACACCCATCCTTCACTTTAATATTAAAAAGTTAAAACTCAAAAATCAGAGCCTTATCTACCTTTTTTTAAAAAAAGAAGTGTCAAGTGTGGAATGAGGTTGGTGGGACCCATTCTAAACTTTTTTTTTTTTTTTTTTTTTTTTTTTTTTTTAATCCTTAAGACTATAGTCAATCTCAAATCAACTCTTGTGCTGTGATTATTAACAAAAACCAACATTTGAACTCTGGTAGTTAGGTTAATAAGCCAACTATGGAGATCATACCACTATTAAGATTGTGATTGGGCGCTCGGGAATATGTTCACTGGAATTAGATCTCGCTACTTAAAGAATCTCTTATGTGTTACATTCTCCGTTGGTCTGGCGATGACTCTCCCTCTAGCGTTAAAATCAATTATCTTTCTTCGTTTATATTCCATTTTCAACATCATAAACATATTCATCGCTCCATTCTTGGATTTTTTCCACAAATTTTAGGCAATTTTTCGTGCCCTATGCGATTTTTTCTCCAACGATAATATTTTTTTTTTTTTTTTTTTTTGAAAATGGTTCATCAGCCTTGACCTATATGGTTCTTCCCAAACTCACTCTTAAATGGAAGGGTGCTCCAACACAACATGCTTCGACACAAGTTTGTCGATTTTGATATTTTTTTTATTGAATTTAGAACAGGCGTACATTAAGTTAATTATGAATCCGATATGAAAAATCATTCTATTACTTCCTCTATGAGAGTAATATTTTCTAGTTTTGCATCATTGGGAGTTGAAGAACTATTTATGCAAATTGGTCTAGGCCGATAGTGCTAGCTTCAAAGTGATAATTACGAGAGGTTTATTCACTTATTTTATGATAATCTGAGCTCTACCACGCAATCACTTACTGTAAAATCATATATTCTTGGTCAATAAATTATGTTAACCTAACAATTGTAAATGAATTGATTTGTTTCGGGATGGATTAGCCTATTGAAGAATATTACTATGTTTTTTGGGATGCCAAGTTTATTACACGAGGGGAAGGACTTGATTTGCTTAAGAAGATTTATTGAAATCTCGACATTGGTGTGTCTTATAAACACAAATCGAAGGATTTAAATGTAAAACTCAAGTTATTCACTATTAGGTATCCACAATGTTCTATCCTGTGATGGACAAAGAGATATTGTCAGTAGCTTTATTTTTACTTAATCAAGAAAATATATAATGAAAGGAGAAGTAGGATCCAAAATAACTTAAGAAAGGAAGGGGTGTTAATTAAGTTATTTAAAACTTTTTGCAATTAGCTATCAAATTCATGCAAGTCCAAATATCATGATTTCTTTAAACAAAATTATTAATATAATTAAGCAAAGACTAATAGCAAATAATAATTAAATAGTTAAGGAGATTGCATTCAATCTCAACTTCTTGAGATCACTAGATTAAACTTCCGAGAGTCAATCAAAGTCTTAGAAGACTCTTCTCAGGACGTCACCTTTCACTCGTTTACAAGATGAACTATGAGTATAAGTACTCAAAAAGAACAATTCTCACACTGAAATATTATAATCTCAAGAGATGAAATGGAAGAGGTGTCAGATGTGCTGAAGATTTGAATTAACGAATGAAATTTGGAAGCACTTCGACACTAGCTCTGTTCTTCTATTTATAAAGGTTTTCAAAAGCAAATAGTCCGGTCGACACTTCAATTTGATTGGTTGACACTTTGATGACGTTGAGTGTTATTTTTAAAGTCGTACAACAATTGCATTGCCACTTTGAAGGACCGCTTGTTTTTGTGCGCAATCGACATTTATAACATTTTGAGCTTTTTCATGTGCGAAGGTTTCGACACTGTAAGGGATAAATCGACACTTCTGAACTTTCGGGGAATTCTGCACTTGTTAAATCAGTCGACATTTCATTTGCCCGGTCGATACTTTACAGTTTTTTGGAATTTCTGATTTTGTTTATACGGTTGACACTTCTTGTTGATCGGTCAACATTATAAGCAATTAAAACACAAATGGAACTTTCGACGATTTTTGTAAATTGTTCGTCTTAGGTCTATGCGCTTTATATTTAACTTAGGACAAGCTTAACACATTTCTTAGATAAACCAAAAACCGCTTAATGAAGGGTATTTCCAAATATCTTAATAAATCAATAAAACACCTTAATCACTTCGAATTTGAACTTTTATCACAATATAATTTAAACATTCATCATCAAAATATTTTTCAATCTTAACTCACTTTAAACTAACAAGAGATTCAATCATGGGTACGTGATTCTAAGCTACATATCTGAAATTGAGATGAACATTACCAAAAATATGTCGTATAACACATTGATTCAAAATATTATTGAATATTTTAGAATGACAGTAACATCTGGCGACATCTGAGAAAAGAAAAGTCAGCTGATATATTTGATCATTGCACCTTAACTCATAAGAGAATTATTGAAGTCCAAGATGAATGAGTATTCAAGGTAGATCAACAAGCCTCTATCCCATCAGTTTCTCATCCCGCATCTACCTCCCATAATGTTTATATGGAGGATGCTTCATTTCAGTCATCTCATGCTCACTGTTCTCATCTTGTGTCTGCATCGGAGGAGAGGTGGAACATACTTGTTTCGACTATTGAAGGGATTGCTCAAAAAATTCAAGATATGTTACAACTCAAATAAGAATACTTACTAAACTTGCAACAATCCGGGAGCTTTGTGAATATGAAGAAGAAGCAAATTGTAGATCTCCATCCTCTGATTCTAGACCTTTGGCCAATGTTTAATTTAGTTTTTTTTTTATTTTTCATTTGTTGTATTCATGTAATTATATCAGTATATTTTGAATTGTTTTTTCTTAAACCAAGTTTTTGATTTTGAACTGTCATAACTTTGGATTATGCAGTCATTTGAATTGTTACTTAAATTCATATCACAATTAATTTCAAGACTAAAAGAAAGTCCGACAGAGATGAAATCAAGTGAGTTATTTTCCCTTGTTTTTCTAGTTACTTTACGATTGTCTGTAGTTGAAATGTGGTCCTCTACACTTGAAAATAGGTGCAAAATATACAGGAAACAGATGATTTCAGCTTCACGTGATTGCTTCAATTAAAATGCGGTCGAACGCACTTAAGTTTAAGATTTATTTTGTTAACGAATATGATTTAAGATTTCTTTTTGTCAATAACCTAAATATATTAATTTACGTAAAATAAACTCAAATTAAACATAAATTGATCTCCATTTTAAAGTAAAAGTAACACTAAAAAAACAAGGTAAAGCCACACATGCATTGATTAAAAGAGAGCATTTGTGAGTGAAAAGGGTGGAGATTTGAAAAAGGGTAAAGTGGGAAGTCTATTTCTAATGTCTCCTTGTGTGGGTCCTCCTAAGGGTCCATCCACGTCAGATGGGGCCCATTGTTGGAGAAAAAAATCAAAAAGTGGGGCCCATTTCATCAAAAGAAAAGCTAGCATGAGCAACACGTTAGGGAAAAAAAGGCTCCCAATGGTGTCACCTTTCAACCCCATTATATTTAGATTTCTCTCTTTTCCACTGCTTTCAAACTCTTAATCATTGTTAAAGCATAGTTTTGGAGTCATTTATTTATTATGAATAATTTATTATATTGACAAATATTATCTCCGAGTAAAATATTTATCCAAAAAAATAATTTTACACCTGATCTTATCGGTTAAGACGTTGAATAGATCTACATCAATGAGAATATGACACGTAAATTCTATCGAGTTATGATTATAAATATTTTTTTAATAAAATATAATTGCAGTTACAATACGAGATGGGTGAGAGTCATGATTTCTTAATTTGTTTTTTTAATAGATTTTCACGATATTTTTTTGTGACTCACATGTGCTTAGTATAAATGACTATATTCGGACACGTTGTTAGACCCTCTTTTGTCCTGAGGTTGATCGTTTAACTTGACGTTTCTGTTAGGTCTTCTTCCGGGTCGTGACACACGTGGTATCTAAATTAATTATGTATTTATTATAATTTACTTAATAGATGATAGAAATTGGAGAAAGACAATGTACAAATTTGATGAAATCAGTGGGTTGGCAATGCCAATTCCATCCCCACAACAAAGAAAATATCTCAGATTTTGTATCTTACACTGAACTTGGGACTTTTAACTGTGCAAATCCTTTGAAGTGGGAAGACCCACTGGATTCATTGCTCCAAGTTTCAAAAAAAAAAAAAGAAGAAGGAAGTGTTTGAATTTTAAAAAAAATAATTTTAGATAATGTTTCAATAATCAAAACACGGGTTTTGAAATGCATCTCGCCACGATGGGCATAGTCTGGCTCGGTCCAATTTTAGTGTTGAACTATGAACCGAACTGATCACGATTTGCACAAGAGCAAATATTAGAACTTGAACCGAACCCATAGTTTCAATTCAAACTATGGGTACAATCCAGTTCCAACATTTGGATTTATTATTTTGACCATTAAAAAAGAATAGTTGTCCACACTACTGATGAGACAGAAAGAATTGGTTTAGTCAGATTACAATGAATAAGAGTTACATGGTATCTGCATTTAATAATAGAACAAATAATCCAACGAGGGGATTGGTCAAACCAGTAATGAAGTGGACGTTGTACCATTGTTAACCAGTGGCTCATAGTTTACTGTCATTGAAGTGGACCTTTTGATGCAGACAGTCGTCTCTTTGGGATAGTGCTGGATCCACTGTTTTTTCTCTTTGACATATTCAAGTTGGTGGTGGACGAAGGACACGACCCTAAGCAAGATTTACACATAGATTATAACCTCTTAATTTTTATCTGTTGCTTTTGCTAAGCTGCCTATTTTTCAACCGAAACCGAAGAGAGTTTGTTGTGACGAAACCAATCACAAAGAGTAGTGAAGAAATCAAGACACAAAGATTTACGTAATTCGGACAATATCATCTTAAATTCATGGCATAAGACTCTAGTAGTAAAGTTTTATTCGAGAATTAACGAATATGAGTTTCTTACAATACTGTAACATTGTCTCTAAATACAAGAATAGTTCATCTCTTCTTCTCGAGATTCTCAGCTATTATTCTTTCTTTTTACCTCGTTCACTCATTATATAGTAATAATGATAAATAACACAGTATTACTAAAGAAATAAATCGCCGTAAATCTAAAAAGAGTAAACTATAAAATTTGAACCAACATTAACCGAATTTAATTCATTAAACTCTAACACTCCTATATTTTATATCTAAATTCGAGCAGTTTCATTTATTTCAAAAAATGTTATAGTCTAAGAAAAGGCTAAGGTTCGTCGAGAAAATCCACCGAAAGAATTACTAGTCTTAGTTGATATGAGATTACGTTTGAGAAATTACTTCAAAAGATTTTGACAAAACTCCAAGTTCTTAAAATTCTTTCCCAAATTTTATCAAGACATACCAAACAAACAAGCCTGATTATATTGGGACTTGATTTCTGTTGCTTTAATTCGATAGAGGACAGAGAGGTTGCCTAGATGTCAGATAAGGATACTGTAGTGTGATTTCCACTACTCTTTGTCACATGTTTTTGGTCAACTTGTCATGGAGAGCAATTATCTTTACCCCCAGAGAGAGAGAGAGAGAGAGAGAGAGAGAGAGAGAGAGAGAGAGAGA